>CM052025.1:24762500-26012500 GCA_028476575.1 Platygaster robiniae | reverse complement strand
TGTCTTCTTCTTTTTACATCTGTATGAACTATGAGCTAAGACTTTTAATTCTTCTTCAATAAATTACTTAGATTCGAAAAAAGCCTATAAATCGTCTCCATTTCGAAGTCGGCGCATGCGCGCAGCCTGCCGCGTCTATAAAGTCTCATAAATTAGCGCTATAAATTACCCATGTAATTAATAATCTTATTATGTACAGGTACAGGTCTCGTATAGTTGCAGTCATGTCGTCACTAGTTTTACGTTCATATTCTTTTCGCGCCCTTGAGATTCAAGTGACGTTTCTTGCACGTTCCTGGCAGGTGCCGACGAAATCCGCCATTTTTCCCTTAGCCCCGAGAGTCGTGGCGCTGTCTTGAGATACTTTTTGAGCAAATTTAGAAAGTGTAATTTCGAAATTATTTTCACGTCCCTTCGACTAACAAAACAACAATTTACAAAAACGCGATAATCTTGAGAGTCAACAACGCGCATATATACATATCATATGGTACAATGTAGAAGTAAAAGAGAAATCAACAATGATAAAGTCAATGCCGAGGCTTCTAAGGGGTTGCGCATGAATCACGCGAGACGTTGAAATTTTAAGGTTATTCACATTTCTTAGCTGTGACGTGATTCGTGCCCGATCCCTAAGGCATATCCCCATGAATTCCCGCGAGGCGAGAACCTTAGGCCCCGTTAAAAACGGAAGAACGGTGGTATTGGGTACAGGTCGTATCTTTGGAAAGCCATCGATTTCATTCCCATATCGAGAGCAGAACCGCGTGGCAACTGCAAAATTAGTCTTTTTTCCTGTCTTACCGACAGAGTCTCGTATTCACTATTTCACCATGCCGAGTTCTGCGTGGGTCCATCGACGGAGAAGAGCGAAGGCAGTCTTAGGTATCTCTTCTTCGCTCCCTATTTACGGTTTGATCATGGTTTTGTGAACCTTAAGTGCACTCGATGATGTGCGGTTGGGACGTTTCTATGACACTCGGCCGACCGACCGAGTTTTCCAAATTGTGGAGTGACGTCGTGTGTGAATTGTGCCCTCCAGCTCGCCTCTCATAATTCTCGATGTGTTCCAGCTCGCACTCCTTTGGCATGTTCCCTGAAACATGGGAGAATTTTGCATATAGCCCAACAGCCGAATTCAACCTTGAATTTGGATACAACCAAACGGATACTTACCAACATTCATATCTGACGCGTATTCATAGTACGTCGGAGAACCCACAGACGTGGCCAGGGCCAATTCATCTTCAATATTGTTTGGCCTGCAGCTCGTTGTCTTCCAGTGAGTCCGTAAACCACTCGCGCTTATGTACTTTTTGTCACAACCCTGACATGTGTAAGGTCTCTCGTTCGTGTGCAGTCTTTTGTGAAGCTTCAAATGCACGAACTGCGTGAACTTGGCTGGACAGAGATCGCAGGCGTACGGTTTTTGGCCAGAGTGTAATCTTAGGTGAGTCTTGAGATTCGAAGTCGAGCTGAACCTTTTCTGACAGATTTCGCACTTGTGGGGCTTCTCACCTAGAACGCACCAATCAACATTAACACAACCAATCAAGTATTCCGAAAGAACACATCAGAACACAACTGCAGTCTTGCAATGGTATTTACCTGTATGAACCAGATGATGCTTCTGCAGATGCGCCAACTGCGTGAAACTCTTGGTACAGACGTTGCACTTGAAGGGTCTTTCCCCAGAGTGCGTTCTCAAATGGACCTTGAGATTCGATAGTTGTCCGAAGGTTTTACAGCAAACGTTGCACTCGTAATGCATCTTGCCGTCTTTTTTCTTCAGTGGGTACGGTAGAGACCTGTAACCCCTGGATCCCTGAGAATTGGGGCTGAGCGATCCGCTTTGGGAGCACCCATGCTCATCCGGGGATAGGGAACTTGCGGGCGAGTATCTGTTGAGGGATGATGAGTTGGCATGGATAGTCAGTGCAGGGTAATGACCTAGATGAAGATTGTGCGTGCCAGTGATGAGTGACTGGTTGCTGTCGATCTGCATGGTAGATGACGTGGGCAGCTGATGACTACTGCTCGCGGGTTCCACTCTTCTTTCAGAAGTTCTCTCGTAAACAGCGCTGTTGGTTGGAGTAGGCGAGTAAGCCGAACAGTTGATAGTCAAAGGTGTAACGTTATGATGCAATGATCCATTTTGATGATACAGTCCATAAGGATACGGAGGGGACGATTGGATGGGTGAAGCACTTTGGCTGTTTGTTTGAAGGTAAACAGGGACGGGGCCAGATTCAATTTGTGAGCCAGTAGAGTTGGAGTAGAGGATCGTCGACGTCGGTGTGCTCGAAGTCGCGTTGGGTGATGGACTTTTGACCTCTCTCTTGGACACCGTCATACTTGTCAATACGGAAGGCATGGGTGAGAGTCCACCACTGCTCGAGTGGAGATTCGGACTGTTACTCGAATGAATGTTAATGGAACAAGGGTGAAGGAGATTCCCACTTCCAGTACTGGAATGGATACCCCCGGAGTTGCATTGCATGTTGGTTGAGCTGGAAAGGTGATTGCCACCAGGACTCATCCTTCCTGTACTAGATGAACAAGTGTCTGGAAGAATCTGAAGGTTGGAACTCGAATCGGGGCTGCAAGGCAACATGTTGCTGTATCGGTGGGATTTCTTGTAGGAATAGGCCATCTCCGTAGGGCTGGAAGGTGGGGGCGAAACCGAACCTGCGTGACCATGAACGTTCTTCGGATGCTGCTGTTGTTGTTGCTGCGACTGATGCAGATGTATGTGACTACTGACGACGTTGGTATTGTGTTGGTGGGTATTGTTGTGATTATTGTTGTTGTTGTCAGTACTTCGCAGAAGGATGTTCTCCAAAATGGAACTACCGCTATTGGCGATGTAGGGCCTGGGCATCGTTACCGGACTTGGTTTCACTTCGTTCTCGTAGAAAGGTTTCGTTCCCTTATCCGAAACGCTCTCCGGCTCCTCGCTCGTCGATGAGAGGACCATGCTCTTCTGTATAACAATCACTGGGGAAATGGGTTTTTGAATTTCTGGTGTAACCGCCCTGCTCGAGAGCTGGTCATCCTTGTCTTTTGTGCTTTCCACAGTTTTCGTTGCCTGAAAGTTGCCGTAAGTCTTGTTTATTTTGATCTTCACTTTCCGGTACTCGTTCTTCACCACAACTGAATTGTCCTGTTTCTCCACCGTGGCTTCTATCGGAGCCTTCGCGTTCTTGCTGTAGTCCAGGACGTAGTTCTCCGAGTCAGACTCACTGCTTTCTTCCAGGGGTGTCAGAATCTCGTCGTGGTAACCATTTGAGTGGTAGCCTTCGTCGGACCTGACGGAACCATCCGTAGGGGTCATCTGGGAACGCCTTTCGTAGATAGTGCTGTCTTTCAAACTCGTCACAGCTTCCACCGTCGGGGGTATCTCGCTCGGCAAACTTGATTGCTGAACTGTAACGCAATTCCGAAATTAAGTTCATCAATGGGACAGTCCTCGTTGCGGGGTACCTCGTTCAAAGCGAGTGCACCAGCAATTTGTGCGGATCGTGACTTACTTATTCGCTGGAGCATCAGTTCTCCCGTTACTGGGTAATGTAGCCTTTCCGCAAATTCCTTGCAGTACCACACCAAAAGCTCTTGGTTCGGCAGAATAGGTTTGATGGTGTAAAAATAAATCTTCATCTGCAACAGGAATTCGGGTTGAAGCACCTCTTGGGATGTTGGGGTTTGTCTTTGAAGGTCTATGTTAGGGATCTTACCTCGTACTGGCATGCGATTAAATTCTGCGCCTCAGACGAGTACGCTGGGTTCACGTAACGCATCCAGTTGGACTTCCTCACGTCGTAACCGTCAATGAAGTAATATCGCTCTTCGTCATTGTAGACCTAAGGCAAAAGAAGGTTTCTTTTTCAAATCGATCACTTAGTGCCAAGCCGATTATACGATAACTGGGATTACGAAAGAGACCAATTCGTTTCGTAATCGTCTGTTACTCGGATATCTATAATCGATGGCTTAAGGTTTGCGTTGGGTATTTTTAGGTAGTTGATGGGAGATGGGAGGAATTGGAGTTCAAGAAGCTTACCCTCCAGAAAAAGTTTCGACTGACGTTCGGTGGTACCGAATCTTTGGGGTAAACTTGACCGACCAACGGTCCGAAACGAGTCCCCTTGGGGATATAACTCGTACTCCAGACTCCCTGCGCCTGTAAACATTTCAGACGCTCGTGAAAAACGAGTGTCGGTTTCACCTAGAACAATGTTTTCCCTGATGTAGTACGTGTTTTTGATTAATTGTTGGCCACACACAGGAAGAAAAAAAGCTGCGATAGTAACATTCTTTTGCCTCACACTTGAACATTCCAGATCGAACAATCATGGAACTGTGTTTATTGTATTCAGTGTTGGTAGAATACGTTTTTTGATGCAACGAGCATGTTAGTAATCGAGAAGAATGAAAACACGTTAGTTTCTACGTTTGATAATTAACGTTCTGCTGAATATTGCTATTTTTTGTTGTTTTATGAGGTTATGGACTTGAGGTTGCATTGAGTTTTCTATGTTTTCTGAATATTATGTCGTTTCTCATTTGAGAACTTTTCTTTTTTGTCCTGCACTACAAACGCTGCCGCGAAAAATGTGTACTCGGGACACTCTCGCGAATCGTATTGATTTTTAGCTTGAAGAACTTCTAGATTGGTTTTATCAGTCGACCAAAGTAATGATATGTAGTAGGTTTCGAAAAATATCAATATCAGGTGGAAGAAAAAATATTTTAGAATAAATTTCGAATCCCGTGGTCAGGCGCGTAGGCACAGGGAGGTTTTGGGGGTTCAAACCCCACCCGAAATTCTGATAAAATCAATCAATATTTCATGTAAAAATAAAAAAAGTGACATCGATAAATAATAAAAATACAAGTTACAAAAAATGCATGAAAACGTTAACAGTATATATATATATATATAATAAAAAAGTGAAAATTATAAAAATGTAGAATTGCGTAGAAAATATGAATCGGAAAAATTGTTGTAACCCAGTGAATAATCAAGAAAAATGAAAAATTCCAAAAGTGCTAGAAATATACAAAACTGTGAATTGTAGATCATAAAATTTTAGAAATGTATATATATAATCCATATAATGGTATTGAAAATCTTTCGATTCATAAAAAAATAATGAAATCAATTGAATTCTACGAAAAAACTGTTTTCTGAAAAATCTCGACAAATGCCTCTACGATCTGTATATTTTGGGATTCTAGAGCATCAAATTCTAAATATACTATAAATCTATTAAAATTCTAGAAAACGCAACGAAATCTTTTAAATATTTCAAAAATACGAAAAAAATAACGATATGAAACATGAAAAATATATATGAATATGTTTTATCATTAATTCTTGAAATTACTAATAAGAATAGATCAAAATTCGCATTCTAAAGCATCTGGTATTTTAAAATCTCTTCAGCAATCTACAAAAACATAAGTAATCTATAAAAATACTTCGAAATTTTCCAAGGTTTTGTATATTATACTAGGAAAATGTGAAAAATAAGCTTACTACTTAACTTGCTTATTAGTTTACTAGTTTCCTTATTTACTTGTTTACTAGTTCACTAATTTGTTAGTTCACTAGCTTACTAGCTTACTAGTTGACTAGCTAACTAATTTTTATTAAACAAGCTTACTAGTTTACTAAATAACTGATTTACTTGTTAACGTGTTTGCAAGATTACTTTTTTTCTTTTTCACTTGTTTACTATTTTAGTATTTGACTAGCTTACAAGTTTACTAGTTTGCTATTTTACTAGATATCTTTCTATACATAAAAATCACGTAGAAAAATTTTTCTTAGAAATTGATAAAACTTTCTGTCCTAGAGCATAATTATTAATATAATACTATAAATACATATAATTTTAAAATTATTCTAGAAATTCATATAGAAAACAATAAAAATACATCCAATGCAATCGATACAATTTACACAATGAAACATACTTTTGATTGTAGAAATACTAAAAAAAATATAGAATAAAAGTATTGAAAATTTTTATAAAAGAAACTGTAGTCTGCAAAATCAAACTTCTCGAAATCGATGGAAGTTTCAATTCTTTATTTAATATCAATTGAACATTAAATTCGTAGAATTCGATTGATTTCATTATTTTTTTAGAGTTTGTACGAATCGAAAGATTTTTAATAATTTTATATGGATTATATATAGATTTCTAAAATTTGATGATCTAAGACTGAAAGTTTTGTAAATTTTTAGCATTTTCATAATTTTTCATTTTTTTCGATTATTCACTGGGTCTCGACAATTTCAATCATTAATTTCAAAAAACCTATTGAGCGATCCATAAAAATATTAAAAATATCAAAAAATACCAGAAAATACTACAAAATTTGATGAATGATATACCATACGAAAAAAATATAAACCTATGATGTACCTTTTACCTGTTTTGTTAAAATTTGCTCAAAAATCATTTCAAATATATAAATTTTTCAGAAGTGTGATTCCTAGAGCATTGAATATTAGAAAGCTTTATAGAAACCCATACCTTTAAGTTGTATAAAAACAAAAAGTATTAGTAAACAAAATTGAAACCTCAGATATTAATTGAAAATCACAAAAATTTAATTCCATTATTTACGAACATGAAAAATGTGCAACCCAAAGTTGTATAAATTTTAAATTCCGAAATGTTGAATATTTCAAAATCGCTCTCTTGTAGCCATATCGTCAAAGTCGAAAATTACGAAATCCCGAAGGAAAAATATTTTTCAGAAAAACCCCTCCCGAAAATTTTTTCTGCCTACGCCCCTGCCCGTGCTAGATTTTATGAAGGGATATTGATGGGTGTGAAGTACTTGATGGTACAAAAAGTATTCTCGAGTCAGCCTAGTGAGTTTGATTCTTCGAAGAAATTCCGAAATTTCATATCACTTTATATAAATAATGAAAAAAGTCTTGATATTTAGGGTTCCAATTGCAATATGAACTTCGACAGGTTAGCTCAAATCAGAAAGTTACAAATATTCATAAATGTTCTTGCTGAAATCGCTGATTTTGAATCTAAACTTCAAAACTTTACATGCATTCAATGAAAAACCATGCTATGTTAGTAGGTATACCCTGCTGAAAATTCCCCACACTAAAACCTACGTCACAAACATTATTTCCTTTTCCCAATAGAAATCTAGACTTCTAAATAAAAAAACAAATGGTATCAGTGACACAAGTTCTTTTCTAAAGTAATTTTCAGCAGGGATACTTAATCACTCGTCTCGTAAATTATGTTTCCAGGCATTTCAACACACTTTGAAAGGAGAACTTACATCGTTGACGGCTTGGGAAGGTTTCAGCACCAGGTTCCTCGGAAGGGAAGCCTCTGCTCGGTTCGTTTCGCTCGAAGAAGGCACCACGTCCGGAACCAGGTAAACCGCGTGCTTCTCGAACTCGTCCTCCCTCAACGCCGTGTGGTCCCACTCGCTCGCCTCCATGCTTCGCTGCAATCACAGAAAAACCATGCTTTTCAACCTTCCACAACCAAGTAAGTACATTCACATCTCAAACAACCATATCCATCACCGGTGCAACCAATTTCCAAATGATCGAAACAACCATAAACATAGCTGCTGCGAATATAAAGTCGTGACAACCATACCATTCAACAAACACCACACTTTTTCTTCTCCCTTATTTTCCGACGAAGGGGGAAAATCCGAGAACCGCGGCATTGCACGTTTCACAATGCGAAAGTGAAACCTGTCCGTGCATTGATCGACTGCAGGGTAGGGGGTGCCTCAGGGGGTGGGGGTGGGGGAGGGGATGAAGGGGTAACGCGAACCACCCCCTAATTTCACCCTTTCGCTTTTCCGGGGAAAATCGTCTGGGACGCGGGAGAAAATTTTCTTTTCCCCCTTCTCGAAAATCATTATAGATTCAACAACCCCCCCCCCCACGCTTTCACTCACACTTTTCGCCCCTTTTTCACTCGAATTTCCCGAGGTTTTTCCTCTACGTGATCCGGTGATTTTTCAGGGATATCGCCATAATGCGCAGGTTGCTTGATGGCTCGTCCAGATCAAGGCTTTCGGACATTTATTATCGATTTTCCTCGATCACTGCGCGAAAAACGAAAGTTTTCCCGGGAAAATTGGCGAGTTTTTTGCGGGGTGATGGGGGTTTTTTTGGCGGGATTTTTTCCCGGTTGGGGTTGGTTTTCGGTTGCGATATTGTTGGCGGGGTTTTGTTTTTTTGTCGAGGAAAGAGAAATTGTACGGGTAAACAAGATCGACCGCGGCGCTCGCGAATGGCACAGTGTAACACCTGACCTAGCCCAACGCGACTCGACTTGCCCCGTCTTTTCGCGATGGTATTGGTGGAGCCAGCGGGACTGGCGGTGGTGCATTTTCCCTCTGCGCTTTCGATCGACCCGTTGCCCAGAGGCTTCGCTCTCTCTTTCCACCCCCGCTTTTCCCGAGCTTTCATCCCCTTTCGTCTTCCCCCCCTTTCCTCCTTTCTCCTCTCGACGACCTACCCCCATTTTCACCGCGTTTTCCCCGTCACTTTCATCGTTTTTCTCGTCCCTCTTTTTCAGGGGAAAGGGGGGAAAGGGAAAATTTGGATTAGGGGATGGTTGTGTAAGAGGGTGAAAGGGGGGGGGGGTTTGAAGAAATATATATATTTTCTTTGGGGCTTTAGAATTTTTAATGTTTGACGATCTGTCGAAATTGTGCAACTTTTTGTATACACTGAAACCTCGTTAATGTCCTCTTTGGTGTTTACTCTACACTGTCAAAAAACATTTGAATATGTTAATTTCAATATTTTTTATTATTAATAATTTTATTTTTATGCGCCACATGTTTAAATATTTTAAAATATCTTGTACATATTATTACACATACAATATTTTTTGTTATACAATCTATATCCTATTTATAAATTTTGTGTTTATTATCAATATTTTTAAATATCTTTTGCATATAATAAAATATACAATATGATTTTTGTTATACAACTTATATTCCATTCATTATAAATTTTTTTTTCAATCAAATAGCTGTTGATAAATTAGGAAAAATCTGCTCCAAAAAAATTAATTATGTCGAAATCCACTTGAATTTAAAAAAGTTTTTATACACATTTTCAATGAGAAATCATTCAAAGGTAAAAAAATTTTTATGTCTGCTCTATATTAAATAAACACTCCAATTTCAGAGAAGGCTCAAAATTTAATAGACAGTATGGGAAATCTGCTTCAAAGACCGTCTCTTAAATTTAATAGAGAAATTTCTGAGAGTGTACCCTCAGTTGTATTCAAAAGTCTATGGAGATCAAATTTTTCAGGAAAATGAAGGTATTAGCATAGTTTCCAAGTATGAATAGATTTCTAAAATTTCTCGAACTTTTTTTTATTAATTATAGAATTTGAATGGATTTTTTTAGTATATTCAAAGTTTTCTAGTATTTTTGTAGATTGCTACTTAGATTTCTAGAATCCGATTCTCTAGAATTCGAATTTGATACATTCTCAGTATTTTTGGAAAAGTATCATTAATTGAGATTTTTGTTGTTTAGTAGATGTTTTTAAATTTTTTTTAAATTTTTTGAGATTTCACCTGTATTCGCCACTGACTGTATAATTTTACTGAAGTTAAGAAACTGTTATGTTTCCATCAGTTTTACATGAATTGAATGTTCACCAATTAATTATTCACAAATTTATTTGGTTTGTTTTATTTTTCGAAACTGGATACTTATATTATTTTATGACATTCTGGAGTTCGAGAATAATATAAATTCAAAAAAATTCTGAATTGTTTATCCCAGAATGGAGAATTCTAGAGTTTTTCATTTTTGTATCAAGTATTCTGGAACTTGAAACTACTACAATGCAAAATTATACGATTCAATACATAACATCATAGATTCGATAAAACAGGATTTTCAAATTTTTAACCATAGACTATCAATTTCTAGAATTCTGTATTGTAAGATTAAGAATTTTTGTATTTTTTTTTACGTTATAGAACTAAAGAAATTGAAACATATTTTTAGGATTCTTCATTCTCCAAAACTGTTCTAGAAAATAAAATCTTTAAATATTTAAAAGAATCATTTGAAATTCTCAGAATTGCAAATTATACGATTAAAAATTTTCCATTAAAATAACCCCTCGCTTCTAATTCATACCCTGTCAAAAAAAATTTTCAAATTTCAAACACCTTTCATAGACTTTCTCTTTAAATCGTGTTTGAAATTTCATGGACACGTATATAAAAAGGATTTCAAAGAAATTGATATTGAATTTATTTTCGTGTTTGGCATATTAATTGTAATATTAGTTATTCATATTGAATGAATTTTAAGATACTTTATTTAAAAACTCGCCTACTACATGTATTATATTTCAATCCACTACAATTCAGCAAAATTTTTCGGTTCATTTTCATTGAAAAATCATTTCAAGTTAAAATAATTTCAATTTCTGTTACCTATATATTTCATTGAAACTTCAATTTCATAGAAGAATTATTATTTTCAAAAACATTGTCTATTTTTTTCATAGTTGCATCCATAACTTTCATAGACAGCATAGGAAATCTGCTTCAAAGACAATCTTTTAAATTTAATAGAAAAATTCCCGACAGTCTACTATATTCTGCTGCACAGAGAATCGAGAAAAAAAAATGTCACATCTTTTTACCGTTGCCCATGGACTCGGTTTTCTGCGATTCGATGATTTTTGACCTAGGCCAACGTTCCATTGAAAATGCGCCCGCGCTGGCTTTCTCTTTCGCGTCCTCGACCATTTGCATATTTGCACGGGGGAGCCCGAAAATGCCATCCCTTCGAAGGGTAGCGCAGGGTTGTGCATGCGCCCTAGCGGACAATCACTCACCAGTCGCGCGGAAAATTCACGAGGGTCTCATCCCTCTTTTTTACCCTCATCCCTGTCTCCTTTTCCTTTTTCCCAGTTTTTCTTCCTCCACATAAATTTCGCAAATTTCCCCCATTCGCCCCGCAACGAATCATCCGTTGGAAAACTGCGAATTTTCCCTGTAGCAGCATCGAAACATCATTTTCAAGGGATGAAAAAGCTTCTAGTGCTTTTTGGCACGACACTCGGGTCGTTGAACCTGCATCCGATTCGATCGCGACGAAATTTATACATTTTTCAGAATTGTTTCTTTTTTTGGAAAATTTTGGGAATTTATATTGTAGAATTTGGGAATTTTAGAGAGCGAATATTTTGGGTTTTTTGGGTGATTGGTTTTGAGGTTTTTGATGGTTAATATTGATAGGTTTTAGCATACGAAATTTCGTGATTTTGGAATTTAGGGTTTTATATTTTTCAAAACTTCTGAATGAGAGATTTTTTTTACATTTGAGGGTTGACGATGTTGCTATATGTGTCATATTTTGTATTTAAATATTTATTGATCTAATTCATTTGAAATTAACATTTTTTAGATATATTCTTTGTTACTTCAAATTTTTAGTTGTCACGTTCTTACTCTGTTCAAATTGTTATTCTGGATATTAAATTTTTTCTCTTAGAAACTCACAGAATCGATTTTCTGAAATTCCAAGTTATGGAAAGCTGAAGCTATTGTCTCCAAAACGCGAGTTTTCTAAATTTTCAATCGAAAATTTTTTACACAATAAGTCCAAATAATAAATAACTAAAAATTTTCATTTTAAAATTTTATATAACTCATTTCCATACTTTATTTGAATATATAAAGAAAAGTTGAAAAATGCAACTTTCAAATCATCAAGAAGAAAATTGTTCCAATGTGCTATTATTTTTCGAAATTCAAAAAATTTTTTACATATAAAAAATAATAAATTTCCACAATTTTACGAAAATAAGTGCAACTTATGGTGATTTCTTGTGATTTTGCAAAACTTTCCAAGTTTTTTAGATTTTTCTTAAAAAATTAAAAGAACACTATCATGAATATCTTAAAGAAATAAAAAATACGAATGATAATGAACACAATATACAGAATTCATCAAAATTTCATGAAATTATACTGATTTCTTGAATTTTTTTCAATTATTGGCAATCTCTAGAATTACAAGTGTTTCCTGATTTTCAAGAAAATTTTTAACGTAATGCAAAATTTGTAAAATTTCCGAGATTTCACGAAAATTGTCTATCTTATGAAGATATTTGCAAGTTTTTGAATGATTTTCGAGTACTGCGAATTTTCATGAAAAAATTTAAAAAAATGTTCTTGTTCATATTACCTATTTCGACGAAATCAATATAATAATGAAAACAATTTTTGAAATGATGAATTTTGAAGTTCTACAAAATTTTTGATTTTTTTAGGAAGTTTCTAATAACATCAAAATAACTTCTCAACACTTTTAAATTTTCATAAAATTTGTCTAACTCGATCAATTTTTAGTGCTTTTTAAATATTTTTGAAGTATTCCTAATTTTTGTTTAAAAAATAAAAAAAATTTCTGTGCATATTTTGAAGAAATATTATAATAAACAGAATTTATGAAATTATGTATATTTTCTGAAATTCTAGAAAAATATTGATTTTTTCAGATTTAGTGAAATTTTTTGTCATTTCTAATGTGTTCTCATTTTTTTAAATTTGCAAAACTTCTAACATGGTACTTACTACTCAAATTTTCTAAATTTTTTAAAAATTTGTCTAGCTCAAGAAGATTCCTTTTGATTTTTAAGTACTTTTCAAGTATTTCACGTTTTTGTTAAAAATTTGAATAAACATTATCGTGCATACTTCAAAAAAACATAAGAATCTCAACATCAAATACGAAATTAATTCACATTTTCTGAAATTTCACAAATTTCGCGAATTTTCTGAAATAATCAACAATTGAAAAAGTTGTCGAATTTTTTCGAAAGTATCAAACTTCTATAAAAAAAAACTAAAAAATTTCCAATGATCATAAAAAACTTACCAATTCAATAGAAATTTTCGTAATTTTTTGATGTTTTTCAAGTTTCTTATTTTTTATAGAAGAATGTAAAAAACATTATCATGCACATTTCTACGAAAAACAATAATAACCCCCCCCCCCAAATTAAGCCATTTAAAGAATAAGATCAATTTTCTCATCAAATAGTAATATTATTATTATAATATTACTATCATTTTAATTATAACATACATACATTGCAACCATTATAATATGATAATTATAATATTCATATAATTATTACTTTTGATAAAAATATTCAAAACTCTTGGAAATAAATAAAAATGCAAGTTTTATATACACTAATATTTTCTCTGGTTTAAACATTTACAATTTTATTTCACTGTCGAAAAAAACTTAATAGTTTCAATTGGAAAAATTCTTTCCCTACATTCAAATTTCCACGCCAAAAATTTTCAGTTAAATTTCCCCAGTCTAAAATCCTTTACATTCTAAAGAAAATTACTTTTCTTCGCAAGAGTAATAATCATATATTAATTCTTTATCGTTGTTTAAAAAAAAAGATTTATAACTCATATCGAATGCAAAAAAGTGCAACGTGGTTCGGAAAAAGATAGCGAAAATGGAAAACCCGTCGAATCGGGAGAAAATTTTTCCCGGGTTAATGAATCGATGTCGACATTGGCACAAACGCACTTGACCAAGTTTTCACGTTGCATCGCGTAATTCGCGAATTGTCCCTGACCTTGCGGAACGAGAAATGAAAAATACACGCGCCGAGGCCTCGTTTCGAGTTTCACTTTTCGAGGCGATTCACCTTAGCGCGAATCATTCGCCGTGCAGGCTTCTTAGAGCAAGAATTTCCGCGTGAATCGGCGACGACTACTAACCTAGATACGCCGCGGGGTCGATGATCTTTTCCCTACTAGCGACTACTGTACCAGATATTAATTTTCTACGATGCATTTCTACAGTAGATTTGAGTATAAACCCTGCCAAAAACTTCCAATTGGAAAATATACTGGAAAAATAGCAATTTTTTCAATTGGATTGAAAACCAATTTGATTTACTATCGGTTTGGAAAATTTTTTACAGGAAAAATTACGTCACGAATACAATTAGTTTTCCAGATGGGAATCTATTCAGATTTCTAAATGGAAAATTAATTTTTTTGGGCATGAGCTTCTTTGTGAAGAATTTTCCAATGGGACAAACCAATTGGAACTCTCTTAAGCTCTTAGAGTGAATTTTCACTCTGTATTGAGTCAAAATACTGCCACTCAAACTTAGAGTGATTTTTCACTTTTTTAGAGTGGAAAGTCACTCATAAGTAGTGAAATTTCACTCATTTTTCAGAGTGAGGATCCACTCTTTTGGAGTGAATTTTCACTCCATGTTAGAGTGGCAGTATTTTGACTCGATGGAGAGTGAAAATTCACTCTAAGGAATTAAGAGAGAAAAATGGCCATTTTTCTAGTTAGTTTTATCATTTGAAAATTTTAATCGAGGAAAAATTAGAGTCAACATTTCATAACTTATCGAAAAAAAAAAAATAATAATGAAAAGAATGTTTTCAGAAGGTCAAGTTAAAAAATGTTATAAATTTTGGAACTCTTGGACAATATGCAGATTGACGAAATTTCAGAATTTTTTCAAATTTATAAAGTGAAATTTTCCAGTATGATGGTAAAAATTTGAGCGAAGAAGAAAAAACATTGAAAAATTATAAAACTCTATGAATACATCCCCAAAAAAAAATTTTTCTATTTATTTCACCAAAAATATCGCGAAACCAAGGTGTTTTTAGACAGATTATTAAATTATTGAAAAATTCTCATTAATTAATTGTCAAGGCTGCCAAACTGTTTAAAAATAAATTGTAAAAACTGTTAAGAATTAGTTAAAATTGTAAAAACTTTAAAAAACTGTAAAAAATGCCATTTATATAAAAACTGTTCCTCAGAGATAAAAACTAAAAATTCTCATAATTATTTTCAAAACTGTCGCAAACTCTCGATATTTTTGGATTAAATTAAAGCTTTTATAAAATAATAAACTATTTTCAATGTCAAAACAAATAAAACCTCCACGAATTTAAATATTTTCAAAAAATTGAATCAATTGTTCAAGTTCTGAAATTGTTGTCAATTATTTACTCTAAAAACTGGGAAAACGGTTTTACAGTGTTAAAATGTCAAAAATTACAAAAGTTTCGAAATTTTGAGTACTTTTACAAACAGTCGAGCTATCACCGAAACAACAAAATTTTCGAAAATGTGAAAAAACTCATTAATTTGTTATAAACTATCAAAACTGTTAGGGTTGTTAAAATTCTCATGAAATGACAAACATTGTCAAAAATATCATAAATATTATAAAATTTTCGACTGTCTAAATTGTATTAAACTTAAAAGAAGTAAAGTTAATAAAATTATGAAAGGCTAGAAGTATGACAAATTGTGTAAATGTTGCAATTATATATGAAATGTTATAAAAGTTAAAGCTGTTATAAATTGTTGAACAGTCAAAAAATATGGCTTCGTAAAAATTGTTTGAGAACTGTTTTTATTTTTTAAATCTGTAAGAACTGTACGATACCGTAAATTTCACTAAAAAAAAAACTAAAAAATGCCTAAACTGCTCAAAATTTTGAAATTGCAAAAAAATTGTCCATTCTTTAATATAGTGAATTTTCGAATTGTGTATAACAATAAGCAACAAAATTTAGGGTCCAAATTGCAGTATAGTCGGTAAAACTAAAATCAATAGTATGAGAAAACAGATTGCAATAATTAAAACATTTTGGCTGAAAGAGCTGTACTTTAAACAGACCTATGTGTCAAATTCAACAGATTGTCAGCTTTTTTCAACAAATTGTTGCTTTCTATAAATTTATTCTTTGAATTTTCGACAAATTTAATTGTAAAAAGTTTAATGAGGCAATTCATATATTAGAATATAACAATCTGTTGAATTTAATAGATACAGGAAGATTTTGAGAATATATTACGAAGATTTCTTGCCACGTGCTATCATAACCTCAAAATACACTGAATGTGTTAAAGATAGAAGTTACCGAAACTGTCTGTTGCATTCTACAAACTCAATCTTTCAATTTTTCACAGATTTCACAGTGAAAATTTAAACAAGGCAATCTCTATATTAATATGGTACAATCTGCTGAATGTTATTGATTCAGATTTAGAGAGTATTTTACGAAGATTCCTTACCACGTGCTATCATAACCTCAAAATACACTGAAGCTTAATACTGAAGTATACGAAATTGTCTGTTACAAGTATCTTTCAACGTTTCACAGGTTTAATTGTAAAAAATTTAACAGTGCAATCTTTACATTAGAATACAACCATCTGTTGCATTTAATAGATTCAGAGTTATAGAGTATATTACGAAGACTCCTTGCCACGTGCTGTCATAACCTCAAAGTACACTGAAGATGTTTCAAGAGGGTGAGAGGGGAGTACGTGAAAACAACTAAAAGTAAAAATGGGATGGGACTCGTCTCGTGCGCGGATTCCTTTCCATCGTTTCCGCGTCTTTTTCCCTTTTCATCGGTTTTCTAGTCGCCGGAGGATGGCACCGTCGACGAGTTTCTAATCTGCGTAAAGCGACACCCCGATGTAAACCGGAAGCACCGTCTCCATGGTGCCCAGAAATCGAACCACATTGCGTCGATAGGGTTCTCTGACCCCGCGATTATATGCAACTGTTACTTGGTGCGATAATCCCTAACCCGTATAACGTAAGGGGGTGATAATTTTTGTTGTTGGTAATGATATTGGTATTTTTTGTCAGTTTTCATACACTGAAAATTCAGGCTCTCTTGCGCTAGGTTTTTTTTTTGGGACTTGGGGTTTCTTGCTCATTCAAACACGTTTATTCTTCCTATTCTCTAAAAGAAGAGTCAGAACTGCTTCAAAGCAAGAAAAAGCGAGTTTTGGGAAATTCTGAGTTTTGAGTGTGAAGCTCATTGTGGTAAGGGGTGATGCAGAAAATTGTCGATTGCAGGTCTTAAAAAAAGTATGTATGTAGGGAACTAAAAAGTTTTCATTAAATTGAGATTGAAGATAAGGCAGGGAGGGTTGCAAAATTCATGCTTTTCCTTTTTTTAATAGAAAATAAGAAAAAACTTGAGGATTATGAAAAAATTTAATAACTCAACTTAATTTGTATTGAATTTGGAAGGTTTTGCATGGTTTGAATTATGTTAGCAATTTTGATACTTTTGAAAAATTTGGAAATGTTGAATATTTTGAAGGTTATCAGTAATCCTTCAAATTTTTAAAATTTTAGAAAATGCTTAAAACCTCTATAGATTGTGTGCTTATTGTTATCATATTATTTCTTCAGAATCTCTCATGATAATGCTTTTTTAGTTTTTTTGATGCTAATTTGAAAGAGTTAAGAAATATCACGAATTACAAAAAATCGGCACGAGTTGGACTAATTTTTATGAAATTAGGAAAAATTTGTAGGACTTTGTGTGCTATTATAAATTCTTTAAATTTCAAAATATTGAGAAATATTTAACATTTTACAGATCGATAATTTTTTTATAAAATTCAAAAAATTTTCATAAATTTTGAACCAATTTATCATCGTACTTCTTCGAAACATACGAGATGTTTCTGCATTTTTTTAAAGAAAGCTTGAAAATTTTGGAAAGTATGAAAAAATGAGGAAAAAAATTGTTAAGTTGAACTAATTTTGCAATGAATTTGGAAAGTTTTGGATAGTTTGAATTATGGTAGGAATTTTTATACTTTTGAAAAATTGGGAAAGTTAAATATTCTGCACGTTATCAATAATTCTGAAGAATTTTTCAAATTTTTAAAATTCCAGAAAACGTTCAAAAACTCTATAGATTGTTTGCTCGTTATCATATTTCTTTAAAATCTTCATGATAATATTTTTTTTATTTTTTGAGGAATTTCAAAAAATCTGCACGAGTTAGGCTAATTTTTATAAAATTTGGAAATTTTGTAGGAGTTTGTGTGCTATTTGAAATTTTTAAATTTCGAAAAATTAAGAAATATTGAAAATTATAATACAGATTGTTCATAAGTCCATAAAATTCAGAAGATTCACAATATTCTAGGAAAGGTTCATGAATTTTGAAGGTTATTTTGTTGATTATTATATTTTTTGAAAAAAGATATTTTTTTTACTCTCCAATGCAAGTCCAAAAAAAAAATATTAAAAAATTACAAACAATCAAATGAGTTAGGACAAATTTTCGTAAAATTTGGAAAGTCTTTAATAGTTTGTGTTACGTTAAAAGATTTGAAATTTTCAAAAAATTCTAATTCATTGAAAATTTAAAGTTTGTCAACAGTATGAGATTTGAAAAATTTGTGTGATTTCAAAAAATATTCATAAGTATTATAGATTTAATTTAATATCATACTTTTTTAAAATATGCATTACAATATTTTTTCCATTTTTTAAAGAAAATCTGAAAAAATTGAAAATTAATGAAAAATTCAAAAAATTTTCTCAAGTTTGATGAATTTCCATAAAAATTGGAAACTTATGAATAGTTTAAGTTGTCATGAATTTAAAAAATTGGAAAAATTAAAAGCCATTGGAAATCTAAAAGATTGTAAATAATTTCATAGCATTCGAAAAAATTGTAAAATTTGTGAGAATATTTATGAATGTGATGAAATTTATAAATTTAATTTTATAATAAATACATAAAATTTATAAATATTTAACAAAAATCTGAAATTTTCTTTTTACACGAAATTACGGAATGTCTTAATAAGTCGGAAGAATTTGAAGAAACTGTGGCAAATCGTAAACAACTCGTAATACATTTGAAATTTCCAAAATTTTGAAAAGGATAGATGATTTCAAAAAATTCGATCACTCTTTAGAATTTCGGAGAATTTTCATGAATGAGAATTTCTTTATGTCGAAAAATTCGTAAAACCACAGAAACTATAATAATATACTCTTAAAATTTTGTAGACTGAAAAATTTCATACCGTACGAAGATGTTCGACAGTGTTGGAAATATTTATGAAATTCCGTAATCTTTATACAATGTTGATAAATATTCTAAATTGTGATGAGGTTTGATGATTTGGCAAAACTTGAATTCGTAAATCGACGCATTTTCACATGAGTATTTTTAGGAATTCTACCCATCTAGAATTTGTTTATCCCCAAATCTTCTGCCACCCTTAAGTACAATATTAAACTGACTTCTTAAACGTAATCAAAGTAAAAAAATTCCTTCAACTCTACCAGGTTCAAATTTCAATCCTCAAGAAAATCTCTTTTCAAATTTCAAAACCTACATTCTCAAACTCAAACCCATTAATTCAAAAAGGCCCACGCTGTCAAAAAAATTTTAAATTCCATGGACACGTATATGAAAAGGATTTCAAAGAAATTATTAATTTTTTTTACATTGGATATAAGAATGTTAATATTTTACATAATTATTAAATAAACTTTAAGAGACTTTTTATTTCTATATTTAAAAATATATTTTGTATACTATCAAATTTACAATACAATGTTTGTTATACAATTTATATTCTACACAATATTAGTTTTTCGTTTGAAATATCTGTTGACAAAAACGAAAAATACGCTCAAAAAAAATTAATTAGGTCGAAAACCACTTGAGTTTGAAAAGTTGGAATGTACATTTTCAATGAGAAATAATGAAAAGTAAAAATGATTTACATTAAATAAACCCTTCAATGTCATAGAAGGTTTATTATTTTCATACACAGTATCTATTTATTTTATAGACGCGTCCATAACTTTAATAGAAAATTCAATAGACAGTATGGGAAATCTGCTTCAAAGACGGTCCCTTGAATTAAATAAAAAAATTTCTAAGAGTGCATATCCTTCCCAAACCTTCCCATTCCCAGTCAAAATGAAATTTCCCCGACCACGAGTCCCGATTCCCGGGCGTTGGTACGGTTATTCGCGAGGAGAAAAAAGGATGAAAGAAGAATAGATAAAAGTGCGGAAAAATAGAGAGGGTCGTAAAATGGGCCCGGTCACATCGCGAAAGGCGAAGTTGCGCGCGAGTAAAACTTGTACAGTTATAGGAGTGACGCGTTGGTCGGTTGGTTTGGTTCCGATGGGAGAAGGTCACGGCAATGTAGGCGCGTGCAACGGGGTCTCTCCTATGGGGGTATCGAAACCTCCTTAAGAGCGCCTCAAGTGAGGTTCTGCCCGCGAGCGAGAGCTCCCAGGTCCATAGTGAGCGACTCGGCGACTTATTCGCCAATGTTCGCCAACGGCCAAGTGGGACAATGACCGTCAGAGACCTTCTTTCCCGCAAGCAGCGGAGGGAACGAGCACTCACGCAGCCGAGGAAAACACCGAGGCTCGAGACCGCGAATTCACTCGGCTAATTCACTTGCTCTCGCGCACGCTTTTCCGGCTTACATTTCGCCCGGACGATGAACTCGCGCCAGCCATCGAGGATCCAGGGGGCATCCCCCGCGGCCTCTTTTTCATGCCCCGGGGACTCCCGGGAACATGACTTTTTTCATCCTTTTCTTCCATTTTCATTGATTTTGACTCCCTTGTCAGCCTTTTCGATGATTCTGTACGGGAATTTTGTTATTTTGGAAATTTCGCTAATTATTAATAAATGTATTTTATTGTATTTTAGTATTTCAGATTGCATAATTGCTCTATGGGGATTTTTGGGAGTTAAATGCAGTTTATTGGGACATGAATGGTGCATTTTTAGAGGGAATAGTACATTAATTGACAGTTTGAGAAAATAAAGCATTTCCAAGCCGTTTCTTGGATGCTGGAAATGATTTATCTTCTCAAGCTATCTAGTATTGTAATTTTTTTTTTTTTTTTTGAAATGGTTCGGTAATATGAATATTTTTCCTTAATTTTCCGCTTTATAAGCATTAATTTTCTGGTCGTTTTCGATTAATCAGAAGAAATTTGCGCTTCTGCTGCATTATTCGAAAACGAGTGGAAAAGGAATGCTTTTGAAAATGAAGGAATAATGATGCACTCTCCAGGAGATTTCAGAAAAACTAAATTTACTGCATTTTTGAGAAACTATCATTATAATAGAGAGAATTTTCAATTTTCTTCTGTTTTCATTAAATTTGACTCTCTTAAACCCCGTTTTTATAAAACAGAATGTCTACTGTACGGGAATTCGTTATTTTTGGAATTTTAATAATCAATGAAAAATGAAACATTCAGTATTTCAGATAGTATAATTGCTCTATGGGGATTTTTCGGAGTTAAATGGAGTTTATTGAGACATGAATGGTGAATTTGTAGAGGAAATAGTACATTACTAGACAGTTTGAGAAAATAAACCATTCCCAGGCAGAAATGATTCATCTTCTCAAACTATCGAGCGATATTTTTTTTTTAAATGGTCCAGTAATATGAATATCATTTCGCGGTTTTCTGCTTCAAAGTCATTTTTTTTCTATGGTCGTTTTTAAAGAATGTGAAGAAATTTCTGTTTCTGTTGCATTATTTGAAAACGAGCGGGAAAGGAATGCTTTTGAAGCCAAAAACTGAGAAATTTCAGGAAATAGTTTGACAGTTTGAGAAAATAAACTATTTCCAGGTAGTTTCTTGGGTGAAATAGATTTATCTTCGAGTAATGTTTTCGAATAATGCGAAGAAATTTATATCTTTGCTGTATTATTTGAAAACGAGCGGAATAATGATTCACTTTTTGGGAAATTCAGGAAAACCAAATTAACTGCATTTTTGAAAATCTATCATTGTAATAAAGAAAATTTTAATTTTTTCCTCATTTTCATTGATTTTGACACCTTTATTTTCCTTTTTGATAAGACAGGGTGTCTACTGTACGGGAAAAGCCAAAATTGTACGGGAATTTTCGGCAATGTACGGGAATTCGTTATTGTAAAATTTTTACTAGTCAATAAAAAATGAAATATTCAGAATTTTAAATTGTATGATTGCTCTACGAAGTTTTCTGAAAATTGAATAAAATTCATTATATAAATAATTGTAAATTTCTATCGAAAATAGTTTATTACTTGACAGTTTGAGAAAATGAACCATTTCCAAGCAGTTACCTGAGCGGAAATGATTAATCTTCTCAAACTTTCGAGTAATTCAATTTTTCGAAATCGAGTAGAAAATTGGATCATTATTCTTTAGTTTTTCGCTTCGAAAGGATTTGTTTCTTGTTGTTTTTGAGTAATGTGGAAAAATTTTTGTTTCTTCTGCATTATTTGCAAATGAGCGAAAATGGAATGTTTTGGAAGCCCAAAACGAAGGAATAATGATTTATTTCCTAAAAGATTTCAGAAAATAGTACATTTCTTGACACTTTGAGAAAATGAACCATTTCCATGCAGTTCTCTGAGTGGAAATGATTTATCTTCTCAAAATATCGAGTAATGTTATTTTTCTGAAATCTTCCAGAAAAGCTGATCATTATTCATTGGTTTTCCGCTTCAAAAGCCTTTGTTTTTGTTTTGTTTGTTTGTTTTTTTTTTTTTTTTTTTTCGTTTTTCAGTAATGCGAAGAAATTTATATCTCTACTGCATTATTTAAAAACGAGCGGAACAAAAATGCTTTCGAAGCTAAAAATGAAGGAATAATGATTCACTTTCTAGGAGATTTCAGGAAAAACAAATTTGGCTCATGATTTTTATACTTGTAGTTTGTTGCGATAGCAATTGTTTGAATCAAATAGTGTGAAAATTTATTATTTATATTGGAAAGTAAAATAAACTTTCAACATTCAAAAATGATTGATCATGAAATATGTTGATGAAAAATGTTTAAGAGCAAGATTAGAAGTATTATCAGAAAATCGAAACTTCAAAAAATTTTTTATGAAAAGAACAACTATATATTTTCATTTTGGGGTAATCTATTGATATGATACTTCAAATCGAAAAAACTTCAAGTAAATTTTCAAGAAAAGCTAAGGCATTCAAAAATTAAACGAAAATGTACTGTTTTTCTGAGAAAATTATAAATTTTTCGTTTTTATATATTTCATTATTGTTACACCCCAATTATAAAATGTTTAAGTTTAGGACAAAATCATGATCAAAAAATATTTTTCACGCCTTATTAAAGCTCTTATAAATTGCTCTAGGTTTTCTATAATGAAAATAAGTAACAGGTCTTGATGATTATACAAAAATTGAAATGCCGAATTGTTTGTGATAACAACAAATATATATTTTCATCAGGGGATATCTGTGAACATGATACTTTAAATCGAAAAACCTTCAAGTAAATTTTCAAGAAAAGCTAAAGAATTCGGAAATTTATCGGAAATTGACCTTTCCCTGAAAAAATCATAAATTTATCGATTTCGTATCTCATTATTGTTAGGCACCAATTACAAAATGTGTAAGTTTTGTACAAAATCATCATAAAATAATATTTCTCACGCCATATGAAAGCTATTATAAAATGCTCTAGGTTTTCTATAACAAAAATAAGCAGCAGGTGTTGATAATAATACAAAAAAGAGGGATAATGAGGGATTCTCGGAGGCTGGGAGCGGTGACAAATCGCACCTGGGATTCGCGCACGAAAGACATTCCTGCGTCGGGATTCAGCCGCGAAGCTGCTTGACTACAATGAGTTCGTTGCCATTGCAGCAGCGCCGAAGGATTTAATCCTGCTCGGGAAATTCTAGACGCTCAAGCTCTATGAAAATTCAATACTCGAAGAATGCCAAAAATTACCCCATAAAAATCCTAAAACCCCAACCAGACACAAAAGAATGAAATTAAAAATCTTGTTTTCAAATGAAATTCAAAGTAAAGAAATTATCTAAAAATATTAATTTCAAACTATCTTATTTCAGAATGATAATTATTACAATAAAAATTCAAAGTTTTTGGAGCAGATATCATGGAAAATTTTTGAAACTGAGAATCCACGTGCCTGACCCCGTGCAAAAAGCGGACAGTATGTTGAACCCGTTTGAGTTCCCCGATTTCGAGGATCCAATCGCTCATTTTGCATTAGCGTCGTTACCGTTTTTTTCCCTCCCCCCACAAAAGATACCGTTGCTTGCTTTCGAAAAAAACTTCTTTCCATCAAGTCAAATAAAAAAACGCGTGCAGCGAAAGCTCCCGTGGGCCACTGAAAACGAATTTGGTTTTACTTTTCGAGGCTTAAGCTTGAAATATTTAGAAATATGCGGCGAGGTTAATTTACATCTAGGAACAGTATTTAAAACACTTTCAGAACCACAATATTTTTATCTTGGATTTAATTGAGGGTTTATGGAATGAAGGAATTTTACTTAGATGAGTGTCGAAATTTTTGAACTCTAAATTTAGATAGGGATGTGTTATTGTTTCAATTATGATTTTACAGGGTGCGCCATTTCTTATGTCGGCATGTAAACATTGAATAACTTGAAAAAAAAACAACCGATTTCTGTAAATGAGGTATTTTTATTTAGTTTGGTCCTTTACAATTTATTTAGACTAGTTTTTGAACACAACATCAATCAAGTGGCCGCCCTTATTGTTCACAGCAAAATATGCCCTTTTTGCGGCGTTTTCCATTACCTTTTCGAGCATCTCGGGTGGTATAGCAATGATTTCGGCACGAATATTTTCCTTAAGCTCTTCAATGGTCTGCGGCTTGCTGGCGTACACTTTACTTTTCAAATAACCCCACAAAAAGAAGTCTGGAGGGGTCAAATCTGGAGATCTGGGTGGCCATTCAATGTCGCCTCTTTTTGACATCAGACGTCCAGGGAATTTTCGTTGCAGAAACTGGATTGTTTGATTCGCAGTGTGGCAGGTCGCACCATCTTGTTGAAACCAGTAATCTTCAAGACCTTTTTCACGCATTTGTGGGCAGACATAGTGAGCCAACATCCACCGATATCGGTTTCCATCGATCGTTTGGTTCTCTTTGAAAAAATAAGGACCAATGATGGTTTTGGCGCAAACGCCGGCCCAAACAGTAACTTTTTGGTCATGCAATGGCGTTTCATGGATCTCGTGTGGATTCTGCGTTCCCCAAATGCGGCAATTTTGCTTATTAACGCCTCCAGAAAGTTTGAAATGTGCCTCGTCGGTCATTAAAATTCGCTTCCAAAAATCAGGTTCAGTATCAACTATTCGAGCGATTGTTTGTCCATATTCCAAGCGACGTGGATGATCTGTAGGCAATATTCTTTGTGTTAATTGCATTTTGTACGGAAACAAATGCAAATCATCTTTCAAAATGCGCCGTAGAGTGGTTCCACTGATGCCGAGATGCTGAGCGCGGTGACGATATGAAACTTTTGGGTTTTGGGCAACGCTCTCTCTGACAGCTTCAATCAGTTCATTTGAACGTCTTGGTCGTTGATGAACGGGTTGTTCGCGATCTTTCACTGTCCCGTGGTCACAAAAATTCGACACCAAACGACGAATAGTGTTGTCAGATGGTGCCTGTTTGCCAAGATATTTTCGACGATATGCTCGTTGAGTTAACACAACTGAACGACTATTTTCAATGTACAAAGTAACTATTTCAGCGCGTTCTTTTGGTGTGAAGCGATACATGGTTGAAATTGTACTGAATTGACGTTTCCAAAACAAGTGAAGTCAAGTAAATCGGTTGTCAAATGTTTAAGTTATTCAATGTTACAATACCGACATAAGAAATGGCGCACCCTGTACAAAATAATTTAAAAATATCATGAAATTAAGTTTAGTATTTAGACTTTTTTAACATTGAAAATCATGTTTACTGGATATGGTAGTATGATAAAAACAAAATGCCATATTAGAATTTTAGAGTTGAGATTAAATTTATGCTTAAACGATTTGAAAATTCTGATATAAAGCTCATCATGTAAAAATCGTGTAGAAAATTCACAAGTTCAAGTAAACATCGCGAAAATATAACGGAAACTGTTTGCAACGTGTTAGAAAAATGTTTGCGTAGAGATATCTATAACGGTACATTTTTCCAGAACTAGTTACTGATCCAATCGGTTATTCTGAATAAATCGTGAAACATTCATTGGAATGAATTTATAAAATTTTATACGTGAGAGTCATGAATTTTACAAAAAATTTTTACAACTAGTGCAGATTATGAATGTGGAAAATTATGAGTGTTTTAGAATGAGAGAATCTTTCGAAAAATAAATTTATTGTAATTTTGTTCTTGGCATTATTTAACAAATACTGCTATATTTAGTGAAAAGTAAAATATTTCAGATTGATTCTACAGTGCAATATAGTGTTGAGTATTGTAATAATTACTATATTTTTTTCTTAGTGTGGTAAAATATACTAGAGTGTTGTAAGTTGTACAAAAATATTGCAAATTTTGTCATATTTATTTTACTTATCACAATATTGTCTGGAAAAAATTTTCATATTGTACAAATAAAAATATGTATCCCAGTTTGGACTAGATAGATAATTTCAGAAAATTTAAAACCTGCACCATGCATATTGTACTATATTAATTGTAATTTTTACTATATTAGTGCACAGGTTTCAATATCCGTGTATTTTATAGTGAAACATTAAATGAAATTTTTAAACTTTAATCATTCGTTTTTGAGTTCGTATAATATGATATTTCATTTACTCACAACCAGATAAAATATTGTACATGTCAGTATACGCATTGCAAAAAGTCCTATCATATCGTAAAACCTACAATGTATTTTTGACTTTTTCCAATATTGTATCAATTACAATATAATATACTAGAAAGTACACAAGAATAAAGCAAAAAAAAACTACGCAGCTCTGAGTACTAGCAAAGCTGTATAGCATTTTCTGAAATCTGAAATAGTAGGAATAACAGTATGATATTGCAAAAAGTACAAAAACATTAAGTAGAAAAACAAATATGTATAGGAGTTATCACAAGAAAATATATCTACTACTACAATATTGTTTGACAGTATTTACTATACATTATGATAGGAACTAGTATAAATATCTAGCAAAAAGTACAATATTTCAGACTGATTCTACAGTACAAAACAGTATTGTAATAGTTACTATATTTTTTTTTAAGTGTGGTAACATGTACTAGAATATTGTAAGTTGTATAATAATATCACAGGTTTTACAATATTATTGCAAATTTTGTAATTTTTTGTTACATATTACAATATTATGTAGTACAAATTTTTTTATTCTACACATAAAAATATGAATGCCAGTTTTGACTAGATGATTTCAGAAAATTTTAAATCTGCACCATGCATATTGTACTATATTAATTGTAATTTTTACTATACTAGTACACAGGATTTATTATCTGTGTATAGTGAAACATCGATCTTTCATCATTTGTTTTTTGAGTTTGTATAACATGATTCATGTACTAAGATAAAATAATGTAAAACTAAGTATAGGCATTGGAAAAAGTCATATATTGTAAAATCTTCAACATATTTTCGACGTTTACCAACATTGTGTCATTTACAATATGATATACTTGAAAGTACATAAAAATATAGTAAAAAGAAGTATACAGATCTAAATGCTAGTAAAACTGTATGGCATTTTCTGAATTCTGGATTAGCAGAAATAACAATATGATATAGCAAAAAGTAAAAAAAAGGCATAGTAGAAAATGAATTATACAACAAAATACATCCACAACTACTATATTTACTATAAATTATGATAACAACTGCTATAAATATTTAGAAAAAAGTACAATATTTCGGACTGATTTCACAGTAAAATACAGTATTGTAATAATTACTATATTTTTTTCAAAGTGATTTAGAATACAGGTTGACAGTTGTTTCATTTAGATTAAAATAAAATAGTATAATGAGACCCTTAGAATTGGTAAAAAAATAAAGCCATACAGAGTAACTACAGAGTTACTGTTACATTTTATACAGAATTGTCAATATTATGCTATTATTTCAAAGAAAGAGTAAAGAATGCTTCATTGCTTTTTAATAGAATGATAAAAAGGGAAATTCAAATTAGGGACTAAAATGAGCCAACACAAAAATTACATTGCATCCGAAAAAAGAAGATTGTCTTATTTCCATTTAGATAAAAAATTATAATATTGGAAGAAGAAATTACAATGTAATTACCCTATTTACAAAACTTCATAATATGTGTAACCTTTCTTCATTCCACAAGTATAATGAGTGCATTTTCAGAAAATTTGCAATAAAATGTTTTGTAGAGTCTAAAAACTTTATTTTTTAGAAAACTAGTAATAGTGATTCCGGAAATAAGGCGTTCCTGATAATACATGCCTCAAGTTCTAAATATTGAAGAAATAAATGAAAAAAAACATTGGTTTTTCCATTTCCACTACAATTTCGAAGTAAAAAATACTAAGCCAAGTTATATAATGTTTGTTGATTACCGAAAATTATTCATCGCCCCAACTATGACGAAAATAAAAACAATTTTTTTTTAATTTTTCAATGTACCTGCAGTTCCAAACGTTCAAAATTAAACGAAAAGAAAAATTTTATGAATTTTATATTTCTCATGGTGAGGATTGCGCGGAACATTTTTTTAGTGAGCATAAAGTTTATTTTTGACACCAAAAAATCCTTGAAAGCAAGAGGAAAAATTTTTTCCTGAATACTTCTCTTTTTTTCTTTGTCGTTTAATTTTTAACGTTTGGAACTTGATGTACATAATTTTTCAAAACTTGAGGAACTTCAGGATATGAGCTTCCAGTAAAATTTTCCCTAGTTTCAGTCAATTCGGTAAATAGCCCTCCCGGAAAATGGGTGGAAAAGCGTTTCGGTAGTACGTCCCTGTGACGGAGATTTTCCTTGCGGACGGAGAAAAATTGCGTGCAACGAAAAATGTGAAACCTCGATAAATTTGCAATCGAGAACAAGGAATGGTATGAAGTGTGGGGAGGGGGGAGGGAAAGAAAAGGAGGAAGGAAAAAAAGAGCGGAAACGGGAACGATGCGGCGATGTGCCAATGGCCGTTCGGAAAAAGTACAAGTGGAAGCGGGCAGTGCAAGTAGTGGTACAAGTCAGCGTTTGCGGCGTCCGTGTGGCCGCTTTCAATGGCGCAGTAGTGGGGCTCAGCGCACGGCCAGACGGGCTCGAGTGGAAGCGACCGCTATATCATTTCGCTACTACCGCTCTCGGTTCACCGTGCGGTTGTTGAACTCGACTCTCTTGCGCTGCATAACCCATTTTGTAATAGCACACTTTATTTAATCGGCACGCCGCGTCCTTAATCCCGAGATCCTCATTTTTTTCATTTTTTATTCCCCTCATCCCCTTTCGATTCCCAGACTGCATTTCGTCCCTTATTTTTCGTCTTTCATCCAATCGTTCGATTGTATTTTTGCAGCCTAGGCATGGAAAGTGACACACATTCGCGAACAAGAGAGAAAAAGTTCTTGCTAAGTCGACGGTATATTTTTTAGAGATTTTTAGAGAAGAAAAATGACTCTGATGACGATGATGACCTTTTTTGGTGAATTTGTATTAAGGGTATATTAGAGTTAGTTGAAAATGACTAATTATTAGCTAATAATCATGAATTATTGGCATAATTTTTTTTATTTCTATTAGTGATTGTACAGTGATAAGTTGGTAGCATTGAACGAAAAAATTAGTGATTTTTTAATAAAAGTTGGTAATTTTTTACTGATTATCATAGTTGTTTGCTTGAATAATTAAGAAATTAGCTTCAAATTAGAAAAGTAACTCTGGCGACAATTACGACTTTTTCATCGAATTCGAATTCAGTCTCTGAGACTGAATTAGTAGAAGATGACTTAAAATTAGTAAATAATTATGAACGAGTAGCGTTAAACGAATGAATTTGTGACTTTATACTACTGGTTAGTAATTTTTCACTGATTGTCATAGTTTTCTCCTTGAATCATTAAAAAATTAGCCTCAAAGCAGAAAAACGACTGACTCTGATGACAATTACGACTTTTTTTCATCGAATTTGAATTCAAAGTCTTTGAGACTGGATTAGTAGAAAATGAGTGGAAAACACATAATTAATTATTCATATTATCAATAATGAAATCAGTAGAAAAAAATTGACGAATAATCATGAATTAGTTGCATTTTCTCTCCATTTTTATGAATAATTTTACTTATAATGCAGTAATTTTCAACTGACTGTCATAGTTGTTTAAATCATTAAAAATTAGCCTCAAACTAGAAAAACTACTCTGGTGACAACTATGAATTTTTTTATTGACTTTGAATTCAGAGTCTTTTGACTGAATTAGGGAAAAAATGACTAATAATGAGCGAATAGTCATGAATTAGTAGCATTTTTTCTCCATTTTCATTATTAAATTTTCTACTTATAATTAGTAATTTTTAACTAACTGTCATAGATGTTTGCTTAAATCATTAAAAAATTTGGCTCAAATCAGAAAAATCACTCTGGTGACAATTACGACCTTTTGGTCGAATTTTAATTCAGAGTCTTTAAGACTGAACTAGTTAAATATGACTAATACTAAGTAAATAATCATGGATTATTAGTACAATTTTTTTATTTCTATTAGTGATTTTACACTAATAATTAGTAGTTTTTTACTGATTATAATAGATGTTTGCTTAAATCATCAAAAAATTAGGTTCAAATCAGTAAAATTACTCTGGTAACAATTACGACTTTTTTTATTCAAATATAAATTCGAATTTCAAATATAAATCATTTAAAAATAAGGTTTAAATCATTAAAATTACTTTCGTAACAATTATGAATATTCCTTGAATTTGAATTGAAAGTCTCTTAGACTGAATTAATGGAAAATGACTAATAATTAGCGAATAATCATGAACTAGTAGCATTTGTTTTCTTTATTTATATTAGTAATTTTCAACTATCTGTTATAATTGTTTGCTGAAATTATTAAAAAATAAACTTCAACTCCGAAAAATGACTCTGGTGACGATGATGATTTTTTGATCAAATTTGAATTTCGAGTCTCTAAGACTGATTAAGTTGAAAATTCTCACAACTAGCTAATAATCATGAATTAGTAGTCCACTTTTCTATATTTTTAGTAGTGAGTTAACAGTTATTAGAAGCATTGAACGAATGAATTAGTGATTTTATACTCATTGTTAGCAATTTTTAACTGACTGTTATAGTTATTTGCTAACATCATTAAAAAAATAGCCTCAAATCAGAACAATGACTCTCATAAAAATTAGGACTTTTTCAGCTACTTTGAATTCAGAGTCTCTAAGAATGAAGTCGTTGAAAATGACTAATAACTCGCGAATGTTGATTGTCATGTATAAAAAATTTTATTATTTTCCCATTGATCTCCATAATCAAAAAATCATAGTCTAACAGATGATTTTCCTTCTTTTCTTTTATTCATATAATAGTAATCATCTAACATTTTTTCAAAATATTTTTCTGGGAAAACAATACATGAACAATTCATGAGATAAAATAAATTTTCCTAAAATATATTTTTTTTTATTTTTATTATAAGAATTATTGCTTTGCGAAATGCAAAGTATTAGAAAAATAAATGTGAAATTAAAATTATATTAACATAATTTCGCTAGAAATTTCGCATTGCGAATCATTCATTTCCTTGTTCCATGTCTATAAACGCAAGATGTGGAAAGAGCTCGTTGCGAAAGAGATTAAATAAGTGTTTATCGCTCGCGCACTTGGTTACTCCAATGTCAATGTCAGTCGCCCTTTCACCTTATATAACGAACGAGCGTTTATACACACGCGCTGACTCAATATCTCCCCCGATTCTCTCCTTTCAGCCGACCCGGAAGCCCCGAAATCGTAACCGGAAATGAAGTAGTAGGAAAAAAGAAAGATAATGAGAAAGCATAACACAGGTGGAGATGAAACGTGCAGCAAGTGAAATCGATTCTGTCGATCTTAAAAGGAACGAGAAAATGTGCTTGATTCGTCGAAATTCATGAAATTTGCAATTTATTGATCAGGGTTAGAAAGTAACGCATTGCAAGTAACGGTAACGGGAACGAGTTACTTTTTTTCGGTACGAGTTCTCCGTTATTTATTTCACGTTACTTTTATCAGTATTATCAAGTTTCTAGAACAATTCGTAACTGTTTGAGAAATGTCCTGAAACTGTGATTAAAGTAATTTGAAACTTTCTTATTTTAGAATAAAAATTCTATATTTGTAATTTTGAATGCAACAGAGTGAAATTTCAGTAATTTGTGTAGAAATATGGATACAGAATTTGCTTTTTCACGTTTTTAAAGAAACTTGAAAATTACAGATCATTTAATTTTAGAAATTAGTATAAGAAAGATAAAAATACTCAAGAAAAAGCAGGATCTTTAAATTTATAGGTAATGCAAAGAAATCTTACAGTATTTAAGGAATACATAAAAAAAAAACCAAAAATACTACATTTCAATCAGTTTCGTATAAATGTTATTAGATTATTCAAAATTTTAAAGAATTCCGGAAATAAGGAAACTCCAATCACTCGAGCATTGAATTTTAGAGATATTTATTGAACTGCACTAAATACTAAAAAATTTTTCAAATAGCAAAAGTCTTCAGAAAATACGAAAACTATTGAAGGCACTCTAAATCTATACAGAAACTGTTTTCTGCAAAATCTAACGAAATACTTCAAATATTTATTTCAAACCTTCAATTCGAGGGAATTTCATTCTGGAAATTTAAAGAGATATCTAAAAAAAAAAACTGAAAAATTCTACAACCTTCTATAAATACTAGAAAATGCAGAAACAAAATAGATATAGAAAATTACAAGTGAATGTATGAAACGAAAAATCTATAAAATTTGAATAACTAGAGCATCAAATTTCAGAAATTGATAAAGACATATTTAAAAACACTGAACAATTCTTCAAATCGTAGAAAAACTGAAGAATTGCGAAATATGTATACTGAAATCAATAAAAATCTATTTAGATACTATTTTCTTAATAATACTGTGAAACATGAAAAATTTAATGAACTTCGAATCTTGGAGCTCAAAATTCTCGAAAACTACGTAAAAATTTTGTATAAGAGTGCTATAAATATATAAAAATACTAGAATATCCTGCAACGTTGTATACATCCCAAAAAATACGAATAGTTTCAGAAATACTGAACAATTCTTCAAGTTGTAGAAAAACTGAAAAAGTACAAAAAAAAAATAAAATAATAATCTTTATACATACTAACCTAGTAATTTTGATCCTTATAAAAACCTTTTAAGAAATTGAAATTTTTTATAAGAATCAAACTTCTTATAAGGTGCAATTTATGTAAACATCATAAGAATCCAATTTGTTATAAAGTGACCTGAAAAAAACCTTATTGAAAAGTAAAATTTCTCATAAAAAATTGATCGAAAAAATTTTTTCAAGATTTTTTTCTTATAAGATTTTATCGAATACACTGTTATAAGAAATTTTAGTTTCTTATAAGGTTTTTATAAGGTCACCTTACTCTCTTAATTCCTTAGAGTGAATTTTCACTCTCGATCTCAAACATGGAGTAGAAATTCACTCCAAAAGAGTGAATCCTCGCTCTAAAAGAAGTTGAATTTCACTCTAAAATTCTAAGTGAATTTCACTCTAAAAAATGAGTTGTGTTTCACTCTAAGAGGAGTGGAATGTCGCTACTTACGAGTGACTTTTCATTCTAAAAAAGTGAAAAATCACTCCAAGTTTTAGTTGCAGTATTTTGGCTCGATGTAGAGTGAAAATTCACTCGAAGGAACTAAAAGAGTAAGAAATTTATTTCTTATAAGATTTTTATAAGGTGCACCTTGTAATAAAATGCATTCTTATAAAAAATTTTATTTCCTTATAAAGTTTTTATAAGAATCGAAATCACTAGGGTATTTTCTAGAAATCTTCTCAAATATACAAAAAATTTAATTAACTTTGAATTGTAGAGCATGAAATTTTTGAAATTACGTACCTGGAGTTCCAAACGTTTAAAATTAAACGAAAATGAAAAATATGTGAAGTTTTTGATTTTTTATAATGATAGGAAGCGTGACAAATATTTTTTTAGGGAGCATCATGTTTGTTGTTACGATAAAAAAATATTCAAAAGCAGTTGAAGATTTTTTTTCTCCTATATTAACTTGTAAATTTGTTTCTTTTAATTTTGAACGTTTGGAACTTTAGGCACATTTTGAAATTTATATAGCGGTGTACAGGAAAATAGTAAAAGTATATAAAGATACTAGGAAATCCTGTAACATTTTACACATACTGCAAAACACAAAAAGAGTCAAAAATACTCAAAATCTATGCTCATAAGATTCTCTCAAAAATATAGCAAATTCGCAAATTTTTCTCCGCGGCCAACATTAAATGAAATGTCATATTCAGAAATATTTTGAACTTTAAAAAAATATAAAAATTCGAACAAGCTGACTGATTTTTTTCTGAGGGTCAAAAAGTACAGTTCAACAAATGCTAAATTTGTTCAATAATATCAAGAAATTAAAATTGTTTGAATTATATTTTAACTGAAATTAAAATCAGAATTGTCTAAATTATATTAAAATTGTTAAATTATTATTAATTTGTTAGAAAATTAGGACAGTTAAACAAATACTTAGTTTTTCGATGTCTTATTATTCACATTCAATCTATACCAAAGAGTACCGTAAAAGTAACAGAACGTTACTTTTCTTAATAACCAACTCTAACAAGTTACTATTCCTTCTCTAGTAACACTACCATAACGAATTCCTTTTTTCCCTTAAGTAACAGTAACATAACTCCTTCCCCTTTTTAAGTAACTTTCCAAACCCTGCAAATCCGTACATTTTCCATGTATCTCAAATTATCAGAAGCATGTAACTCGAACCGCGAGCATCGCGAAGGTGGGAAAGTGATGTAGCTTCGGATACCGCGCGAAACGTCGAGCGTCGAGGAGAAGGTAAAGAAGAAGAAGAGAAGAAGAACATAAGAAGAAGAAGCGAAGAAGTAAATGGACTTTGTGGCCGGCGGCGGCAAATGCGGCCAAAGCCTTCTCCTCGGCAAAAGCAGGCAAAAGCGAGCGGAGGGAATCTCACGGCTGTCGGGTGGCCGTGACTTTAGCCGGCGCAGCGCGTCAATGTAGAACGGTCATTGACTCGGGGCACCTCCGCCGCGAGTCATATACCCGGTAAAACGCCGCCGCCGGTACCGATACCTCCTGTCTTTTTCCCTCGTCCGTCAACCCAAGTCATACTATGTACATACGCCACACAGTAGATGACCGCCGACGTCATACTTCGCGAATTCAAGCGAATTGTCGTTCCTCCTCGCGCGCGCGTTCCAATTTGTTCGCGCTCATGCGCGCATTCATTACACCTTGTCCCGCGACCCAGCCATTTTCCCTGACTTCCTTTTCACGAGTTTTCTATACAGAGAAATTTCTTTTCACCCATTCTTGTTTCAAGAATCATATTTACAGGGGCCAAACTCCTTTTAGAGTCTAGAATCACGGAGATTCCTCTCCCTCCTTCCTTCGCCCTTAACCGTCAATTCGAATGTACTTTCTACAGTTCGATATCGACTAATTCATGTAGGAACATGATTGAATGACTGCTTTAAGGTGAGTTTTCTGAAAAGTAGTTGGTTTTTTATCGAGGAAAGTCTGCATGTTGTTATTTATGAGATTGAAGCGAGGGGTATTTCTATTTGCGGCCATTTTGGCGGCGCGCCCCTGAAAGTCGGCAACCCTACAGGATTTAACGGTTTTTTGCGCGTGTATAGTGGGTATGAATTTAGGGGATGACGCGTCGTAGTTGGGTTTTTGAAAGTGAACGAAATGAAACATCAGTATCGTTATCGAATAAATGAGGATTGATTTGCGGTGTCTAGTTGTTTTTGAAAACGATGATATAGCGCTAGGTTAATAAATCGAGGTAAATTTGAATCTCCTGAGTGCCCCTGAAAGTTGGCAGCCCTACATGATTTAACGGTTTTTACGCGTGTATGGCGGGTAGCCGAATTTAGGGGATGACGCGTCGCATTTCAAATTTTCAAATTCAACGGAATGAAAATCAGTATTGCAATTAAACAAATGAGAATTGATTTGCCGTGTCTAATTATTGATTGTTTTGATTCTTGATTATTCAATTTCATGTTCAATTGATGTAAAGCTAGATTGATAAAGCGAAACTTCTTTGGCGGCTATTTTGGCGAAAATTTTAATTTCCGAAGCGCCCCTGAAAGTTGGCAACCCTACATGATTTAACGGTATTTACACGTGTACAGCGAGTGGTCTAATTTTAGGGATGACGCGTTTAAATTAAATTTAAAAAATGAGGATTGATTTGTGGTGTTTGGTTATTCTTGCAAACGATGATGTAGCGCTAGGTTAATAAATCGAGGTTTCTGTATCGCAACGCGCTTTGATTGAAACACAGGTGGCTCATTGTGGCTGGGATATTGAAGCCACGATTTTATCGGGCCTTGTCCCGTCGCGTACGTGGTTTCATTCACAGGGACACCCGGTAGAGCCTGAACGGTCATCGTTACGGTAACGCGTAATACTTTACGCTTCGACGTACAGTTTATCGCGAAATCTCGAATCCGACTCGTTACAGCGTGGAAAATTCTATGTTTTCCCAAAATGCTTTCTTGATGACTATCTTTATGATCATTATCATTGTCCTCTTCATTGTTTCTAACTTAATATGTATATTTTTACGGTCATTGATGTTTGTTACAAAATGTTATGTGTAGGTGGACAGTTGAAGTGAATTAAGAGGGGAAAATTTTGGAAAAACATAAAAAAAAAATATAATGTATTTTATTCAGTTTTTGAATAATTATAAAAAAATATAAAGTAAGAATGTTGAAGGATTAGATTTTTGAAGGAAGCGATGAAATAACGAGATGATTTTCGAAAATAAGAAAGTATGATACTTGAATCGAAACATCAAAAATATTTTGATGTAAAAATTCGCGAATTTTAAAATTGATGAAACCATATACATTTATTATTTATGAACACAACTGAAAAAATGGAAAGGAAGAAAGTTCAGAAAAAAGTTTTTCTGAAAACATGTTTTTTAAACAAGTTTTAAATAGAAAAGAAAATTACGAATTGTTTAAAACAAAACTCTACAATTTTCAAGAATAGGTTAAATTAATAAACGAACAAACATTTTTTTACCGAAATGTTAAACAAATTTAAAAAATTTTGTAAAACCTTGGGACATGTTCGGAAATGTTTGCAATTTGTTGAAAATTTATGAAATACTGTCGAAATTTAAGTGAACGAAAATTAATCAATATTTCTACAACCATGCACTAGCCAAAAAATGTAATTCTTTAAAAAATGTTTGAATATCAATAGAAATTCTGAAATTTTCAAATGTCAATAAAAAATAGCACTCATGACAAAAAAATGTAATTTCTGGAAGTTTTCGTTTCGAAATGTCATAAAAATCCTGTATCACATACAAAACAAGAATTGTCATATTTTCTAAATAGCTATGTAATAACTGAATTAGGTAGTCTCAACGATTTTGAACTAAAATTTTTGCAAAATTGAAAAAAAATTATCCGAGTTCGCAAAATTAATACAAGTTTTGTAACTTTTTTCAGTTATTAGCTAGAAAACAGTTTTTGAAAAAATTATAAAAAATTATAAAACTAACACGAAATTCTAAATATAAGTTATAAATAACTTATGAATGAAAAATTATTCAAGTTATCTGTATGGACATAAATTATTCTATCCCAATTAATGATAACAATGTATTAAATGTATTATTATTTCCCAGGTATAAGCATAATAAATAATGTACTATTATGAATTTTAATTATGTATAATATATGTATTCTTGTAACTTCATAAAAGTGAATACACAGACCAAAATCCTAATTTCATGAATCTCTCATCAAACATTATTTAAATCAACCAATTTTATAAAAGTCTCAAGATTCAAAACTTCCGAAATTCAGAGAAAGTGAGTATCCATTTTCTGAAGTGACAAAGTTAGGAATAAAGGATGAATTAGATAAAATGAGGTATTTATTTCTATTATTGACTGTAATAACAGTTTCGTATATTTTGATTAATATAGCAGTATAAAAATTAAATAATTTAAAAATGGAAAAACCCGGATATGATCCGTTTGAAAAAATTTGATGTCTTGAAAATTTTGAGAAATATATTTACCAAGTGTCTTTGATTTTTTCATTCATGTTTCTGCACACTGTCAAAAAAATTTTCAATTTCAAAAATCTTCCATAGATTTTCTTTTGAAATTTCATGGACAAGAATATGAAAAGGATTTCGAAAAATTTTAAATTGAATTTATTGTTTACATATTGGATATAAAATTTTGGATGAAAATTTGTACAATAAATTCAATGTATCTATTGTATTTAAATTGACTTGAATTTTGAAAAAGTTAACTATACATTTTCATTTAGAAAGTTGAATAGTATTTTTCGTATCAAGGTGCAGAAACGAGTGTTTTCACGAGTGCAAGATTTTGCGAACGAATGAAGCGAGTGAGCAATTGTCGAAGTGTTTCTTCACGTAAACACAAAAATATGCATTTTAATGTTCGAGATACGAAAATGATTTTATGTACCTCTGGCATAGAAAACGCGTTTCTATGCCAGCTCGAGATCTCTAAACGCGTTTTCTATGCCCTCGGTACATAAAATATCGTTCGTAACAGGCACGGAAATCACTTATTCTTGTGTTTACTATTGTCCCGTAAAAAACTCGTTCTCGCCGCGCGCCTTCTCGCCGTTTTCTATGCCGCTCGAAGGTCGAGCGGCAGAGAAACTCGTCTTTTCACGACACAACAGTAAACAAAAGACTAAGTAATTTCCTTGCTGCGAGCGTGAAAAATATCTCTCGTATCAAGGAGCATCAAAACTCGCGTTTTACTCGTTTCTGCTCCTTGATACGAAATATACTATTAATGTCTGTTATAATATATATTAAATGAACTCTTCGATATCATAGACAGTATATATTTATTTCATAGATGCATCAATAACTTGAATAGACAGCATGGAAAATCTGCTTCAAAGACAATCTCTTAAATTTAATTAAAAAACTTCTGACAGTATAGAAATCCACAAAAATACCAGAAAATTCTTAAAATTGTATAAATAACAAATTGCTGGGAACGATTCGTATAAAAAATACTGTTTTCTGAAAAATCCATATGAATTCACAAAATTGTTGAAATTTTCAATTCTACAGTTTGAAATTCTAGGAATCCAAAGAGTGACTCAAAAAAAGAATAGAAATCTATAATACTGGAAAATACTTCAAAATTCAATAAATTAGCAGAAGACGTTAAGGGAAAACGTGGGATTTTCTCTTGCGTGGGTTTTTTTTGCCACAGAGATTCCAGTTTGGCAAAAGAGCAACGACCACGATAAATTGAGTCCCCTGCGATTACATACACACGTTGCGAGGCGCAACTTGTACGAGCCGCGGTTTTGCGAATCCCGTTATGTCACGTCAGCGGACACCTGTAGACGTGGACTTACCCGCGAGCATTTTCGAATTTCCTCCCCGAAAATTGCCGGCCTCGGCTTTCATCCCGAAGCAATTTGCGCCGTCATCCCGCTGCAATATTCTGCGATCGGGCCTTTCGATCTCCCGATTTTTTTCCTTTTTTTTCCTCTCCCGCGTCGCCCCCTTTTTTACAATTTATTTTACAGGTCATGTTTTTCAGGTCCTTTTTCATTTTACAGATTTCTTGCCAAGTATTCGTGTCAGAATTAAGATTTCAGAAGTTCCAGGCCCTCTTTCATTCAAAATTAATTTTGATACTTGCAAATTTTGAAGATTATATTTTGATGCATAATTTTTGCAAGATTACTTCGAGATAAATAGTAAGTAGTTGAAGTTAGAATTTTGAAAGTAGTCTTGTCATTTTGTCGTTAATTTTCTGGGTTGACAAACTTAGTTTTTTTTTGAAACATGGAAAATGCGACAGATATTAATTCGAAAATTGGTTTGCACAGTTTTTACAGCTTTGGTAGTTAAAAAAGCTCAAAGGTTTTTGACAATTTCTACAATTGAGTTGTTTTGTTACTTTGAAACAAATTTTACAGTAGATGGTATTTTTCCGGTTCGTAAAAATTCTGACAGATTCTGTTAATATCAATTTGTCAAGGAAATTTGATTCTTGTGATTGCTGATTTTGCATTTTTCAAAAATATAGATAATTACATAATAATTATAGTAATAACGAAATGTTTTGGGTAAGCTCACATTGAAATCGAAATCAAGTACATTTTTTGATATGTCATTGATAGTCATAAAAATCATGAATCATTTTTGTCTCAGTCAAAAAACTCACCGAAATTGAATTTACAAGTACTAGTTGTATATAAAATTTTAAAAAATCACCTGATAATGCCCCGCTTCCGCCTAGGGCCCCGGGGCCCTTTCATTCGAACCTTTCGCGAATCGTTCATTTTTTTATCGAAAGATCCCGTTGCGGGGCCTGGCCTTGGGCCCGGCTCCGCTTCCTCCCTAATTCGGATTTTCGTGAATAAAACGACGTGAAAGCGCCCTGAACCTGGATTATCGTTATGTCATATTAGGAAATCATATGGTTAACGGTGCTTCCACGAGAACCCAGAAAAATTCCCAAAAAAGAAAAAGAAAATGATTCTAAAGTGATGGCTCCCACAACTTGTATATTCTATATATCATGTACAAAATATCAAAATAATTATAAACAGTATCATTTAATGTCTGTAAAACTCATCATAATATGAATGAAAATCTTGAATAAATGTCATTAAAGAAAATGAGAAAAAAAAGAGGAGCCAGTATTCCTCATGAGGAAAATTCTGGAAGAACATTGGGGGTTGCGATCTTTTTTTTTATTATCGTGTGATTCGATTGGGGTACACTTTTATGCATTTTTCTTCTAAGTGGTATATTTTATAAAGTCCTAAATTTATATATCGTATATTTTATAAAGTCCTAAATTTATATATCGTATATTTTATAGCTGGTATATTTCATAATCAGGGGTGGCAGAACGCGATTTTTCCGGGTGGGTGGTATTGTAATATATGACCGAATTATTTTGTTTAAGGGGGAGGGTTATTATTGTGTTCCGTCAAAATACACATGATGTTTCCACTTTTTTAAATAAAAAACTGAGAAACTTAAAAAACATACAAAAATTGCGGAATTTCCTATTGAATTGAAAAATTTTTTATGATCACTGAAAATTTTTTAGTAGTCTTTTAGAAGTTTGAAATTTCAAAAAATCGGAAATTTTTTGAATTGACCATAATTTTGAATATTTCGCGAAATTAGTGAAATTTCCGAAAATGCGAATTAATTTCGTATATTGTGTTGAGAATCGTATTTTTTTAAATAACGCAAGTTAATATTTTTTCAAATTTTTAACAAAAATTTGAAAAGTATTGAAAATCAAAAAGAATCTTTGTGAGCTGGACAAATTTTTATAAAATTTGGAAAAGTTGAGTAGGTAGTACCATGTTAGAAACTTTGCAAATTTTGAAGAATCAGAACATATTGGAAATTATAGAACATGTCAATTAATTTAAAAAAATCGAAATTTTTTAGAATTTTGGAAAATTTTCATAATTGTATAAATTCTGTTTCTCATCATATTTTTTCAAAATATTTGAAAATCATCAAAACATTTTACGAGTTTGACAAATTGTAAAAAATTTTAAAAGTGTTGAGTAGTGGGTTTGACGTTATGAAAAACTTGAAAAATCTGGAAAAAATCATAAGACATTAAAAATCCAAAAATTGTCAATTATTCTAAAAAAAATCGAAATTTTTGTAGAATTTCAGAAAACATCCATCATTGCAGCAATTCTGTTTATTAATAAATAAATTTTCATGAAAATTCGCAGTATACTTGAGAAGCATTCAAAAAATGAGAAAAATCTTTATAAGTTAGACAATTCATAAAATTTCAAAAATTTTAAATAGTTTGCATGACGTTTAAAATTGTGAAAATTTTCAAAACTCAGGAAACTTCTGAAATTTTTAAGATTTCCAGTAATTCGAAAAAATTAAAAAAATCGGTAGAGTTCCATAAAATTTTTATGAATTTTGTATATTGTTTACTATCATACATATTTGTTATTTCTTTAAAATATGCATGATAGTGTTTTTCTGAACTTTTTAAGAAAATTTAAAAAATTTGACCTGTTCCAAAAAATCACCAGAATTCTCCATGAGTTGCACCAATATTTGTAAAATTGTGGAAGTTTTCGATAGTTGGTATGGTGTCAAAAATTTCGGAAAATTTTGAGAATTTTAAAAACTATCATATATTTCTAGAAAAACCAAAATTTTTGTAGGATTTATGAATATGTTCATCAAGAAATTTTTTTTTAAACTAAAATTTGGAATACACTTGGAAGGTATATGAAAATTAAGGAAAATCTTGCATGAGTTAGGCAAATTTTCATACATTGCGAAAAATGGAAGTCAATTACGTTTTGAAGTACAAAATTTTTTTGACAACAGAAAATATTTGAGATTTCAAAGATTGTCAATGATTCTGAGAAATCACAAAAAATTGAAGAATATTAGAAAAAGCACGTAAATTTTGTAGATTATAAAAATTTTTAGGAATGCTGTAAAACTATGGATACTGAGTGTAATCTTTGAAATTTTATTAGTTAAAATTTTTTCACTCAAATTCTGAAATTTTAGATGATTTTTACAAATTCTTTGAGTTTTGAAAAGTTGAACAAGTTGCTAAAATGACAATTTCTGCATTTCTGCATGGGTATATTTTTGGATATTCTACCCATGCAAAATTTTTCAAGTACCCATCTAGTACTATATCTACTGCGCCCTTACTTCTGCACTGAGAAAAAAGTCTTGTACTTTCTGCCGTATATATTGTAATTTTTACAATATCATCGTAGTTTTTACAATAATATTGTAAAATCTGCAATATTTATTTTACTTATTACAATATTATACAGTAAAACCGCTATTAATGTACAAATTACAATATGTATGCTAGTTTTTTCTGTATAATTTCGGAAAATTTTAAACCTTAAAATGCAAAGTTTACTATACAAACTGTAATTTTTACCATACACCGCGAAAAAAATGAACTAGATTACTTTTCTCCAGTTTTTTCGAAAAATGTATCATATTACAATATGATGCACTAGAAACCTAGAAAGTATACAAAAATATTGCAAAAAGAACCTATACAGATCTGCATACTGAAAAGGCTGTATGGAATTTTCAATAATCTGGATTTATAGGAATTACAATATGATATTACAAAAAGTACAAGAAGTATAGTAGAAAACGGAAGATGTATAGGAGATTTTACAATAAAATATATCTATAACTACAATATCATTTGACAATATTTACAATATTGTTATTTCAAAAATTGATATATTATCCAGCAAAAAGTACAGTATGTCAGAGTGATTCTCGTTTACTATACAGTATTGTAATAATGACTATTTTTTTTCTGAATGTGATTATTTATTTTATGAAATACTAACTATGAAATAAGAATTCTATAGAAATAACAAATTAAAAAAAATTATGTATCGCAGGATGTAAAAAACTTCTGTTAATAAAAATAAAATTATCAATTTTTTTTTTACAAAAAGTGTCCCCGACCGTATTATTCACGATTTTGTGACGCAATACAAAAAGATGTCGCAATACGGGAAAACGATCCGACGATATCCGACGATCACAATGACGTAGCGGTATAATTTGCGATTAACCGTCGTTTTGCAGTCGGTTACACCGCGCGAGGTCAATGTCCTATTTCGACCTTAAACTCGCAAAGCAGCACGCGCTCCGCTGCTCAAGAAAGTTTTCAATTCGCTAACCTACATCAGGTTCCCGCAGAATGCTGTCCTCGGGTATTACGGGTTATACAATTTTTCGGCTCTCGAGGAATCGGTACTTTATCGAATTTTCTTTTTGGTTTTCACCCTGGTAGTTACGAAAAATGGGGGATGTGGTAGGACTCATACGCCAAGAAATCTGGAAACTTTCTAGTCTTCTTCATTTACTCTCTATTTTTTTTTTTACTTATCCTACAATTTTTGTTACTTTGAAATTTTTTAGTCTTTGGGCCTTTGGATGAGTCCCAAGGGTCCCAAGTTTTTTATACGAAATCAAGATAGTTGACATGGTTGACATTGAATTTTTTGTCGTCCAGAACGTATGTTTATAATTTTTTAATTCTCGTGGAGAAAAGGAAATGGTTGTCACAGCCTATATGCATGGACAAATAGTAGGATTTGAGGTGATTATACTTGGGGTTAATTGGTGCAATGTTTATGTCAATGTCTTGGGAGATTGAGAAACGTGGTTATAATGACGTCAAAGTTTATGAGGATGAGATGGATTCTTGAGTATGGCTGTGATAACTCAACTGTTTCCTCTGTTTTTCTGAGAATTTTGGGAGATAAGATCGATAAACCTTTTTTTATTTACTTCTTTATTGGTTGTTTTATATTGAAAATAAGATGTTTCACAGAAACTGTTAATTTTGAAAATAAATTCATACAAAGTGCAAAAATACTTAGAAAATTTATTTTCAGATCTTGTCAGGTTAGATTAACTTTAATTATTGTAAATTTTTCAAACTTCTTTCATCATTTATATGATTTATAAACATATTATTGAGTGTCACAAAAACCTCAGTTTATTCAAAATTATCGAAAATCTTTTAATTTCCAGTGTTTCCTTAATTTTTCAAAATGTTCAAGAATACAAACGAAATTCAAATTATTCAGAAATTTCTGAATCTCATATTGATTTTTCCAGCTTATAAGGATTTTTTGTAATTTCTAAGTATTCATCAAGTTTTTCAAATTTTATTAGAAAATGAAAAAAAAATTATTACGAGAATTTGAAGAAATATGGTAATCAACATGATTCATGAAATTTATAAACCCACCATGAAATTATGCAACTTCTTCCAATCTTATAAAATTATTGACAATCTTGAAAATTTAAATTTTTTATATTTTTTGAAGTTTCTGAAATTTTACACAATTCAAACTATTTAAAACTTTTTGAATTTTTTAATTTTCATCACCTTTCATGTTTTTCAGATTTTTAGTGAAAATAGAAAATATATAATAATGCATATTATGGAGGAATATGATAACAAACACGATCTACCTAATTTATAAAAATTTTCTGAAATTCGATAAATTTTAGGAATTCGAAAGAATTATCGACAATTACTAAAATTTCCAATTGTCGACATTTCTGAAATATCAATTATACAAATAATTCAAAACTTTACAAATTTTAAAATAGATGTACCTGAAGGTACAAACGTTTAAAAATTAAACGGAAATAAAAAATATGTCAATTTTTTTATTTTTTATCATGTTAGAAAGTGTGACAAATATTTTTTTGGCGAGCATTATGTTTGTTGTTACGATCAAAAAGTGTTCTAAAGCAACTAGAAAATTTTTTTCACCTATATTAACTTATAAATCTTTTTCGTTTAATTTTAAACGTTTGGAACTTCAGGCTCATTTAAAAGAGTTCGTCCAAATCATGAAAATTTTGGAGTTCTTAATAGTTTTCAAATTTTTTACGTTATATTTGAAAATGAAAAAACCGTATCATACATATTACGAGTAAATATGATAATAAACACAATTTATGAAATAATGAACATTTTCTGGAAATATACAAATTTTTCGTTTATATTTAAAATTTTTTAAACTTGTGATTTAGGCCAATTTTTCTAAGGAACTACGTTGGGAAAATTAACAATGCACGTTTTATTGGGTTAAAAAATATTTTAAAACAGTTTTGATACTTGAATAAGTTCGTTACAAATAGAATAAACTGTACTATTAAGATCATCCTAGAATATCAAATTGCATTCTTTATTGTTATGTTTATAAATGCAAAGTATTACATTTTTCATTTTAATTCCCAAATTTTGAAAAATGTAGATTTTCAGTTGTATTTATAGTTGTCATTAATTGTAATTTTTTTCCAAATCGCTCATTTTTACTTTTTTTCGGCAAAAAAAAATAGGAATTACATTATCATGTAAGTATTAGAAAAATGAATAATTTGTGTGACGAAATATTTCCCATCGTTCGGAAATTCATTCAAATATTCAATTTTTATTTGCCTTTTGAAATCAAACTTTTCTAAAAATGTACTGTAAAAACTTGTAATTTACGTTTTTCAATGTATGGGTGATAAATTTGCACAGAAATCATAATTTTATCTCATCATATTATTTTTCATTGCACACATCTTTAGAATTCAGAATTTATTTATATATATCAATAGCAATGACCAGCCCAGAAAATGTGTTATTTAGATGAATTCTCCAAATAATACAAATGCATCCTTAAATGACATTAGGTTTGTTTTACAAATCAATAAATCTGCAACATGTTTTCCTCGAAAAAAAATCAAAACCAGTGATTTCAGTAAAACAAACCATAATTGTTTATAACTTTCTAATTAGAACTAGCCCAGCAAAATCCTTTCGAAATATTATTACTTTGCGTATATTTATACCACCGATATTAGTTATATTGCAATTTGGACCCTGAATTTTGCAACACTGGTTATTACAAATTCAAAGCCCAATTTTCTCCACGCTAGAATCTCAATTAAAAATTAATTCAAATTCCAATAAATTGCGGGAATTCAGAAACTGTGGAAAAACATCGAGTCGAAGCGCAAACAGGGGATTAACGCAGGGCGCGCGAAAAAAAATGCGCGAGCCTAGGTAACGCTGAAACGCGAGGCGCAACCGGTCGGCAACGCAAAGAAACATCCGCAATTATGTACTCTTAAAATTGCCGCTCGAGTTCGAACCTCCGCCTCGGAAAGAAATGTTTATCGCGCGCATGATCGCGCGCGAGGCATCAATTAAATTCGTATTACGGCGACCTTGCGTGTCTAATGCTCGGAGGGCCCTAAAGAGGCGACATATTGGTGCGCAAATATGTTATCCCGAAAGTTTGGCAAACGTCCTACAAATTACTTTTCCCAACAAGTGAAGAAAATGCGTTTTTCTCCACGGCTTGATTCGTCGAAAATCGCATTTCCTCCACTTAGTTGGACAAAATATAGTAAAAAATATAGTAATAAATAATTAATGACAAATAATAATGTGATTGCAAAACTCGCCTTCGGCTCGTCTTGCAAACTTCACATTCGCTAAACAAGCTCATTCTGCACTCGTTGAGAAATATACTATTTCCCACCTTGTGCGGAAAAACTTGTTTTCTTCTCGACGTAGGAGGCAGAAATACAGTTTTTTCATGCCTCGGGGTGAAAAATTTTATCTTCAACAGAGTGAAAAGAATTTTCAGATTTAGACAATTGTGTGCCTTAATTTAGTTTACTTAGTTTAGAAATAAAAATATTTTAACTTATAAGGTATGAATTTATGAATTGTATACCCTTAGAGAAAAAACAATTTTTTCATCGAACAGTTAGTAATCATTAGTTGGAACATTGTCATTTTTAACTTACAGTTTTCATGGGTGGAAACATTTCGTTTCAATGAAAAGTCAAGATTTTCACGATCGCAATTCAAGAAGTTTAAAAACGTAAAAGCTTTGAATTTGAGAAATTTGCAAAGAATATTTTGTGAGTTTTTTAGCAATCTTGGTTTTGTTGAGGTATACAAAAGTTGTTCTTAAAATGGAAAAAAAAAATACATAAATAATGATCGAAGTAAACAATTACTTCAATAAAAAATATAATAATTTAAATGAAATAGAATTAAAATCAAATTAAATGATTTTAATGAACGATGATTAAAAATTATAATTATAATAATTAATAAACTATGATGTCAGTAACTGTAAAATGAGCCTTGAAAGTACGAATTTTCGTCGTTTTTTTCAAATTTTATTTTTGTTGATATTCATATAAAACTTTATTTCGATTGCAATATAATCATTGTCATTATACAAAATACAATTGAAACTGTTCACACGCTTCGAAAAATGTTTTAATTGTTGATAAAATTGTAGAAAATTAGAGAACCACCTTACTTATGAATACATGTCATCGAATATGATAAATGCTAAAAAATCAAAAAACATTTCAAAAGTTTTAGATCTACCTTCAATTGAAATGTTTCTAGAAATTTTTCATAAGTCGCATTAAAGGTTTGACTCAAATTACATCAAAATAGTAACATATTAAAAATGTTCTTTTACAGTTTTTCACGGTGTGATTAAGGAATTTCTGAGGCCAAACTCAAAAATCTATAACATTTTTTATTATTTGTCAAAATAAAAAAACAAAGATTGCATAATTAACAAATAAACATTCTAAAAATGACACTATTTTTCAAAATTATTTTCATTAAACAAGTTTTTTTCAATAAATTCTTAAAATGGGAGCAAATTCTTATAATTGTTCAGTTGAAATTCATTTCTTAAACTTTAGTTTGAACAGTTCTGACTATCATGGGTCATGCACTCTGACCTTCAAATTCAAATAAACTCATCTGCATATTTCAGTAACTTGAAATGTTATTTTCAAATAATTCAATATTATGCCATTCTGCAATTGAGAACTTCAAAATATTTATATAAATTGGAAAGTAAAATATTTTGCAGTGAAAAGTCTTTTCCATAACACCTTCGAATATTTTCCAAATTTCAAATCGTGTTCAACTTTAATTTGATGATTTAAAAAGTTTTCATCCCACACAGATTTTTTCCCAACTTTCTAAACCCGAAACAGTTAATTTTCACTGTTTCTCAGTTGCTTTCAACTGATCAAATAGTTTTTGAGCCATTTTAACTGTTTCGGATTTAGAATGTTAGGAATTTTTGAATGAAATTCAATAGAACTCATTTTCTCGAAAAGTTTTTTCTTGGAGTTATACATTTTTGAGATTGAGCTTATACTTACTCTTCAAAATTTATTTTTGTGTTGTAATGCAGTATACTATATAGACAACTATTTCTAAACATATTTATTCTGATAATAAATGTAACATCTTCAAATTTTGTATTAATAACATCCAATATTTTTCAGGTACGTTGCGAAGTAGTTATTTTCTACGTAATTTTCATTATATTGCACAAATGTTCAACACTTGTTCTTGTTTTCCTTTTTTTTTAGATCTTGGTTTTCCATAATTATATGGTCCAGTTGTAATTGTCCAAACTTTTGTCCGTTTTTATTATATTCTAGCCCGAGAAAAGTCATTAGAACATAATAAATTTATAGTTTCAAGAATGATAGTTAAAGAGTTTACAGATAATTTAGAAGAATTTCTCATGATTTATTGAATATCAAAAAAAAAAATTTGATAAATTGTTTACGTGGAAAATGAAACACGAAGTTGTTTTATTTTTTACACGAATATGAAAACTTTTTTTCTGGAGATAAAGTTTTCAAGACGAACATAGAAAAAACCGTAAAAAATATGAATATGAGGGGATTAAAACTTTCTAAAGTTCAAAAACTCTTGAATTAGAATTTACAGTAATATTTTCATTTCAAAGATTAAGAGGCCTCCAAAAATATCGAATTTCAAAAATCGTAACAATCAGATTTCTAAACTTAAAAGAATGTCCCATTTTTAATGTTTGTTGTAAGATCGCTTCATTATAAGTACATAATCATTCAACAAAAATCGATCATTAGATGCCAAAAAAATATAGAGCTTGGCGAGAAGTCACAATTACCAAATTAAATTGTCCGAGCTTTCGGTGGGTTTGTCATTTTCGAATGATAATATTCAAAATAATAAATTAAAAAGAAATGAAAAGAATAAAGTATTGTGAAGGGAGAATGAAAAAATAAGTAAAAAACATTAGATCGTTTAAATAGAAGATAAGAAATATGTCTTATTTTGTAAAATTCCCTGTCAGAAAACGGCAAATCCCCATGAATTCTTGCCCCTGTTCACCCCGCCCCACGCTGTACCACATTACCCCAAGACCCCAAACATCCCTCAAGAAAAACCCACGATTCCCCACCTCACAGGGTTAATGACACCGCGTTACATCTCCGCTCATACCCACGTACTCTCGCCTCGCGTGCTCCACCACCGGAAAACCCTAAAAAATCCTCACCGATTCGAATTTTCCGGGCACTCCAGGTCTCCTTTAGAAAACCCTTAAAACGCACTCTAAGTCACCAGCATCGCCTTCCGGCGCCGGTCCTCCAAAAAACAATCCAGATTCCAAAATCGCGGTAAATTACGATCACCAAGGTAACACTGGGAAAATCGCCACCGCGTGAAAAACTGTTCGCTCCGAAAATCGGTGATAATGTGGAAAATGGGTACCGAAAAAGTTGCGCGCTTAGGAGCCGCGTGGTTCGAACTGAGGGAAGGCAAACTTGGCGAGTTTACCTGGGCCGCAGGTAGAGCCAGCGAAGGAAGAGAGGAGAGAAAAGAACAGAGGGAAAAAGGGGTGGGAAGGAGGAGGCAAGGCTGCTCTATGGCAATGGCCACCAGAGCACGAGCCTCCTCATCGGATTCCTCTCTTCTTCTTCTTCTTCTGGCTACCTTTCTCGGCCTTTCGCCCCCGTTACCGCATCTCGCATCTCGCTCGCTCCTTTCTTTCAACGTGTTATCCACGCTTTCGCGTGTCGTGGATCGTGTACGTGAGGCTCGCGTTGGGCCTGGTTGGGCCCTTGGCGAGCGAGCAAACGCAACACCGCAGCATTCCCCATCGACAAAAGCAACGGTACCAACGGTTACTGACCTCCGAAAATAAGAGCCGGCCAAAGGCCCCGACATTTTTCGTGGGGAGGGGGTTTCAGGAGAAGGAATACATATTGGCCTTCCGCCTTTTTTCACAGCTTCCAGAGTTTTTGGGGCTCTCTCTTTCGTTTCGGTCGATCTTGACTGTAAAAGGCCCATTAGGGGAGGAGAATTGTACTTTCTACAATGCTTTTCTGAGAAATAATTTCGAGCAAGCTGGATTTTTGCACAGTTTTATGGTACCATAGGAAGAGCTTGAATCTGAATTTTGCACCATTCTCACCCTCTGAACGAAAATCGTTAAAATATCAGATATAGTGAAATTTCTTATTTCTGGTTGATCGAATTCGATAATTTTGTTGAATTATCAAATTTTTCATGAATTTGTAAAATTTTTGAAAACGTACATAATTTGACTCGAGTTTTTTTCTCGCTCTCTTTATCTTTTTTGCTATTCAAGGAGAAATGGACGAAACTCTTTCGAAAGAGACCTTTATTTATCAATTAATGTAACGCGTTACGTTATCCTAGTAACTTGGGTTTTATGAACTTTAATAAAATCTTGATTTTTTAAAATAAAATTCCGCAATTATATAAAGTGACTTTATAACAAGAGCACTGTTTTATAAAGCTTCTATCAATTTTGATAAAGTGTACTTGACAGAATCTTTGTAAAATCTTCATAAAAAGCGACTTGATACACACTTTATCAAACACTGCCTCTTTCATACACTCACTTTATAAAAAAAGCAGAATTTCATTTTCAAAAACCCAAAATTCTATACGTCATTTCATAAAAAGTTCATCAAATCCCAAGTTACAAGGGTATCATCACACTAAAAAATGCAACCTTCTAAACTAACCTATTACTTCCAAACGCTGACATTTTCCATTTTAGTCCAGGAGAATTGTACTTTTACTGGGAAATAATTACAAGCAAGCTGGATTTTTGCACAGTTTTCTGGTACCATAAGAATAGCTTGAATCTGAATTTCGCACTATTCTCACCCCCTTAGGTTCGGCGTTATCTTGAAAATAAGGGTTGAATCGGTTTATCGCTCATAACTCCTGTCCATTACGTTTCTCAAAAAGGACCAGTATATCGTTTTGTAGCTAAAAACAATAGCTTTCAAATAATTTATCACGCGAAATTCCAAACTTTTTTTTCAATGCAAAAAATCGATTGTTTATCAACAAAAATCGTTAAAATATCAGATTGATCGAATTCGATAATTTTGTTAACGAAAAATGTAAAGCATAAATTTATCTCGATTATTTCATTGATGCGTTTTCCCGTTAAACGAATTGTTTATGTTGCAATATCTCTGAAAAGTCCAGGAGAGTTCTACTTTTAATAATGATTTTCTGGAAAATAATTCCGAGCAAGCTGCATTTTTGTATAATTGTACGGTACCATAAAACCATAAAGAAAGCTAAAATATGAATTTTGCACTACTCTCACCCCCTTGGGTTCGGCGCCATCTTGTAAATAAGGTTTGAATCGGTTTTTCGCTCATAACTCCTGTCTATTAAATTTCTCAAAAAGGACCAGTCTATCATTTTGTAGCCAAAAACAATAGCTTTCAAATGATGTATCGCACGACATTCTAAATTTTTTTTTCCGTCGAAAAAAATCGATTGTTTATTAACAAAAATCGTGAATATATCATTTCCCATTTTCGGTTGATCGAATTCGATAATTTTGTTAACAAAAAATGTAAAGCATGATTTTACCTTTTTTTTTTCAACGCATGCATTTTCCCGTCAAACAAATAATTTCTGCTTTACAACGCGCTTCAGTCTGAAATTTTCAATGAATCTTTATCATTACAGAGTCATTCTGCACGACTTGATTGAATTTTTATCCCTTCATTGAATTTTTCTAATGATTCTAAAAAGTGTTATATATTTGACAGCAAAAGTATAAAAATTCCTTCGAAGTATAAATTAGTTCCACTTTCAAAAATAATCTTATTGTAGAGACTGATGACGAAAAATAAAATAGAGGTTGAGATGCACAGATTTATTTATATAAAATTAATAGCAAATTGCGCAATCAAAATTTAAAATACTTCATCATCCTTCACTCTTCACCTCAACAGTCGGCGTTTGCAGATTTGATCAGTAAGTAAACTATATAATATACTCTGACACTACAAAAAATTTTTACAGTGTAAATGAATACTTTATTATTTATGAAACGTTTCATTAAATTCATGCACGAAACACAGAGCTACAGAGCTAAACATTTTTTGTTTTGTAGCAACAAACTTTTCGAATTTGATCAACCGGAAATGAAAAATTTCAATATAACTGATATATTTACAATTTTTGTTGATAAACAATCGATTTTTTTCGACGGAAAAAAAAATTTAGAATGTCATGCGATACATCATTTGAAAGCTATTGTTTTTGGCTACAAAATGATAGACTGGTCCGTTTTGAGAAATTTAATAGACAGGAGTTATGAGCGAAAAACCGATTCAAACCTTATTTACAAGATGGCGCCGAACCCAAGGGGGTGAGAGTAGTGCAAAATTCATATTTTAGCTTTCTTTATGGTTTTATGGTACCGTACAATTATACAAAAATGCAGCTTGCTCGGAATTATTTTCCAGAAAATCATTATCAAAAGTAGAACTCTCCTGGACTTTTCAGAGATATTGCAACATAAACAATTCGTTTAACGGGAAAACGCATCAATGAAATAATCGAGATAAATTTATGCTTTACATTTTTCGTTAACAAAATTATCGAATTCGATCAATCTGATATTTTAACGATTTTTGTTGATAAACAATCGATTTTTTGCATTGAAAAAAAAGTTTGGAATTTCGCGTGATAAATTATTTGAAAGCTATTGTTTTTAGCTACAAAACGATATACTGGTCCTTTTTGAGAAACGTAATGGACAGGAGTTATGAGCGATAAACCGATTCAACCCTTATTTTCAAGATAACGCCGAACCTAAGGGGGTGAGAATAGTGCGAAATTCAGATTCAAGCTATTCTTATGGTACCAGAAAACTGTGCAAAAATTCAGCTTGCTTGTAATTATTTCCCAGTAAAAGTACAATTCTCCTGGACTAAAATGGAAAATGTCAGCGTTTGGAAGTAATAGGTTAGTTTAGAAGGTTGCATTTTTTAGTGTGATGATACCCTTGTAACTTGGGATTTGATGAACTTTTTATGAAATGACGTATAGAATTTTGGGTTTTTGAAAATGAAATTCTGCTTTTTTTATAAAGTGAGTGTATGAAAGAGGCAGTGTTTGATAAAGTGTGTATCAAGTCGCTTTTTATGAAGATTTTACAAAGATTCTGTCAAGTACACTTTATCAAAATTGATAGAAGCTTTATAAAACAGTGCTCTTGTTATAAAGTCACTTTATATAATTGCGGAATTTTATTTTAAAAAATCAAGATTTTATTAAAGTTCATAAAACCCAAGTTACTAGGATAACGTAACGCGTTACATTAATTGATAAATAAAGGTCTCTTTCGAAAGAGTTTCGTCCATTTCTCCTTGAATAGCAAAAAAGATAAAGAGAGCGAGAAAAATACTCGAGTCAAATTATGTACGTTTTCAAAAATTTTACTTATCAAAAACAAGCCAATGTTTCGATATATTCAGCAGACCTCTAATAATTGAAGTTTTGATCAGCAGTGAATGATGAGAATGAATGTACCAAAAAAATTTCTGGCACTATTTGCAATGACGCACGGAATTAATTTGATTGTAACTTCGCATTGACTGATTAAAATATGGTGAGCTCTCGGATTTTTTTGTATTAGTGCGAAGACCTATCAATACGGAAAAAATTGAGCTCAAACAGTAAAGCACTTTTAAAATGGCGACTAAAAGTTCATCTTTCCTCCACGTCCATCTCTCCTCCACTCGCCCTATTTGATGCTTTAGGATTCAAAGTTTTTTGGATTTATTATTTTAATAAGTTTCCGATAAAACATGTATTAATATCTATATGCAATTTCAGTATTTAAGAAGTTCCTATTACTTTTAGCTTTTTTCGTATTATTTAGCCTTTTTGAAATTTCTTATGAAATTTCTTTTTCAAATTTCTTTTCAAGTATTCTGCTAGATTTTAATATTCATATAGATTGCTATATTAATTTCAAGAATTTGATGTTCTCAATGTCAAAGTTTTATAGATTCTCAGTATTGCAGACTATTTAAAGAATTCTTCTTAGTTCAGTGTCTTCCGTGTTTATTGAATATTGATAAAATTTTAAATGATTTTCCAATATTTTCATAGATTCCTACATACATTTTTAGAACGTGATGCTCTAGTATTTGAAATTCTATGAATTTCAGGTGAATAAATGGATTATCCAGAAAATTTAATTCCTACAGGTACACTGAGAAAAAAATCTTGTGCTTTCTGTCGTATATATTGTGAAAAATACAATATTATTGTACTTTTTACAATATTATTGCAATTTTGACAGTATCATTGTAGTTTTTATAATACTATTGTAAAATCTGCAATATTTATTTTACTTATTACAATATTATACAGTAAAACCGCTATTAGTGTAAAAATTACAATATGTATGCCAGTTTTTACTGTATAATTTCCGAAAATTAAAAAACTCAAAATGCAAATTTCACTATACAAACTGTAATTTTTACCATACATGGCGAAAAAAATGAACTACATTATTTTATCCAGCTTTTCCGATAACTGTATCATATTACAATATGATGCACTAGAAACCTAGAAAGTATAAAAAAATATTGCAAAAAGAACCTATACATACCTATGCAGAAAAAGTTTCATGGAATTTTCAATAATCTGGATCAATAGGAATTACAATATGATATTGCAAAAAGTACAAGAAGTATAGTAGAAAACGTAAGATGTATAGGAGTTTTTACAGCCAAATATATATATAACTACAATATCATTCGACAATATTTACAATATGTTATTCCAAAAATTTATATATTAACTAACAAAAAGTACACTATGTCAGAGTGATTCCCGTTTACTATACAGTATTGTAATAATTACTATATTTTTTCCCAGTGTATGAAATTTAAAAGTTGCTTAAAAATACAAAAATAAATATATAATCAGTTCATGAAACATACACTGAGAAAAAAATATAGTAATTATTACAATACTGTATAGTAAACGGGAATCACTCTGACATATTGTACTTTTTGCTAGATAATATATCAATTTTTGAAATAACATATTGTAAATATTGTCAAATGATATTGTAGTCATAGATATATTTTGTTGTAAAAACTCCTATACATATTTCATTTTCTACTATACTTCTTGTACTTTTTGCAATATCATATTGTAATTCCTAATCCAGATTTTTGAACATTCTATACAGCTTTTTCTGTATGCAGATCTGTATAGGTTCTTTTTGCAATATTTTTGTATACTTTTAGGTTTCTAGTGCATCATGTTGTTATATGATACAGTTATCGCAAAAGCTGGATAAAATAATGTAGTTCATTTTTTTCGCCATGTATGGTAAAAATTACAGTTCGTATAGTGAAATTTGCATTTTAAGATTTGAAATTTTCCGAAATCATACAGTAAAAACTGGCATGCATATTGTAATTTGTACACCAATAGCGGTTTTACTGTATAATATTGTAATAAGTAAAATAAATATTGCAGATTTAACAATATTATAGTAAAAAGTACAAGATTTTTTTCTCAGTGTACACTTTTCTCCTTCTTTTCGAAATTCTGTATGAATTTCTAGGTTTTGATGCTCACAAACAAGGGGAAAAAATGAATACACTGCTCCTTCGATAGCAACATCCCTTATTGAAGAAATTTCCCAATTCTCTCGGGAAAATCGCAGCCTGGAAAAAATCGCGCGTCGGCCCTTTGATTTTTAAAAGGCCTTCGCGCTTCGTTAGCCGTTTCTTTCTTTTTTTTCTTCGATTCCCATCGCGGGCTCATTTTACTCCATTTGCGTTCTCCTTTTCGCTGCGGCGCTCGTCGTTTTATTCAGTTTTATTGTGCTCTTCTTCTGATTACACCCCTCGCGCCCTGTATCCTTCGGGCGCGTTTACCTTCTTCATTACCGCCGCTTCCGCGTTCGTTTCTACATTCTCTTTCGTTCGTTCCCTCCCTATTCGCGTCTCGCGATCGGCGGCGCAAAAAAATCCCGCTCGCGAGCGTCTTTTCCCGAACCGAAAATCCATCAACCCCGGCGAATGTGTTTTCGTTAACGACCCCCTTTTTTGCCCGCGTTCCGCGCCTTTTACCGCTTAATTCCACCTCTTCCTTCCCCGCTTTATGCTTTTCTTTTTCCGCGTCTTTTTGCACCTTTCCTTTTCTTTTCTCTTTCGCGCCGCTTCTGATTAAACTCTTCGAATCCTTTGGGTGCATTTACCTCGCTTCCGCGTTTGCTCTTCTTCGCCGATGGGATGCCGGAGTTTTTTTTTACGCGAAATGTTTAAGTACAGGAGGGTAATGAATTTGTTTGAAGAGCTTGGTGTTTTTCAAGTCTGAATCAGTGAGATTTCACTGATTTTGAGGGAAAATATGTTCATAGGTGAATTAAAAGTAACTGGGAAACATTGATTTTTTATTTCACGTCTGTGAAGTAATTGTTGAACATCAGAGAAATAATTATTGAAAGTGAGGGAAAAAATTACTAGGTTTTAGATTAGAGAGTGTCGACTGTTTTGGAGTTGTAATTTTTTCAAGTAATAAAGTAATTTACTTACTTTAGGTTTTGAATCGAAATTTGCAAGTTTTTGAATGCTAGGCTGGGCTTTTCGTTCTCAAAAATTTATGTGAGATAAGATTTTGGATTTTTAATGTGTGGATTCTTAGATGACACATGTTCTGATCTGAAGGTGTATTTTTACAGACTGTGGGGTCATTGTGGGTTAACATGATAAAATAACTGTATAAATTAATTTTAGCAAAATTTTAAATTATACAGGCAGTATACATCTTTGGCAGTTTGTGATAGTATTGAAAGTCTTGATAATTTGACAGCTTTTGAAGTTTTGGTAGGTACTCGAAACTTTGAAATTTTAAATAGTTCGAACGATTTTTAAAGTTTTTATACAGTTTAGAAAAGTTTCAAAAATTTGAACAGCTTTTTAACAGTTTAATGAGTTTTGGCAATTTTCTTTAGACTGTGCATTTTTTACCAGTTTTGCATACTTTTTCGCAATTTTGGCAGTTTTTAAAAATTTACAGTTTTAACAATTCAATAACTTATAATAGTTTCACATCATAATAATTTTACTGTAGTTTTTATAATGTCTGTGATTTTTTAATGTTCAGCTATTTTAGAACTTCAAAATTTTGTTGATGTTGATGAAATTTTGACATTTAAAGTTTTCAGTTTTTTATATAAATTTTAGGTTCTTTACTGTTTTTGACTGTTTAAATCTTTTTGAAAGTTGAGACGATTTTGACAGTATTTATACAGTTTGACAGTTTTTACGATCCTGTCCAACAGTTTAAACAGTTTTAATAGTTGAACGGTTTTTAGCAATCTTCGTAGTTTCATCTCAAATTCGTATACACGATAATAATTTTATGGAAATCAAAAGATTTGTAAAATGTCAGGAAATATTGAATAATTTTTTGCGTTGTTTTCATTATCATATTTCTTAGAAATATGCCTGATAATGTTGATCTTTTTTTTTTCATAGAAAACCAAAAAAACCTGATGAGTATCAAGAATTACGGAAATTTTTGAAATTAGACAGATTGCTTTGAAATTGCAAAGCTTTCGTTTTATTTTTATCATGATCGTGATTTCGGGATTCAAAAAAAAAAGTTAAAATAAAAAACATTGAGAATTTTGAACATCCTCCGAGATCGTAATGAATCCTAAAAAGTTGTAAAATAATAAAAAGTTATAATAAATTTTGTGGAATGAGTTATTTTGTTCGTTTTTAACAGGATTCAAAAATATTGTCGAAGTAATAAAAATTACTAAAAATTTGCATCAGTTTAACAATTTTTATGAATTTCGAAAGATCAATTTAATAGTTTGCAATGTGTTTGAAATTTCAAAAATTTTGAAAGAGTAAAAAATATTGAAAATTTAAAATGTAGTCGAAAATTGCATAAAATTCAAAAATGTGTAGAATTTCAGAAAATGTTTATAAATTTTTGAGGTTCATAATCATATTCTGCATGATAATGTTTTTTTTATTTTTTAATAAAAATCTGAAAGACTTAACAAATATTATTATTAAAAAATTACAGAAAATCTCACTAAGCTGGATAATTTTTTCATGAAATTTATGAAGTGCAGAAAAATTTCGATATTGTTTGAATTTTTAAAAAATTTTGAAAACTCAAGAAACATTGTAAATTTCAAACATTGTCAATAATTCTGGAAAATCTAAAAAATGTAGGTATGGCATCCAAGAATACGTTCATAAATTTCGTAGAATGTGAAAATTTTTAAAAATTCTGGAAACTACTGAAACCATGGAATATTAAAAAAAATTTTACCATAAAAAAATGTTTCATCGCAAAAAGATATCTTCGTATACTATTCGATATCATATAATTGATAGTTTTGGAAAATTTATAAATATCCAGAATTTCAGGAGGTATATAAAATTTTTTTCAATTTTGAAAAGTTTTGAAGATTAAGTAAAACTGAAATATGTAAATTACATAATGCATCTTCACTTCGGTATTTTCGGGTTTTTACGAATCCAGAATTTTTTAACTTGGTAGAGATACCCACCATCCCCACATTTTTTGCCACCCATGTTGTTTCGTATTCGTAATATTGAATGAGGAAATTCGTAAGAAAAATAAGAGCCATAGTAAATAAAAAAAAAAGGAAATTACTGCAAAATAAAAATAAATGTATCATTAATTTATTGCATTACATGAAATTCATTACAATGAAAATTTAAATGAAGTTGTCACTTCGAAAATCTGTTACTTAAATCAAAGAACCCACAAAAATTTCGGAACTCTTGAAATTTTAGGTTAGAAAGAACGAAAATTCAAAAATTTTGAAAAAGAAACTTTAACAATATATTTTAGATTTGAATTTTGATTACGAACAATATAAATTGTGAAAAATCAGACTACCAAAATGTCAAAAAATTTATATTCTGGTTTCAAAAGACCTGAAACAATTTGTTCAAAAACTTCAATTATCATTGCGAATTTAAGAAATACTGAAATATTTCTTTAACTTTCTGACAGTTGGATTTTTTTCTATAAAACTATGCATGTATAAATTTTCTCACGAAACATTTGTATGGGCAGCTTGTTTCAATGAAATCTTTTTTTCTTTTTACAAAAAGAGCCAAAATTTCAGAGGAACGGTCAATAAGCGAGAGATTACTGTATAAGTTTGTTCAGAAAAAGGCGCGATGTTACCTCATCCGAGTAAAAATGAAAAAACGTCCCCTTAAAATAACTGAAAAAGAAAGGGAATGCCGTAGATTCGAAGGGCGTCCCGAGGCGTCCTAATCACTCGAGATTTTTCAAGATCATCCGGTCTTCAAGGTCCCTTGCAACTTGCTACTGCTCGCTACGGTTCCTGACTTTATTTGAAACCGAGTTTCATTTTTATCCTCTCTTTTTTCAATCTCCTCTCTTTCAAAATTTACAACCTGACTTGAGCTTGCTTGAGCTTGAACTCTCTTTCGAGGATGCTATCTCGGAAAAAAATGGGCGAAGGCATAGAAAGCTGATGTCACGAGCCATTGTAAGCGGTTACATAACTTTTATTCGAAGGTCTACGGTAGTTTTGGCGAAACTATTTTAGTTCTCCTTCTTCGAATATGCCGAGGGTCCTTCACGTAAAGTAAAATAGCTTTCTCTTAATTTTCCATAAATCAGTAAGAATTGTGTAGTACCACAAAATCACTGATTTTTCAGTTGTTGGATGTCTTAATTTCTTATTTTTAATGCTTAAAATATTTGATTCGTCAAGTTTGATTTATAACAGACGTCGGGATTACAAAATTACAACAGTCTAACTGCATATTTAAAATTCTGTATTTGCTTTGATAAAAACATTTTACTTCGGCATTTATAAGCGTATTGTATTTCGTTTTACGTAAGTTAGTTATAGGTTCAGGTTTTTTCTGAACAGCATTCTCTTGGATAGAACTCATAACGGGAAAAGTGATCTGGGAATAATAATTAACACGTGAATCTTGTAGTCCTCTTCGAACTTTCTAAATTTTTTCCTCCATTTCTAGGTTGTTTTGGTACGGAAATTAGAAGGGGGAATAACTGTTAGATGAATGATCAAAGTCACTGATGGTGACATTTTCAAATTTGGGAAGTAAAAAAAAAAATGTCTAAATTAGGGTACTATTGACACATTTGTTAATGCATTAGATGTTCTTAAATTTGAATGGTGAAAGAGGTTGAATCATAAAAATTAATAGTCATGTTCATTTTTTATAAAAAAGATATGTATTTCTAAATTTATGTTGAATATTCGCTTTCTGTCATACTAATGGTAGCTTTATTTTTTACAATAAAGATAAACATCATTAATCTACCTAAATATATACATATTCAAATAAATCTAATAAAAATACCAAATATATTAACTATTAATTTTATACGAACATATTTTTTATTACATTAAAACATACTTAACATTTAGTAACATAATATTTGTCATATGATGTATAGTACAAAAAATAATAATGTACATAATAAATTAATCATATATAATAACTAATAATATGGTACATGTTGTATGTAAAGTATATAATATATAAATATTACTTTCTGATGGAAAAAAAAAATAATGTACATAATAAACTAATCATATATAATAACTAATAATATGGTACATGTTGTATGTAAAGTATATAATATATAAATATTACTTTCTGATGGAAAAAATCTACAAAATGAAACACATTTATATCTAAATGAATTTATTTGACTAATTGTCATTGTTTTTATAGATGTATGTCATTTTAGTTCATATTTTCTTGTCCGAATCACTTTTCCTATAATATTTCACATATTTTTCTTACCTCGATCAAGCTTATGCGCGCATCGAAGTCACCGCATCTTCGCCTTTTGTGAACGCACAGACAAGTTAGGTTTTTATAACAGAAGTCGTTTGAGCATTATGTAACTCAATTTTTTTACTGACTCTTGAAAAAACTATTTCAAATTAAGGATGACGTAACCCAGGGGGGAGGGGATAAAAGGGCTCCCGCTTCCCGAGGAATTTCAAAGCGGGAGGGCAGTATAATTTATGTTTACATTCTGCTTGTGAGCATCCAATTCTAGAAATCGAGATAGGACATCACAAAAGAAGTAGAAAACCGTACAAAATTTTATATTTTCTGAAAAATACGAAAAGTATAACAAATGTAAAATTATAAGAAATATATGAACATCGAATTTTCTCAGTATAATACATTCATTTATATAAATTCGTTCTTAGAGTTATTACAGAAATTAATGAAAAAACATATTAGAAAATCATTCGAGATTTAGAAAGATTAAAAAATATGAAAAATACTGAAATGACAAGAATTATTTTTGTAAGTTAAGAATTATTAAAGTTATGCAAGATTTGGAAGATATTTGCTTTTTAATTTATTGTTATTAATTGTGTTATTAATTTTTTTGAATTGAAGATAATTAGGAAGGATATTGGGATTGATATTGATTGGTATTTGAAACCAACTTCTTCGGGAACATTAATTAATTATTTTTCGGTCCATCCATTGCATCAAAAAATAAGTACTGTTACCAGTTTAGTAGATAAAAATTTGAAACTGTTTGATCAAAAATTTCATGGAAAGAAGTTTGGAATAATTAAAGATATTTTGAAGATAAACAATTACCCTGAGAGTTTCATTGATAAATATGTTAAGAAAAGGATTAATTTTTTTAAGAATACCGATTTTAATGTAAGTAAAGATAATGATTTTAATAGACAAAAAGTGGTAATACCTTTTGTAGAGAATTTGAACATGAAATTGAAGAAAATCTTGAAGAAACATGATGTTCAGATTATAAATAAAATTGACAATAAATTGAATACGGAAATCATAAAACGAGGAAAAGATATATTGGCATTTCTGGAACAACAAGGAATAGTTTACCGGATTAATTGTACAGATTGTAAATTTTGTTATATAGGACAAACTAAAAGAAATTTGAAGACAAGAATAAATGAACATAAAAATAATATCAGATTAGTTTCATCGAGTCATAATGTTGTAACGAATCACAGAATAAATTGTAGACATGATTTTGACTGGGAAAATGTTAAAGTATTAGATAGGGAAATGAATAAATGGAAAAGGAATTTATCAGAGATGATACTTATTAAAAAAACGAATAATACACTCAACAGACAGGAAGATACCAAGAATTTAGATTTAGTTTATGACGGGTATTTTGGGATGTTTTGATGAGATGAGATTTTTATAAATGGATCAAAATTTGAACCTTCAATATGTTTTGATGATAACGTTTTATCTTTTGAAGTGGTTTATTTCGATTTTTGAATGTCGTGGGGCCATTTATTCGTCGTCAGTTATCAGTGCAAGTTACTATGTACGAACTCTCTTGTATAAATTTTATGTTTTTAATATTGACGACTTAATTCTGATCGTGTCTCAATTGCATAAAGTTTTAACGAAGGTGTTAACCTTATTCTCTCCGATCACAATTTTTAAATAAGAGAATTTTTGTAATCGTAAGTAGATTTTTTGACAATTTTTTATGATTTTTTTGTTACAAAGTGATTTTGAAATTGAATTTTTTTATATTTTGTAAGGATCCTGATGAGGACCCAATAGATGGTCGAAATATTGATGAGGAAAATAAATTAAAAATATGAAAAAGAAATTTGGCCCCGAGTGATCATTTCCAATTCTTCACCAAATTCAAGTTCAATAAAGGAATTATGTCAAAGAAAAAAAAATTAATTCCATGTCAACGTAATCTTAAATCCGACCGATTCGGAAAAAATTTTTTCACAATTTTATTAATCAATGAGTCACACCTTTAAATAACAGTCGAAATCCTTGTGAAAAAATTTGCATGATTCTTTTGATTTGAATAAAAATGTTAAATTCTCATAAATTCAAGTTCAATAAAAGAATTGAATCAAAGAAATCAATTCCAAGTCAACGTAATCTGAATTCCAACAAATTTTAAAAAAATTGTTCACATTCCTATCAATCAATAAGTGATTCCTTTAAAAAAAAAGGTTAAAATCATTTCGTAAAAAAAATTTTTTCAATTTGAATAAAAGAATTGAACAGAAGAAATCAATTCGAAATTCGTTTTTCGCGAACGTTTCTGTAGTAAAAGAGGCCCGAGTATTACGGAACATTATAGTGAAAATGGGAGTGCGATTCGCCGGGGAGCGAAGCGAGGGGGAAGGAATATAACGGGCCGCGCTTTATAGAGAGGGAATTTGGTAAGATAAAAAGGGAAAAGGGCTAGCGCGTAGGTGAAAGGTAAGCGCAGAGCGGACAGTCGATGACCGAACGAGTCGTGAACGTGGTTTTGCAGCACGCTAACGGAATTCGTCTATTTAAAATATGGCGCCGCGTGGAAATATTCCGATTGGCCGAGCGAGTACGGGTAACCGGAACGGAACACCGAGTGGTTACTGACCTCTCAAAGTAGAACTACTATTTGCACTCTTTGCGACTTTATTTCCATCATTGGAACCTTCACCTTGGTTCCGTCTCGGTACCCAAGGTGAACTATGAGAACCCCCTTATTTGTTGCTTAACATTTACCAGAGTTATAAGTAAAACAAATTTTCAGGAGAGGTTGTTTGAAGAAATATATTCACTTCGGGATCGTATGATTTTTATTATTTTTGAAGATTTGGTTGGTTTAGTACGATTTTACAATTTTTTTTATATAATTCACGATATCAGGTATGTTTTATAGAATAATACATGATACCACTTGAAACGATGTTGTGTTATGTTATTGGATAACTTTTCTAATTCAAGCAAATCATTATTAATTGTTGTTTGAAAATTTGGATTATTGTGATCAATTGTATCATTTTTTTCTTAAGACTATTGAAAAATGAATGTTAGATAGTCGATTCTTATTAACGTTATATTCTGAATCACGAAGTATTGAAAAGAGTGTTACAAAATGAATATGAAAAATTGGGAAGTTTGAAGAAACAAACTTTCAAGAAATATTTTAAATTGGAGTAGGTATTCTGTGAAAGAATTTACCAAAACATCTGATAAAAATAATTAACTTTGACTTCTAGAGTATCCAATTAAAAAAAAATTTGAATATCAATCTTCATCTTTATCAACACTTGAAATCTATAAAAATACGAAAAAATTTGCAACATCGTATAGGTACTAATAAAACGAAAATTCGAAATCTAGGAATGTAAGTAATTCTGAAAAATTTCTAAAATGCACACGATCTATAAAAATACGAAGAAATGCTACAAAATCTAATGGATACTAGAAAAATTCGATACTACAAGAAATTGATAGAAAACCGAAAATCGATATACATGCCAGTTTACTTAAAAAGGTATAAAATTACTAAAAATAAGCTTAAATTTTAATTCTACAATACCGAATTCTAGAAAATCTGAAAAAACACTCACGATCTCTAAGAATACAAAAAAAAATCTACAGTATTCTATGCATACTAAAAAAAAAAAAAACAAAAACACCAGAAATCTATAAAACGAAAAATCTATATGAATGCGGTTTTTACAAAAACTTATAAAATTATTGAAAATTTGTTTAAATTCAAATTCTAGAACATTGAATTCTAGAAATATGTATACATTAACACTAAAAATCGTGAAATATACCAAGAACTTTTCTCATCTTAATAGATCATTATCAATTGCTGCTTGAAAATTTGGATTCTTATGACCAATTGTGTCATTTTTTCCTCAAGACTATTCAAAAATGACTTTCAAATAGTCAATCCTTATGAACATATAAACGTTATATTCTGATTTACGAAGTATTAAAAAGAGCGTAACAAAATGAATTTGAAAAATCGGAAAGTTTGAAGAAACAAAATTTGAAGAAATATTAAAAATAAAAGTAGATATTCTGTGAAAAAAATTTCCGAAACATCTGATCAAAATAATTAACTTTGACTTCTAGAGCATCAAATTAAAAGAAAATCGAATATCAATATTGAATGTATTTAAATCCATTATATCTATAAAAATACGAAAAAATCTACACAATCGTATAAATACTAATAGAACGAAAATATACAAAATCTATAAATCACTAAAAATCTATGTAGGCGTGATTTTTCCTAAAATCTATAGTATTATTGAAAATTGATTTAACTTCATATTCCAGAACTTCGGCATCGAGGAATGTAGGTGCTTCCGAAAAATCTGTAAAATACACACGATCTATAAATATGAAGAGAAGGTACAAAATCTTATAAATACTATAAAAATTCGAAACTACAAGATATCTATAAAAACCGAAAATCTATATACATGCCAGTTCACTCAGAAATCTATAAAATTACTAAAAATCAGCTATGACTTTTCTTCTGCAATACCGAACTCTAGAAATCAGCTTCTAGAAAATCTGAAAAAACACTCCCAATTTCAAAAAATACCAAGAAAAAAAAGCTACAAAATCCTATGCGTACTAAAAAAAATACAACAATACCAGAAATCTGTAAAACATGAAAAATTTATATGAATATCAAGTCATCTTAAGTTTCTTTTTTGCTCTGTTTATATCCATAATCACTATTTTATCAAATTTTGATCACACAGAGCCAAACTAAGGTCGTCATTACAAAACCTCATTAAAACACAACAATAGTGTGAAAAAACAATCCTTTTCTATATTTCGGCCAAAAATTTGGGCCCTCTTCAGGAAAAATTGCACATCATAACTCAATAAATAAGTGATCGTGTATCCTAATAAGTCAGCCATAGTACGCAGTGAGGCGCATATCACCTTTCTGACGGTTTTTGTTTTTTAACATGTTTCTTTGGCTGTTTTTGATTCATATTGTTTATACGAGTTAATTTTGACTGTGATTAAAATGTGTATTTGTTTTTGACAAGGGTCATCTTGAGACCAAAGAAGTTTTTTGACAATTATTAGGATGCACAATCACTTATTTTTTGAGTTATGATGTACAAATTTTCCTGAAGAAGGCTCAAATTTTTGGCCGAAATATAGAAAAGGATTGTTTTTTCTCACTATTTTTGTGTTTTATTGAGGTTTTGTTTGGCTCTGTGTGATCAAGATTTGATAAAACAGTGATTTATATGAATGTGGTTTCTCTAAAAACTTATATAATTATTGAAAACTGATTTAAATTCGAATTCTAGAACACCGAATTCTAGAAATACATATACAAAAACACTATAAATCGTTAAATATACTAGGAAGTCCACCAGATTTCGTTAATAATAAACAGAACGCGAGAAACATTGGAAACTTGTAATTAATTAATTCTGTAAGGAATTGAGAACACAAATTTTCTAAACGGATTCTTCAAGGCAGACGTTTTCAGCGAATTTTTCATTTATATGCCATTATTATACGGCGTTGAGAAGGTTAAAAAAATGTTAATTCTTATAGAAAAATTATAAAAAAAATTTATTTGTTCAAAAAATATTGATCAAAAAAATGGACAGAATGACAGCCTAAACATTTCTAAAGAGTTTAAGCAGAATTTCAAGCAAATCGTATGAATGCTTTAGACGTTATAAATTTTTTTCTTCGAACGTACAAAAAAGTTTCAGTGCTCACAACCTCTAGAAATTATGATAGTGAGGACTAATATTCATGTATTAACTTGAGTATCTTTTAATTTAAAGTTCTTTTCAAATAGCATAAAAATTCGAGAAAAATCCAAAAACTATGTAAGACTCTATGGAAATCTATGTGAAAGATACTGTTTTCCTCGGAATTAATTGAGATACTAAAGTTCATTGTATGTCGCAATAACATAAAAATTGCAGTTATTTTATCTCCAGAAGATTTTTTTATAAACGACATTTCTATCATGAATAATGTTAAGTGAGGATCAAGTAGTAGACTAAAATTTGAAAAATTGATCCAAATTGTTAAAATTTTACTATAGAAAAATTGGAATTTACGAGTATCTTAAAAATCTGGGAGAATTCGAACCCTGAAGCATCGAATTCTAGAAATCTACAATAGAAATCCAGAAAAATGCTAGAAAATCTTTTAAAATCCTGCAAACTTCAAAGAAATATAAAAAATGAAAGTAGAGATTCTGTGGAAGAATTTTCCAAGACACCTGAAGAAAATAATTAACTTTGATTTCTAGAGCATTAAAGATAAACAAATTTGAATATCAATCTTTGAATTATATGAATACTTGAAATCTATAAAAATACGACAAAATCTACGAAATCGTATAAATATGTACTAATAAAACGAAAATATACAAAATCTATAAATCACAAAAAATCTAAGTAGGTGTGATTTTTCCTAAATTATTGAAAATCGATTCAAATTTATATTCTAGAACTTCGAAATCTAGTAATGTAGGTAATTCCGTTTCCTAATTTTTTAAAAAGCTCCAGACCGTGAATTGTACACTCTAACACGCAATAGAAAAATCTAGAAGAAACAATTCTGAGAAGATAATTGATGCAACTGTATTCTGTATATAAGCTTTCACTTCCGAAATGTGGACAAAATTTCTTGATGTATGTACATAACTGGAAACTTTCAGGTAGCCGATTTGGCTGTCAAGCATATCCTCTTCTTTGGTAACATTTTGTCCATGTTTTCCAAAGTTTTAGCGGAACGATAAAAAGTCAAAGCCGCAAGATAGATAGATTTTAACCGCGGGTGAGCAGTTTCGAAAAATAAGCGTGAAAGAAGGTTGGTGTAGTTAGTCACAGGTCCCTTTCTTTACCCCAAGGGAAGATAAATTCATTGTCTACTTGAACCTTGAGAAAAAAATTGTAGAAAAGTGAAACCGAATAAAATGGCAATATTTTTGCCAAAGAACTCTGAATAGCTGTTTGTTATTCAAACGGTTTGGAAAGTGTATTATGTATTATGTAATAATCAAGATGCTTACCCTTTCGCGATTTTTCAAATTGTTGTGAAAAGAGAAATAACACATTATTTTTCAAAGTCGAAATTTCAGTTCGTACATAATCTGGAAGAAAAATGTTTTGCGTCAGACTTGAGCACTTCCAGTCTTCAAAAAATTTATGAATGAACTTTTCTTGGGATCAATTTGTTTATGCGGAAAAAAATTTTTTCGCTCATGATTGTCGAGTGATATTGAAAAAGAGTAAAATGCATTTTAAATTCAACACTTTTAACGATTGAACTTGAACATTAATTTTTACATCCACTTTCACTTCACTGATTTTGATTTTCGCAAATTTTCTTGGGCGTCCCGTGAAAAATTGTGATTCACCTGCCATGTTACGAAACCGGCGCAGTCATCGAAATATTTCGGTAATCGACCGACACTTTCTCGCTTCCGGTGCTACGAGATTAATCGACCAAATCGACGAAATTCCCTTTCAAACAATTTCGTACGGTTGTTTTTCGACGGAAAAAAAAAGACAAACTGGCTGGCGTCTCAGATAAATGAAAATATATACACATTTCTCAACTTGGGAAAATACCTAATAATTGAGTTCTACAAATTTTGCGTATTTTGAGAGATTTTCCAAATTTTTCGTATTTCTTATTCACCCAATTCGAACATAACAAAAATATTTTATTACTCCACCACCTCACGAGAAGAAACGAAAATGATAAAAATGGAAGTAAATATGCTTTTAAATACGACCATCTCCAGGTCATCTCGGGCCAAGAAAAATGATGCTCGGAAAAAAATTATAAATCGTTTCGTCCATCGACAATGAGGCCAATTAAAAAACGCAATTTCTGTAGTGATACTTTTTGTACCCCCGAGATGTTATTACTTTGTTGGCACGAACAGCTCTTAACGGTCGCTTATTCGAGACGCGATCATCATACACTCTTTTTGTTGGTTAAGTACGTGGGAAGATAAATGCAGATTGGACGCGATGCATTATGCGGGACCTCATGCGAAAATAACGAAACTTGATAGGTGCAACGAATAACACTGAAATATGATCGGAAAATTCAGATTCAACCTTTTTTGAGGACCTTTTTCAGTAATTTCTTGTCAATATAGAGGTGACATGTTACGAAATTCAAATTTGTAAAACTTTTAAAATCGTTACATTTTCATTTATAATCAGTATAAAGCAATATAGGGACATCGCAAAGAAATTTTTTATGGGGTGGGGGGATATAATTTCAAAAAGGTAAATTATGTACATACGTAATTGTTAATATGTATCAATGAATATTTATTCTAGCATCATCACATTTTAGTAATACACATGCGACGCTAAAGCTTTGATTTTTTTAAAAAAATCACTTTTTTTATGAAATTACAATATAAGCTGATTCAAACATGTTGTTTATTTATGTCATCAGTATTTATGCCATTTCAAGACGGTATTGATTTCTATGTAGATTTATAGAAATTGATACACTGAAGTTTTGTAGATTTTTAGTATTTTAAAAAAATTTTTGAGAACATAATATTAACAAAGATTTAGAGCAGTTTTTGGACTTGAAATATTTCTTAAAATAAAATTATGCACGAACTTCCTGTACTTTTTTAGATGTATTATCATTTTTTTTTTGAGTCGCTATAGATTTATAGAATTCCATTCCAGAAGATTTGAAGTTTTATGTTTATTTAGTTCAAAGTTAACGCTCCGTGTAGTATGTAATCTTCAAAGATTCATGATCATTGGAGCAAGGGAGAAAGAACACACACAATCCTTTTCCTTCTATTTTCCTTGTTATTGTGTATTTTCAATTTCGAGCTTTCGACCTCATGTTTGGGTCCTCTTCAGGAACTGTATTTAAATGATTTTAATATTATCAGTGTTATCTGATTTCTTATCTGAACCAAAGTTTAAATTGGATGGTTTGATTCTTTCAGAATAGTTACACGTGGCTCTTGTCGCTTGAATCATAAAGTTCATTTCGCTCATGTTGGAAAATTATTAGTTTATCTTTGGTAAAAAGAATCTTCTATGAAAATAGTGAACGATTGGTTCATGATGAAATGTGCATCTGAAAGAACTAAATTGGTGTAACATATATTTGACGAAGTAAGTTTTTGAAATATCTATATATTTGTTACTTAAATTTAAATTTAAACTTAAGTATGAAAAAGAAAAAAATAATAAATTGATTTAGGTTTCAGAAATGTAAATAGAAATAATGGAGAAAAAAGGCAACTTTTATTTTTAAACGTCTATAAAAGAAAGGAAGATAGACTCTTTGACGCACTGATGGGCAGGAAGTTATTGAACTTGTCTTGAATAAATCATGGCAAATTTTTTAAAAATCTGGTTTTAATTGTTCAAAACTTGTAAAAATTATTATGCTTGTTAAACTCAAATCATTTAAATACAGTTCCTGAAGAGGACCCAAAAATGAGGTCGAAAGCTCGAAATTTAAAATACACAATAACAAGGAAATAGAAGGAAAAGGATTGTGTGTGTTCTTTCTCCCTTGCTCCAATGATCATGAAACTTTGAAGATTTTATTTTTACATGATTCATGAAATATTGTAGACTTTCCTTGTACATAATGTGAATATTTATACGGATTTTCAAGAAAATGATATTTGCGAAAATTTAGAGATTTTGACGAATTTTATGCAGAACATACGAGAATTTTTTTTTGTATTCATTAGTATTAATCACATTTAGTTAGATTTTCTTTTTTCTTCTAGATTTCCACTTTTTCAATGAGTTTCTAAATGGATTTTTAGAATTTAATTCTATATTTTTCAAAGTCTTGTGTATACTTTGAGTCTTTGCATTAATGTTACAGAAAATTGTAAGTACACAAATTTTCGGTAATTTAATGGACTGCTAGTGTAATTAGTAATTTTCGCATTTTTTGTTATTTTTCAAATATTTTATTTCTTACTATTTTCATTATTTTTTCATAGATTTTTAGAAGTTGCCACTCTCGAATTCAAAGTTTTTCAGATATTTATTGTGTCAATAATTTTTTTTGGAAAACAATATTTTCGTTAATTTGTAGCATTTTACACTTTTCTGGTACTTTTAGTTTTTCTTCGCATTATTTCAGTATTTCGACCATTTGAACTATTTTCTTATATTTCTAATAAAATTCTGTATGGATTTTGAGTATTCCTTGATCTAAAATTCTAAGTTTTATTATTTTGAATATTTTCATAGAATTTCGAAACATGTTGACAATTTATGTACAATTTTTAGTATTTTCAAAATTTTATAAAATTTCGTGAGATTTTCCATCGTTTTCATCCATTTCTGTAGAATATATTGTATACTCTGGAATCCTTAACTAAACAAATTTTTTGTATTTTGATGGATTTTCCAGAAAACAGAATCTCGATGAATTTATACTAATATTTCATTAACTTCCAGCCTATTTAGTTTTTTTTCGAGTTTTATCAGTATGCTATTTAAAAAATTTCATTGTATTTTTGTCGAGTTTTGTGCAGATTTCTGAGAAAATTATATCTACATAGATTTTGTTATGTATGGATTTTTGAGAAAATGATATTATCTAAAATTAATAGAATTTTATGAATTTCATGCACTACATACATGTATATTTTTTGTTTTTGTTTTTTTTTTTTTTTTTTTTTTTTTTTGTTGTATTGATTAGTATTTATGACATTTTGTTGGATTTTCTTTTTTTCTCCAAGATTTTTACTTTCTTAATGAGTTGCTGAATAGATTTCTACAATTTAGTTCTGTATTTTTCGAAATCGACTTTTTATATAAAGTGTACATGATCTTGTACACTTTGAGTCTGCATTAATGTTGAAGAAAATTGTAAGTACACAAAGTTTCAGTATTTTTATGGATTGCTAGTATAATTAGTAATTTTATCATTTTTCAGTATTTTTTAAATATTTTGTTTCTTATTATTTTCATTAACTTCAGATATTAAGTATGTCAATACATCTTGGGGAAAACAATATTTTCGTAAATTTTTAGTATCTCACACATTGCTAGTACTTTTAGTTTTTCTTCGCAGGATTTCAGTATTTATACCATTTTTACTATTTTCTCATATTTATATAAAACTCTGTATATATTTTGAAAATACGATGATCGAAGATTCTTAGTTTTAATTACGAAATATGTTAACATTTCAACATCTTGCGTTCAACTTTTCGTATTTTCAAAGGTTTATCAAATTTTGTAAGATTTTTTATCGTTTTCAACGATTTCTGTAGAGTATATTGTAGCTCTGGAATTTTAAACTAAACAAATTTTTTATATTTTAAAGGGTTATATGCTTTTTTGTGCGGACGAATTGAGGGCGGTTTGGAGTAACTTTTAAGGTATGTAGGAATAATGCTATGTAACAAAAGTTATAGTTTTTAATAGTGTATTGTTCACATGAAAAAACAAGTATTTGTTCATTAAAAAATATCAACAATTGGCGGAGTTATGGCCCTTTCCCCGAAACAACTTTTTTTTTAGAGACGCTTGCAGTGACCACGATACAAGTCGAACAAGTCAAGTTAAATCAGAAAATCCAAAAAATTTCATTAGTCTAGGAATAAATCTAGTTCGTGAACAATAGCTTATTTATAAAAAAGTTTTTATTTTGCGGATAAAAATTTTTTAATAAAATTTTCAAAGCTCAAAAAATCGAAATCTCAGAAAAAATGTTCTTGCAGAAAAAACGTAATATTCTTTTTTTTAATCATTCAAGAAAAAGATACATTCCTAGACTAATTAAATTTTTTGGATTTTCTAATTTAACTTGACCTGTTCGACTTGCATCGTGGTCACCGCAAGGCTCTTCAGAAAGAAAGTTGTTTCTGGGAAATGGCCATAACTCCGCCAATTGTTGATATTTTTTTATGAACAAATACTTGTTTTTTCAAGTGGACAATACACTATTAAAAAATAATAACTTTGGTGTCATAACATTATTGCTACATACTTTAAAAGATACTCCAAACCATCCTCAATTCGTCCGCACAAAAAGGTATATAACTCCTTAATGGATTTTCCAGAAAAAGTATTTCGATAGATTTCTAGTAATATTTTTATTAACTTCTAGACCGTTTAGTATTTTTCGAATTTTTTCAGTATGTTAACAATCAAAAAGATTTTATTGTATTCTAGATTTCTCAAATTCATTGCTCCAGGACTGAAAGTTTCATAAATTTTCAGTATTCATAGATTTTTAAGAAAATAATATCATAATTCTACACATACAGAAATTTTGTAAAATGTTTTGGTACTTTTGAAGTGTTCAACTGTTTTTATGAAATTCTGAATAGATTTCCAGAATTCAAAGTTGAATCTTTTTTTGTATTTGAATGGATTATTCAGTAAACAGAATCTACATAAATTTTCATTACTGTCCAAATATCTAGTTTTCATATTGCTTTTTGCATTAATTCAGTATTCATTCTATTAAAATAATTTTTTGTTATTTTTATAGTTTTCTTCATATATTTCAAGAGTTCAATGCTCCAGATTCCTCAGAATACAAAGTTTCATTAGTTGAATTAGATTCGATGAAGATCTCTAGTAATTTTTAATGATTTCAAATTCATTTTGAATAAAAGTTCTATTTTTGCTAGAATATTGTTTATAAACTCTTCGAGAACAATTTTCAACTCCCACAGAGGTACGTGTGGTTGCGTCGGTTGCATTGACCTGCACAAACGCAGTGTGTCATAGCGCGCTTTTCCCCCTCGCGGAGTTCCATTTGTGCACAAGACTATGACTAGCGGCCTGTGTGATGAGAAAATTTACTTTTGATCGGTCGATGCTCGCCGAGAAACTCGCGGTCATTTGCTTTTTGCAAGAACCACGCAACTGCAAAATTACTATTTTTTCTCCTTTTTTTCCAGAAATCCTCTCATGGATAAAGGATTTTCTTCGAGAATAAAAAACGGTTTCTGAATAATACTAAAATTATACGTCAACTCTCTAAATATGAATCAGTGAGAATCTACTGATTTTCAGATGACTCAACTGATTACAGAAGTGAGAATTTGTTTACTGATAATCAGTGAAACTTCAATGATAAAATTTATTTTATTGCTAAATTGATTTTTAAATTGCGTTAAATTATTTGAATACTTAGTTTTATCCTATGTAAATTTTTCCATGAATTTTTAAACATGGAAGAAAAATGAAAACTACAAGTTCGAAATGTTCTATGACTAAGAATTAAACTCTTCTAATTTATATAAAAAAAATCAGAATTTTTATAAAAACATTTTTAATCGAGGATCGAAAATTCTCTTTTAAATCTTCTCAAATGCATCCTCACCTTTGATTTCGAATTTCCGAAAAATAACAATAAAAAACGATACTACTGTTTTTCGTAATTATTTCGTAGTATTTTTAGCAAGCCAAAAAAAAATTTTTCCCACCATTTGATCATTTAGTTTTGCGGGAAGTCGCGTATATTTTGCGATTCCTTGCCCCCGACATTCGCCAAGAAGGCTTTGAACTCTAAGTATCACAACTAACAGTTCCGTTGTCTCGATGCGTATCTCGCGCTTTCTGATAAATTTGATTTTCAATATCAATTGCTATTTCTTCATTAGAAGCGAATGTAGATTGCAGTGTAGTAACACGCTTCTCAAAAATGCACCTGCTCGCACGTAATTGAGCCGTTTGTTAATAAATATGCGCGTCCGTAAAACGTGTTTATTCGAATGCTAATTTCGCACATCGATTTATAATCGTAGATTTTTAACACTTTTTTCTAATTTTTGCAAGTTTTTTTTTATTATTATTGAAGTGGGGAATTCTATTGTGAAATTATGAATCTGATTGCAGTCGATTAAAAAAAATTGGAATGGTGATAGAAAACTCTTTTTTTTTTAAGTTTGTCTATTACAGTATTTATATATTGTTGAGTGATCGACAAGGTTTATAGTTTCAACGATGATGGTGACCAAAACAAAACACCCAAATTTCTTATCAAAGAAATACATGTATTTTATATGATTCAACGCTCAAAAAACAGTTTGATTGGCTCAAACAAACATTTGGTCGATATATGACCAAACAAAAATTTGGTTGATTCAAATGAATGTTTGGTATAGGCAAAGAAATTTTATTTGACTATAAACTGACTGGGAATCGATAAATACTAGTTATCAATATTTTCTACCCAGTGATAAAAACAACTCGCAATAATTATAATATTTTGTTATAAATTTTACTTTTAGGCTGTTGAATTTGACAGATACATCTGGTGTAAAGTACAGATTTTTCAGTGAAAATTTTTCACAGATTACATTCTGTTTAGATGTAACAGACTCATATTAAAAGAGTTACAAGTTTAATGGTTCCATATAAGATCTCAGAGTTAAAATAAATTCAGAATTCTTAATTTTACTACAGGGTGCGCCATTTCTTATGTCGGCATGTAAACATTGAATAACTTGAAAAAAAAACAACCGATTTCTGTAAATGAGGTATTTTTATTTAGTTTGGTCCTTTACAATTTATTTAGACTAGTTTTTGAACACAACATCAATCAAGTGGCCGCCCTTATTGTTCACAGCAAAATATGCCCTTTTTGCGGCGTTTTCCATTACCTTTTCGAGCATCTCGGGTGGTATAGCAATGATTTCGGCACGAATATTTTCCTTAAGCTCTTCAATGGTCTGCGGCTTGCTGGCGTACACTTTACTTTTCAAATAACCCCACAAAAAGAAGTCTGGAGGGGTCAAATCTGGAGATCTGGGTGGCCATTCAATGTCGCCTCTTTTTGACATCAGACGTCCAGGGAATTTTCGTTGCAGAAACTGGATTGTTTGATTCGCAGTGTGGCAGGTCGCACCATCTTGTTGAAACCAGTAATCTTCAAGACCTTTTTCACGCATTTGTGGGCAGACATAGTGAGCCAACATCCACCGATATCGGTTTCCATCGATCGTTTGGTTCTCTTTGAAAAAATAAGGACCAATGATGGTTTTGGCGCAAACGCCGGCCCAAACAGTAACTTTTTGGTCATGCAATGGCGTTTCATGGATCTCGTGTGGATTCTGCGTTCCCCAAATGCGGCAATTTTGCTTATTAACGCCTCCAGAAAGTTTGAAATGTGCCTCGTCGGTCATTAAAATTCGCTTCCAAAAATCAGGTTCAGTATCAACTATTCGAGCGATTGTTTGTCCATATTCCAAGCGACGTGGATGATCTGTAGGCAATATTCTTTGTGTTAATTGCATTTTGTACGGAAACAAATGCAAATCATCTTTCAAAATGCGCCGTAGAGTGGTTCCACTGATGCCGAGATGCTGAGCGCGGTGACGATATGAAACTTTTGGGTTTTGGGCAACGCTCTCTCTGACAGCTTCAATCAGTTCATTTGAACGTCTTGGTCGTTGATGAACGGGTTGTTCGCGATCTTTCACTGTCCCGTGGTCACAAAAATTCGACACCAAACGACGAATAGTGTTGTCAGATGGTGCCTGTTTGCCAAGATATTTTCGACGATATGCTCGTTGAGTTAACACAACTGAACGACTATTTTCAATGTACAAAGTAACTATTTCAGCGCGTTCTTTTGGTGTGAAGCGATACATGGTTGAAATTGTACTGAATTGACGTTTCCAAAACAAGTGAAGTCAAGTAAATCGGTTGTCAAATGTTTAAGTTATTCAATGTTACAATACCGACATAAGAAATGGCGCACCCTGTAACTCAACAATAACAATTCTGGCCTAGGAAAATTTTTCTTAAACAGAATTCTGATTACACATGTTCGGTTGGGATAACAAAGACATAGATTAAAATTTTTTAAATCTTTTCAAGTCACTGATTGTGAGTGAGTAATTAACAAAAAATTGGAATCTATGCAAATGCTACAATTTTTAAAACATTTTGAATGCTTAAGAATCAAATTCGAGAAATTTACATAGCAGTCCATTAAAATGATAGAAAATCTATTGAATCATGCAAATACTGAAAAAATACTGCAAAAGTTATGAAAATATAAAAATTACTGTATCCTGAAAAATCGATGAAAATATTTAGGCTGTTAGAAACTTAAAATTCTAGAGCATGAAATTTTAAAAAAAGTATGATACATATATTAGCTTAAAGTATTATGAAAAATCTATGAAAATACCAGAAAACACTACAAAATCTTATAAATACAGAAAAATACCGAAGAACAAGAAATTTTATGAATCCTTGAAATTTAAGTAAATGTCATTTTTACGGAAATCTATGAAAAACTGCAAATATACAAAAATTTCAATTCTACAAAACTCTATAGTTAATTTTCGAAAATACTACAACTTGTATTGTATTTCCATTATTGAAATACGTCAATGAAAAGAGTCATGTCACAAAAATTAAAAATTTATAACTTTGAACCTTAATATTTACATAGTTTAAAAATTCTGAAACTCGAAAAAATCTCGAAATAGCACAATTGAAACCAGATCGTCAAAGATTAAAAATCATAAAATCCTGAAGGAAGTTGACATATTTTTCTAATGAACCCCTTCCGAATTTCAATTGGGTCCACACCCTTGATTGTTTTTATAAATAAACACATTTTGAATAGAAAAAAAACGTAATATTCACTCAATCTTTTTTTTAAGTACATAAAAGTTGGAAAACATGCTTATCTATCTGAAATAATACATTACTGTTAGATTTGGCAATGCCTACTGTGACAGAACAAAGAGTTACGGTCCGAGGCGAAGCTGAGTACTGTAATCGCGTCGTCAAAAAGGAAATAACTATAATCCACAATACAATATTTTATTTATATTTTCTTGAGAATTCACGTTAAGAGGTCCGATTATTATCAAATTGTACACTGAGAAAAAAATACAGTAATTATTTCAATACTGTATAGTAAACGGGAATCACTCTGACATAGTGTACTTTTTGCTAGTTAATATATAAATTTTTGGAATAAGATATTGTAAATATTGTCGAATGATATTGTAGTTATATATATATATATCTGGTTGTAAAAACTCCTATACATCTTACGTTTTCTACTATGCTTCTTGTACTTTTCGCAATACCATATTGTAATTTTTATCAATCCAGATTATTGAAAATTCCATACAGCTTTTTCAGTATGCAGATCTGTATAGGTTCTTTTTGCAATATTTTTGTATACTTTCTAGGTTTCTGGTGCATCATATTGTAATATGATACAGTTTCCGAAAAAGCTGGATAAAAGTAATGAAGTTCATTTTTTTCGCCATGTATGGTAAAAATTACAGTTTGTATAGTGAACTTTGCATTTTAAGATTTAAAATTTTCCGAAATTATACAGTAAACATTCGCATACATATTGTAATTTGTACATCAACAGCGGTTTTACTGTATAATATTGTAATAAGTAAAATAAATATTGCAGATTTTACAATATTATTGTAAAAACTACAATGATGCTGTAAAAATTGCAATATCATTGTAAAAAGTACAATAATATTGTACTTTTTACAATCTATACGGCAAAAAGTATAAGATACTTTTTTTCAGTTTAAATAAAACTTTTTTCATTGAAAGTATACTATTTGAGAACGTTTTCCCCAGTTTTCTCGTTATATGGCGAAATTCTCTGTTTCGCTCGAAGAGTGAATAGCATAGCGCGGTAGCGAACAGTGAACCCGGGACCTAGAACAACAGAGCGTTTACCGTGATACTTTCCTTCGAGTCCCCTTCGTCACGATATCCGCTGACGTCCCCCGTTTTTACCGCGAGGAACCACTTTGGCGGAGCTTCTTTTTTCCATTCATAACGACGCAGCGCGCGTTCGCATTTAAGTTTCCTTTTCCGTAAACCCAGATGCGTGTCGAGTCGATGCCTAATCAAGTCCCTGCTTTTTCTGAGCTTCAAATCAGCCTTGCCAGGCAATTTTTTATTGTAAAACTCAAGAAATTTTTAAATGAGACATTGAGATGTAGTATTTTATTTTTTAAAACAAAAAAAAAAAAATCAAAAATTGCAAGGATACTATTCAAAAATCGAAACAACTCCTAAAAATAAGATTTATAACAATATATTGTAAGTATGTTTACATTTTGAAAAGTGAGAATTAGAAAATGAAATTTATAAAAAATTACGAGGAGAAGACTTTTCAAAAATAAACGTAACGCAGTGCAATTCTATTTCTAAAGTTGTACAACAATGTTAAATTATTAAAACGATGACCCAACCACTTAATAATCACGATAAATAAATATAATTTACTCCAAAAAAAACTTTCAAAAGAAATATTCTTATTCGGAAGGGGAGGAAAATTCCATTTATTGATAAATCTGTTCACACTCAAGAACTGTTTTAGTTGACTCAAACAAACGTTTGGTCGATATATGACCAAAAAATTTTCGGTTGACTTGAATAAATAAGTTAAATAAATTATTTTGTAGTATGTTCCTGTATTTTTTGAAATAATTAGTATTTTCATCAATGCCTATACATCTCAGAAATTTCTCTATTAAATTTAAGAGGCTGTCTTTGAAGCAGATTTCCCATACTGTCTATTAAATTTTCTATTCAAGTTATGGACGCAACTATGAGGAAAATAGACACTGTCTATGAAAATTATAAACTTCTATGAAATCGGAGTGTTTATTTAATATAAAGCAGACATTAAAATCATTTTACCTTTAAATGATTTCTCATTAAAAATGCGTATTCAAGCTTTTTTAAATTCAAGTGGATTTCGACATAATAAATTTTTTTGGAACAGATCTTCCCTAATTTTTGATTGGAACAAAAAATTTATATTGTATGGAATGTAAATTGTATGACAAAAATTATATTGAGTATTTGATAATCTGCAAAAGATGTTTCGAACATCTAGTGCCTTAAAATAAAATTAATAATAATGAAAAATATTGCAATTAATATATCTTATATGAAAACAATAAATTTAATATAAATTTCTTTGAAATTCTTTTCATCTACGTGTCGATGAAATATTAAATACTATTTTAAGAGAAAGCCTATAAAATATGTTTAAAATTAAAAATTTTTTTGACAGTGTAGATTTCTATCATCTGATCTTAAACCTGTATCATACAGGCTGTATGTTCTAAGCATCCGATGTTCTAGAGGTCGAGGTTGTAAAGAGATTTAGTATTTTTACAGATTTTTAAAAAAATAAAAAAAAAATTAATATACTGCCATTTTCAGTGTTCATAGATTTCAGAATTTTCGGATTTTTTTTTTTATATATAAGTTTGTAGTATTTTATGCAATATTTTTGATTTCTAGTATTTCTATGAATCGCTCTATAGAACTATTGAATTTGATACTATAAAATTGGAAGTTTCATGGGATTTGAGTAATTAAAATAAATTTTTCAAAAAAGAGTTGAGTTTACCTTTTATACAGATTTCGAATCCAGTACTTGAACTATTTTTTGTGATTTTGAGTATAAATACAATCTACAGAAATTTATCTTATTTCTATTATTTTCTAGAGAGATTTCTTGAATTCGATGCTTCAAGACTCAAAGTTTTTAAAATGTTTGAAAAAATTATGTCTACTTACTTTTTGAGCATTATTAGTCATCTAGTTCTTTTTGGATTTTTAAGTACATATTTATAAAATTTTGAAAGATTTTCAAGTTTCAATTCATACCTATAGTATTTTCGAAAATTAACCATAGAGTTTTCTATTAAAATTGAAATTTTGGTATATTTGCAGTTTTTCACAGATTTCCGTAAAAATTACATTTGCATGAATTTCAAGGATTTAGTAAATTTCTTGTGCTTTCGTATTTTTCTGTATTTATAAGATTTTGCAGTGTTTTCTGGTATTTTCATAGATTTTTTATAATACTTCAAGCTGATATGTGTATTATACGTTTTTTAAAATTTCATGCTCTCGAATTTTAAGTTTTAAAGATCCTACATATTTTCATAGGTTTTTCAGGATACAGTAATTTATAGATTTTCATAACTATTGTAGTATTTTTTCAGTGTTTGCATGATTCAATAAATTTTCTATCATTTTAATAGACTGCTATATAAATTTCTCGAATTTGATGCTTTAGCATTCAGAATGTTTTAAAATTTGTAGCATTGACATAAATTCCAATTTTTTCTCAATTATTCACTCACAATCAGTGACTTGAAGCAATTTTAAAAATTTTAATTTATGTCTCTGTTATCCCAACCAAACATTTGTCATCAGAATTCTGTTTGAGAGAAAATTTCCCCAAGCCAGAATTGTTGTTATTTTTGAGTTAGTAAAATTAAGAATAAATTCTGGATTCAGTTCAACTTTGATATCTTATATTAAACCATTTGTAACTCTCTTAATACGAGTCTGTTACATCTCAACAGAAAGCAATCATTTAAAAATTTTCACTGAAAAATCTGTACTTTACACAGATGTATCTGTCAAATTCTACAGATTGTCTCATGTTGTTTTCTACAAATTCAATCTGTTGATATTCCATAGATTAGATTGTAAGAATTTTTCATTTTCATTGGTTATTTCGTTTGTATTATCATTTTTATTATTTTCCAATCACCATTTTTTCACCATTCATTCATCATCAATAATCATCAGTAATACTCGACATATATTTTATTTACAATTTATCAATAAAAATAAGAAATTTACTTAATTACATTAAAAAATGCCAAATGATAACACTAATCGAACATAGTACATTTTAAACTGTTTTAAAATTCGTAAAATAGGCGTTTTTATTTTTGATATAAAATTTTTTCTTGGCTGCGACTCGTTTGAATATTTTGATATTGTAGGCTAGCTTGTTCATCCACTTGCGTAGTTTTTTTTTCCCCTGCCAGATGAAAATTGCGATCGCGATATACACGAGCCCACTTTTACATCAGTCGTCGTAACGAGGGAACACGCGATTCCCGCTTATTTTTAAGACCGTTTGTATTTTCCGAGCCGCGGGAAAATTCCAAGCCGAATATATACAGTACACAGTCTCTTTACCCTTTCGTTCGCCGCTGCGCGCGCAAAAAGATGGGGCATAAATTTTACAGTATATACCGTTGCTCGACTGTCGCTGCTTCGCGCAACAATGGTCCTTCGGCAAGTTCCGCCCGGCGATTGCGATTTTTGTAATTGCTCGATCGAAAATTATTACTTTATGCCAAGGGCGTAGGCGGAAAAAACTTTCCGGCGGGGTTTTTCGAAAAAATATGTTTCTTTCGGGATTTTATAATTTCTAATCTTTGACGATCTGGTTATGGGAGTCAGATTTTTTAATTCTTTTAATTTATGGATTTTAAAGTTATGCAACTTTTGGAATCCAGGATCGCACATTTGTAGTGTCCATAGAATCTGATTTTTGTGATTCTTAGGTCACTGGAGTATAGCTTTTTTTTTTAATACTTTTGGTTTTTTTTTTATATTTTTCCAGTATTTATATAAATTGAAAGATTTTATGGAATATTTGTGAATTTCTATTCAGCTTCTAAGATTCGATGTTTCATGAAACGATGTTCTGAAAAATTCGAAAATTTTAAGAGATTGAAAAAAAATTATAGCTACTACATTTTGAGTATTTCATAGATTTCTAGAAATTTTGGATTGTATGTTATTTTTAGAGTTTTGTCACTCAAAAACCGTTTTGGTTGACTCAAACAAACGTTTGGTCGATATAAAAGACTCAAATGAATGTTTGGTATAAGAAAACAAATTTTATTTGACTTTCACAAATTTTGATTATGTCAAACAAATATTTATGATTGCTAAATGTATTTGTCCGGACCAAAAACATAATATTATAGCTCACTCAAACTTGTTTCTGCTCGAACCAATATTGTATTTGTGTTAATCAAATATTTGTTTGGTCATATATCGACCAAATGTTTGTTTGAACCAACCAAACTGGTTTTTGAGTGTATCAGTGTAGTATTTTCTGGTATTTGTATAGATTTCTAGGATTTATGTGTATCGCTCTAAAAATTTCTGGAATTTATTGCTGTAGTATTGCATTTTTTAGCAATTTCGAGTTTTTAAATTGATTTTTCAAAAATTGTATGGGTTGTAAAAATTAAACTAAGAGTATTTTTATGGTTTTCTATATACATAGATTTCTAGAATTTTATACTCTAGGATTCGAAGTTTTTTACATTTTTAAGAAAATGATATCATCATAGTTTTTTAGTATTAAAAGATGTCTGCAGTGTTTCTCGAGTTTTTTTAGTGTTCATGAAACTTTGAAGGATTTTTAGTATTTTTCAAGGACTCCGGTATTTTTGATTGTATTTTTTATTAAAAGATTTCTGGTAAGCTAGTGTTTCTTATATTATACGAGAAAAAGGTAAAAAATAAGTTTACCAGTTCACTAGCTTACTAGTTTACTAACTTGATAATTTACTTGTTTACTAGTTTACTAGCTGAATAGTTTACTAACATACTAGCTTACCAGTCTACTAATTTACTTTTTAACGAGTTTACTAGTTTACTAGTTCACTAGCTTACTAGTTTACCAGTTTATTATTATAAATTTTACAACTCTACCCGTTTACTAAATATCTAAATTACTTTATTTAGTAAATTATCTAATCATCTAACTTTTCGACTTATTATTTACTTATTATTATTTACTTTTATTCATAAATGTTTTTGACTCATTACTAAATTATCTAACTTACTTACTAAATAATTAATTCTGCTAGTAAACTAGTAAGCTAGAAAAAGAGAAAACTAGCAATCTAGTGAGCTAGTCAACTACTCAACTTGTAAACAAGTAAACTTGTAAATTAGTAAACTTTTGAAATTGTAGAATAGTAAAATAATAAACAGGTGAAAAAGTAAAATAGTTAACTAGCAAACTCGTAAACAAGTAAATTAGTTATTGAAGAAACTGGTGAACTTGTTATCAAGTAAATAAGTAAACTAGTCAGCAAGTAAACTAGTTTACTTGTGAACTGGTAGGCGAGCTAGTAAACTAGAAAACGAGTAAATTGTTGAGCTAGTAAACTAGTAAGCTAGTCAACTGGTAAACTTATTGCTCAAATTTTTGTAGTATGATATACGAAACCCTGGAGGATTTTTAAGTATTTTTATAGATAACTTATATTTTTGTACATTGCTACTGAGATTTAAAAACTCGATGCTATAAAATGCGAATTATGATCTGCTATCAGTGATTTCAAAAATTAATGAAAAAATCACATTCATATATACAGATTTCTCATGTTTCATATCGTTATTCTTTTTTCTTATTTTTGAAATATTTAAAAGATTCTGTTTTTTTTTTGTAGAATTTTTCTAGATCTATAGTATACTCAGAATTTTATGCTCTAGAATCCTAAAATTTATATTTCTTAGAGGAATTTTCCGAAATTTTTCAGAGAACAGTTTTTTTTTATATAATTCATTTTTTTTCATTATACTTTTAGATTTTGTATGAATCGAGGGATTTTTAATACCTTCATTTGTATTTCATACAGATTACAAGAATTTGATGATCTAAGATTCAAAGTTTTTTAAATTTGCAGCATTTTCGTGCATTTTTATTTATTTTTTTTTTTATTATTCACTGGGTTGCAACAATTTTTTGTTTTATATTTTCTACGTCATCCTACGATTTGATAATTTTTGCTTTTTTATTATATATAGCCTGCTAACGTTTTCATTCATTTTTTCGAAACTTATATTTCATTGTTTATGTATATGTATATTTGAGGCCAATTTCCCCGTTTTTGCGCGTTTTTGAGCCCTCGCATCGATGTCTTCATGATGCTAAAATTGCGCGCTTCCTCTCGCAATCCGTCGAAAGAAAAGGACCGGAAGTGCACGCGGAATCCGGAGCCGGTTCGAGGACCGAATCTCGCTTTTTTTCCAGTCGCGGTAATTGCCGATCGTAAATACGCTTCTTCCTTGCGTTGCACCTGCGGCGATTATTGCTCCTTTCGCGCCCCGACAATGGGACAATCCCACAGATTCTGGCAAACATTTTAACGGGACATCGAAACGTTTCAGGAATGTCCCGTTTGTTTCGTACAACAGGCGATAATTCTCATTTGCATATTGAGAAAAAAAAAACCAGCGATTATGCGTATTTGCGCCAGAAAATATATGCTAGTTTCTACCACAGCTTTAAGTAGAAAAAAATTCGTTTTCATTAGTGAACAAAGGAATTGGGAATAGTTTTTCTCAGTTGAAATTGCCTGATTCTCTTATTTGTTATGCAATGAGGTGTTATTCAATGATGTTTAAAAAAATCTTCTGATTTTGTGGATTTCAGGGCATTTTTTTAAAGTTTTTTATCAAAGTTTTGTAAAATTTTTACGAAACATTTTTGCACGCTACATTAGAAAATTTAGATATTGATGAATGTAAGTAAAAAATTTTTTATATTATTGAGTTGAAATAATCTTATTGAAAATTTCTCGACAGTGAAGATGATCATTTATCAATTATTTCAATTTTTTTCAGATGTTGAGCTTCTCAAAATTTGAGAGAAATTCGAGAAACTAAAAATTTTCCTGATTTTGTGGTCTTTTTGTGAACTCCAGTTATTTCGAAATTTTGAATGTTCATGGAATTAAGAAAGTTTAATAAGTATAGGAACAATGAAATAAGAACTCAAAATTTTCTCAATGAAAAATTATTAAACATTTGAAATTCAAGAATTTAATTATAAATTTGAATTTCTGTCTTGGGAGGTTTTTAAATACCAAAAAAGTTCGTATTCTGAATATTTGACTCAAACACGATTCGGAATGAGTAGATAAGAGACGCAAATAAAATTAACCGTTACAAATTTATGCTTTCACTGATTCGGATTCAAAGAGTGAATGACCCCAAAGTGTATACAACTTTTTTGGATCGTTCTGGAATCCGATACAATACTTTTACAACCTGGAAATTTCTATTAAAGTTTCTCACTAAACAGCATTTTGCGTCGGAAAAGTTACGATTTTTATATGTTTTAACTTGCGAAGTACAAAATTTTTCAAATGGATATTGATTTTATGAAAGTTCTAAATTCAGAATATATTTAGAGGCTGCTAATGTTTTGATTTGTAAATTTTTGAACTTCTTTTAAGATAAAATTATTTGGAGAGCTGAAGAATTCAAACGAAGAAAAGTAAACAAATTTTATTGAAACACATTATTATTATAACCTGAGTGTCATCAAATTCTGAATAAGAATATATTGAAATTAATTAAAACACGTGATTTTTTACTTCTTCGATTTTCTTTTATCCCTAACAATATTCTGAAAGTTTTATAAAAATTTCAGTACAGACAAGGATTGGTTCATCAATTTTCATAATATAAAAATAAATGACAAATACTGATGATTAAAAAACATTTTTTCATATATTACTTGCATAAATTTTCTCATTACATCAAGGATCTTACAATTTTTCAAAATTTATCTAGATTTTCATTAAAATTTTTTAAATAGTGGATTATCTCCTTATGATAAAACGCTTCACGATTTCCAAAATTTTTAGGCATATTTTTTAGTTTCATTCTTGAAATTTTTTGAAATCTACAAAATTTATGGACATCTTCCGAAATCCCACATATTTTTCGAATTTTTTTTATTAACACTTCCGAATTTCGAACCTTTTGTGATTATTCAAAAAAATGTCTTCATTTTTTAAATCAAATTATAGATTTTATTTTGAATTGAATAATGGAATACTAAATAATACTATAAGTGGCACATGAACATTTTTCCTTGAAAATGCACTTGATAAAGCCGTCAATTTAATAGCCAATGGAACTTTTAATTGAAGTACGATGTTAAGAAATTACCATAGAATATGCGTTTCTGTGTCGATTCACGCATTTTACGCTCTAGATACCATTTTTTTAGCCACTTCAGTATCAATGAACTTGATATACTTCGGTAATTAATCACTTTATACCTGGCGAATATCCTTCATCTATCAATGTCTAGCGTTCAAAACGGACAATTTTATTTCGATCCAAAATGAGATTAATTTCGACTTAAAGATCCGCAGGCGCAAACTTCGACGAAATACGTGAAATCCACTGTTAGAAGAAAAAAAAATGTTACAAAATGTATCTAAAATTCGATCTGAATTTTTTTTCTATAGTTTTTGGAGCTCTTGAGTAGCTGTTTACGAAATTCAATTAAAGAATTTATAAAAAAAAAGTATTTATAACTCAAATGGATTTATACCTTTCATTATAAAAGTTTTCGAAAACTAAAAATAAACTATAGTTTAAATGTTATGATTTTTTAGTTCATAAATTATAATGATCACACTTTTCAATAAGATAGTCTGATAAATGAAATGAAATTAAAGACTCTATTCGAAAGAGTGAAATGTAGCTACAATATCAATTCTTTGGAGTGAATTTCCACTCTGTATCGAGTCAAAATACTGCTAACTACTACTCAAACACGGAGTGAAAATTCATTCTAAAGGAGTGAATCCTTACTTCTGCAGAAGTTGGATTTCACTCTAAGAAAGGTAAAATTTCATTATTTTCGGGTGACTATTCACCCTAAAAAAGTTAAAAGTCACTCCAAGCTTGAGTGGCAATACTTTGATTCGATGTAGAGTGAAAATGCAAACATAGGAATTAACAGAGTACTGATGAGTAGAATGAAAAGTCACTCGAAAGTAGTTAAATTCCACTCCTCTTTAAGTGTATTACAATTCATTTTTAGAGAGGAAATAGATTAGAATTAAAGAGTTAAATTTCAATCCTCTAAGACTTGCGATTCACTCTTCTGGAGTGAATTTCCACTCTTGGAATAAATTTCTACTCCCTATTTAACTGGCAGTATTTTGACTCGATGTAGAGTGAAAAATCACTTTTAGGAACTAAGAGATGGTTAAAGTACATTCTGCTTGAAGTATGCTGACTCTTTTGGAGTGAAAATTCACTCTTCTTACAGTGGGAATATTTTAGCTCAATCTCAAGTGAAAAATCACTTCTCACCAAGAAACATTGCAGTATTCTTTAAATAAATTTCTTTAATTATAGTAATTTTCTTCTTAATTTCATTAAAATAATTAAATTTCTTCAATTAAATTATTAAATTATATTATTCTTTCAATCAAATTCCACCAATTTAAAGAAGTAAAATGTAGTTCGTATTGATGAGCAAAATCTTGATTTGAACCCTCTTAATTTCTTAGAGTGATTTTTTACTCTTTTAGAGTGAGAAGTCACTAGAAGGTAGTAAAATTCGACTTCGTTTCGATTGAAATTCAACTCATTTTTAAAGTAGAGTCTTTCTAGAATCGAAGAGTGAAATTCACCTTGTCTGACAATAATGATTCAGTCTTTCGAAGAGATATTTCACTCTACATGAAGTAAAAATACTGCCACTCAAACTTGGATTGATTTTTCACTCTTTTAGAGTGAAAAGTCGCAAGTAAAATTGGACTTCGTTTAGAGTGGAATTCAACTCATTTTTTAAGAATAGACTCTTATTAGATTTAGAGAGTGAAATTCACCTTCTCTGAAAATAAAGATTCACTTTTTCGGAGTGAATTTTTACTCTACATGGAGACAAAATGCTGCACCTGAAACTTGAAGTGATTTTACACTTTTTTAGAGTGAAAAGAATGGATTTAAAATTGAAGAGTGAAATTGAACTTCTCTTAGAGTGTTGATTAACATTTTTAGAGTTAATTTTTACTCTATAAGAGTAATTTTCTACTTATTTGAGTGGTAGTATTTTGACTCGGTGTAGAATGAAAATTCACTCGAAGGAATCAAAAAATAAATTTATTACATGCCACTCTAAGAATACTGATCCTTTTAGAGTGAAAATTCAAATTCGAACTATAGTGCAATATCACTTCACACCATAAAACAGTGCAGTATCCCTTATCTCTGTAAAATGAAATTCTAACAATTTAAAGGAGTTGAATTCGACTCTCTTCATTCCTTAGAGTGATTTTTTACTATACATCAAGTCAAAAAACTATCGGCAAAACTAGGAGTGATTTTTAACTATTTAAATGTGATAAGTCGTCAGAAAAAAGTACATAAAATGCCACTTTGTTTATAACGAAATTCAACTCATTTTTAAGAGAAAAATTTTACTAGGATTCATGAGTGAAATTCACCTTTTCTGAAAATCATGATTTGCTCTTTTGGAGTGAATTTTCCATCAAGTCAAAATACTGCCACTCAATTTTGGAGTGTTTTTTAACTTTTTCAGAGTAAAAAGTCTCTTTAAAATAGTGAAATTCCATTCCTTCCAAAGCGAACAATTAATTTTTTTCGGAAATGAACATGATTAAAATTGAAGAGTGAAATTTTAATTCACCAAGAGTGACGATTCACACTATTGAGGTGAATTTTCACTCTGTGAGAGTGAATTTCCACTTTTTGTTTCAGTAGCAGTACTAATCTTGACTCAATGATGAGTGAAAATTCACTCAAAAGAACTGAGAGTGAAATAAATCACCCTCAACTCCAAAGATACTGACTCTTTCAGAGTGAAAATTCACTCTCTACCAAAGTAGGAGTATTTTAGTCCGACTTAGAGTCAGAAGTCACTCCCACAAAGTCAGGGAGAACTCAGAAGATAAGAGGACGGAAAATATATGCGTAGGCTGATGAAAAAAATAATCGTCGAGCATAGAGCTACAAAGTATGAGAGATAAGCTTCCTGTTTGTAGGCACAAGTTCTGCTGGTTGTCTGTAATGTACGAACCGTGACCGTGAGTGCAAAGAATGGCAATAAAGCCAGCGAGTTTTTCGCATAGATTTAGCTGTACAGCACTGGCGGTTCCTGTATGACTCGAGAAAGGGGGGCCTCTTTTTGCTTGCTCGCTGCAGCTAGCACACTAGGAAGACCTAGTTTGAAGGCAGAACCAACGACACTAGGTCACGCATTGCACTTCCTCAACGTCGTTTTTTAGTTGCATCCAGCGCTTTGTTCGAGACGATTTCTTCAATGGAATTTTTCAAGAAGCTTCTTTTATTCCTTAGCTCGTAACGATTTGAAATACGCCGAGAAATATGAAGAGTTGCCACATTTTCGGACCAAAATTTGCATTTCCATCACAGTTGGAAAAAGTATATTATTTGGAAGATAACACTGGTAGACATGTTTTGAAATTATCTGGTATCTTAAAAAAGGATTCATAACATTCTGAAAGTTTTACTGCGAATCAACCCGATAATTTTCCTCAAAATCCACGTTTTCCAGGTGCAAAAAAAAATTAATTATCAATTTATATCAAGCGCGTAGGCAAAGGGGATTTTGGGGATTCAAACCCCTCTTGAAGTTCTAATGAAATCAATCAATACTTCATGTAAAATTGAAAAAGTTACATCGATAAACAATAAAAATATGAGTTAAAAAAATGCCTGAAAACGTTAGCAGTATAAGTGAAAACTATCAAAACGTAGGATTACGTAGAAAATAAGAACTAGATAAATTGTTGCAACCCAGTGCATAATCAAGAATAATATAAATCTATAAAAATGATAATTATTTACAAACTTTGAATCTGAGATCATCAAATTCTAGAAATCTATATAAAATCAATGTATACGTATTAAAAATCTTTCGATTCATCCAATTTCAAAAAGAATAATGAAATTAATAAAATTGAATTCTACAAAAAGCTATTTTCTGAAAAATCTCGACAAATGCCTCTACAATCTTTTAATTTTTGGATTCTAGAGTATCGAATTCTAAATATAGTATATATCTGGAAAAATTCTTAAAAACGCAACAAAATCTTTTAAATATTCCAAAAATATGAAAAAATAATTACAATATGAAACATGAAAAACATATATAAATGTGATTTTATAATTAATTGTTGAAATTAGATAGATCGAAATTCGCATTTTAAAGCATCGAAATTTTTAAATCTCTATAGCAATCTAAAAAATGTGAGAATTCTATAAAAATACTTAAGAATCCTCCAAGGTTTCGTATATTATACTTGAATAATGTAAAAAATAAGTTTACTAGTTCATTAGCTTACTAGATAACTAGTTCATTAGCTTACTAGCTTAACAGTTTAACATTACAAATTGAAGTAGTTTAGTAATTTATAAATAACTAATTCACTTGTTAACGAGTTTCCTAGTTCACCAGCATACTAGATTACTAGTTTACTAGCTTAGTAGTTTACTAGTTTACTAAATAACTAATTCACTTGTTAACGAGTTTGCAAGTTTATTTTTTTTTCTTTTTACTTATTTACTCTTTTACTATTTTACAATTTAAGTAGTTTACTAGTCTATTAGCTTACTTGTTTACTAGTTAAATAGTTGACTTGCTTAGTAGTTTGCTAGTTTACTCTTTTTCTAGCTTACTAGTTTACTAGCTTCAAAGTTTACTAGATGACCAGTTTACTTGCTTACCAGTTTACCAGTTTACAAGTTTACTGGCTTACTAGTTTATTGGCTTACTAGTTTACTAGCTTACTAGTTTACTAGTTTAGTAACTAACTAATTCACTTGTTGAAGAGTTTGCTAGTTTACAATTTTTCTTTTTCACTTGTTTACTATTTTACTATTTTACAATTTCAGTAGTTCACTAGTTTACTAGCTTAATTGTTTACTAGTTTAGCAGTTGACTAGCTTACTAGTTTACTAGTTTACACTTTTTCTAGCTTACTAGTTTACTAGCTTCAAAGTTTACCAGCTTACCTTTACTAGTTTTATAGCTTACTAGTTAACTTGGAATCTGATTATTTGAATTATTATTATAATCGTATAATTATATATTATTTTAGAAATTATTCTAAAAATTCCTACAGAAAACAATAAAAATACATCCAATTCAATTGATACAATTTACACAATTACACATACTTATATTAGAGAAATATTTAAAATTTATAGAGTAAAATTATTGAAAATCATAATAAAAGAATCTGTCGTCTGAAAAATCAATTCAAATTCTCAAATTTGTTGGAAGTTTTAATACTATAGCATCAATTATTAAAAGTCTATTGAGCGGTCCATAGAAATATTAGAAATATATAAAAATACCAGTAAATACTACAAAAGTTGTTGAATAATATACCATACGAAAATGATATAAATTTATGATGTGTGTGATTAAAATTTGCTCAAAAATCATTCCAAGTCGAAGTTGGATTCCTAGAGCATCGAATTTTAGAAAGCCTTATAGAAACCCATATTACTCAATATCAAACAATCCTTAAAGTGGTATACATACAAAAAGTATGAGTCAAAAAAATTGAAACCTCAGTTACTAATTGAAAATCACAAAAATCCAATTTAATTATTTTCGAACATGAAAAATATGTAACTCTGGATTTCAAAAGTTGTACAACTTTCAAATTCCGAGATGTAAAATATTTCAAAATTGCTCTCTTGTAACCATATCGTCAAAGATGAAAAATTATGAAATCCCGAAGGAAAAATATTTTTCAGAAGAACCCCTCCTGGAATATTTTTTTGCCTACACCCCTGTTTAATATCACTGCATATGACCCCCTGAGTGCAATTTCCATCGAACAGATGTGCGGATTAGAAAAGACAAAAAAGAAAGGAAATTATGAAAAACAATGCATGCTAGCTCGGGTTCTAATTACTCACCCAGTTCTCGGGGATCGAGGGTACATAGGTAGAGCTTATTTTCGGGTGATAGCGACCATGACCAGTTATTACATAAGTCGCACGTCCCACATTTGTCAACCAAGCTACCGTTAGATTACACGAGTGCATTAATGCAAAAGCAATATGTGCACGAGCCAGGGTCAATGCCTCCTATGCGGAGCATTACCTGCAACGATGATTCTCACCGCATCAGATTCGTACTTACTTATCCACGCGATAAAAACGAATGTGTCACGGCGATTTCCTTTTCAAACGTAATCGTTAGCGTCGCTCGCATTTTTCTTATATACCCTCCATTGAACTACCAAATTGGTGGCTGTTAACTGCACATCTCAGTGGCTACAGGTTTGCAAAAACGATTAAACACACACTGAGATTAAGGGGTCATATAGCTTTTTCTGCTGAAAAGTTCAGGATGATGGAGATTATGTTTTAAAGTATGTGGAAATAATTTTGTCACATTAAAGTTATTATTTCTTCATAGTGCATTGTATACTGAAATAACGAGCATTGGTTCGTGAAAAATTTACACAATTAAAGGAGTTACTTTCCACGACACAATATTTTTTTTGTTTTGAAGAGGCTCGTGGTGATCACGATGGAAGTCAAGTAAGTGAAGTAAAATCATAAAATTAAGAAATTTTTATTCATCTGGTAATATATCTAACGATCGCTTTGTTAAGCGAAAATTTTTATTTTGCAGACAACAGTTTTTAAATAAAATTTTCATATCTAGAAAAATTGAATTCTTGGGGGACATGTTCTCTCGTACGAAAAAAACAGAATATTTTTTTGTGTTTATCAGGGTCGTAGGCAGAACAAATTTTCGGAAGGGGTTTTTCTGAAAAATATTTGTCCTTCAGGATTCCATAATTTTTAATCTTTGACGATATGGTTACAAGAGAGCGATTTTGAAATATTTCACATTTTAGAATTTAAAAGTTATACAACTTTTGGAATCCAGAGTTGCACATTTTTCATGTTCGTGAATGATGGAATTCGATTTTTGTGATTTTCAATCAGTAACTGAGGTTTCAATTTTTTTACTAATACTGTTTGTATTTGTACCACTTTAAGGATTATATGATATTAAGTAATATGGGTTTCTATAAAGCTGTCTGAAATTCGATGCTCTAGGAATCGAACTTCTAAAAAATTTATATATTCGAATTGCTTTTTGAGCAAATTTTAACCATACAGATAAAAGGTACATCATACATTTATATTTTTTTCGTATGGCATATTCTGTATCAAATTTTGTACTATATTCTGGTATTTTATATATTTCTTACATTTCTATAAACCGCTCAATAGATTTTTAGAAATTGATGCTATGGTATTGAAACCTTCAACGATTTTGAGAATTTAAATTGATTTTTAACACGACAGTTTCTTTTATAAAGGTATTTATTACTTTATTCCATATTTAGTTATTATTATTTACAATCAACAGTATGTTTAATTGTATAACTTGTATAAACTGAATTGCATGTATTTTAGTTGTTTTCTACATATATGAATTCCAAGAATAATCACTAAAATTATATATGTGTAGTTAAAGTATTATTTTAATATTTATGCTCCAGGACAGAAAACAAATTTGCTAGAAAATTATTTCTATATTCTATTTATGTATTGAAAAATTTCTAGAGAACTAGTCAGCTCGTAAACTGATAACTTGTAAGCTGTTATTGTAAGCTAGTAAAGTAGTAAGGTTGAAAAAAAATAAACTAGCAAACTAGTAAGCAAGTCAACTACTTAACTAGTAAACAAGTAAGCTAGTACACTAGTGAACTACTGAAATTAAAAAATAGTAAAATAGTAAACAAGTGAAAAAGAAAAATAGGAAACTAGCTAACTTGCTAACAAGTAAATTAGTTATTTAGTAAATTAGTAAACTGGTTAACAAGTAAATTAGTAAATGAGTAGACTGCTAAGCAAGTAAACTAGTAATTTTGTAAACTAGTAAACGAGTAAGCTAGCAAACTAGTTAGCTAGTAAACTAGTAAATTTATTTTTCACATTTTTCTCGTATAATATAAGAATACCCTGGAGAATTTCGAAGAATTTTATAGATTACTTATATTTTTGTGGATTGCTACAGGGATTTAAAAAACTTGATGCTTTGAAATGCGAATTCCCATCTATCATCAGTAATTCCAAGAATTGATGATAAAATCACATTCATATAGATTTTTCATGTTTTATTTCGTTCTTCTTTTTTCGTATTTTTTAAATATTTAAAGATCGTGTTGCGTTTTCTAGAATTTTTATAGATATATAGTATATTTATAATTTGATGCTCTAGAATCCGAAAATTGTAGATCGTTGAGACATTTGTCGAGATTTTCACAAAACAGTTTTTTTTATAGAATTTTTCTAAGAAAATTATGTCTACATAATTTTTATGCATTGAATAATTTCTATATAAAATATAGGGTAATTAATAATATTCAGAATAAGATTTTTTACTTGAAATGATTTTTAACACATTTCGATGAAACTTAGCAAAAAAAATCTTTCAAGCCTCATTAGACTCATTAATTTTTTTAAAATCGATCGTTTAGTTACGTCCTCTAGATTTCAGTAAGTAGGCATACATTTTCGATAATTTTCACGTACTTTCATTATTTGTCGTCATTTTTTTTCTCCATTTTAATTTTTTTTCATTCTTACATGAAATAATAATTTATTTTATCCGAATTTCGTAAACTGAAATTATTCTGTCATGAAAGATACCGCATGATCATTTTCTTTTTTAAGTTTGTCTAGTGACTGTTATGAAAATAAAACGAAAAAAAGAGGACTCTAAACTCCACGTGAAAAATAATATTTTCGGGAAAGTGTGCTTTTTCGAAAGTTCTCGATTTACTTACGCGTACGAACGTGTGAGTACAGTAGGTAAAGTGAGAGAAAGACGCGTCTAACGGGGAATCACCGGGAGAAAGAGAAAAGAGGCCATTAACGACCCGGATATCTATTAGCGGCTTGATCTATTACCAGCATAGAAAAAGTACTTTTAAGTACTCTCGGTTTTTACAGCGCAAACGGGATTTCGAGGGGAAGTCTGTATGTGCGAGATGATTAAATAGAGAATGCTTACTCAGTATCAACACTAGAAAATAGTGAGGAAGAGTTGGTTATGACGGCCTTTTGTTTTTCAGTTATAATCAGGGGCGTAGGCAGAAAAAATTTTCAGGAGGGATTTTTCTGGAAAATATTTTTCCTTCGGGATTTCATAATTTTTCATCTTTGACAATATGGTTAACAGAGAGCGGTTTTGGAATATTTTACATTTCGGAATTTAAAAGTTATGCAACCTTCGGAATCCAGAGTTGCATATTTTTCATGTTCGTAAATAATGGAATAAGATTTTTGTGATTTTCAATTAGTAACTGAGGTTTCAATTTTTTTTGCTAATACTTTTTGTATTTGTACCACTTTGAGGATTATCTGATATTAAGTAATATGAGTTTCTATAAAGCCTTCAAGAAGTCGATGCTCTGGGAATCAAACATCTAAAAAATTTACATAATCGAATTGATTTTTCAGCAAATTTCAACCACATAGGTGCAAGGTACATCATAAATTTCTATTATTTTCGTATGGTATATTATTCATCGAATTTCGTAATATTTTCTGGCATTTGTATTATATTTCTAATATTTCTATGGATCGCTCAAAAAATTTTTAGAAATTGATGCTGTAGTATTTAAACTTTTAACGATTTTGAGAATTTAAATGGAGTTTCCAGAGGACAGTTTCTTTTATAAAGATTGTCAATACTTTTATTCCATATTTTGTATGTATTTCTACAATCAAAAGTATTTTTAATTGTATAAATTGAATGAAATGAATTTGATGTATTTTTTAGTTTTCTAAATGAATTTCTAGAATGATTACGAAAATTATATATAATTATGATGATATAATAACAATTATGCTCTAGGATAGAGAGTTTTATACATTTCTAAGAAAATTATATCTGTGTAATTTCTATGTATTGATAGATTTCTAGATAACTAGAGAGCTATTAAACTAGTAAACTAGTAAACTGGTAAGCAAGTAAACTGTTAAGATAGGAAACTTGTACGCAAGTAAACTAGAAAGCTTGAAAGAAAGTACACTGGCAAACTAGTAAGCTAGTGAACTACTAAACTAGTAAGCAGGTAAGCTAGTAGACTAGTAAACTACTAAAATTTTAAAATATCAAACAAGTGAAAAAGTAAAATACTGGACTAGCAAACTTGTAAACAAGTCAATTACTTACACAGTTAGCTAGTTAACTTGTCGAATTTGTAATAGCAAACTGATGAACTAATAAGCTAGAAACTAGTAAGCTAGTTAAATGAAAACTAGTAAGATAGGAAACTAGTAATCTAGTAAACTAGTAAACTAGTAAACTAGTAAGCTCGTGAAACAGTAACTAGTAACATCGTTAACAAGTAAATTAGTAAACAAGTGAACCGGTAAGCAAGTAAACTAGTAAACTTTTCAACTGGTAAGCTAGTAAGCTTGTAAACTAGTAAACAAGTAAGCTAGCAATTTAGTTAGCTAGTAAACTAGTAAACTAGTAAACTAGTAAACTTATTTTTCACATTTTTGTAGTATAATATACGAAACGCCGTAGGTTTTCTAAGTTTTTTCATGGATTACTTCTAGTTTTGTAGATTGCTACAGAAATTGAAAAACTCGATGCTTGAAATAGCGAATTTCGATCTGTTATCAGTAATTTCAAGAATTAATGATAAAATCACATTCATATACATTTTTCATGTTTTACATCGTTATTCTTTTTTCGTATTTTTGTAATACATAAAAGATTTTATTGTGTTTTCTGGAATTTGTATAGTTTTATAGTATACTTAGAGTTTGATGCTATAGAATCACAAAGTTTACAGATTCTTCCAGAGTTAGTATGAATCTAAAGATTTTGAATACTTTTATATGGATTTCATATAGATTTTAGAATTTTATGATCTAAGATTCGAATTTTTGTAAATTTTTAGAATTTCTGTAGATTTTTATGTTTCTTGGTTATTTACTGGGTTTCAATAATTTTTCTGATGCATATTTTCTACGTAATCTTACGTTTAGATAATTTTTACTTTTTTATTCAATATATACTGCTCACGTTTTTATGCATCTTTATGTAACTTATATTTTTATTGTTTATCAATGTAGCTTTTTTACATTTTTACATGAAACATTGATTGATTTCATTAGAATTTCGGGATGGGTTTGAACCCCTAAAATCTCCCTGCCTACGCGCCTGATTATAATGATTGAATTCTTGAAAATATCTTTTTTTTAATGTTAAATTTTATAAAGCAGATAATAATAATAAACTCTCTTTTAAAGAAGGTTTTGTTGTTTTTTTAAATAAACGTAGTTCAAAAAAACGTTCAGATTTTCCTGTTTTACAAAATGGACGGTCTTCAGAAGTATAGTATTAAAAAACTATTATTGTTTAAATTTTATTGGTTTTACAGAAAAAATGTCTTGGAAGTTTTGAATCTGTATCTGTACTATTTGTCACCTTTTTTCCCTAATTTTCTAATTTTTGACATGAAATCGAATGAGCTTAGCACTTTTTTTTTATTTCTCTCAAAATAAAATTTTAAAGTTTAAATCATTTGAAGAATCGATTTTGAGATAATTGGTAAATCGATGATTATATATTTTCAATATGTTTATATTTATCATTATAAGTAAATAATTACGCTAATTTATTTGATCGTTAAAAATTTTTTCTTTATTATGGTCAGAGTAGGATCATAATATTTGATGTAATAATTTGAATAATATAACTACAGAACAGTACAACAATTTTGAATCAATACTCAAAATAATAATTCAAAAATGATATCCTAATTTAATGCATACGTGTGTAAAATACTTTCATCTATATATTTTTTATTTTAACAAAGAAAGGGGCGAAAAATCGATCGAATCCTCATGTTGTCTCCATTCACATCATGTGATTCGTTTTTCTGGAACATTCTCGATTTTTGTCACTTTCGAAATTGTTCTCGAAAGGTCCATGCCGGGTATGCTCAAGTTCACGTTCTATTTTTTGTAAAAACTTTAATAAAACCCTCAAATGACTGTTTTTTCACTTTCGTAAAGTTTTGTTAATAATTTTATCATTATATATGATTTTATCGCAATGCAAAAAGTATTTTACAAGAGTTTATGAGTTTTTTTTTGTAAAGAGTTTTCATGTAAATGGTTTTTTCGATTTCTCAGATAGTTTGACTTTTTTTGCCAACGCCAAATATCAGTTCGAAATTTTATTCTAATTTAAGTTGAACTTTGGTTTAGTCAACAATTTCGTTTAAAGACAAAATTTGATACATTAGGTTCCATAAACAATCTTTCGAATATTGTTGTGTTGCGGGTTGACAGCAAGAAATTTCATAGACACCCGAATACTTTTAACAAAAACTTTATTTAAATTTTCATAGTCGAACTTTACGTGACCGGAGTCGCGGGCGAAATGCGCTTTTGCATCTTTTTACATGGGTTTTTATACATCTTGTTGGTTGCTGAAAAGGCGTGGTACATTGCTCGTAAGACAGTATGTCGACCAATCAACAATTTACAGCGATTGATAATAACGAACATTATCGAAATAGCGAAACAATAATACATTTTATACCGATAAAAAGAAAATAGTCACGTACGACTAATTATAGTAGTAATGAGCGTTGAACAATACATTTGACACTCGCGTCGATATTAAAACGGAATTTAGAAGTTAATCATAAAAGATAACTTGCGGAGATTGTCGAAAGCTTACAAAAGAAAAAATTCGAAGATAACAGTATAATATAAGTGAAATAATGGAACTCGTCTATGGAATAGCGTGATAATGTATTGCAAATTGATATAAAATATTGGGAAAAACTCAGGGGAATACCGGGCATACAACACCTCCCCCCTTTAAAATCGAAAACACTGTTTTCAATCGCGGAAAACGGAAGTGAATCAGTACGCATAACGTGCTAAATGCAGAGTTCGCTTAAGAAATTTCAATCGATGTTGCAGAATAGAATATAGTACAATATTAGAATAGTCATTTTAAGATACATATTCGCGAGTTTATCATATCGTTGGATCGAAAAAAAAATTTTTCATAGATAAATCCTATTACGCATTTTTATTCGATATTCACGCATTCTGAAGTAGAGTACTCATTTATTTGTTTCGTCATGAACTCGTGGAGTATTCTAATTAAATATTTTACCTTTTCTTTTTTTTTCGAATATAAGCATGCTGATTTCAAACAACTTCGCCCTTTTTCGTTAAATTTGCAATCAGGTAGATGATGTGTTGGAGTAGGAGTGAAAAGGACTTAAAATTTTGAAATGGTATTTGATTGAATATGACAATAAAGAAAAGAACAATATTGGAAGTTTAAATTTTTGTTTCGGAATAGAAATATAAATACATAGTTCAGTTGAAACACAAGGTTTTTGTGCTTGCAGCGATGTACGTTTTAATTAGATTTTTGAATAAGCGTTTCGAATTTGAGTCGTTAATGAGACTTTGCCTTACATACATAAAAAATTTTTTTCTCATATACTTTGTTGTTTATATATTTTTGATGTTTATTTGACCGTTTATAAGACCGTTTCGTTGAAGTCAGAATTTTTAGTTGTCTTGTGTTTCGTGAATTAGAACTTTTGATTTTATTTATTTCTTTCTAACCTCTTTTTTCTTACTTTGAATTTTTCATGTGCTCGTGATTTTCTACTTTTGCCATAGTTTTCTAATCATAAATTTTGTTTTTCGGTTGTAAATGTTTATTTATTTTATATTTCAAGGTTTTCAAAATTTTCCTTTTCTTTTTGGCTTGAATTCATATTTGAAGTTCATATTTTGGATATGCTTGTAATCTTACGACTACGACTAATGATTTATGAATTGCGTTTTTTTTTTTTTTTATTTCAGGATTCAGTAGTTAATGTATATGATTTTTGATTTCGAGTTAATGACTTTGGCAAATTATTGACGCAAAAATTTCATTTTTGTACAGTTCGTTTTGAGTTTTCTTTTTTTTTTTCAATTTTGTATTTTTTATTTGCATTCTGTCGAGTTATAAATATTGAGCTTTGATTTCAGATTTCTGATTCGATTTGGAATTGATAATTTAGGATAAGGAATATTAATATTTTTTTTGGAGTCCTATTTGCTTTCTAACCGGATAAAGAAATTTTTCTATTTAAATATAATAATACAGCTTGGATCGAGGTTTTGTTTGATTTGAAAATGACTTTCGTTTTTTTTTTTTTTCATATATATACACATATATATTTTAATTCTTGCAGATGAAGTAAATGATTCATAATATACTTGGAATTAGAGTACAAGATTCTTTAACATTGCGATTACAATATTCTGATATTTAGATTAGAAGGAATTTACTGATTTCGGATACAGGTTAGTCTTTTTGAAATATTGAAGTGAACTTTGTTTCCTATAATATCTCCTTTTTAAAATGTTATTTCAATTCGGTAGATTAGGTAGACAAATTTGCATGGACAATGGTATCTTCATGTTCGATGTAGGAATGACTTATGTTCTACTCTTGTTTCTTACTCTGGCATTTTGGATCGAGGGTTTTCGAAATTACTTCTGAAGCTTAGAAAAATTTGATATATAGAAATTGATTGGTTTTCGTTAGATTTTGTTTTCTTCGTATTTATTTAGAACAGGTTATCCTTTTGATATACTTTTGGACTTAAGTTTCGTAGATGCAGTGGATTTTGTAAGATTTCAGATTGAATAGTTTTTGATTTCGTTGATTCAAAGGACTTTTCATAGGTTTTGATTCGATAATTGCTGGTAAATAGATTTTAATTTTGTAGATGAAAAGGAGTTAGTAAGTTTTGATTTAGTAGAGTCAGTGGGTTTTGTAATATTAATCTGTAATAATTAAATAGATTCAGCGGATTCAGTAATTTTTGATTTTATGATTTCAGTGGATTAAGTAAGAAGTTACGTGATTGATTTTGATTTCGTTTATTTTCGCACTCGTTTAGGACTAGTTACCTTGTCGGTGTACCTTTGAATTAATTTGACTTCGATTTGGTAGATTCAGTGGACTTTTGGATTTTAATCCTTTGTGATTCATTTGCTTTTGATTTGGTAGATTCAGTGGATTTAATTTTGTATATTTATGTGTACTCGTTTGGGGCTGGTTACCCTGTCGGTGTACTTTTATAAAGATTTAGAAATTTTTCTCATTTGTACTCATTTGGGACTGGTTACCCTGTTGGTGTACCCTTTTTTTTTATTTACAATTTTTCGTTCCAATAAAATCACTGAATCTTGTAGAGGTCGTAGAAGAATTATAAATACACGCAAAGATTTTTATTTTTGGAAACTTTGGAAATCGTTTGTTCTTATGAGTAATTACGACATGATATTACATTTCAATGATGACAAAGTAATAAAGTATAATGCGACTTCTATATTCCATTAAAAGATATTGGTTTCATTGCTTCATCATATGTCGGGACTGATTATAAATGAAAAGTGGAATTTTTTTTTTCACATTAATCACTTTTGCCTTTAAACTTTTTAAAATCATGAAATTCCACTTAAATTTCCTTATTTTTGAGCTTTCGTATTTATAGCATTGACAAATTTTTTTTCTTTCTCTTTGATTTGAAACTTCTGAAATATAATTGTATGTATAAAGTACATATTTTAAAATATTTTTGTAGAACTTTTATATGCTTATTTTTTTTCTAAGTGTTTTTTTTTTCTTTTTTATGTTAAATATATCACTCATATGAATTTTAAATTTTCTAACGGCACGAACAGTTTGTCCAGGAACAATGTCCAGAGAAACCTGTGACAAATCCCGGAAATGTCAAGAACGGTTTTTCCAGGAATTACGGTATTTGAAACGTTAGAAAAATTACTGAAAAGTCACGTCGAGTCTCTCCAGGTATTAATTAGAAGTCCAGAAATTACGAGAAAAATTCCTGAAATGTTACAAGTAGTCTCTTCAGGAATTATTGTCTTGTAAAACCTCAGGCAAATCCCTGAAATGACACGAACAGTTTGTCCAGGGACTACTGTCCGGAGAAACGTGACAAATCCCTGAAATGTCAAGAACAGTTTTGCCAGGAATTACAGTATTTGAAACGTTAGAAAAATTACTAAAAATTTACGTCGAGTCTCTCCAGGTATTAAAAGTCCGAAAGTTACGAGAAAAATTCCTGAAATGTTACAAGTAGTCTCTTCAGGAATTATTGTCTTGTAAAACCTCAGGCAAATCCCTGAAATGAAACGAACAGTTTGTCCAGGAACAACGTCCGGAGAAACGTGACAAATCCCTGAAATGTCAAGAACAGTTTTTCCAGGAATTACGGTATTTGAAACGTTAGGTTAGGTTAGGTTTAAGCAGGTTAAATTTTCTAAAAGGAATATCTTATTCTACATACAATACTTAATGATTAATATAAAGAAATTAAAATTTTCCTTAGAAATATAATTTGTTTGTCAGTTTTTTTCTATTCAGGGTTCAGATTAAAGGGTTTCCAAATTTGGAATTTTCATACTATTATATTCCAATTTTTCGAGGCTGCGAAATTCTTTACGCTCACATCTTTTTCTTTAAATCTAAAGGTTCTTGATTTATTTATTTTTATTTTGTTATTTGAATATCTAATCTTCAACTTTAAGAAAATTCTTTTCTCATAACGATTGTAGAGAATTTTTATTTTATTCAAATTTTTTTTTTTTTGAATTTATTCGTTCTTCTTCTTTAGTTTATCGTTTGACAAATTCGAATTATACAGCTCTTAGCTCTTGATTTTATATAACAGAAATCAATTTACGATACATTGAAAGTGAACTCAGTATATTCATTAGCACAAAGTTTACCTTTTTCTTTCTCGAATTTAATTAGAAATAGTAGATTCTTGTATTTTCAGTCGAATTTGAATCTGTAGATTTCAGAGTTGCGTAGATTTCGTAATTGATTTTGTAACAGTCAATAGAATCATTGTCTTGTTGATTTTGAAACTTCCTTGTATTTCCTTTTGAATCAGGGTTTATTAAAAAAATATCCTAGTAAATGCATTCAATATTTATAGTTTTGATTTATAGATTTTTGTTACGGGTCTTAGATGTATACATTTAGATTGTATGTAACGATTTTTGTTTTGTTTAATTTACATATTTTTATTTTATAATTTAAAGATTTATGATTGAAATTCATTACTTTGTAGAAATTAAGGGTTCGATTGTTGAATACACTATCGTAATCAGTGTTATTAAAGTGTTATTAAAATATTGGGAAAAACTCAGGGGAATACCGGGCATACAACAATATACTTGTATTTTTCTTTGACTTATTTAATGTTTTCTCTGCAGAATTCGAAGTTTTTAAATTTTTTCCAAATTTTGCCTAACATATAATTTTCGAAACAATAACTCAATGGTATCAAATATTATTTCTATATAATAAAAAAAAAAGTAGTAAATCGAATTTATCTAAGTAAAATTGCAAGTTTTACCCAATGACAAATACTGCAATACGAAAAATTCATTAATCACAGTTTATTTTCGAAAAGATTGTTAATAATAGTTTCATAATTCTTGATGTACATTAATAATTTAAAATACGAATCATTCAGATTTATTTAACTTTTTTCCTAGAGAGTAACAATATCTTGCTGCACATACAATGAATTTTAGGTAGATGTGAAAATGGTGTATCGTAGCATACTTTGTAACTCAACCTGTTAAACGTGGAATTCAGATCTAACAGTACTTGAAAATCTAGTATACATTTCGTGGCCAAAATTCTAAAGGCATGGTAACAAGTGAAATCACAAAATCGTTTGCTGCGTCGCCCGAACCTCGAAAATCCTGTTATGTATAATGATCCGTAAAATTTATTACGCAATGAGGGCGTTTTTGGTGTTTGATTTTCTACGTTTAAAAACTCAGTAACGGTATTCTTTTTCAGAAAATAAAATATTTGTTGAAAAAATTTTGAATGTAATTCGAAAAAAATTCAATGGTAGTAAATAAATAAGACTACTTTTTTTTACAATTTCGATGATAGTAGTTTTTGTTGCTATTTCTTTATTTTACTGAGTACAGAGTTCGAAATAGAAATACGTAATAGAAATTACGTAAAAAAAACGTGAACTTGAGATAAAAATTCATATTTTTTCGATTATTAATTATTTTTCTTGGTTGTTTCAATTGCTATATATTTAACTTACAATGTTCACAGAAAATTAAAAAATATAACATCTTTCTGTAAAAATACTGTAATACTTGAGCTCTCGAGAAAATTGTACCAGTTTAGCGGATAAAGATTTTCCAGAAGAAACATCTTGAAAATGTTTAAATATCTGTACAAATACATAAATAGTTATTAAACTTGGGTTTTTTATTCTCTTCTAAAAAAAAGTTGGGATCATCCAAGTTCACTTTTCGGGGCTTTAAAAAAAAAAAAAGCGTGTTGTATAACCGTTAATGGCTCAGGACGACTCAAATGCCTCGATTGGTTCCTCTTTCTCTTTCAATTTCGAACGCCAAATTCTCTCTAGTTTTCAGGGTCAAGTCTTCTTCTCTCGCTGTATCGAAAGTATGTAAATTTAAACACAAAAAAGAAAAATAACGCATTAGAGTGAGTTGTTACTTTACCGTTTTAACAAGATTTCATGGGAGAATCTTCCAGAAAAAATATTGTCTATTTATACTTTTGATATTGCTGTACATATTTCGATATAGTCACGTATATAACGAGTATTCAACAGTTAATTGGAAATGTTAAAAAATAGGTTATGATAAAAGTTGTAAGAAATTTCTGGGTTTCATTGTTAAATTTTAATGTTTCTTATATCAGGTGTACAAATTGAAAACCGCCAATTTTCTTTCAATGGTGCCAGCATTGACAGTCAGTTAAAAAATCATGTCAGAAAACTTGAATTGTCAGCTAAGGCATTAGTCAACAACTACAAATCACCACATCAGTCAAGTATCAATTCTCCTTCCTTGTTTCGTTCTGTGAAAATGTCGGAATTCAAGCCGAATAAGCGTCATTTGCGGGAGGTTTTGCTTTTCGCCTTTAATTCAAAAAAATCTGCAGCCGACGCGCATCGAATGATTGTAGAAACTTATGGTGAAGATTGTATAAGTGAAAGAACGTGTCGCGAGTGGTTTCAACGCTACAAAAATGGCGATTTCGACGTAGAAGACAAGGAGCGTCCTGGAGCTGTGAAGAAAGTTGAAGACACAGAATTGGAGGCTTTATTGGAAGAAGATTCTTGTCAAACGCAACGAGAACTGGCAAATTCTCTAGGCGTGACTCAGCAAGCCATTTCCCATCGCTTGAAATGCTTGGGAATGATTCAAAAGACAGGACACTGGGTGCCACATGAATTGAAATCACGAGACGTCGAACGGCGCTTTTTAATTTGCGAACAGCTCCTTCAACGGCAAAAAAGAAAAAGTTTTTTGCATCGTATCGTCACTGGTGATGAAAAGTGGAAACATTACGACAATCCAAAGCGAAGAAAATCATGGGGGCCCCCTGGCCATGCATCAACATCGATAGCCAAGCCGAACATCCATGGCTCCAAGGTCATGTTGTGTATTTGGTGGGACCAGCTCGGCGTAGTGTATTACGAATTGTTAGGACCCGGTGAAACCATCACAGGAGCCCTCTACCGAACTCAACTGATGCGTTTGAGCAAAGCGTTGAAGGAAAAACGGCCACAATATAAAGACAGGCATGACAAGGTGATTCTTCTGCATGACAACGCTCGGCCACATGTTTCTAAAGTCGTCAAAACATATCTGGAAACACTGAAATGGGACATCCAACCTCACCCGCCGTATTCACCTGACATCGCTCCTTCTGATTATCATCTATTCCGATCAATGACTAATGGCCTGGCTGACCAACACTTCCGTTCTGTCGAAGAGATAAAAAATTGGGTAGATACATGGATCGCTTAAAAAAACGAGCAATTTTTTCGACGCGGAATTCATATGTTGCCAGAAAGATGGGAAAAAGTTGTATCAAGCAATGGACAATATTTTCAAGAGTGAAACTATAAGTATTTTCCCCCAATAAAACCTCAAATTCTGAAAAAAAACGGCGGTTTTCAATTTGTACACCTGATAGTAATTTGGAATTATTTATTTTTGCTTCAATGCCAGATCATTCCATCATTAAGCCTGCCAAAAATGACTGATTTCTTTACTTGTCGAATAAAATATTTTTTTTTTAAACTCTTGACACAAAGAAGTTAGAAATGTTAAGCATTTTTTTTTGATAATCAGTTTAAAACCTTTGGCATTTTCGATAATGATCAGAAAATTTAATGATCATGTCTGATTTTTGAAAGTTTGACCATACATGATAGTATCTTTGAATTATATTATGAGATTATTCGAAACTTGTCAAACTCCTTTAGATTTTTCGTAGTTTTTTATTACTATTCTTGTTTCTCAAATTTTTAAAGTTATCGAAAAAATATAATCATAGGTTTCTAGAGGAATTTGTTAATCAACACAATATACAAAATACCTGAACATTTTCTGAAATTAAACAAATTTTTCTTATTCTTATAAACAAACCAAAAATCTTACGAATTGAAGAGTTGTATACCTTTTGTAACTATAGTTGCAGGTATTACATCAAAGTTATGACTTTTTAAAAGTAAATTGTCTACAATAGTAGTAAAAATATCTACAATAGTAGCAATCACGAAAATTCCTATTGAGTTGGACTATTTGTTTTGATCATTGAAAATTTCTTAATAGTTTTTTAGTTATTTGAAATTTCAAAAAAACGCAAATTTTTGAAATTGTGAATAACTTACGAAAATTCGCAAAATTATTACAATTTCAGAAAATATAAAATAATTTTTGAGATTTTTTTTTCTCAATGTTCACGATAGTGTTTTTTCGAATTTTTAACAAAAATTTGAAATACTTGAAAATTACTACAAAATCGGAAGGAATCTTTGTGAGCTGGACAAATTTTCATGAATTTTTGAAAATTTGAGTAGAGAGTACTACGTAAGTAATTTTGAAAATTTTTAAAAATCAGAATGTATTGGAAATATTAGTAAATGTCAAAATGAATCTAAGAAAATCTCAAATTATGTGCAATAAAATAAAATGAATATTATTTTGTAAATTTGTGTTTCTTATTGTATTTCTCCAAAGTATGCATTGTAATATTTTTTACATTTTTAACGAAAATTTAGAATACTAGTGTAAATATTTAAAAATCATAAAAAAAACTGTACGAGTTTGAAAAATTTTATATAATTTTGAAACTGTTGAATAGTAGGTTGGATGTTGTTCAAAACTTTAAAAATTTTGATAAATCGTAACACATCAAAATTCCAAAAATTGTCAATTATGTAACCTAAAAAATCGAAATTTTTAGATAATATCAGGAAATATCCATCAGTTACAAATTATGTTCATTATTATATATATTTTGACGAATAAGGCATGCATGAAAATATTTTTTTAAATTTTTTCATGCACATTACAATTGAGCAGTATGCACGTAAAAAGCAATCAAAAACTAAGAAAAATCTTGATAAGTTTGATAATTTTCATTATATTTCGAAAATTTTATAGTCTGTCATACGTTTAAAATCATGAAATTTTTTAAAAATCGGAAAACATTTGAAATTTTAAAGATTATGCAGTGACAAACTGTGTTGCAAAAAGATCATTTTCATGTTTACGAAGACTCAAAAATTACCTTCATTCAACGACGTCAAAACACCGAACGTCAGCATTACCTCTACTCGCGATCGGATCTTCTTTATGCGTAAAACTTGAATGTGAAAAGTTGATTAAAGAATTTACCAATAATAAAATTCGGTGCGAATTAAGTTAAATTATGAAAAAATTCTATCCATCGTCTACGATTTGTCAGGCATCGATCCATATCTTGTTTCATATTCAAATAAAAAAATAGCTGAAAAAACTTATTTGTTATGAATCTCTGGATTTCCTTGATTTTCATAAACCTACATAAATAGAACGTTTAGACATCTGTAGAGGCGTTAAAGGGGGGGGGGGGGTAGCGCATAAAGATTATTGGCCTAGGGCGCATGATTCCTTAAATCCGGCCCTGCTTTGATAAAAAAAGCAGTTAAATTTCGTCTGTTTTTTTCGTACATGTAAGGAAACTCGAAATAAAGTTGGCATTTCTATAGCTGTGGGACAACCACGCCGTTTTCTCTCCGTGTACGTGAAAAATATTTCGTATGCTCGGCTCGGTAAGTGAACCACAGACGTAACTCGTTGAAAATATGGCAACGGTACATTATCCTTTCGCATCGACGCCGCGGAGCTGAAATGGATCGAATTTTCATTGGCAAGGCACGCATTGCGTAACGTTTTCCGCGGTCAATCGCTTATGCGCGGAAAATCTCGGGTGTCGAACGAGGGTAACAGTTCGCCGCATCATCAGGAGAGATTCTTCGGGCATTTTCTCTTGGCTCGCGGAATAGGAAGCGCGCGTGGAGGTGACGAAAAGTCGCTGATTTTCCCGGCGACCGTGCCTCCTTGGAGGGGCCTTAAAGGGGACAAAGTAAGACACGCGAGTTCGTTCAACTCTGAAAATACTCTCTTTACATCAGTTGCGTGCATTCTCACCGGTGCACTAGTTCACTCTGGGCTCCCCTTTCTTCGTCCTCTTCTTCGCCATTTTTTCCTTCCATGGTTCTTTCGTGGTCCCTCTGCTTTTCCACGCAGCGACCCAGTTTGCGATTACGTGGAGTGTTTAGAACCAATGGCAAACCCGAAATTAGAAAAACATATGCCACAAATAAAACTTGACAAATGACAATGAACACTGAAAAAACTATTTGGTTGCAGGAACTAAGTTACTTGGTTAATATGGCTGTGGCTGCCCGCCATAACCGAGAAAGTCACTTGTGCCATAAGGCTCAGTTTACATGATATTCTGATAAATTTTAAACGTTACGGTACAAGTGACTTTCTCGGTTATGGCAGGAAGCCAGAGATAGGCCCAACTAAATTCATGGTTCTCGTAATTAAGTTTGTGTTGCAGCAACCAAATTTTTGATCGACGCGATCAACCTCATTGTTGCAAGAACCACAAAAATCTTGGTCGAGTCTATATTGGTTGTTGTAACAAAGTATTTTTTTCAGTGAAATTTATGTTCACGGAAAAAAATACTTTGTTACAGCAACCAATATAGACTCGACCAAGATTTTTTTAGTTCTTGCAACAATGAAGGTGATAGCGTAGATCAAAAATTTGGTTGCTGCAATATAAACTTGGTTACGAGAACCATAAATTTGGTTGGGCCTATATTAACCAAGTAACTTAGTTCCTGCAACCAAATAGTTTTTTCAGTGATCATTTGGCAAGGAAAAATATTTGAATGGATAAACAGTTTTGAACAACTCGTCATGACTTGGAAAATTCTTATATCCAGAGTCACCACGAAAAATTTAGTCATGCAAGTTACGGTCATTTTTTTGAATTTTTTGGTAAAAAATGAAACTTGACAATTAAATCTATTATTCATTTCGTAAGTCGAAATTATATTTGTTTCATGATTGTTTAAATGAATAAACAGTTTTCTACTCTCTTGAATTCTTTAGAGTTAATTTTCGCTCTATTTTTGGTTGGATTATTGCCACTCAAACTTGGAGTGATTTCTCACTCTTTCAGAGTCAAAAGTCGCTCCAAAGGTGTAAATTTTAGTTCTCTTGGAGTGTAATTCAACTTGTTTTTTAGAGTAAAATTTGACTAGGATTTGAAAGTGGAATTCAACTTCTCTTAGAGTGAGGATTTACTCTTTTGGAGTTAATTTTCATTCTGTAAGAATGAACTTACACTCCTTGTTTGAATGGCAGTATTTTGACGCTATGTAGAGTGAAAATTCACTCTGAGGAATCGCGAGAGAACAACTAACCATTTCTTACAAAATTTGAAAGCATAAAGAGTGATCACGAGAACAGATTCGAGTTGGACCGAAATTATTTTTGCACATTCAGAGTGACCACGAAAAATGCTGTCATTCAAGCCATGGTCATTTTTTTGGATTTTTCAGTGGAAAATGTAACTTGACAACCGAATTTATGTTTTCTTTCGTAAGTCAAAATTATATTTGTTTTATGATCCTTTGAATGAATGAACAGTTTTTAACTCTCTCAATTCCTTAGAGTGAATTTTCACTCTATTTTGAGTTAAAATACAGCAATTTAAACTTGGAGTGATTTCTCACTCTTTTCGAGTGAAAAGTCACTTGAAAGTAGTGAAATTTCACTTCTTTTGGAGTGAAAATCAAATTATTTTTTACCGTGAATCTTAACTAGAATTTTAGAGTAAAATTCAAATTATGTTAAAGCGAGAATTCACTCTTTTGGAGTGAATTTTTACTATTTACTTCTTGTTGGCATGGCAGTATTTCAACTTGATGAAGAGTCAAAATTCATTGGAAAGAATAATGAGAGAACAACTTTCCATAACTAAGAAAATTTAAAGCATTAAGAGTGATTTCGAGAACCTATAGTCGAGTTGGACGGAAATTCTTGCACATCTGGAGTCGCCACGAAAAATGAAGTCATTTAAAAGATTCAAGTCATAGTTTTTTTTTTGCTTTTTTTTTTTTTTGGTCACCATTGACAATTTCATCAAAAATTCGCAATTTTCAGCGTAGAATTTGAGAGATTCGACAGTTTGAAGTTGGACATTTCTTCAATTCGGAAATAAATTTCAATGCGGTAAATAAAACTCTTGAATGATTAGTTTCAATACCCTATTCAAGTTGAAAATAATAAGTTTTCCCTTAACGTATAAGTTTTAAAATTTTCGTGCAAGTTTATGAAAAAACTTACAGCTTTATAAACTTGAAAGTTACCATAAAAAAAAAATTATATTTCCAATTCTAAACTTAAGGTAGATTTGTACATTTTGTTGCCGACTTCGAAGTTTTCTTGGTTATAATAAAGTGAAAAATTTTATCAATTCATCTTACAGAATTTGGGAAACTGGTAACTTTTTTTTGACACCTCAGAGATTTGAGAAATTTCTGAAGAGTTTTTTCACGAACTAATACAGGAATTTGGTAACAAACGTTTTAACAGCAGTCTTAAAAATTTCAATTTTAGAAGGGTAGCTAAAATGTTAGGTAAGAATGTAATTTTGTTTCAATATTTATCATGAAACATGGAGATAATGAAAAAAACTACACGTCAGTATTTCACTTTTCCAAATTCAACTGATTTATTATGATTTTCAAAACGTGGATCTTTCAAATAACTGCTTATTGTTATACGATATAAAAAAAACTGATGGTTTTTTTAAATTCAAAAGATTCAATGTTTTTGACTCTATGATTTGAGCGATATGAAGTGGGCTTCGAAAATGAGGAATTTGTAATAATGAAAAATGTACACTTTTGTTGAAAAATTAGGCAAAAAACGAACCTGAGAAGTGTAAAAGATTAGGTATTTAAAATTCAAAAAGTTCACTATTCATCTGTTGACTTAGAAAGTGAAAAAATCGCGAAATAAAATTGTTGTTGGATTTAAAAGTTACATATAGAAACTGTTTTTTTTAATTTTGTACAATTTCTAAGATTTCAATAGTTTCTCAACAATTTATTTCATATTTTATTTATTTAAAGACAAAAATCAACAGGCTTACCAATACATAAAGACCAAAATAACTGTACATTTTAAAATGAACCCTTCCTCAAGCACAAAATAATGATAACGAAGGTAAATAATAAACCACAGTAGTAAAATATGAACCCCTAATAAGAATTCAAAAACTACAAAATCTCGCGCGATAGTTTCAACAATTTCGACAAATCTCACAGTTTCAACCAAGTTTAAACTATAATATGTAAAAATAATTTTATTCATTTATCTCATTTTAATATGAAAAAATAATTAATTAATTTACTCATATAAAATGTAAATTGATACATTTTCACGTGGGTATTTTTGTGCATTTTATCCATCTAGAATTTTTCGCCACACTATAAAACTGAATAATGGTCCATGGTCGATCCTCTACATAAGTGAATCAGGAATGCACAGCTTCCACATTTTTTCCATACAATCAATGTGAACCAGCTTTCGAAAATGTTACGTCATTTTCGAGTTTGGAAAGAAAGAGACGAAGCTATATGAAATGTCCGACCATTTCGTAGTTTCGTACACGTGCCTGAAGGGTCCCAAGAATGCTAGAAGTCAAGGTCAACCTCGACCAAGGTCATCGCTCTTACGTAACTTGTTTCGAGGGTGTGATTGTTGGCTCCCAGTTAGCTTTACCCGAGGAAACTCGTTTTCTCTTGCAGGTGCATCCATGGAAATTTTCGAGGGTCATCTCCTTTCAAACCACTTGTTTGAGACATTTCCTGTTTAGAAAAGAAACGGAATTTCGCTCCAATACACAAGTACAAGGATTTTTTCAAATGCAAATTTACGATGTTGATCGTACGAATATATCGTCAGTTTTTGGAAAAACAATTTTTTGACTGTATGGTTTGAAACTATCTGAAGTTAATTTAGTATTTTGTTAAACATTTTAATTATCCTAACTGTTATTTTTATAAAATGTTCAAAAATTTTGTTGATTTGGTCTAGTACTTTATTTATTTGTAATATACATAGATGACGATGTTCTTTTTGAATTCCTAATGAAATTTGAAAAGCTGAAAAAGCATTGAGAAGTTGGGAAAATTTAAATAGACAAACAATTTGGTGTCATACTTATTTCGGAAGGATCATCGATAACTCTAAAAAATTAGAAAGATTTGTAGAGTTTTAAAAAATGTTTACGAGCTTCGTAGACTGCATTTATAATCATTTTTCTTTTCAATATGCATTACATTTTGAGTTTTTTTATTTTTCAACGAAAATCTAAAAAACTTGGAAATTGTTACAGAATTACGGAAAATCTTGAAGAGTCAGAAAAATTTCAATATAATTTGTAACAGTTAGAATGGTTGTATTGTGAAAACTTTGAAAAATTTATGATGATGCGATAATTAATGATGAAGTCCCTGTATATGAAAGTCCAAAAAATGTTTAAATATTCGAAATTTTGAAGATCATCAATATTTCTTTACAATTCGAAATATGTGCAGGATTTCAGAAAATCTTTATATTATTTTATAGATTCTATTCATAAATTTCTCCGAAATATGCATGATATTTTTTTTTCATTTTGAATGAAAATCTAAAAAACTTCAGTAGTATTAAAAAATGAAAAAAATTTTCTAGCTTTTGACGAGTTTTCGTAAAATTTAACGTTCAACTAAAAATTTATCGTTTTCGTTAAACAAAAGCGATATTAGAAAATGTTTATAAACTTGAGAGATTAATATTTCATTGAAATATACATGATATTTTTTTTCCCATCGAAAATCTGAGAATGTAGAAAAGCATTAAAAAATTACTGAGAATCTTGAATATGTATTTGGACTTGGACATTTTTTTACAAAATTTGTAAAGGTTTAAATGATTGCACCAAGTTTGAAGTACATTTTGAAAGTAAACTTGATATGTAGATTGATATTTCACCAAAATATACATGGTAATGTTTTCTTAATTTTCCAACAACAATCGGAAAATGATGAAAAGCATTACAAAATCACAGAAACTCTTGATTAGTTGAACAATTTTCTACAAAATTTGTACATCTTCAAAATGAAAAAATTTCTAGGATTGCCAATGTTTCTCGAAAATTCGAAAAGTTTGTTGAGTTTCAGAAAATGCTAATAAATTTGGTAGATTGATATTTCACCAAAACATACGTGATATTATTTTTTCATTTTTTCAACAAAAATCCAAAAATGTTGAAAAGGGTTAAAAAATTACAGAAAATGTTGATGAGTTGAACAAAATTTAATCAAATGTGTACATTTTGAAATGGTTGAACTATGTTTTTAATATTGAAAAGTTCGCAAAATGGAAAACCTGTAAATATTTTGAAGATAATCAATATTTCTGAAAAATTTAGTGTTTCAGAACATGTTCATAAACTTTATAGACATTTTTCCGAAACATCTATATAAATATATTCACGTTTTTTTATGTTCAAATATTCAATTAAAGGATCAACGAAGTTTGGAATTTATTTTTGAGTACCTTTATGAGGAATTTGGGTATCAGGGGTTTTTATTTTGATTTGATGTGATATTTTTTTTTATAAATTGATTTATTCTGGGGTTATGATTTATTTTCATTAAATGTGTGATTTCCCCGTGAACCTGTGAGCTCGCAGCGTTTTCATTATTTCTGCTTCTTTTCAAACACGCCGCGAACTCGCCAGCGAGCTCACAGAGTACTTCCAGTCGTTGATAATTATTAATATATATTTCAGGAAAATAAAAAGATAACTCATTATTTACAGTAAAAAGTAATCACAATGAAGCTGTAAAACGATTATTTAATAAAAAAAAATTTCTCCCGGGTGGGAATCGATCCCGTGTTCTGCGGAGTTGAACGCTAAAAAGTATCATGATACTTAACATGAGACATGCACTTGATTTATATATTTATTATTTATAAATTTTTTGAATATAAAGTAATTCAAATTTTGAAAATTCGCGCGCTCTTCTCAAGCGCTCACCAGATGGCTACTCGTTTTTTTTCTCATGTTTCAAGTTTTGTGTAGAATGCTTAAATCAAGTGCATGTCTCATGTTAATTAATATGATACGTTTTGACGTTCAACTCCGCAGAACACGGGATCGATTCCCACCCGGGAGAAATTTTTTTTTATTAAATAATCGTTTTACAGCTTCATTGTGATTACTCTTTACTGTAAATAATGAGTTATCTTTTTATTTTCCTGAAATATATATTAATAATTATCAATGACTGGAAGTACTCTTTGAGCTCATGGCGAGTAGTCTGCGAGTTCGCTGGCGAGTTCGCGGCGTGTTCGAAAAGGGGCGGAAATAATGAAAACGCTGCGAGCTCGCAGCGAGTTTGGTTTTCACGCTCGCCGCGAGCACGCTGCGAGCTCACAGGTTCACTGGGTTCATTTGTGTAATAATTTTCAGATCTACGATTTACTTGATGGGATATTTTATTTTGGGGTTATGAATTATTTGAAGTGATCATTGATTAGGGATTATTATGATGGCATCTTGTTTATGGATTTTTGATTGACAGAATATGGAATATGTGATTTGGATTATGTCTGATATTATGATTTATTCTGGAGATATGTTGTATGGTTATTTCGAATTGTGATAGAAATAGTATATAAGAGGGATGTGTTGATTTTTTTATGAATTTTGAGGGTATTTATAGTTATGAAAGAGAAATAAAAGGAGGACATAATTTTGATATTTATATTATGTAAACTTTATTTCATGCCTCGATCAATAACAGTTGTATTGATATTGGTTTTTATGTTTTGATTTCTTTTTGGAAGGGGCCACCCGTCAGAATGTTACAAGTTTCGAACAGTTTGACTGTCAATGTCAAGTTACTGCAATCTCTTCAATATAATTCCTCAACCATAAATATACGTAGTTGACTCAAATTTAACCATATTCAAATGACAGTCATACCATTTTTCGTAATTTTTCAACAAATAGATGAACAGATAACGCTTCATCCTATTAAAATCATTAAAAAAAAATCCGTGCGAAAAATTGTCGGGGTTCTACAGGAACCCGTAGACCTTGAATTCCTGCACACCAGGTTCTCGACCTCCCAAAATCATACCGTGAAAATCTAGCGTAGACAGAAAGTGAAAGCTTCGGTGATGTAACCAGGCGTAAAAAATGCCGAATTTTGTAACCGAAAAGTTTCGCTTTCTTATACTTTCAGTTTAAAAACGGACGAGTTTCTTCACATTTTTCGAACGCTCACCGAATTTTAGCCTAATTATTTACGTAGTTTGAAAAAAAAAATGTGAAAAATGTCAGCGAAATAAAATTTTGCAAGGTAGCATATACTGTGAGAATATCATGAAAATGTGAAATTGTTTTCATGATGTTTAAAATTGGTGTTGAAGTAAATAAATAATATGATGTTGAATGTTACAACATACTATAAATTTCCAACCCCTAGCAACCCAAAATTAGGTTGCGCCAACCATAAATAGATGGTTATGGCAACTATATCGTCTTGAACATTGCATTAAAGATTTTTGATCCTTATAAAAACCTTATATAAAAATAAAATCATAACTTCTTACATATAATTTGCACCTTATAAAAACCTTATAAGAAAATGAAATTTCTTCTAACAAATTGATCGAAAAAATTTTGTTTATGTTTAAAATAAGGTTTTTTTCTTATAAGATTTCATCGAATACATTCTTATAAGGAATTTCAGTTCCTTATAAGGTTTCCATAAGAATTAAAATTACCAGGGATTCCAAAAATTCGTAGCTAAATAGATTTCAGTAAAAAAATTATGGTATTAATTTATTATCATTTGAGGGCCCGGTAAAAAAAATACGAAATTCCTTTGGTCAGAAATTTGTTGGAGGAAGCCAAAAGGTTGTACAAAAGTTCATCCTTGATGGAGGTTACTCTGGGACATCGTCCCACATATGAACTCAGGTCTTCCTTCAGCTATCTTTCGTTCTCTCTCTCTTTCTCTCTTCTCTTCCCTTTCTCTCTTCCCCTCCACCTTCATCTCCTTCTCGTCTACACTTCACGCTCGACACTGAAAAAGATTCTTCCTGTCTCTCTTTCTTGCACGGGTTCAAGGCACTTTGCGACTATCAAGTTCTTTCAAAATCAGGTTTTCGAGTTTGTCTAATTTTAATATGGACCAGTCATCTGGTCAGCTACCTCGGTCGCCGAACATTTCTACGATACACAACTCATGTTCACGTAATAACGTCCACATAACCCGTTTTTTGATTATCATGAACGTTTTTAAGAACGTGATTCTCCAAACACCTTCTGTTATTTATTATGGAAGTTCATATTACACGAGGATTCAGAATTTCTTGATCACATGAAATTGTATAGAAAAAGTATATGTATGATTTTTTTTAATAGAAAGAAGCGTGGGGGGGGGGGGGATGCGAAATCAGAAGAAGAGAAAAAATAGAAATTCAGAGTCAGCAAAACTGATTGCAAGAGAATCCGAGTTTGTAGAGTATACTTCAAAAATGAGGGAAATGTAGTTTCAAGTTTTCTCTGCTAATTCGCAATATTTTTGAAACTTTTTATTGCACAGTTCCTGAACATGAGCAAAGAAATGGTTCTTTAGTGCTATTTTTTGGCAAAAAAAGAAAAAAAAAAACACTTTTTTGCAAAGAGGGTGGTTAAAAAATATTTCTGGAAAAACTATTGTATTAGTTTTGTGAAAAAAAAATTTTCATTGCACCGCGAATTTTCCGCAGTCTGCGCTCTTTGGAATGATAAATAAAGGTTGCACCCATTAGAAAATTTTATGAGTACATAGTATTATTTCAAGTCATTCTGTAATTCTAATGATCCCCTTACATTATTTTTTTTTATGAAAAAAAAAAAAAAAAATAAGGCAAACTTTTTTATTCAGTTCCAATGGTCGCTTTGTATTATTGTATTGTATACCCCAATTCTTGTGGTCCCTAAGCTGATACATTACTTTATTTTAGGCGCATAGGTAGAAGGGGGTTTTGGAGGTTCAAACCCCTCCTGAAATTCTGATAAAATCAATCAATATTTCATGTAAAAATAAAAAAGTTACATCGATAAAAAATAAAAATATAAGTTACAAAAAATGCATACAAACGTTAGCAGTATATGTTTAAAAGAAATGTAAAAATTAGAAAAATGTAGGATTGCGTAGAAAAAATGAATCAGAAAAATTATTGCGACCCAGTTAACAATCAAGAAAATTAAAAATCTACGAAAATGCTAAAAATTTACAAAACTTTGAATTTTAGATCATCAAATTCCGGGAATCTATATAAAATCCATATAAAAGTATTAAAAATCTTTCGATTCATACTAACTCTGAAAGAATAATGAAATTCATTAAATTCTATGAAAAAACTGTTTTACTGAAAAATCTTGACAAACGCCTCTACGATCTGTAAATTTTGTGATTCTATAGCATCAAATTCTAAATATACTATAAAACTATACAAATTCCAGAAAACACAACGAAATCTTTTATGTATAACAAAAATATGAAAAAATAATAACGATGTAAAACATGAAAAATCTATATAAATGTGATTTTATCATTAGTTTTTGAAATAACTGATGATAGATCGAAATTTGCATTTTAAAGCATCGAGTATTTTAGATTACTGTTACAATCTACAAAAATGTAAGTAATCTATCAAAATACTTAGAAATCCTCCAGGGTTTCGTATAGTATAATAGAAAAATGTGAAAAATAAGTTTACTAGTTTACTAGCTTCCTATCTTATCAGTTTGCAAGTTTACTAGTTTACTTGCTTACTAGTTTACTAATTTACTTGTGAATGAGTTTACTAGGTTAATAGTTTACTAGCTTACTAGTTTTTTATTTAACTAGCTTACTAGTTTACTAGCTTAGTAGTTTACAAGTTTACTATTACAAATTTCACAAGTTTACTAGTTTAAAAATTAACTAATTCACTTGTTAATGAGCCTGCTAGTTTACCATTTTACTTTTTTACTTGTTTACTATTTTACTATCTTACAATTTTAGTAGTTTACTAGGTTACTTGATTACTAGTTTAGTACTTTACTGGCTTACTAGTTTGCTAGTTAACTCTCTTTCTAGCTTACTAGTTTACTAGCTTACAAGTTTTTTAGCTTTCCAGTTTACTTGCTTACAAGTTTACTAGTTAACTAGCTTACTAGTTTACTAGAAATCTTTCGATACATAAAATTTACGAAGATGTAATTGTTTTGAAAATTTATGAAACTTTCTGTCTTGGAGCGTAGTTATTATTATTATTTGATGATTATACATAATTTAAGAAAGTATTCAAGCAATTTATATAGAAAACAATATAAGTACATCCAATTCTATTATTACAATTTATACAATTAAACATACTTTACATTGTAAAACCATAAAGATATGGAATAACAGTATTGCGAATTTTCATAAAAAAAAAAACAGTCGTCTGAATAATCAATTTAAATTCTCAAAAACTTTGAAAGTTTCAATACTATAGCATCAATTTCTAAAAATCTATTGAGCGATCCATAGAAATATTATGAATGTATAAAAATACCAGAAAATACTTCAAAATTTGATTAGTAATATATCATACGAAAATAATATAAACTAATGATGTGTTGTCAAAGATTAAAAATTATGAAATCCCGAAGGACAAATATTTTTCAGAAAAACCCATCCCGAAAATTATTTTCTGCCTACACTCCTGCTTTATTTTATTATAATGAAAAGGAAACAAATATTTTCTTCAACGATAATAATTTCTTTGCATTGTTTAATTTTATTCTTCAATATTGAATGACCCATTCATATTGTTTTATTTAATTCGGAAGAAAAAAAGACAATTTTTCATTATTTGATTTCAACAGTTTTATCGTAATATTATATATTTTTCATTGTTCCTGTTTAAATAGTCTCTTTGTAAAAAATTATTTGAATTAAAAGGGTATACGCCAATTTTCCATTCTATTTTTCATTTTTTTTCCAGAAAATATTCATCCTGCTAAAATTCTCTTAAAAATAGCAAATAGAAGTTCGATTCCGGGAAAATATTTTGGCATGTGGCATTAAATGACCTGCGACAACAATCGTTTTTCTGGTGAAGAAAAACAGTTGTTGAAGCTAGGTTTTTCAATCGTTTTTTTTAGGCGTGATGTCTTCAGAAGTTCCAGTGACTGCGGTCTTTGTCGGGAAACTTTTGTAGTTTTACTACTACGCGTCGTTAAAAATTTCTCCAAAGGGAACGTCTGTTGAGCACATGACATGCATTGAAAAATGCTTAGAAAATGTAGATGATTGCATGAAAAAAATGGATGTATCCATTGAAAAAATGCAGCTCATTGCAAAAATATCTTGAATGTGATAAAAGTTACCGATTAACGCATATTTTTTTCCGTTTGACGAATTCTGAAATTAATTTACTAAAAAAATTGAGGAAATTTAAGTTCCAGAATATAAATATGATAAATTTGATGAAATTATTAATCATGAAATATTTATCAATAATCAATCAAGCAGTGGAGTACTTGAATAACATGTCAACCCAGTAGAGTAGATCAATGAAAAGTCAGTCAGTGATGCAGATAAATGATTTCAAGTAACCTTTTGCCAGTTGAATATCTATGACTAGCAGATTAATAAAATTTTTCTATAATTAGTCAATCAGTGGAATATGTATGTGAACTAAATATCAGTTGGATTGTGAACAAAATTTTTAAGATATGAACGTTGTTAAATTTTTTAAATTTTGAGTACATATATGGCATATTCACTAGGTTTCAAAAAAACTTTTTTTTGTTTCGAATCCTGAAATATTACAACGCTAAAAATTTGCCAATTCTTCGTTCAAATTTTTCATTCGCCAAATAAATATTTGATTTCCTGCACATTCCAAACCTTGAAACTTATGTTTTTTCCACTTTCTTTTGAATATTGTTTTGTAGTACTCCCCAACTGATATTTTCTCAACTACACATTTCTCAGCCAAAAATCGTAACTTTGAGGTTCACCATGCTAATAAATTATTTCACAAAATTATAATTTTCCTAATTTTGAAGTAAGTACAAAAAGTAGCTTTTCCATATCAAATATCCAACAAAGAAAACACCAAATAATGTGGCAAATATACAGAAAATTCAAAGTCTACGTAATATTTTTACTATAACGACTTGAACTTATCCAAAACTCTCTATTACACGTAGGATGAAAAATTTTGATTCTCCCGCAATATTATAAAATGTGTTAGGAACTTAAAAGAGCTGACAGGAATAGTAAAAATATAATAAAATAAGAAAAAAATGATTGTGATATAAAGTCAAGAAAGTACAACGCTCCGCGAAAACAGCCCAACGAGAGAGCCTTGGCATCGGAAAGCGAGAAAGAGGACGCGAACTGAGTTCAAGGTGTATGTCGTTACGTAAGTGTTAAGGTAAAGGATCTCGTTTCCGCGATTATGCCACGTTCAAGCGCCGCGCGAGTGTTTGCCTGCGTTCGAGTACTGTAAAAATGGTTGTCCTTAGTCGAGGGGTTTCTCCTCGATTCTGTTTGGTTTTTCTTCCACTACCCAGAAAGCCAAACGCAGTCAATTTTTGGGTCATATTTGCTGCATGCTCTTTGACATGCATGGCGCAAAGTTGGCAGCAGTTGCAGATGCAATAGGTCGGCAGTTTATCGACAAGCGTTTGTCACAACGAAACAGCTACAAATATGATGCAAGCTACACAGTAAAAAAAATCTTGCAGAACTACCATTTCCAAACTAGCAAATAAAACGACCTCCTTTGGAAGAGGTAAAATTACAGACTTGTAGTGATTCTACAACGGAGTAGCAGAAGTACTAGGCTCTAGTAAAAGTACTTGAAACTAATAAAATTACTAGGAATTCGTAAAAGAACTAGAAAATATTTAATGCACTGAGAAATTTGAGGTTAGGTTTGCATGGCATGAATCGAATTATGCAATAACAGCGTAATAAAAATGAATTCAATATAAACTGCTTTATTCATAACAAACTGAACAAGAGAATATATAATATTTTTTTTGCATAAGACACTGCAAGACGCGATAAAAATGCAGCAACATACGCCATGGTACAAGACGCCAAAGACGCAACAGGACGCTAAGTCCAACTTGCACTTTGACGATTTCATTGCATAAATACGATTTGGTGATACTTTTACCACGGCTGCAGCGATTCTAATACTTTGGCAGCATTCTTACGTCAATGTAGTAAATTTACTAGCGTTCGTAATTCTACCCCTTCCGAAGGGGATCGTTTTATTTGCTATGTTGAAAGGTGTACTATTACGCATTTTTAGTACACTCACTAGACGCTTGTAAAACTACTTTATCCGGTGATGCTCATTTACTACACTGTGGTAAATTCGTACTACTTTCTAGTGCATTGACTATACTGTAAGTAGTAACACCTCTACTATGCCCTAGTAATTCTGCAAAATTTTTTTTACTGTGTAGCTCAATGTCATGCCTTTACTGCCCATGGACAATATATTAAGTTTAACGTCATATTGTCGCAATTATATGCTCCTGAAGTAAATATAATAACATAATGTATAATAATAATAATGATAAAATATATAATATAATGAACTGAAAAAATTACATGGCGCAAATTTATACTCAAGTTGTGTTTAACATAACGTAGAAGATTAAAAATAGGCACCACCGACAATCATTCCATATTACATTAGACAAAAACACGAGGACGGAAATCTAACCTACCACAACGTGGCCAGGTCTTACTATTTGCACCTCGCACTCAAATCAACTCGCCATACTTATAAACAATGACAAAAATAAAAAAAAATGTATAAATGCAACAACCACAAAAATATATGCATATTATTAGTAATTTTTACGTGTTCCGAATAGCGTTGCCGTTGCAGTCAACGCACAAAAATCACAGCTGACTGCAGTTATTACGTAAGGAGGGGATACCTCCCCCCCACATCTTTCTAGAAAATTGTTTAAACAATCGTTTGTAAACATTCATCATGAACCAATCCTTCAATTTTTAATTAATTAATTGTTTGTAATTTGTTATAAATAATTCTTTATGGATAAATAATTATTTGACTAACTAATTTAACGCATTTTGCAAAACGATCACATTTATTTATCCATATAAACACAATTAATAATTTTTTTATTGTAAAAAAATTTATGATTGAAGAAAATTTTTGTCGACAAATTTCAGTTAGTTTATGAGTTAGTTTATGACCAAATGTTTATCACTAACAGTTTGCCCTCAAATTGGCAGCATATAAACAAAAATATTAATACGAAAAACATTTCCGAAAAACTTCAGTCATTTTGAAGTTACGCATTTGCTATAACAGTTTGTACCCAAATTCGCAGCAGTTGCATTACAATTATTGCTCGTTAATAACGGCAAGACATTGGCCATTTTTGTTGCAAACATTTCACAAAGATTGAAGAATGAAAATGGATATGAATATTCTTAGCTGCATGATAGGGGCAAACTAGCTGCATGATATTGACGCCAAGACATTGTGCTGATTTGGATGTGCACGCTTGGCTTACTGGGTAAATTTTATCATTTCTAAATGTCCTAAGATTGCATAGAAAGGGCAGTGAACACAGGTTTTGGGGGTTCAAACCCCTCCCGAAATTCAGATAAAATCGATATATATTTCATGTAAAAATAAAAAAAGCTAAATCGTTAAACAATAAAAATATAAGTTACAAAAAATGTATGAAAACGTCAGCAGTATATATTTAATATAAAGGTAAAATTTATCAAAACGTAGGATTATGTAGAAAATAGGAATCAGAAAAATTGTTGCGACCCAGTGAATAATCGAGAAAAATGAAAATCCACGAAAATGCTAAAAATTTCCAAAACTTTGATTCTTAGATCATCAAATTCTAGAAATCTATACAAAATCCGTGTAGATGTATTAAAAATCTTTCGATTTATACAAAATCTACAAGAAAAATGAAATTCATTGAATTCTATGGAAAAACCAGTTTCTGAAAAATTTTGAAGAATGCCTCTACGATCTATGAATTTTGTGGTTCTAGAGCACAAATTCTGAATATACTATGCATGTATAAAAATTCTAGAAATTGCGCTAAAATCTTTTAAATATTTCAAAAATACGAAAAAAGATAACTATATAACACATTAAATATCTATATGAATGTGATTTCATCATTAATTCTTGATATTACTGATAAAAGATCGAAATTCGTGTTTTAAAGTATCATCGAGCTTTTTACATTTATGTAGCAATCTACAAAAATATAAGTAATCTATAAAAATACTTAAAAATCATCCAGGGTTTCGTATATTATGCTAGAAAAACGTGATAAATAAGTATAGTAATTTACTAGCTTACGAGTTTACGAGCTTTATAATTTTCTCGTTCACAAGTTTACTAGTATACTTTCTTGCCAATTTACTAGTTTACTAATTTACTTGTTAATGAGTTTACTAGTTTATTAGTTCACTAGCTTACCAGTTTACTAGCTTATTTAATTACTATAGTTTACTAGCTTACTAGTTTTTATTTAATTAGCTTCAGATTTACTAGCTTACTAGTTTACTATTACAAATTTGACAAATGTACTAATTTACTAAATAACTAATTTACTAGTTAACGAGTTTGCTAGTTTACTATTTTACTTTTTCAAATGCTTACTATTTTAAAATTTTACGATCTCAGTAGATTACTAGTTTATTAGCTTACTTGTTTACTAGTTTAGTAGTTGACTAGCTAATAAGTTTGCTAGTTTACTGTTTTTCCAGCTTACTAGTTTACTAGAAATCTTTCAATACATAAAAATTATGTGGAAATAATTTTCTTAGATATTTATAAAACTTTCTGTCCTAGAGCATACTGATGATTATATTACTTAAATTATATATAATTTTAGAAATTATTCTAGAAATTCTTATAGAAAACAATAAGAATACATCCAGTTCAATTTATACAATTTATATAATTAAACATACTTTTAACTGTAGAAATATCTAAAAAGTATGGAATAAAATTATTAAAAATCTTTATAAAAGAAGCTGTCGTCTAAAAAATCGATTTTAATTCTCAAAATCGATGAAAGTTTCAATACTATAGCATCAATTTATGAAAGTCTATTGAGCGATCCATAGAAATGTTAGAAATATATAAAAATACCAGAATATACTACAAAATTCAATGAATAATATACCATTCGAAAATAATATAAATTTATGATCTCCCTTTTATCTGTGTGGTTAAAATTTGCTCAAAAAGCTATTCAAATATATACATTTTTTAGAAGTTCGATTCCTAGAGCATCAAATTTCAGAAAGCTTTATAGAAACCCATATTACTTAATATCATATAATCCTTAAAGTGGTACAAATACAAACAGTATTAGTAAAAAAATTGAAACCTCAGTTACTGATTGAAAATCACAAAAATCGAATTCCATCATTCACGAACATGAAAAATGTGCAACTCTGGATTCCAAAAGTTGTATCTTTTAAATTCCAAAATGTAAAATATTTTAAAATCGCTCTCTTGTAAACATATTGTCAAAGATTTGAAATTATGAAATCTCGAAGGAAAAATATTTTTCAGAAAAACCCCTTCCGAAAATTTGTTCTGCCTACACCTCTTATTAACTATTATATAATTCAATATAATCACATACAAAATAACTATTATAGGCCATATGAAATAATTTGAATCCTTCACTTTTACCATTCATGAGTTTCTTCATGCTAGAAAAATTGAAAAAGTATCTAAAAAATCAAAGGAAATGAAATTCTTCATAGACGCTATTTGCTGAAAAATCCTCTCAAATATAAATAAAATTTAAGTAACTTTGAATTCTAGAGCATGAAATTTTCGAAATCTATCTATGTATCAATGTACAAAAAAATAGTGCAAATTTATATAAATTCCAGAAAATGCTGCAACATTTTACACATACTGAAAAATACAAAGAAATTCAACAATTCTGAAAATCTGAATAGGTATTAAGATTCTCTCGAATATCAATTAAATTTGCGAATATACTATATTTTTTTACTTTTAACGTAAAATATAATAATATTTACATAAAAAGTACACATATAGCCCGTATTTTAAACGTCCGGAGGAAAGGGTAAATTAAAAAAAATTATTTGTCCAACTTCCAAGATGTTTTTAACAGTAATTAAAACTTTATTTATTTCAACTCCAGCAATTATTTAAACCACATTAACGCACATTTGTAAGCAGTATCAACAGTTATACTCAAATATTGGAAGACGTAACATTGGTCGACAAGTTTTTTTTCAACTTGCAGAAATCACAATTATTATACCTAGGCAATATCATCTGATATTGTGATGTTATAATATACTATGCACGAATTCAAGACACATTTTATTTCATAATTCTGAATTAATGAATTGATGACAAATATACGCAAAATACGCAAAATGATAGGAAGTTCATTGTGAATTTCAGAAAATTTCGTTTTAAATGATTCACAATTTGAAATAACGTGATAATTCGAAGATTGAAAAAAATAAATGACTGAAACCAGATCATCTAAAAAATGAAGAACATACAAATCTCGAAGAAAATATATTTTCCTAATAAACTTCTCCAGAAAATTCATTCCATCTGCGCTTCAGTTAAAAAAGTTTTTTTTATCGAACCTCGGATCGGCCACTATTTTCAAAATTGTGCGAGATCGCAACAATTTAATTTAAAATAGATATGCTAGGCGTTAAAAAAACTTACATTTGATACGGTTTAATGAACCCCCGGATACGATAAAAGCACAGGTTGAGCGCAGACATATTAAACAGCGCATGTGTTTTCATTTCATCCGGCGTTTTAATTATCATCAAGATATCATCGCCGAGCGTGCTAATATTAAATAGCGTTTCCAGAATTCTTCGACATAAGCAGGAAATAATTAGGGAAATAAAATGCATGGAAACAGGAAAAAAATCATGGTTCCATAAGCTTCGAATATAGGGAATAAAAAATGATCGCTAAAATTGAAATTTGATAATTTTCTTTCAATTTATCATAATATTTTTCTATCTCGATCAATAAACATTTGAGAACAAAAAACGTAGAAAAACTCTCATAAAACAAAACATGTAAAAAGATAACTTTAAAAATAGTATTCGCACTTTACAAACATTTCTTGTACTTTTGGCGTTATTTCGTACAACATTTACAAGCTAATATATTATATAACAATTACGTTTTCAACTAACACGATTTAAATTCATTTAAATTTTTTTACATAACATCCACGTAAAAATTATCTTTATCTTTGAAAGTCTGGAGATAGCTACAAAGTAGTTGCTGTTACTACCAAATTGTTCGGTGGATTTTCCAGAATTGATTTGTTTTGCACCAACCTCAGTTCCTTTTTTTTGGCAGCTTGAGAATTTTCTTTTTCAATTTCTGTAAATGAATAGAACTATTTTCAGTCTGCTTGGATATAAAAATGCTTATTTAAAAATGAGTAGAAATACCTTTGTAATGTTCGTACGTGTCTAGTAAAAGTCCATGCAAAGTGTTTATCGTTTTTTCCGTTGCATTTTTTACACATTTGCTCAAATGCATATGAGCAAGAAAAAGAGCAGCGAACAAATCGCCTGTGCCGGTGAAATTTAGAGGTATTTTTGGGATTTCAAACTTGAATATTTTTTTTTCTGTGAACAAAATTTTGTTGTTAATAAATTGTCTTAAATGGAATTCTATGGGTTTTATGCAATTTTGGATGAAAAAAAAACTTTGAAATTAATTTTTTAGTACTAAAATTTAATTTGTCAATCGCAAAATATTTTGGGTTTGTTTTACTTTGATTTTAAGTACAAAAATTCAGAAATTTTCGATATCGTAATTATTAAATGTAAGTGTAAGTTTTAAATCTGATAAAAATTGACGTTAATATTTTGAAATTCTAATTTGTTTTTATTTTTTTGTTTCCTAGTTGTATTATTTCGATTTTCACGAAATTTTTTACATATTCGAAGAATCGCACTTTTTATCATTCCGAAAATTTTGAATTCTGCTTTTAGATGTTCAAATTTCATTCCCAAACGTAATTCTTTTTTCATTTTTTATCAATTGTAAAATTTATTCTGTTTTTTACTTTCCAAAATTTTAATTCATATTTTTTCAAACTAATTTGATTGTGCAAACATGTTTTCAATGATCAATGAAAATTCTGAAATATTGACATTTCAAAACTAAGATGAACCTTTTTAATATTTTTGAAATCTTTCTTTTTTTTTTGTATGATTTCCATTTTAACGCAAATTTTTCACACATTCGCAGCATTGGTTTTTTTATGAGTGTGAAAATTTTCAATTTAATGCTTTTATTTCAACTTTCATTTCTAAACGTTGGAATTCTTATTTTTCGAAAAATTTTTATTATGTATTCTTAATTGCCAACTTCGTGTAATCCAAATTTGTATTTATTTCAAGAATTTGATTATTACATACATGTATTCTCGATGATGGATAAAAATTTTTAAGTACTCAATTTTGAAATCATCCATCTTTCAAATATATTTCATAAATTATTGGATTTTTTTTATCTGATTTTTGAATTTATTTACTTTTTCAAACCTCAAAATCGTGTTCAAAAATAATGAAATGTCATTTTTAATATTTTTCATCATTATAATATTATTATCTATTTTAAAACCTTCAGATAAAATGTGAAAGTTTTTTTAAAAATACGTTTTCCAAAAAGTTATTCTAACACGAATTAGTTATTACATCCTTGATACGAAAATAATTATTTCACCGAACTCTTTTTCTCACCATTGATATTTTTGAAAAATTCAATATTATTATACCGTATTCATATAATTTTGAACAAAAAAGAAAGCAAAGTATTTCGATAAAAACAAGTGATTGAAAGATCTGCAAAATGAAAAAGCTTTGTGTCTTATCTCACCTACTGCAGAACCAACAAATCCCAGCAATTGATCATCAAATTCTGCCGAAGAGACTGCCACAATGTGCGGTCCCTTTTTTTGCAAATCTTTTATTGCTGTTGCAAAATCGTCCAAGGACTCAATTTTTTTACCAGTTAAAAGTCTGTAATAAATAAATATAAATGAGAGTTAGATAAAACAGACAATCTCTTATTTTTCGTTTATAATTAATAAATTTGTAAGTAGTAACTTTTTTCGAACGTTAAAATATCTGAAATAGAAACTAGTTGATATAAAAATGAATTTCGTTCGAAAAAAGCTTTTATTTTTTTAAAAAATTGCACTTATATTAAAAATACATTGAGACTTTCTTGTTTTATAAAGGTGCTTGTTGAAATGGATTATCTTTGAGAATATCATGAAAAACATTACTTATATAACTTTGATTACTAAACTAGAAAGAAATTCTTAAAAGCTTCAAAACTCTTTTATATCGAATCAAAATCTAATGTCACAACATTTTTATTAATTCTTAAAAAAATCCTGTATATTGTAGAACTTGTTTAATACGTCATAAATTTAAGAAAATAAGATTTCCTTTATTGAAAAATATATTTTTTGAGCCTACTGACAATTAGTACTCACTCCAATTCAAAATGATTGGGTGTTAGAATATCAGCAAGAGGGACGATGTCTTTTGCATAAATATCTGGAAATTCCTTAGGCACGTACATTTTCCCAGCATCTCCCATCACAGGGTCACAAACTTGAGACATCAATAAAAATCATTATAAAATATGACATTTTATCCTATAGGCAAACTAAACAACTTTATGTGAAGCCATAAAAGTCGCGAATTGATATGTAATTTGTCAGTATGAATAAAAAAAAAATACTTAATACTAATTAAATAAAATAATAAAATAAATTGAGGTAATGAATGCACATCATGCATCTTTGAATTTCGAATATTTTCTCAATTTGGAAGTTCACTTTGTAAACATATTCTCGGAATAATTCAGATTATTCAAAATCGCAAAATTTGAAGTTTAATCTTACAAAGGAAAAGCTGCTAATGAAAAACTGTGACTCATTGCCAGAAAATAAATTTTAGGTGCCCGACGTCAAAATTTCAGATTTTCTGAATATTATGAGAAAAAAGTACAAAAAATATTGAATAACCACGAAATTGTAAAATGACAAATACTTTGAATAAAAGAAGTTACATTCAAAATGAGAATAGGCTCTCAATTTACCATAAATTAGAGAAGGATTTTTCTTTTTGAGTACATCCACTATCCGCACAATGGATTTCAAAAAAGAAGCTGATCCGATATACCCGGTCAACAAATGTGTGTATTGCAGCAGTTCATTTGCCTCAAGGCCCTCGACGAGTTGATCTATAAAATTTGCAAGTTATAAGAATATTTTTGTAGTTCGACGATTTAATTAGAGTTTCTCACGATAATTAGTTGAATATAGTGGCGAACACAGACAAGGGGTTTGGAGGTTTAAATTCCATCCGAAATTCGAATAAAAATCAATTTTTTAGGTGAATAAAACAGAAAAAAAATAAAATACACCTTAAACGAAACTTCACATTTAAATATAATTGTTTTGTTTTGAGAGGCATTTCTGTTGTTTTACAAAAATTTAAGTGAATAAATGTCTTCAACAACCTGTTTTTGATAATTTTAAATGTTAAGCTGAGAATAGTAAGAAATGCAAGATAATAGTTACAAAATCAGAACGTCCTTGACAATTTCAAAGCACGTATTTCAACAGTTTAATAATTGTATGAAAACATCGGATTTTTATATTATTTGTTGTAGCAGCCTAAATTCTCAGAGAAATATAGTAGACGTTGATTAGAATTTTCATTTTTAAACACAGGAAAAACGCATAAATACTATGTCAAAACCAAAAATACTCAATTTTTTATGTGTACTTTCAAATGAAACTTTCAATTTATTAATACTTTTTACGTAAATTGTTTTGAATGTAATTATGTAAATTCAACATTATTCGAATGTATGATTATTCCTATAAATGTATATAAAGTTACTCAATTACATAAACTTATACATGTAATTGAATTATACTCATGTATTATGTTGATGATAATAAATTGGTTACCACTTTACATTATTACTATGAGCAATAAATTATATTGCAATACATTTTATAACATTGTTTCCAAATATCACGAATTATATTATGAATTTTTTAGAGTTACTTTTGCAAATGAAAGTTTTGTGTCATCAGAAACAAGGGAGAATTCTGATATACAAAAAATAACAAAAAAATATATATATTGTTGAGTTCGAAGAATTTAATTTTTTTTAATTTCAACTGTTTGAAGTGAGTTTTTAAAATTAGAAATTTCTAAAGTATAATGAACGACAAATGAACAGTTTTTTTAAAAAAGTAAACACTCATAAATAAAAAAAGCGAAAAAATATAACCTGGAAAATTTGGAAGTTTGAATACTCCAAATTTCAAAAGTTACCCAGTACGTTACAGTAGAATTTCGAGGGTGAAAAAATTGCAAAAAAACTTGTTGTTGAACTAACAATCTGATCTAATGTTGGAAATTAATGTATGAAAAAATTTTTAATAATGTACCTTGAAATCTGAAAGACTGATTACTCCAAATTTTCCGTAAATTTTTAAGGGTAAAAATTCAGTATAAAGAAGTTGTATGAAATCGATTTGAAAAAAATACCATTACTGAATAAAATCACAGTTCGAAGTTGACAACTCAAACATTAATATACATGATTCAAAAAAATCTAGTGAATTGATGTTTATTCCATTACTTAAACAAATTGATAAATTTCAATTTCGATGCTTGAAAAACTAAATAATTCTGTTATGACAAAATACTTCTTTCAAATTAAAATGTTCAAATCACATGTCTCAAACCTTAACATGTGAAACTTTGAAATTTCAAATTTAAGGGCATCAATCTTGAAATTTGAAAAAGTTTATAACAAAAAAACGTAATTCGTAAATATAAAATCAACAGTTTTTGAATATTTAACAAATTCTAAGACGCAAAACATATATTTTTGGAAAACCCCTACCAAAAATTTTCTTCTCTGTGCACACTTTGTTGAATATATAATAATAATAATAATTATAATCAATTCACATACTCAAATCGTCCTCGTTGAGTATTTGGCCCTTGACGTGAGCATAGCCCGTGTGGTTGCTCAACTGGACAGTATTGATAGCGTCCACTTCGAAACCGAGAAGCTGCATTGTTCATTTATTATCAATTTTTCTAACACAGTACGAATTTAACTGACCAGCATTATATTGAAACAAATGTATCCATAATTGTATTATGTATATTTTTTACAAATCTTGACGTTGCAAAAAATTAAAATTTCAGTTACTAATCAGATACAAGTAACGATTTTTGAGAAAACAGAAGAATTGCACATTAAAATTATTAACTTGGAAAACTCAAGAGTTATTCAAAGTAAATGAATTTTTTACTGAAGTTGGAATGAACTACACAAATAATAGGAACTGTAGATATTTTTCACATTTTTAAAATATTGTTTAGAAGTGAGTGGAGCCAACAAACTTTTATTGGAAAATAAATTAGAGAGAACTTTTTTTAGTTTCTAGCTTTCAGCTTTAATTTAGTTATCCTTAGAAAATTTATCACGTAGAACCTAGATATTTCCTTGTCAATAGTGAAAACCAAAAATCGAACATAGACTGGTGTTTCGGATTCGAAAAATAAAGGTATGTAAAAAATGAAACTTGACAACCAAATCTATGTTCCATTTCCTTAGTAACAATTTTATTCGTTTTACGATAGTTTGGGTGGATCAACAGTTTTAAATTAATCGCCTTGGGCATTTTGATGAAAAGTTCTCAATTGATTTGATTGATTGATTCAAGGTGTCTATTCAAGGTGTCTATTCAAGTGTAAAAACGTTACATCTTTTTTTTATACATAATTATTGCCGAATAAACAAGGCCGTTGATGAGTGTGCATAATGTGTACGACGGGAAATACATCCACTCGCATACCATGCATAGTTTATAATGTAAATTTTATCTGACTTTACGCCTAGTTGATTGTCTTATTTTCGAAAAGAAAACAATTCATATTTGTCATCTGGCTGTAGAATAAAAACTCATTCCCTCGCGGGTGTGAGAAAAACCTGTCACCTGTTGTGGTTTTTTAAAAAGTTCTCCATTTTTACTGTAGAATCAGAGAAATTCTACAGATTCAACTTACAAATTTTAACAGTTGAATAATTCATATAAATACAAACTCATGAATGATAAGTTCCAATAGCTAAGATGTTAGATGAGAAAGTAAATATTTATTTCAAATTTTAAATAAATATTGAATACCCCAATTTTATTTTCGAAAGTGATTCATTGTGATTTTTAGAACGTGAATTTTTTAAACAACAGTTTATTTTAATTATAATTAAGAAAGAATTTCGATATGGAAAAACAATTCAAGATATTTTCAAATTTTAAAGATTCAATCTTTTCGACTTTTTTATTCAAACGATCTGATGTGAGTTTTGAAAATGAAGAACTTATAAGTAAAATTATAAATTATAAACTAATGAACATTTTTTGTAATATAAAAATAGAAAAGGCAAAAAAAAAAGGAACCTGAGACATGTAAAAGATTTGATATTGAGAATTTTAAAAGTAAGTTATGCTTATTTTGAAAATGTTAAATTTTTTCAATTACCTTGTTGTTGGACATGGAATATTTAAATGATTTAAATCAAACTACGATAGAAATTAAAAAATAATACGCAAATATCTCCAAAGACTGACATTTTCAACTTTTTTATCGAAAATTCTTGGTAAATTTTCAAGACTTATATATGAGTATAAAAAAGTTGCGGAAAATCAATGTTTTGACTAAAAAAATTTTTTTGCCAAAAAAAAAATTACCGCTTGTAATTCAAAATTCAAAGAAATGAATATTTTCAACTTCGAGATTTCCCTGATTTCATGTAAATTTTATCATGAAAAGAAAATTGAATATCGAATAATATACTCGTAAAAATTGGAGAACTCGAAAATAAGAAAAAAAAATTTTCTTAATTCGAATATGTTTATAACAAAGTATCAAAATTCATCATGCGCGATACGAAAATTCTTTAAAAAATCGCAAAATCCGAAATTGGATAGAATTCAAGAAAAAAACTCGAGGATAAGTAATGAATACTGTAAAAAATTTGATGAATAAATTAATTAAAATATTTCAACAAGAATGTATTGGTGAAGTTTATCAGTTTTTTCTGTGAAAGATGAATCTTTCAGAAAAATTATAGATTGGGTCAATGACGTACTATATATTTGAAAAAGTTGTAAGAGGTGCTAAGAAAGGATTGATAGTTAAATAAATTTGTATCGTAGAAACAATTTTTTTTATTCCGAAACATTCATCAACAAGTAGTCAAGTGAACAAATATTTTATTTAATTTATAATTTTTTTAAATGAAATTAATTTAACGAAATCTGATAAATTTTCTGAGAAAGGCTGAATTAAAGCTAATTGCTATAAAAAGAAGTAAATTGTTTATAATCAATTACTTTCTAAAAGAGAATTTTTAATGTCCTAAAGTTGCGAACTTTAAGAAATAAACGACAGGGAAGAAAAATTGGTTTTCCATTTCCATTTGTTAGATATCAATTATTAATAGTAAAGGAAACAATTTTCTTGTTTTCGTTCATTTTTAAACGTTTGGAACTTCAGAGACATAATTTTTTGGCTTCTACCCTCTAATAAAAAACAAAACTGTAATTAAATTCCTCCGAAATTAAAAAAAAAAATTGTTCACACACCTGTAGTGGAAAAGTAGCGCTCTTGTTTCCGACGTAACCGTGCACCACGTGACTTTGGATTGACAAAACCCGAGGTTGCATGTTGCTCATTTTTGACAAAAATTTGGTAAAAAGTCAACTACAAGAAAAATTATAGAGTAAACGTGCTAGTTACTCTGGAGTTGGTGGAAAATGCCACGAAATGAGATTCACCGAGCGCGCATGGAAAATAGAGATTCAGCCCTCCTTTTAAGAGTGGGAGCAGGCGCCTGAAATCCATTCATTTCAAGGGGGGAATTGATAAGGCAACGTTTTTTTATCACACCAGAAGGATAAAAGTATGAGATCAGCAAATTTTTTACTACATGGTGTAAAGCAAAACTCGTTCGCGAATTTTAAAGCAATTAAGTTACTCATCACCATTTAAAAAAAGAAAAAAGAAAAAGAAAATTTACTGGATTTACTTTTTTTATTTGCATATTGTACAGGTGAAATTCGAGTTTTAAGAGAAATTTATTCATCTAACATTTTCCACTATAAATTTTACCTAGATTTATAAAGCAGATCATAGTAAATTAAATAAATTTTTTTCAATAAACAATTTTTGTGATTTTTTAGGCGATCACATTTCAATGTTGCCTAATAAGAAGTTTTCTCTGTAAATTAAGAATTTTTTTTTCTTTGAGAAAAATACAAAAAATTACTCACTTTCTCATTGAGTGATCAGGATATGTGATATAGATAGAAAGAAATTATATTTCATTATAATTATTGTTCTGTGTATTTGAAGTAAAACTTTCGAGCAAGGAATTTCATTTAATGCTGTAGGTATTGATTTATTAGATTGAATTGAAGAAGCATTGTAAAACAATTTTTCTGCTACTCTTATTATTTAACTTTATACCCTAGGGCTGAAAAGTTAGTACTATACACCTGGAAATCCAGAATTCTAGATTCGTTTTGTTAAAAGAAGCAGTGCCAAAAATCATACTGTATTTTTTTTATTCTTTATTAAACTCACATTAAATGTTAAGATACTTTCAAAATGTTAGATATTATCTATACACAGTAAGTTTGAAAATTTGAAGATATGGTCTCGCAATTCTCTGATTTTTCAATTTCTATTAACGAAAATTCAATTTTGGAAATTTAAGAGAGTGCATGATTTTCATGCAAGGTTTGGATTATTCGCAAAGTTTTTTTCTTATTTTTCAGTTTTTATTCTATCAATTTTCTATTGCAAAATTTATTTTGGGAATTATTACTACATAAATAAAAAAGTGAAAAATTAATTAATTGTTCAGTCAACCTTTTCAATATGTAAAAAAAGTTTTTATCGTTCTCATTCAGTAAATAATCATTAGGACCGAAAATAATTATGCCCAATCTTCAAGATTCACTAAAAGTCTGAATTGTAAACTGAGTCTAATCTGTAGAAAGTTTGCAATGAATATTTTTAGACTGAGATACATTTTCAATAAATGCAAGCAAACTGAAATCAAAAAACTTTTCAAGTTGGCTAAATTCAAACAATGGATTATTTCAAAAAATCTACACTAACAAAAAATTTTTGGTTCCACATTGTCATGCATTGTGTTTCTTGACTTACATAATTGGTAAGACTTGAAAAATAGTAAAATTAAAGTAAAATTTTTCCTGAATAAAAATTAATCGAAGAAATTAATATAAACTTTCGTAAGTTGTACTTCCTCAATTTTCAACAAAAAATCCTTAAAATTCTTATTTTATTTTCAATGGAATTAACACAATATTTATTTTGCTATTTTCTAATTCAAGAATTTAATTTTTTATGTAATAATTATACCATTATGAATAATGATATTGATGTATTATAAATAAAAGATTTATTATTTTGTTATATTATTGTTATATTATATGTTTAGTAATATAATATAATTTCGATAATAATATAATACACAATAAGCAAAACTACGTATCATATAAATCATTAAAATATATGATTGAGTTTATTTTATTTTTTATAATATTATCATTATGTATTTTAATTTGCTGATGATCAACTTACAATAATGAGAAAAATTAAAAAACAATTTCAAAGTTTTCCCTGAATAAAAACCAAATCGAAGAAATAATTATCAACTTTCAAAAGTTGAACTTTCTCAATGAATTTTTACAATTCTTATTTTTTCTCCAATGAATATACATAGTACATATGGAGTAAATTTATTTTTCCTCATTAAAAACTGCATTCCTAATATAAATATTATATATCAATTAATATAAATTGATACAATATTTTTTCAATAGTGTATTCTAATTTTTATAATCATTATATTGTATTACTATATAATTAGTATGAAAAATTATATATTCATATATTATTAATTCTTTTCATAGTATTATAATAACTTAATTATGGTAGTATGTTAGAATAATATATATGTTAATTATGTTAATATTTGACAATTATATAATAATATTATAATTACATATTGTAATTTACTATGATTACTTTATATATTTTATCTATTTTGAATGAAAATTATTGTGAAGAAGTCAATTTTATTTTTTCAAATTTCTATTAGATAATAATTCTAGTGATAAAAACAAAAAAAAAATTTTTTTACATTAATGTTTTTTGATTTCTTCGTTTCCTCCGTTATTTTATGAAATGACTGAGATCTGACATAGAATTCTATATCAGGGGCTTTCATCGCAAAAAAAAAAATCATAATTATCATCATATGTAATATAATGTAAACTCAAAGAAATTTTACAATGATTTGATAAAACGAAAGTTCTTCAATTTAACGATTGAATAAAAATAATCAATAAAATGTTACAATAAAATATATTAACCATATTTATTAATAGATCATATGTACTGTTATGTTACTTTATATTAACAATGTATTAATATTATCTTCCTAATTATAAAAGAGTGAAAATCTTGCACATCAAGCTGAATCACAAATTTAAATTTCATGAAATTTTACTCACGATATTTGTTATTGTTAAACATTAATTGATGCTAAAATATCAAGTAGACTTTCAATAATTTTTTCTATAATATGTAAACTCGAAGAAATTTTACGATGATTGGATAAGAAAACGAAAGTTCGCAAAGATATATATATTATTATATCAATACAGATAAACAATTTTTGCAGTTAACTAATATATGTATAATATCTACCTAAAAATTGTTGCTTTCGACACTGCAATCCACGAACTCTATTTTGCAAATTTGATTAATCTACAATTGTTTATTGACTCCTTGAAGTATTCAGGGAGTTTGATGTATTAAATGCAAAAAAATCGTGATAATCAGTGATAATCGAGATAATATGCCAAATGATAGGAAAACTCCATAGTTTATTTACAAATATACAAAATCAGCTGATTACTGTTTTTCAACAGTAACCAATCAGAGTGACGGAAATATCTGGTAATAATCTATCTTTTGCTTTCCTATGTTTTCCTCTCTTTTCGAACAGAAAATGGCGGCGCTGTGACGTCATGCGCACAATTACAATAGGTGTTTGTTTATCTCGTAATGTCAAAAAAATCCGAATCGTTGTACGTATGGTACGTATTAATGGTCCGGAAACCGTTTTTTTTTGAAAATTTCTGAAAATTTCAGAATTTTCACTGTTAACGCGGTATTTTTTGATGAATGAAATTTTCACAGCGTGATATTTCTTGCCGTAAGGAATGAGTGCTTTCTTTCAAGCGTTTTCTGTCTGAATTGAAATTTTTTTAACAAATAACTATGCATAAATAGTTGGATAAAATAATGTATCACATATTTTTCTTGTATTCGTGTAATCACACAAACTTTATTAATAAAGAAAACAGCAAAAAATGTCATTATATACGTTCTTGCTGTGTTTTGTAAACACCTGTGAGTTTTGTCACCTGTCAAATGTGTCAAAAATTCTGTCAAATTGTAGTATACAAACATTACAGTTGTTTACAGTAGTGCTTTACAGAAATAAATTGTGTGACCCAATGAAGCAATTCAATGCACGTTTTTCATTTTGACATAAAATAAGTGAACTCTTTTAAATCAAAACTGCTGAGGTAACAATAAATTTCATTATTATAATTTCTAAATAACAAATAACACCCACTTTGTACATTTTATTCTGTCACACACTTTTTTTATACTATTTTTGCGTCAAAGCATGAATGTTATGCACCAAAAAAATATTATACCTCCCCCCTTTTCTTATTTTTTAATTTATTGAAAGACAACTTTTTTATTTGTTCTGAAAGAAATTCTTGTTAATTTCAGATCATAAAAAGTAGCCCAATGGAGAAAACAGAAAAAAGCAGTATGTACGATTTGGAAAAGCTGGAAGAAGAAGCCAAAGCTACCGCGACGAAGCATGTCGTGAACATGCTTCAGCGCCCTGATCAGCTCGAAAAAGTTGAGCAATATAAACGTAGGATTGGGCGTAAAAAAGCGTCAGTGGAAGCAATGCTGAAAACAGCGATGCAGAGTCAACTTGATGGAGTTCGCGTGGGTAAATAAATTAAATGATGCAATTTGTAAATTATAACGTAATATAATATGATATATGTATATATTGTATAATACAGTATATAGGTATTATGTCAAGTATAATATACAAATTTTACAATAAAAATATCAATATTCAATTAAAATCAAGAGGTTACAAATCACAAAAACTCTAAAAAATTTCCGAAACCTTGAAATACAGGGTGTCCTAAAGTCAGCAGATCATCCGAAAATCATAAATTTCTCATAAACTTCTGGGACACTTTATCCTTTGAATTTTTTGAAAATTCGCAACCTTTGAACAGTTATTATTCATTCAATTTTGTCTACTAACTCTTTTCATAGAAGAGACTGCTTCTCTTTACTTAGCTTACTCTCATGGGAATACTGGGATCACTGAGGTGTGTATCGTGTAATGTAGGTTAATGGCTTCTCTTATCTCTCTTTAAAAAAAATTAAAAGATACTGCATTGTAAAGGTGACAGTTTGACAAAAGAATTTTATATCTAAAACAAATGTGAGGCGACGAAAACTTTAATTTCTAGAATTTTTTGTCATAAAATTTTCTGTCAAGATAAGAGACATTATTATTCTACATTCCATAAGACACCTTAATAAACCCCCCCCCCCCCCCCACACTTTTCTATTATAGAGTAAGCTTAGAAAAAAAAGGGAAGAAGGGGCTTCAATCAAAAGCCTTGCCTTGCTGAATGGTAAGTGAACGAAATTTAATTATTATCAACTCTATGAATTTTGCAAATTTTGAAAAATTGTAAAGGAAAAAGTATCTTAGAATTTTATGAGGCATCGATGGAAGAAGATTTTGAACGTTGGGATTGAGATAATTTTTTGATAATTTTTGTTTTTCAATTAAACAATTGATTTTCTTCGACCAAACCGCGAGTAACAATGTGGTAACCGCGGAGCAAAGGAAAAAAATTTTATGAACACAGTTCAACAAAATTTCTTGATATTTTCGTGTTGCAAAAAATTTTTTAATTTTATAGAATTATTGGAGCCCTCAAGATTTTGAATGCTTTTATTCTTCTTGAAAATTTTCGAATTCCAAACATTTTGCAAACTGATTTGAACGTCTTTAATTTTATGAAAATTTATTCTCATTATAATTCCTTTTGATTTTTCAATATTCTCAAAGTTTTTTTACTTTTTGAGTTTTTTGGTTTATTCAGAAAAATTAAATAGCATTATAATTAGGCATATTTTGAAAAAATATAATGAACACACTCCACAAAATTTCTTAAAATTTCCGGAAATTCTACAAAATTTCGAATGCTTTGTTCTTTTTATTATTTTCCGAAGTTCAAACATTTTGCTAACTAATTTTAGCTTCTCTAATGTTATAAAAATTTGATATGAAGATTTCTTGTAAATTTCCAATATTTTCCAATTTTTTTGGATTTTTTAAAAAAACAATGCAGCAATAAAATTACACATATTTCAAAAAAATGAAACTAAAGTAATTTTGTTATATTTTCAGAAATTCCACTAGTTTTTGAAATTTTATAGAATTATTAAAAAATCCTGGAAATTTCGAGTGTTTTTATTGTTTTTAGAAATTCCCGAATTATTTAAAATATATTGTAAACTAATTTGAATTTCCTCAGCGTAGTATAAAAATTCGATTTTATTCAGATTTCTTGTGATTTTTCAAGTTTTTTTTTGGATTTTTTAGAAAAATAATGAAGTACTATTAAAAGTGAATAAAAATATTCAGAAAATTTGAGTAGTTTCCAAATATTTTCGGAAACTACGAATTTGCCAAATTTTATAGAATTATTTGAAACCCTGAAAATAAGTAAGATTTTATTTTTTTCAATATTTTCCGAATTTTAATTTCAAACATACTGCACCCTAATTTTCTAAAAATTTGATCTCAAATAGATTCCTCCTGATTTTCCAATATTTTGTATGTTTTTTAGATAAAAAAAAAAAAAAAAAAAAAAAAAAATACATTATAATCACGCATGTTTCAAAAAATATATTATGAACCCAATTGAATAAATTTCTTGATATTTTTGAAAATCCTACAGATTTTCGAAATTTTATAGAATTATTTAAGACCGTAAAAATTTCAAATTTTTTCAATGTTTTAAAACATTCACGAATTCAAATATATTATATTAAAAATCCATTTAAATTTCCACAGTTGCATTTAAATTCAATTTCAATTTCTTGTGATTTTTTCAATATTTTTCAAGTTTTTTAGAATTCGTTAAAAAAATAATAAAACAATATTAAAAATTAATGAAAAGTATTATGAACGTATTATTTTCTAACTATTTTCAGAAACTTTACGAATTTTTTTAATTTTATTGAATCATTTGAAACCCCTAAAAATTTGATACAATTTTATTCTTTTTAATATTTTCCGAATTTCAAACATACTGCAAATTAGTTTCAATTTCCTTAATTTAATAAATTTTGATATCAATCAAATCACTCGCGGTTTTTCAATATTTATTAAGTTTCACAAATTCACATTAAAAAATAAAAAATTTTAAGTGTATATTTCAAAGAAATATGACACTAAAGAACCTTTTCTCGTTGCTTCAGTTTCAAATTACTACCCACCCAAAAAAATCGCATGCGGCACCTCCCGTAATCTGCCCCTTTTCCAACTCGTGGAAAAATAAACTATATCCTTCCAACATCGTTTCCCATAGGTTTCCACCAACTACAAAGTTCCCTGGTGAGCATCGTCGCGATCAAAGAAGAACTCGGCGCCATCGGGTGCGCTTTTAAACAAGCCCCGGAACTGAATCAGAAGCTGCAAGCAGTCCAAGAAGAGAACATGCGCTACTCGCAATACGTAACAGCCAAGGAAAACCTAAAGCACATTTTCACGGTTCCTGAGAGCGTGGAAAAAACCAAGCAATGGATCATAGATGGAAAGCTCCTTCACGCACACCAGAGTTTGATGGACCTGGAAAACTCACGAGACGATTTATTGTACGAGTTGCACAAATTGCCTAACCAGTCGAAAGCTGATATAGTGATGTTGAAGGCGTATTTCGAGCAAGTGGAAGATCTGTCTCGAAGACTGGAAAAACAGTTGACTCTGGTGCTTGGTCGGACGTTGAATACTGTGAGAAAGGAGCCAACGATTATAGTAACAGCGTTGAGGATTATCGAGAGAGAGGAGAGAGCGGATTATTTCGCGGTCCAGAGGCATAGGCAGAGCGGGTTTATGCCACCCGGAAGACCCAAAAGGTTGGACATTCTTCGATTCGATGTTTTTTTATGATCTTATCAATTATAGAATGAACAGTTTATTTCTACTCAGGCCAGGGCGTAGGCAGAAAAAATCTTCAGAAGAGGTTTTTCGAGAAAAATTATTTGCTTTGGGATTTTTCAATTTTTCGGATTTCAGGATTTAAAAGTTATACAACTTTTGAAGTCCAGTGTAGTGCATTTTTCATGTTCGTATATAATATAATAAGATTCGATTTTTGTCATTTCCTTGCAAGTCACTGAGATTCAGATTTTTTTTTTTTATATTACTTTTGGTATTTTTTAGCATTTTTTTTGTTTTATTATACATAAATATACTTGAAGGATTTTCAAATGTAATATTATGAATTCTTATATAGCTTTCTAGAATTCGATACTCTAGAAATGAAAGTTCTGAAAATTTTTTAATATATTTCTAGATTTTTAGAAAAATTATATGTAAAAGATTTTCAGTAATTTATAGACCTCTAGAATTTTCATATTAGTTATATTTTTATTAAATTTTGTAATATTTTCTGGCATTTCAATAGATTTTTGTATTTGATGCTACACTGTAAAAAAATACGGAAATTTCCTATACCATTGTACTGCAAATTTACTATTCTTTCATGTTCCACATACTTGAATAGAAAAATTTCCTTAAAATATGGAATATTAGTATAAATAAATTGGAAAATTCGAACTAATTATAGAAAAATTATTGTAAAATTTCACTACAAGGTAATGGTTAATGACTTTCGTATCAGTACAGTAAAATTACCACCAATTTTTTTTAGAGTGTATGTTATTGTGAAATAAAACGAACTTTAGTATCTCAATTAATTCCGAGGAAAACAGTATCTTTCACATAGATTTCCAATACTTTTTGGATTTTTATCGTATTTTTATGGTATTTAAAAAGAACTTTCTGTCTCCTTCCACGCTAAGCGTTACACCAAATTTCAACTAAATCATAGAATTTCAAAATTTTGTATGGATTGTGTAGTTCACTCGACACTCAAGTTAATATATGAATATTAGTCCTTAATATCATAATTTCTAGAGGTTTTGAGCACTGAAACTTTTTTGCTTGTTCGAAGAAAAAAATTCATTACGTCTGAACCATTCATCCGATTTGCTTGAAATTTTGCTTTAATTCTTTAGGAATGTTTAAGCTCTCATTTTGTCGATTTCTTTGATCAATATTGTTTGGACTAATAAATTTTTGTATAATTTGTCTATAACAATTAAAATTTTTTTTACCTTCTCAACGCCGTATATTAACGGGATGCAAATGAAAAATACGCGGAAAACGTTCACCTTTAAGAATCCATTTAGAAAATTTTTTATTCTCAATTCCTTACAGAATTAATTAATTACAAATTTTCTATATTTTTCGCGTTCTGTTTATTATTTACGGAATCTAGTGGACTTTTTGGTATATTTAACGATTTTTAGTGTTTTTGTATATGTACATATTTTAGAATTCGATGTTCTAGAATTAGAATTTAAATCAGTTTTCAATAGTTTTATAAGTTTTTGGAAAAACTAAATTCATACAGATTTTTTATGTTTTATAAATTTCAGGTATTGTTGTATTTTTTTAGTATGCATAGGATTTTTTAGCTTTTTTTTTGGTATTTTTAGAGATCGTGAGTGTTTCTTCATATTTTCTACAAAGATGTTAATTTCTAGAATTTGGTACTGTAGAATTAAAATTTTAGCTGATTTTTAGTCATTTTATAGATTTTTGTGTAAACTTACTTGTATATCGATTTTCGGTGTTTATTGATTTCTTGTACTTTTGTATTTTTATAGTATTTATAAAATTTGTATCTTTTATTTGTATTTTGATAGATTGTGTGTATTTCTTCAGAAGTACCTACATTCCTAGATTTCGATGTTCCAGAATATAAATTTAAAATGATTTTCAATAATATCATAGATTTTAAAAGTAATCACACCTACATAGATTTTTTATATTTTCGTTTCATTAGTATTAATACAATTTTGTAGGTTTTTTGTATTTTTATAGATTCCAAGTATTTATATAGATTGAAGATTGATGTTCAAGTTTTTTTATTAATTTGATGTTCTAGAAATCAAAGTTAATTATTTTTATCAGATGTTTTAGAAAATTCTTTCACAGAATATCGACTTTTATTTTTAATATTTCTTCAAAGCTTGCAGGATTTGAAAGATTTTCTGGTATTTTTCTGGATTTATATTGTAGATTTTTAGAATTCGATGCTTCAAGGTTCGAATTTTCCCAGATTTCCAAGATACTCGTAAATTCCAATTTTTAAATAGTAAAATTTCATTATATTGGAACAATTTTTCACATTTCTGTTTACTATTTTATTTTCACCAAACATTATTCATGATAAGAATTTTGTTCACGAAAAAATTCTTCTGGAGACAAAATAATTGCAATTTTCATGTTAGTATAATTAAGAATCCTGAATATTGGTAACTTTTGAGTACTTACATGAAACCATTTGTTATTTTCTCAAGATTTCAGTAGGTACATGTTTGATCATTTGTTATTTCATTTTTTCTGTATTTTTCTTTATAATGTATATTTTTATAATTTATTGTTGTAATTTTTATTTTTTCTACATAAAATAATAATTTTATCCTAATTGCGGAATGGATTTGAACCCTTAAAACCCCCCTTTGCCTACGCGCCCGCCTCGCAATAACGTGGGACAGTTTCAGAAGGGTTTACTTATTGACAAATGGCCATAAGATTCTTAGGAAGATCTAGTCTCGTGTAGGTTTGTACAAATAAGTATATAATTTCCTCAGGTGGAAAGAGCTCGCTCTTTCGATCCTGGCAGATGCCGTCGCCAACCGAGTCGAGGGCACCCACGTCGACGAGAAAGCAGACAACAAAATGTGGCTCGTTAGGTATCTCGAACTCACCAGGATACTCATCCTCGAGGATCTGAGAGTTGCCAAAACCCTTTGCACTCCCTGTTTCCCCCCGTCTTACAATATTGCCGACAGATACGTCAAAATGTATCACAGCTCGCTCTCGCAGCATCTTAAAGACATCGTCGCTGGTGGTCTCGACGGCAACGAGTACGTTTCCCTTTTGGCTTGGACAATGAACACCTATCCTGGTCCAGAATTAATGGGTCATCCAGACTTGAACATCGACGTCGACAGCATTGGTCCTCTTTTGGACAGCGACATTTTGAAAGATCTCCAGGACAAGTACCTGAAGTACATGTGCCAGAACTATGAAGACTGGATGAAAAACACTCTGGAGAGCGAAAAATCCGATTGGGCAAAGGGCATTCTGTCAGAAGAGAGTATTCATGAACTCTACTATCACACCTCTGCTCCTGTCATCATTTTCCAGATGATCGATCAGAATTTGCAGGTAGGATTCAGATAACGATGGGAAATTACAGTGATAAATTGTCCTAGGTTGTGTAAGGTTCTGACGAATCTATTTTTGTCCAGGTGACAAAAACGATAAGTGCAGAGTTGACAGCAAAAGCCCTCGTGCTCTGTATGGAGCAAGTGACGAAGTACTGCGCCATGTACAGGCAGGCAATTTTAAATATAAAAAATAAGCACTTTGAAGACCGCAACCAAGTGCCAAACTTTACCCACCACATTATCACGGTTGTAAATAATTGTTTGCAATTTATTGAACTCACGCAACAAATGAAAAAGCTGTACTGGGGCCCAAGTATTAAGAGTGATGGGTTATCGAAATTCGAGACTATGTTGCAAGCTTATCAGCAGCTACGTATCGAGGCCGCGAGGATTCTGTTGGATCAATCGTTTTTGGATTTGGAATTGCATTTTAATGACCTCTTGACATCGAAATGGCTGGCTTCTCCAATTGCTGTGCAGACCATTTGCGTGACTCTCGAGGATTACTTTCAGGTAGCTTAGCATTTTTATAAACTTAGAATGAATGATACTTTCTATGAAGTGATCACGTGTTGTTAAAAAAATAATGAAGTAGAGAAATTAATATTCACAAACCGAAAAATTTTCACTGATTAATTAGAAATCAATTATTTTGAGGTTTACCTCTGGTTAACTTAAAGCAACAATTTTTCATCGGGTTTTCTATAAAATAAGAGTTGAAAAGAGAGGTCAGAAGTAAAAGAATTGAAAATAGTTATGGCTGTGGATTTAGATAATTGGAGATGAGAATTTTGAATCCGAAAAATTATTTATTTTGATATTTAGGAAGAATTTTGTTGAAATTGACACGATGACAGTTAATTTATCAAAGTTTTTAATAACTCAACAAAAATTAACTTTTCTGTTTATCATTTTTTTTAATGATATTAATTTAATGGTTTTTAAGATTTATTCTTCATTGTAGCATTTTTTCCATTTAGTATTCTAGTTATTCAAGTAAAAATTGATGTTTTTGAATGATAAGCACATTTTGCAGTAAATTTCAATGCAGAACTTTTTTATGATTGAACAATTCCATTTATTCTGATTTCTACATTTATAAACACGAAGTCATACGAATTAAGACGATTCGGTTTCTTAAGCAAAAAACTACATTCTTCAAAGTTTGTGTTTTGAAATATGAAAATGAGAAATTTTTCTGATTTGTAAATTTCTATATTTTATATAGTTGAATCTATATGCATAATTTTTTTTTAATTTCTTGCCTTTTTGTGGACTTTCATTTTGTAGTTCATTTGACTAAAAAATAGGAATTTAAAAAAGAGGTCAGAAACAAAAAAACCAGAAATAATTATGACTGTGGGTTGAGTGAAAAAAAAAAAAAATAAAATAAAAAGTCCTATACCAGAAAAATTATTCACTTTGATATTTTAGGTGAATTACGTTAAAATTGACATTTTAATAGTAAGAAAACAATTAAAAATTTAAAAATAGTTAATATAAATTGACTTTATTAATCATTTTCTCAATTAAATGATTTCTTAGAATTTCATATCTGAATCAAACATTCTCCATTGCAGAATTTTTTTAGTTTGATTTTTTATTTATACAAGCAACAATTTGCTGTATTTGATTGATCAGCACATATTTGCAGTAAAATTTCAACTCTCAACTTTTGTATGATCAAAAAGTTCTATTTTTACTAATTATAATTATTACTGCGTAAAAATGCAATGAATACCATTTATTAATGAGAATTTACCATTTATCATAATAACAACAAATTTTACAATTTTGAAAATTGCTTATACAGAATACTGAACTTACATTTCTTTTGAATCCAGAATTTTCATTTTTATTAGTTGAATATATACCTATAACTATTTTTCATCCGTTTATACATAAATTTTTTACAACTCTTTTACTTGGTTGCATATTAGGTATAAAAATTTTCATGAAAAATTTATGAATTTTGAACTTTCAATAATAATGATAATGAGAAATTTCTTTATTTATAAATACAAATTCTTAAGAATTCAGAAGTTTTAGTTTTTTAAGCAAAATATTTACAATTTTTTAAATTTGCCATTAAATATTAAAATTACTGATCTTAAAATATGTGTATTTCATTAATTGAATCCATTAGCAGAACTTTTGTTGATTTTTTCGATTATTGTCTTTTTTTAACTTTTATTTTGTAGTTAATTCTATTGAAATAAACAATTGAAAAAATTATTGAGATCTGAAATTCGAAATAATTGATTTTTAATTAGTCGATATTATTCAAAAGTCTCACGTATGATTTATTTATTCAAACACACAGACATTTTTGGTATTGCAATTTTTCAATTATTTACCATTTTCTTATCAAGTTAAAAATCTAGCAATTGTAAATAAATTCTCTTCAATGCAATCAAGCCTTTTTTAAAATGCAATTGATTCTGTTTTTTAATGCAAATTTACAATTAATCTCAATTTCAGCAAGTCTAATTTTTCTAAATCCTGATCAAGAAACTATACAATCTCAGTTAATCAATAGATTTTTGAAACGAAATTCCTTTCACATTTACGCAGAAGTTTTTTCAGTGTAAGAATTCTCTTTTTTTCCATGCACAAATCGCATAAAAACTTGCATTTACTAACTAGTTGGAGAATATTTATTATCATTGTCGCTTTTTCTAGGACTATAAGCACTTAAAGCCCATCAACTTTAAATATGTAAACGCCGAGGCCCAACATTTGATTGCCAAACGTTACATCACCGCCATGTTCCAAAAGAAGATAAATCTGAAAACCTATGACGACTGCTTGTCTTGCACTTCGAAAATAATTTCCGAAGCGGACCAGTTGATCCATTTTTTCGCACGAGTCGCTCCTGAAAATGGGAATTCAAAATCATCTTTTAGTGTCACAAATTCGGAATCCTCGGGGGATATTGCAAATGCAGAATCATCTTCGGAAATGAGAAAAACAGAATCTCCTTTTGAGGTCATCAAACGTTTGGCTGAAGTTCTGCGGTGCAAGGACCCTGAACTTTTGTCCCTAGATTTGCATTCTTTGGTGGAAAAATATCCAGATGTCACGGAGGACCAGCTTGTGAGGTTGCTGAGTATGAGAAGTGACGTCTCAAGATCCGAGGTCAAGGAAAAAGTCGCGTATGTCATGGAGACACAAAAAGATCGAAGGGCTAATTTTGGCAACCCTAACAGCGTTTTTAGACAAATTGTTTTGCAAGACAGTTTTCTTAGTTGGAAACCTTAAGCTCATGTGAATTTTTTTGTAGTTTTTGTGTATTGCAGGTTTTCAAATTTAACCAAATTTAGTCATGTGATCTTTGCAAAGATCACATTGTAAAAGTTCCAAATTCTTATTCATGAATGAATTTTTTTTTTTTTTTTTTTTTTTTGAGAAAAAATTCCTCAAAGTTGTTGCAAAAGGAAAAAATTATTATTTTTTCAACATTAAAATTGATCGAATTTTGGAGAACTCTAGGAGTGGTTTTTAGAGTTATTTCTGCACTTATTAAGCTTCTTTTTTTTTTAGAAAAAATTTATATGAAACGTTGTTATTTGTTTACGTGATCATTTAATTGGTGATATTTCATTAATCATGTTTGTCTTTTGTATATATAGATATTATACAAAAATGTATATACTTTAAAGAAATCATTCTACTAGTTATGAGCTTTTGTTAATAAAAGATATTTGTTCAATTGTTTTTTTTAATCAGTTTTGTCAGTGTTTCTTCATGTCCTTCCCTGGAAACTTAAATTATTCGATAAAAGCCATCAATGGCCCACGGTTGTGGGCCGAGGTGAGGGCCTGCGACAACACGATTATTATCAAAAAAATAAATACACATAACCTAAAAATTTTTTTGCTTCCACTTTCTTTATATTAAAAACACCATGATTTTTACTTAAAACACTCGTAGATTCTAAATTCTATCATACCTTCAATATGTACACCTCAATTTTCCTTGTTTTAGTTTAAAACACTTTTTTCGATATCTCACAAAACGACTTTGTCGTATTTAGAAAGTTTCGCAGTAGGACGCTTAGCTCTGGTCGGAGATTTTTAATAGATAAAATTCGGCAAACGTCAAAATCGTGACACAGCTGATCGCTCGAGCACCTGTTTGTTATAATTGTGTTGTGTTCGTTTCATAGATATAGGAATATACATAGCAAACGAGAAAATATTGGATGATCAAATCCTCAATTCAAACTTGATGACTTTGAATACTTTCCATAAAAGATCAAAGTGCCAACGTGAAAAGTATTCAAAGTTATCGAGTTTGAATTGAGGATTTGATCATCCAATATTTTCTCGTTTGCTGTGTAGGAACGGAGTGTAAAGTTGTACTCTAGGCGAGGGGGGCTCACGAGCGGGGGAGCGGTAAGGTGACACCTTTTGATTGGCTGTTGGCTCTGCGCATGCTCCCTGCACTTGTACTTGAAAACCGTGCTCTCACGTGCAATTCTAATAACGGTATCCGTTCGGGTTTTGTCCGTCGCTATTTATTCGAATGAAATAAACGTACAGCATGATATATGTTATGCTACACTGCAAACAGAAAATGATTGGAGACACAAAAACGGATTGAAACTCACTGCGTTTTAATACTTTTTAGCGTCGACGCCTTTGATCTCACGCAACGCTAAAAAGTATTGAAATTCTGTGCGTGTGAATCATTTTTTGTGTCTCCCAATAAATTTCTGTTTGCAGTGTAATAAAACGAATGCATAAAGTATTTTGTGGTTCATGTTAGCGATTTTATAAGGTAAAATGGTGATAGCCGCAGATTATTGGCGGAAAAGATATTATTTCTAGAAAATTTATTATTGAATTCAATATTGAATTCATTTCAACAAAGAAAAAAAATGAATTTTCTACAAATCGAAACTGCGGAAGTATTTATATATTTTTCCAGCTTTTCATTCAGCTATTCATTGATCCCATCAAACACAGCAAACGAGAAAATATTGGATGGTCAAATCGTCAATTCAAACTCGATGACTTTGAATACTTTCCATAAAAGATCAAAGTGCCGACATGAAAAGTATTCAAAGTTATCGAGTTTGAATTTAGGATTTGATCATCCAATATTTTTTCGTTTGCTGTGAAGTATTTGAATCAATAATATACAAAATTTATAAATTTCCAAACTTTCATTCAAAATAATGTTTTAGCGTAGGAAAAAAGTATCATGAACTACAGTAATTTTCCAATTCAACTTAACAATTAAATAAAAACTAAAAATTATCCAGCATCTAAAAAAACTCGAGTATTTCAATAAATCTAGGTAAAAGCTGGATGAAAAAGATAAAAACTAAAACACGCAAAGATCAATTTGATAGAAAAGATATTAAAGTAGATCTAATAAACCCAGAAAGGCAAATGTTCTTAATTTTTGGGTCATATTTGCCGCATGCTCTTTGACATGCATGGCGAAAAGTTGGCAGCAGTTGCAGACGCAATTGGTCGGCAGTTTGACGACAAGCGTTTGTCACAACAAAACAGCTGCAAATATGATGCAAGCTAGCTAAATGTCATGCCTTAACTGCCCATTTGTAAAATATCAATTTTACCCTCTTGTCGCAATTCTATGCTCTTTAAATAAAAATGATTTGTAAGTATGAGGGTTAGTTAATGCAAAAAAATTTTTTATTTATCATCTTCTTTCGATTATTAATCTGTAAAATTTCGTCAATGTTTTATAAAAAAAACTTGTACGTTTTTTCATGTACACGTGCACCTACGTAATTTTTCCCGACTGCAGCTAGCGCGGTGTAGCGTGGTCTGGCTTGGTCGGCAGTAGAAGCAAGTGTGTAGACACAAGTAGAAGAGTGTTAACACACACACAAGTGTTAACACACAGTGATGAGGTGGGAGAGCAGGGGAGGGTAGGAATGGAACTTTCATGCCTTACTTCCCCCTCCCCTTCAACAAATCGAATTCCGCATGCAAAATGAAAAGAAATGAAATAAAAAACACAAAGTTCAACTGGACAACAAATAACAACAATTCGAAATACACAAATAATCGATGAATATAAATAAAATAATGAATTTGACACAAACTTTTTGTATAAATACATATAATGCGCACAATTAGAGAAACTCTCCTGGTCAAAAAATAACCAAATCCCCACAAAAAAACATTTTCCAATGAAAAAAGTGGAGGTGGAGGCTTCGTTTGTCATAGCAATCAACAAAAAAAAAAACCAAATCAATCACATGCGCTTAAGTGAGTTAAAGTAAGTAAGTCTGCATCGACAGTTCTATGATTCAAGTTCTGTAGGGAAATCCGCGGATGACTCCAATAAATTAAAAATAAATTTTCAATTTTATTATCATTTTTCGCCTTTTTCTGTATTACAGTACTTTCTGAATCCTTTTTCTTACGCGGCCATTTCAAGTCACTCACCTGCCCACTTTTATGACAATTACTGATATTAGTGTAAACATAATCGATTGCTTCATTTTTCTAACTAAACGCTTTTTAAAAAATAATTATAGTGCTTCCCGAATGAGAAGTCGAGTAACGACCAAGAAGTGGCATAAGGTGAAATACTTTCACATTCAAAAATTTTTTTAAGAAAGAACATTTCATACGAAAGTATTCTGAAATATAATTTTTCTATTCAAATTATCAATTGATTTATTTCATGGTTTGTGCGAAACAAGGATACTAAATGCAAGCCACACCCACCGTCTCGACGATATTCTGTCCATGTTAAAAAGCGCTTCGAGTATACGAGTCGAACATCCTTATTTTAGTATCCTTGGTGCGGAATTTTAAAATGTGGTTAGCATAGACCTAAAGACGCACCTGTGATGAGAACTTCTGCAAATTTTATAAAAGTATGTGTGGCACAAATTGTATAGAAATTCTATGCAATCTACTCATACGTGAAAATGTATATCCTAGCTAAAAATATTTAAATGGATGACAATGTGAACATACACGTGGACATCTACATAAAAAGTGGCACGTGAAAATGCCAGATGAATGTTGAAAGGATCAGGATGTTCACATACATAGTTGAATGTTTGAAGCTAATATGATGATGTACTATAAATTTAGACGCAAACTTGCAACCTAGAAAAACACACCTCCTTCATACATCCAAATAATAAACATACTTAGAGAAATACAGACAAACAATGAACAATTTCTCTTACTCGTTATCTTATGATTTAATTTCATATAAGTGGGCAGGTAAGTGACTTGAAATGGCCGCGTAAAAAAAAAAGGATTCAGAAAGTACTGTAATACAGAAAAAGGCGAAAAATGATAATAAAATTAAAAATTTATTTTGAATTTATTGGAGTTATCCGCGGATTTCCCTACAGAACTTGAATCATAGAACTGTCGATGCAGACTTACTTGCTTTAACTCACTTAAGCGCATGTGATTGATTTGGTTTTTTTTGTTGATTGCTATGACAAACGAAGCCCTCATCTCCACTTTTTTCATTGGAAAATGTTTTTTTGTGGTTCAAAAGCACAAAAAAAAACTCCCATTCCTGAAAGAGATTTTATTCGCTGAAGACAATTTTTATACATGAAACATTTAATAAGACTTCAATATCTTCTTAAATTTTACTTTATATCTTAGAAAAACTTTTTCTCAGTAAACATGCGTTTCACAGAATATCTATTGTCACTTTTAGTTTGCATATGGAAGATCCAGATAATATCACTGAAAAATTCATTCTATTCAAAAATATCAAGTCATAACAAAAACGTAAAATTTGATTTCCACAAATTTCTAATTTAAATGATCAAAAAATTATGTGCTATCAAAAAAAACCGAAATCGATTTTTCAGATAGTAGAAAAAAGAATTACAAAAAGTTTGAAAAATAGCTACACCCGAAGATCACAATGTGAGTAATTCAGTACAATGATATTTTCATACTTTCATTAATATGTTCAGTATCCAAAAACCTGTTGGACAGTATTCCATCACTTGCAGCCAAACACCTCGAAAATACAGTATTTATTTTCTTTTCATAAATTAGAAAACTTATCCAAGTACCAGTTATGGTCCTTCATTGTTGCTAAGAGTCCAGATTCGAGTACTGTCGAATCTTTGGATTCGAAATTAATTTTTGGGAGCCCAAAAAGCGGTGTCATCGAACCACCCATGGCACTGTAAAATTCGATGTTCTTTACAACACTCTACAAAAAAAAGAATCTTTAAATTCTGCATACCTAAGTATAGCAGCCCCAGCACAAATGTCCCACTTTTTTATTGCTGTCATGTGAACGTACGCTGTGGCATTACCCAAGATTACTTCTAATGTTTTGTAGCCTACAAACAACAATCAAAAATGTAATTTTTTTACTTATGGGAAAATAAACAGTATCTATAAACTGAATTAATAATTCATAAATCAGTTCTGAATTTTGGGAGGAGTGGATTTAAAGTTTGATATATTGAATTTTTTCCCAACCTGCACCCGCTGCAGATATTATTTTTACATTCTTCCCAAATGCTATTTTGGATGAATTTTCAACTTCACCAGCATGAGAACGAGACACAATCAAAACTGGAGTCCCATCTTCCTCCAAAGGCTGAAAAAAACATTATTTAAATAAAATTTTTAAAAAATTATAGTATGTTTACACAATAAATGTCACCTTTGATTTGTCTTTCAAATTGTTCGATAATTTATGACCGACCCAGGCCCAAAATGTGGATGTTGGTTCGAAAGGTTTGTGGATGACTCCTATTATAGGTTCTCCCTTGTATGCAACACAGACCATTGTTGTAACATATTGCAACAAGTTTTCTGAAAAATCACACATTTTTTTCATGTCAAATTCGTCCAAATTTACTTAAATAACAGTTTCAAAAATGTTGTGTTCGAAAATCTGATTTTTGTGATTGTAAAATTCGTGTAAATTTTTGTGAGATTGTTTTCATGTCCTTTTATGTTATGATAATTAGGAATATGATAAGTAAAGAAGGTGAATTTGTGTTGGCATATACAAAATTTTGATGTTATAGCGTTGACTTCAACGAAACTTTTATTTTATATTTACTGTATGCAGAATCATGATTATTCCAAATTTTTTAACTTATGTCCTTCTTTTTATTCTTATTTTGCATCAAACGAAAAAATTCAACATACAAAATTAATGGAACATATGATTGATTTACAGTTCAATTTATCAGTGGAAATTTTTCAGTTTGTGAATACAAATTTAACTGTTTCAAAATTTTCTTCAATAATACAATATAATATATCTGATTAAATAAGTTATTAAATGTAGGCGCACTATTTCTAGTATTTATAAATTATTGAATTTTGAGAATTAACTTAAGTATATAAAATAGCACAAAAATTACAAACCTGTAAATTCTTTGGTTGCATCCAAAGGATCTATCCAAACTGTGATGTCTTTGATATCAAGTAATACATCAGCAACATCGTTTAAATCATTAACATTATTTTCAAGATTGGCAATATTTTTTTCTTCACAGCCTATGGATTTTTCTTCAGATATGATCGTCATTTTTGGGAATGATTTTGTCAAAGATTCATACATTGCACAATGAGATCGGTAATCAGCTTCTGTCACTGGATCATTTACACCTGGAAAATTTTCATTTCCTTACCTTTCCAGTGAAATAATGAAAAGTAAAATAAAGTGAATACATTTTACTTAATGTAGAAAATATATTAATTACATATATTTATTTAGTGAATATATTTTGTTTAATTTATGTATATTCATCAATATATTTTACTTAACGTAGTCAATTTTTGTATTTGAGAGGAAATGACGTCTATGTATATTTTTATTTCTTTTATTCTTTTTTACTCATGCAGTTTTTCTATGATTTCAAATATTGTTTGGTATTTCTGAAACTACACTCAAACCTCTATTTTATTGGAGGCATTCTCAATTAAAATCAATACCAACTAAATCGAGGTTTCAGTGTATTTGTATTTTCCTGGATGTATGAAATGTTGTAAGATCTAATGTTATTCTTCACGCTCACAGCACGGAAATCACTTATTCTTGTGTTTACTATTGTCCCGTAAAAAACTCGTTCTCGCCGCGCGCCTTCTCGCCGTTTTCTATGCCGCTCGAAGGTCAAGCGGCAGAGAAACTCGTCTTTTCATGACACAACAGTAAACAAAGGACTAAGTAATTTCCTTGCTGCGAGCGTGAAAAATATCTCTCGTGTCAAGGAGTATCAAAACTCCAGTTTTACTCGTGCGATTTGCTCACTCGCTACTCTCGCTCGCAAAACTTCACACTCGTAAAAACGCTCGTTTCTGCTCCTTGATATGAAATATACTATATTTATATTTCTGGTATTTTTATATATTTCAAGAGCTCTAAAATTCGAAATCCATTAAATTTTTCATTTTTCAGAGGATTATTCAGAAAACAGTGTCTCAATATATTTTTATTTCTTTTAGAAGTTTATGCATTTTCTCAGTTTTTCTATGATTTAAAGAAACGTTCAGTATTTTTAAATATTGCTATATAAATTTCCAGAATTCGATGCCCTAGTTATTAAAGTTATATAGATTTTTTATGTCCCATAGATTTACTTGTATTTTTCTAAATATGCATTTTCTTTTTGTATTTCATAGTATTTATAGAATGTTATAGAATATTTTGTATTTCTAAAGAATTCTCTTTAAATTTCCAGAATGGGATTTCCCAGAATTGTAAGTTTGAAGTATTTTAATTGATTTCACAGACAACAGTTTCTGTATAAATTTAGTGCTATTAATATTTTAAAATTTTTAAAGACTTTAAAGATTCAAAAAATTTAAAGTATTTTTATGGACTACTATATACATATATTATTGGAATTCAATGCTCGAGAACTTAAAGTTTCTAGATTCTTGGAATTACATCAATTTTTCAAGAATCTAATATAATTAATAAGAAACTCAAAAAAAATCGAACTTTCAGTTTCTTTTTCCGCATTCGTTAAATTATGTAAGTTTTTTTAATATAATCGATAGATTTTAAAGATCTTGCTATTGATAGTATTTTAATATATTTTTACGTGGATTTCTAGAATGTAATGCTTCCAATTTTGAAAGTTTACTAATAAAAAATAAAAAAGCATATATTTTTTGTCGATATTTTCACACAAATTACTAATATTCCATTCTGTTTCATTAAAAATAATAAATATAGGTTTTTTCGACAGAAAATAATAAATTTAAAAATTACTAATATCTCAGTTTCAAAACAATTCTTAAAAAGATTGTTCAAAAAACTTGATTAGATAGATAAATTTACTGTGAAATAAATAACAGGATTTTCATTGCTCGTTACAGAACAAAAGTAACTCGTTCCTGTTATCGTTACTTGTTATTAATGTAACACGTTACATTATCGTTACAGTAACAAATTTGACGTTTTAGAGTAACGCGTTACTACTTCCAAACCCTGCTTTTACTAAAGAATTTTTTAAGAATTCTATAATTTCAACTTCAAATTTAAAAATTCGCGTTCCAAACTAAAAAAGTCACAATTTCTATTTTCAAAATTCCCGCTATTATTCCACCAGCTGTGCAAGTAAACGAACGGAAAATATTTCACCTTCTTTGGTTTTTCCTTTGCTGGCGATCATGAAATCCGGACTTTCTCGCACTTGAACGATTTCCAAGCCACCAATTTCCGAAGCTCTGATAGCACTAGCCAAAAGTTTTTTGATAGAAATCACAGTTTTCTCGTCGTTATTAGATTTTTGCAACAGGTAAAAAAAACGGAGCATCAAAATCCCCGTGATAATGAGGACGCACAATTTCTTAGTCCTTACACTCACAGTGAACATTCTATTAATTTTTTGTTTACATTGGTTTTTATTTTCAACTTGTTTTTATTTCCCTCATTTTCTAAACTCTAAACAATTGTAAAGTGTAAACAACAGTAAACAATTACTCTGCAAACAGCTGATAATGTTTAAGTTTTATTTTTCGAGCTGTGATTAGCTGCGATATTAGTCACGTGATCCAAATATATATATATATATATATATATATATATATATATATATATATATATATAGTGTGGTTCTATAAAGTGATATTATATAAAGCTCAGGTCAGAATGTCACTCTGATGTGTAATATTTCCCGTATGTCATCAGAAAGTCTGAATATTCAAACCACTTTTGAATTTTCCGCGGCCGCCATCTTGTTTTCGGCACACCCGAATATATGTTGTCCTTGTCTTTTTTATGTGACAAAAAGACAGAGAAAACAAGTAAAAAATTCGTCTGCTCCAAGAACACGTGGGTTTTTGACAGTAAACATGTAAATAAATTGGATTTTAAGTTTTGATTATTGGTCAGTAATGTACAAGGTCCAACAATGTAATTTTATACTGGTTCAAGTTTTAACTAGGAAAAGCCATACAAGAAATAAAAGGTACTTTTCAACATTTTTACTACGTAATATTTAGTATTTTGGGTGAGTTTGACTTTCTTGTATTGTTTTTTGAAATACATACTTACCAAAACGTAATAAAAAATTGTTTTCGCATGTTTTTATGACTAAATGTATATTTTTTCGTGCGATTTTGAGCTTTTAAAAAAATCTTAGATTAATTGCGATAATTTTAGTGATAAGATTAAAGTGTTTGTAAGGCTCAGAATTTACTTGATTATAACCTTAAAATCAGTATCGAGAAATATAATAAAAATTGAAAAAATTAGCCACTTTAGCTGGAAATCATGTTCATAATTAGTCTTTTAAAAAAAGTAGAAATATTTTCAAAATACTTTTTACGAATCATATTTTAGAGTTATATTCTTATTATTTTGATATTTAATTCTATACCATTGATTTGTATTAATTTATTATTAAAAAATTATTTATAACAAAAAAATTACGCTTATGAAAATTTAAAAACTCACTTATCACAATGATGATATGTTTTTCAAATATCGAATTAATCACCATTGATTTGTATTAATTTATTACTGAAGAATTATTGATAACGAAAAAACTAAAATTTTATAAATAATAAATATAATTTTATTATAAATTTCTATAAAATTTAACAAACCATATTTTATACTTTATAATTAATAAATAAACCCTTGTAAATTATTACCTGAAAATTTTTTTATTGTATTACATTTTATATTATAATTTATTATTGCTAACAGGTTTTTTTATATTTAATTATGCATCATTGATTTCTATTTATTTATTATCTAAGAATTCATCATAACAAGAAAACTAAACTATTCACAATTCAAAAGCTTTCACTTATTACAAAATAATGAATTTACTTTCTCTCTTAATTTCTGTTTGATTTTATAAATCATATTATAGTATTACTAATTAAAACCTTGTAACCTAATTAATATTATAATATTCAATCGCAAATTATCATTCGTTATTGTTTAATTTGCACCAGTGATTTGTATTAGTTTAGTATTAAAGAATTCATCATAACGAGAAATCTAGACTTTTCAAAATATCAAAGCTTTAACTTAAAAGCTCTAACATGTTACAATGGTATTTATCTTTACTTTAAACTTTTATTCGACGTAATGAATCATAGCATGTTATCACCAGTTTAAACCTTGTAATTTCTAACTTATAATATGAAAAATTAATATTACTTTGCCTATCATAGTATAATTTTTTATAGGTAGTAAGTTTTTTAAATAATTAATTATACATCGTTATATAGCATTAATTTACCAATAAAGAATTATTAAAAATAAACCAACTAAACTTTTAAAAGTTATTTGAACTTTTACTTATCACCATGATAATATGTTTACTTACACTCTCGTTTCTATTAAAGTTTATGAATCATATTGTTTTAAAACCAATGAAAATCTTGTAACTTATTACTTAAGAAATATGTTTAATTATATTACATTTTACATTACAATTATTTTTTTTGGTGAGGTTTTTTGAATATTTAATAACACGCCATCGATTTGTATCAATCAATTATTAAAGAATAAATAATGACGAGAAAACTAGACTTTTTAAAATTTCAAAGCTCTAACTTACTAGAATAATAATAAATATACCTCTACTCCAAATTTTTATTCAATATAACGAACCATATTTTGTTAATACCAATTAAAACCTTGTAATTTAACATGAAAAATTAATATTACAATAATATCTTTTGTATTATAATTTGTTATTATTAGTAAGTTTTTTAAATATATAATTATACACTATTGATCTGTATTAATTTATTGTTGAAGAATTATTTATGATGAAGATTAATCATATTGTATTATAACTTATTACAACCTTGCGACTAATTATGTGAAAAATAAATGTTTATGAACAATAATATAATTTTTTTAATAAATTATGTCTAGAATATCAAAGTTTGACTCTTACACTTCAGTTATGTACTTCGAAATTGTTAACTTTGAAATTTTTCAGTATAAAAATAGTAAAATAAAAAAAAATCTTCAATGTGGCCTGGATAATTTTAAAATTTCAACTTACGAATTTGTTTCAAATAGTCAAAACATGCTGGAAGTGAGTTGCACAAACTACATTCAAAAATTTATCAATCCTGATCAAAATATGTCAATCTTTTATATATTCCAATATATTTTACACATTTTCGTTGTATCTCATAAATATTTTATTCAATCGAATTTATTTCATCCAAATAAATGGATACTGGATATGAATATCAATTACATCTTTCAATACATATTTCAATGAATAAAAGTTGAAAAAAAAAATCACAAAAACTGTCCATGTTAAATGTTTATTATTGTTCAACCTTAAGAATTGCTTTTTTCTTGTTAATATAAACTATTGCAAAAAACTTGATTTTTCCACATTAATTAAGTTTTACTAAACCTTATCTATAATAAATAAAAGTTGAGATGATAGTTTTTAACACACACATCAATTTCGTATTTTTATGTTCAAATATCAAAATTACATATCCATTTTTAATTCCACCTTAAAAAACCTTATATTTTAACATAATATTTGTGTATAAAAGTCTTGGTTTTTTTTTTTTTCAGAAAATGAATGTTTCTAGAGGAATACGACACTACGTCTGCAGATTAAGCAACATCAAAGAGCAACTATTTTCACCGAAATACCTACTTTACACAAATGTTGCAATATCGATTTCTTTATCTGCTATAGGGGATATTTTAGAGCAACATTATGAAGTACTAAAGGTAAACCAACATCAGAAAAATAAAGAACTTCAAAAATTATTTTCACCGAAGTTTTTAAATTTGACCTTCATACCTTGATTTAATTCTGATTTATGTCCACTCCAATTTATTCAATTAATAACCAAATTTCAAAAAAATCCATGAAAAAGATAATTCTCAATTCCAGGGTGAATGGGATCGATGGCACTTTCACCGAACTAGGAACATGGCCATATCAGGAATGTCAATTGGAATCATGTGCCACCACTGGTACCGTTATTTGGACAAAAGGTTGCCAGGACGAACATTGAGTACTGTTGTAAAAAAAGTCATCATCGATCAATTAGTGTGTTCTCCATTATGCATAGCCATTTTTTTCTCAACCCTAGCAATATTGGAAAAAACGAGCATGGAAGAGCTAAAAAGGGAAATCCGTGACAAAGCTCACAGATTGTACATAGCTGAATGGGTGGTTTGGCCACCAGCACAAATCATAAATTTCTATTTCCTCCCCACGAGATTTCGAGTGCTCTACGACAACACGATATCTCTAGGATATGACATTTACACGAGTCAAGTGAAACACGACAAACCCCAAAAATACGATAGATAACGAATAATACGCTCCTGTAGACAGGAATTATGAAATCAAGGACCAACTTTTCGATACTGTATTCATATTTCGAGAGTACAAAATCAAGGAAATGTTGGTAGTAATCATTTTCTTAAAATTACAGATGGGAATCTGAACTATGAGAAGTAAATGGAAAACAGAAGATCATTAAATATTGTTTATTTCCAAATATAGTTAAAAAAATAAGGCAATGCATTTGAAGATTGTTGATACGTTGATAAATATGTTGCTGATATACTTGTTAACAATTTATGTTGTATAAATGAGTTGTGAGATTTACAAAAATTTACTTGAAATCAGAATAAGTGAACTTGTGGCAAAGTATTTTAGAAGTTACCAAAATTAAATAAACATTGAATTGAAGAAACACTTTGAATAAACTTTACGATTTCATATTCAGAATATCGATACACAATGCATCAATATTTTTTTGCATACCAAAATCATCTCCTGAGTATTTATGAATATTAATATCGTACACTGTAAAATATCAACAACCCAACTTCAAAATTGCGATTTATAAAAAAAAATTTATGTACATAATTATTTACATGAGAAATTTGTGACAAATAAATGAGATACCTTCTTCTCGTGGTCTTAACTTTTTTTTCTCCATTTTGACTGCATAATGAGCCAATGTGAAACTTCTACTGATTCTCAAGCTGAAAATCTGCAAATCTTTGGCAAGTGTCAATCTAATGTTCCAAATTATTTCATTTCAGAAACTGTCAATTCATATGATTTCATTCGTATGAAATAACTGGAATTGAAGAATTGATTTGGACTAATTGTGAAATTACTTTGACCTAATCAGAAATTTGCTTTCAGTTCATTACTCTAAAAGTCTGAATTTACGTAATAACGCATCTCAAAACTGAAAAGCTTTGAATTTCAAATTTTAAACGAAGATTTAGAAAAAAGAAATATAAAAGTAGCCTTAAAACATGCCATAGGGAATTCCAATGGGTACAAGTACTGCAATAAACAAGAGCATGTTTCGAGCGACGAGCCTCCAATCGTTTGGTACTGCGTAAGGACTTAAAATTTCAGTCAGTCTGTGAATCTGTAACAAAAAATTCAAAAATTCTGGTTATTTTGTACTTCTCTACTAAAACATTTAGCGATTTATTTTAAAATTTCAAAAATAAAACGAAATATGAAATATTTTTAATGCAGTCTTGACTTTGGTAAAATTTTTTAATTTATTTGAAATTTTCAGTAACCAAATTCATAAGTTTTAAAAAATTGACAAATAATCATTAAAATTCTACAATTTGTGGTAATTTGGTACCTTTAAACTTAAACTCTAAATAATTCGTTTCTGAATAAAAACCAAAGAGTTTTAAAAATAATGCACTAGATTCAAAATTTTTAGTACTTTTGAACTTAATTTTTCAAAATAGAGTAAAAAGTTGAAGCACAAGTAATAGAATTTCAAAATTTGGTAATTTTAAAATTTAAAACCGATACTTTTTTTTGTGAATTATTTTCGCAAAATAAAAGAACTTTTTTTTAAATTATCGAAAAAATTTGTAGTTATTCAGTACCTCCTAGTCGAAAATTAATTTAATGATTAGATTTTGAATGAGAAAAATTGAACCCAAAGATTATAAATTATCAATAAAATTCAAAATATATAGTTATTTCGTACTTTTGAACTCCAACTTTCAGTAATTTAATCATATTTTTTAAAAAGAACAAAAAATGTATTCAGCCCTAATGAAAATAAAATTTTGCCAATCTCTTACTCAAATAGTTTTTCATTTTAAGTAGGGAATTTTAATTTGATGTAATTTTTGACTTTCACCTGAAATTTTGAGTTACAAAAGGTCATTATTTTGTAAAGAGCAAAAGAAACTCGAAAATAATGAATAAAGTTTCACAATTTGTGGTAGTTTGTACTTGGAACCTAAATTTTTAATAATTTGTTATTGAGTTTAGAAAAAAAAAAGAGAAAAATTCATAAATGGACAAGATTAAAAATTTTAAGCATTTTCGAAATTTATTTCTGAATAGTTTGATTCTGAATTTTTCAAAATATAGGAAAAAATTGGAAGACATGCAACGAAATTAAAAATTGTAGTAGTTTTAAAATTTGAAACTGATTTTTTTATTGTATATCAATGTCGGAGTTTCAAAATTTTAAAAATCCAAACATAGTCAATGAAATTTTAAATTTGTAATTATTCAGTACATTCTACTCCAAACTTATCAATTTAGTTATTTGTTTTCGAATGAAATACTTTAAAATTATCTGTCATAATTCACGACACAACTAAAACTAAAAGTCATGAGTTATCACTAAAATAAAAAAGTTCTAGTTATTTCGTATTTCTAAACTTGAACTTTCAGTAATTAAATCCGTAGTTTTAAAAAGAAAACAAGAAAATTAATACAACCTGAATGAAAATAAAAAATCTCTAACGTCAAATTGCTCTTCATTTTGAGTATAGAATCAAAATGTAATTTAATTTTGGACCTTCAGCTGAAATTTTGAGTTACTCAACTTATAACTTTGAAAAAAAGAACAAAAATTCGAAAATAATAAAATTGTACAATTTGTCATAATTTGGTACTTTCTAGCCCGGCTCTGAGTATAATATAGTATTAATGTAAAATATGTAATATAATAATTATATTCAATGTATAGAATTATTTAGAAATTACTATAAGATATCTTAATAAAAATTATTCAAAATTCAATGACAAATCTCAAAACACAATAATTGAATTCTCACTCCCAATGTATTTTTTGACGACCCTGATTATTTTAATTATGAATATTATTATTATATTAATTCATGATCACCTCGTGACTCGCACAAATAAAGATGAACGAACTAACGAGCAGGTTGAAGACAGGAAATCTTGGCAAAAGCACCAGGACACCATGAGAATCTGCTGCAAGCCAAACGTGACCTTGGCTCACAAGAGTTTCAAGGCTTATTCGACCTAAGGCAGCTAGTAAAGTGGAATGTTTTCCTCGCAAAGCCAGAGTCGAGTTGCGAAGTATTATATAGCCTACAATCTGAAATAATGTACAAATTCCAAAATTATTCACTGTACCAGAATTGCTTGCATTAAAATAATTACAGAAGTTTATCTGCAAACTTCCAAGTCTTTTCCAAAACTTCCAGAATTAAAAATTGGAAAATTCATTAATTTTAGATCCATGTATTTAAATTGTTCAACTTTGAATTGATGGAAAGATAAAATTTCTTTTTATAATTTTGTGTAGGAATTCGGGGAATTAGAAATGCTGAAAAAATGAATTACCGGTATGAAAGCGACGTAAGAATGTATTTCTTCACATTCGGAGACGGATGGGCACAAAATGGTGAAACTTGTGTATGCGACGAGGCAAGCTAGAGCCAAAATTGGCGTGAGCACGGTGCTCGGAATGTGGTCCACTCTCTGGAAAAAAACTAAGGCGCTTCCAAAGGTCACTCCCCAGGCGACGCTGTACCTGTCGATTCTCCACCTGGACCACCATTCTCGAATATCGTCGTCCGTCGTTACGAACAATGCTTTCCATGGTCGAGTTACGAAAACTTTTTCAAAAAACACCTTCAAAAACATTGTTGTTAAAAATGAAAGAAATTGATAAACAGTTTTAAAAAACTATTTTACAATAAAAAAAGTGTCGACAGTGGATTGTTGAAAATATTTATTAATTTCAATTTTTATAAACTAACAGAAATTTTGAATCTAAAAATGAAACATATTTTTAAATGTAAAGTTCCCTTTCTGGTGTATTTGAATTTTTGCTGTTATATTTACTACAAAAATTGATTTTTTTCAGTTTCGGTAAGGGTTTCAACTTTTAAAACCCCCCTTCTATGTATGCAACAAATCTCAAATTTTTTAAAATTAAAAATTAAAAGAAAAAAAAAAACGTTTAATTCGAAATTTTTAGTTAATAATAATTAATTCAAAAACACCAAATTGTCGATGTACTATTGTAATAATATAAATTGAATTGTTGACTTACCTCAGACATGTATAGAACTGTAATTATTGAGGCAAGACCAATCAATTTGAGGATCAAATATAGTAAAGCTCGAGGCCCATATTCAGCTAAACTTCCGGCATGAATCCTTGGTGGTAGCCAGGCTAAAAAGTATATGACTAAAAACCAAAACGACACCAGTGGAACGAAATGGTAGAATTGGTATGGCCTGTTCATGCAGAGGCACAATGATACAGTCAACAAATTTAGCCTGAACAAGACCTGAAATTAAAAATTAAGAAACGTCAACTTTAGAATCTCAGAATTCAAAAATGAGAAAATTGAATATAAATAATTTTAAATTATTCATATTCCTCAAGCTGTTTTCAATTCAAAAGAAGAAAATAAGTTTTTTTGTATGAAATATTTAATACTTGCAAATTGAAAGTTTAGAAATTTAGATTTTTAAATTTGTGGATGCAGCAATTCAAATACACAATTTAGAATATGGTCAAATTTAGAAATTATGACAATAGAATATTCATCAAAGAACAAAAATATGCAAGAAAAATTAATTCTGAAAATACGAGTGGTACATGCTGGGAACCATTTTCTGTTTCGAATTTGTAGTTTCGACGTTTTGAAATTTTCATTCTTTTTCGATTTTCCGACACCCAGAAATTAGTCATTCAGAGACTGGATTCTTAAACTTAAAATTTTTAACTCGTAATTCGTGATTCTTTGATATTTAGAAAATTTTTCAATTTGAGGTTTCGAGGAATTTTGATTTAAATTATTTAATCGACAAACTTTAATTTCGTATTTCGTGAATTTTTTGAAATTTTTGAATATGAAGATTCCAATCAGAATAATATTAAAAAAACTAGAATTGTTTGGAAATCGCAATTTGACATTCACGAATTTGTGATTCTGGACATATTAAATCTTTCGAAAAATTTTATGTGCTTGAAGTTCCAAACGTTGAAAATTAAACGAAAAAAATTTATAAGTTAATATGGGAGAAAAAAATTCTCTAGCTGCTTTTGAACACTTTTTGATGGTAACAACAAACATGCTGCTCTCTAAAAAAATATTTGTCACGCTTCTTATCATGATAAAAAATCAAATTTTAGCAAAAACCAGAAGTTTTCTTTTTATGAATGTTTAGTTTTTTTTTTTCAATGTTTATTTGTCAAGAATCATACTTTGAAATTCCCTATTCTTAAAACTTATTTCAAAAAGTTGAAATATTCAATTCGAACAAAATAGAGTTAGAATATGAACGTATATATTTTCATTATTTTTAATACATGGAAATTCTTCCCTGCTTCTGATCACCAAAACTATAATTTCAAAAATTAACGTTTAAAAATTCACAATAAAATATGTAATGTTCAAAAACATGTTATAAAATGTATTCTAATAATATTAATTGCTAATTAAATTGTTATCAAAACTCGTAATAGAAAAATTGCCATTAATATATGAATATAACTCAATCGTATTAATAATTTTACGTAAGTATGTAATTCAACTGATATTTATTTATTTCTTCAAGTTAAAAATAATATATAATCATACAATCAAATAATATGAAATATTATTACATAGAAATAAATTAAGATACAAAGTATAATTGAATAAGAGCAATAATTTAAGAGTATGGAAAATTCATTATTTTTCATATTGACATGGTATTTACTTGTTTTCCCTATGTTGGAAAATAAAAATTATCTATTGAATTCAGAATTGTAGATATTGAATAAAATTATCTTAAAGTTTGATTGTTGTTTAATTTTTTATTCAATTCTCGTGCTTAAAAAATATTAAATGCGTTCTGATTCAATAAATCTTTAGATTTTAAAATTATTCTAGGAATTCATAAAATCAAAAACTGGAACTTTAGAGATTTGTAAAGGTTTTGTATACTAAAAAAAATCAAGATAGTCCAAAAATTCGAAACTTGCAAAATAGAAACATAAAAATTCGAAATTCAGTAAAGTAAAAATTTTTTTATTTCCAGAAATTTACAAATTTTAATGTCAGAATATCAATAACTTTGCACACTCAAAAACTCAAAAATTTGTATTTTAGAAACCAAAAAAAAAGTATTTAAAAATTGTTCTCTGATAATTTTTGAAATTTTAGCAAACATTTTAGACCATAAATGTAATCTTGAAATTTTCTAAAAATCTATTCTTCAATTATTCAGGTCTAAAACTCTTCCAAAATCTTCTAATTCCCTAAGAAAATTTTAACAAGTTTCGTAAATTTTCAAAGATTCATATATATACCATAGCTCGTTATTTATTGAATATACCCTAATAATTCTGAGTTATATGAGATTTTTCAAAAGGGAAAGGAAAAATTATAACAAAATTCCAACATAAATTGGAAAAATTCATACCCTCGTGAATCGGACGAGCGAGACATCCCCAGTTCGCCAAAAATAACAAAAATGCCCATAGCCAGAAAGAAAAAGATAGGCAGAATTAATGAGTCGAAGGTGCATGTAAATGGGAAGAACATTTTTGGCCCCAGTCACGTGGTATATGAGCACGACCGCTTGCATCAGGCCCCTCCATTCATCGGTTTGTTCCCGATTCAAAGCACCAGGACCACGTTCACGATCTTCAGTAAAAAACAGCCCAAGTGCCAAAATGTAACCCAATGGCAACCAAAAACTAAACTCGCTATAATATTTGTTTTCCTTCATAAAAAAATTTGTCCTAAAAAACAGTAAATAAAAAATCATTCGTTTTTTCTTTGATTTCCAAAATTATAAATCCATTTCATCATTAAAATTTTGGAATTACAAGAGCCAAAAATTACCTGTCGCAAAGATAGAAATATCCTAAAATAATAGAGAAACTGGCAAGTGCTGTTATCAGAGTATAAAAACTTTGTGGCTGTTGTTGCGGCTCGTTTTCTGAAATTTCGAACGAGTTTGAGTTTTCTTCAGTTTCGTTAGCTTCCACTGTAGTAAGTTTTGTGTATGCCACATTGCTTCTATAGCGACATATTTTTTTGCAAAGCCACGCACTTCCACCAATAATTACACTAGAAGAGAAAAAGTAATCAGTACAAGATTTTAAAATAAAAAATTTCCATTTCTGACAAATTAAAAATATAAATAATTACCATAACGCAAGTGTACAGAGAGCCAGTACTTGCAAGGTAGTAGCGTTTTCAGGGTAACTGCAACAACTACCATCATCGAAATTCATATGATCGTTACAATAAATATTTAACAAAATCTGTATTTTGTGCTTCAAGGCCAAAGGACTTGCCAAATAGCCATCAGGACTTTGTTCTAAAATTCCATCACCTATGAGTCTGCTACTTTCCCATAATTGAGTTTCGCTTTGGGACAAAATCTTGCAAAAAAAAAGTAAATTAACACATGATCATTCAACAGTTAATTTTCTGAATCTTTTGAATGCATTACATCTGCAGCTGCTTGATTGCACAAATTGATTTGGTGATTTTCCAAGCCCGCTAAGTCCTCGGGTAACCTTTCTTTCAGCACCGCATCTTGCATCATCCAAATGAATTTTGATCCTTTGTGCGAGAGTTCATCAGCAGGTTGAACTAATCGTACCAAATCGTCGCTGAATTTCGAGTACAATAGTTTGTCACTGCTGTTGTACGCTAAAATATCCGCAGCACCACGACCAATGACGATCATTCCAGGGGCTTTTCCTTTCTGAAATTTGCCAAATCTTAAGAAAAATTTGTTTTCAAAATTTTAGAACTATTCCCAAGTGATTAAAAGGTCATATAAAATTAATAAATTATTGTTTACTTTAAGAAACTTTTTTTTAATTATTGGAAATCCCCTGAAATTTACATCAAATTTTGATATGTATATTTTACCATCCATCCTCGAAAATCTTCCAGTGACGAATGATCAAGCCTTGGCCTCCACAAAAATTGCACGTGCAGACGCAATTGGCTGTCATCGAAACTGGAGCCTGAATTTTCAGATGCTTTTCCATCTACTGCTATTTTGGATATGAAAGATTTGTATAATTGCCTTATGCGAGCATCACCTATGAATACAAAGTGATTGTGCTGGCCCATAAAAGCCAAATATCTCAGACATCGTCTGCTATCTCTGAAAAAAAAAAAAAAAAAAAAAAAATTCATCATAATTCGAATAGAAGTAATTCAAAGAAATGAGTTACAATGGAAATCAGCTATTGGATATTAATGGAAATAACAATAAAAATATAGGATAATATTCGAACGACGAAAACAAACGTAATTGTAATTTATTGACAGGATTTAATTTTTTAAGTTTCATATTTAATTTATTGTGCTGAAAATCGATGTTCATTGTTACTCGTTTTTGTAAATACTTTTGCCTAGAGTCTGATTGTATTGCATAAAAGAACAATTTTTTAAAACAGATTTATAAAAATCCTATAATGTAATTCAAGAATCACGAAATTCAACAACTGGAAAGTGATAACATTAGAATTTAATGTAGGCATATCAAACTTCATGTTTATTTTAAAGAAAATGTAAAGATGATTTAAAACATCGAAATTTGATTCTATAATTTGAGGAAGTCCATGTTTAAATGAAAAGATACACTAAAGTATATTTAAAATTCATTACTTAGAACTAAAGGAACTTATAAACGCAACAATATGGATATTTTAATTAATACACAGAAACCTAATATTTAGCGCATTTCGCATCTAGGGAAAAAATGAATTTTACCCAAGGGAGAAATCTGTTTTTTTCCATGGTGCGAACCATTTTTTTATTGTAGTGGGAGAAAAAGCAGGCTTTTTAGACCGCTATGATAAAAAAAATTTGTTATTCAGCAATTAGAGGGTTTAACCAGTTTGTATTTAGGAAATATAAGGAAAATTGATGTTTACGTTTGAGTATAGTGGTGCATCATGCACCCATAAGGTTGCCATTCTTTGTCTCCTTTGTATCGCCCTTGCGTTAGTAACCATTTGCAAGAATTACTACCTAGAAACAGGACATTCATTTACTGTTTTTAACATGAAGAAAAACTTCATAATCTGTTTATACAACAGATTTTTTTTACCAAATATTATTTTCAATTTCTCTTTAAATGACAAAGTGTTTTTTTTTTAATTTTTATGTTGAATTTTTATATTTGTTCCTCAAGAATTTCATTACATATTATACAAAGTCTTGACTGGATTTCGCCATGCAGATCTTATAGTCATTATATTCATAAGTAATAATTGGTAGGATGGTTATAAATCTTTGTTTTATATTGTTGTGATTTATTTTTCCGACTGTAAGAATTTGATAATATTGTAATTAATCTAGAGATATCGACCTACAAAAATGTTCTCGATTGAAGAATGAAACGTTGGTAAATAAACAGGATTATGGGAAATTGTCCATTTTTGGGTGTTATTGAATTATTTAAGGCGTTGAAAATTTAAAACAGAAAATAGGACGAAGATACGTTGTATATAACAGAATACAAACAAATTGATAAGTATTATGCGGTAGAGAAGACGATAATTTATTGAAATGAAATTACTTGATAACTTCTTATCTTGTTAAAAAAATTCTTTTCATTTCAGCAGCACTTACTCATTTTATTCTTTTTTTTTACAAACATACTAAAGATTGAAATTATGGACATGAATATGGAGAATGCACTCAACGATTACTGATTTCTAATTTTTTATAATCTAATCAAGCGTTTTAAAATTTTTCTGAATTTTTTTTATTTTAAATACATTTTTTTAAACTACTCAAAGCAATTTACAGATTTTCGACAAGATGGAAATCAAGAATACATAAAAATTAAATAAATAGCTTTTGAAAACCTGAAATGCATCTTTATGAAATTTTTTATCATTACATAAAAAAGGTTTTGAAAAAACTATTTAAACATTTATGATGTTTTCTGGTATTTATGAAGGGAATTGGTTCATATCAAAGTTCTTGTTACAGAATATATTCAAATTTTAGTTTTTGAATTTTTCGAATTTCATACATTTTAGAACATAATATCTTCAAGAATGATAAAAATAATTGCATATTAAAATATTATAAATTAATAATTCGAATTACCATAATAACTTGCAACATGAAATCACTTGATAATTTTATTGATTATTGAAAAAATTTTTTTTATTCTAGCAGCCTCCATTCATTACATTTCTTCTTCTTTGAAAATTCGGTAAAAATCAAAATCATGGATATAATCACAGAGAAAGAAATTTTATTAGCAATGAAATTGGTTTAAACCAAAGTTCTTGTTACAAAAAATATTTAGAATTTAGTTTTTGAACGTGCCAATTCTTATGAACTTTAAAATATATGTATTATCAATATTAATAAATATAATTAAAAATCATCAATATTACAATATAAAAAACCATAATAACTTTCAACATTAAATAACTCAATTATTTTATTGATTTTTAGAAAAATTATTTTTATTTTGGCAGTTTGTATGTACTTTTGTATTTTTTTTTCTTTAAAAATTCCGTTAAGATCAAAATTGTATATAATCAGAGAACGCATCATAACTTCTTAGAAAAACTGAACCTCATAAACAAAAACAAAACTAATGTAAATTTACTGTATACTGTAAACAATTACCGTAAATAATGTGAATGGCACCATGATACAAAATAAAGCACAAAACAAGCGCTGCAGCGAGTTTTTTGGCACTTGACACATTTATCAAGCTAATGTAATGTTCTGCGGAAGTCATGAATGCAAAATGTAATTTACGTCTATAAACAAACAACTGATTTTTCTAGTAAAAACAATATTAATAATTGCACATCTACGAGCCAAAGGTCATCTTTAGGCTTTCCTAATTCGAAAATTATACATTAAGGTCGTTTTAATATTTATTAATAAACGCGTCAATTGCATTATCATGTTTTGGACACGAATTTTGAAGTAATTTTTTACTGGTTTTTATTTGTTTACATTATTACAATTATATCATGATTTTTTTAAGGTTATGTTTTCACTGTTTACAAATCCAGAGTCGAACATGAACGAACATTGCCGAATGTGCTCGAATGTCACTGGATATTGGATGTCACTGAATGCCTGAATGTCATTGATAAAATAATGAACGATAAAGCGATAAAATAATTAACAAAAAAAAAAAAAAAAAAAAAGCGAAATTCGTGCAATTTTCTTTTCCGAAAAAACCACTTTGTAAAAAAAAAGCACAAATATATGCATTGAAAGTGACGGTTGGCGCCATCGTCCGCAATCTTGCATTGTGAATTTTGTGAATCACAATTTTAAAAAGACCGTTATTTTAAAAAATTCAAAATTAACTCTGACAATTCTGAGTGCTCTGACCTTTTTGTTGTCGCTGCGAATTGATGCAAATATCATCATCACTGTTATGCATCAAAATAGGCACTTATTCTTTTTTGCACTGCATATCCAAATGGCACTTATTCCTTTTTGCACTGCATCCAAATGGGCACTTATTCCTTTTTGCACTGCATTCAATTTGTTTATTTAGTTGTGTTTGCACCCGTCGCGAACACCAAAATGATTCCAAAAAAAGGAAAAAATCCCGCGTAAACGCATAGCAACCGAAACGACCGTTAAAATTCAAAATGGCGGCGCGTCACCCCCGCCTTTTCCACGCGCGATTTTCCGCGTATTTATTCCGTGGCATTCCTCAATTTTCACGGGATTCAACAAGAAACGCGAGGAAACTCGGAAAATGCAAGTCGAGGTTTTGAATTCCGAAAAAAACACGCCAAATCGGATATTTTCGAAGGAACGACATGCTCTCGCGCGAGAGTTATATGTAGCACTGATGTAGCACTGATGAGCCCAGATCACAAGTTGTCACAATCGGTAACGCTTATTTTGTGAAAAATTGTGACTACGTTTGTGATGGGTACTAATATCATTATTATCGATAGGTATCGATATAAAATCTCATAGATAATAATCGATAGCTTTGATATTTTAACATCCCTTGCAATCCTTTGTGATCCCTTGTCTAATGTAAAAATCGTATATTTTTTATAGAATTTAACTAAACAAAACGTTTAATCTTGAAAAAAGTTTCAAAGTAATAAAAAAAAAATTCTTAATTCCAACACCATGAGTGAAACTATTGCTCAAACTTTTAATTTGTTTCAAGATTATTTGAACACCGAACAAGAACTTCGTGAGGTTAGTGCGTTTATTTAAAATTTTGATTATTCATTTTATCTAATTAATTATTATCGAATCACGTTAAAAATTATGATAACTGTTAATTCTTATATCATATTGATTTTAGTCCAGTAGATTCGGTTTTATATGTTTTCATCTTATATGTTTTTGTTGTTGATTGAAACAGAGATAATTTTCTTTGTTACAGGAAATTCGCGTTATTGTGAGGGAAATCGAACAAAATTCCAGAGACATAATGATGATTCTTCAGAATATTCATAATGATCACACTGAGGAAAATATAAGTATGAGTTATTCGTATTTTGAATGTTAATAAAAGCACTCGAATTATCTTTTTGTCGCAAAATAATCACAGTTCATTGACAGTTGAAAGAGTTTTTTTCTTTTACATGTTTTTTTAGTGTTATAATTTATATTTGATTTGGTATTGTGAATAAATATTTTCAAATGATAATATTTAAGGAATTTTTATTTGTCTTTAGATTATTTACAAATATAAAATGAAAATAACAAGTAAAAAAAAATGCTTATTTTTTGAAAAAAAAAGTAGTAAAAGATTATCCTATTTAATATATCAATATTTTATTATATTTCATACTGACTTTTATTCTTTCATATTTTATTTTATTTTTAATTCCAATATATGTTTATAAAACAATATCTTACCTTTTTTCATAGTTATATTTTAGTTTATTTCAATGTTACACATTTCAAAATTTATTTAAAATTTATTCAAAATATCTTCAATGTTTGTTGTTTATCAAAAAGTTATCAAAAGTAAGAATGAAAAATTTCAAATGAAGAGTTTTCATTCTAACACTTTTAGTATATTTTTATAAAATTCATTATTAATAAATAAAAAATGGCCTGAAAATTATGATTTGTAGTTTGGAGATTTTTTAATATTTTTGAAGCAATTTGGATCAATGAAAGTTCTTGTTGATTATTCAAAAAATATAAAAAAAAGATATTCAGAAATGAAATATTTATAAAGTAAGAAATATGTTTATGATGAATAAACTTCATGAAAATTCAAAAAAATGTACAAAAAAAGTGTATATTTTAATTTTAGTTTTTGATCAATTTTAATTCTGGTTTTTGATAATTAATTTTTTTGCTTTTTCATTTATTATTATTATCATTTTCATATTTAAAATGTAATTTAAATTGTTTATGTAAGATTTTGAAAGTTGATTCTTTAATAAAATAAATAGTTTTTATAAAAATTATTGAATTTTTCAATATCGCATTATATTTTATAGTTTTTGATTATTTCATTTCATTTCAATCTAATATACTTCAGAATAAAATAATATTTTGTCTTGTTATCATTATTTATTATTTTTTTGTAATATTTAACATTATACATGTATTTAAGACCTGCTCAACATTAATTTAATAACTATATCTCAATAAATTAATTATTATTCAATTAAAAAGTTATTCAAATTATGACCAAATAATTTACGTGGTTTTTTATATTCTTGAAGGAAATTGGTTCAAACAAAAGTTCTCGTCACAGAAAATATGCAGATTCTGATTTTTGATTAATGTAGATTCTGGTTAGGAAATACTATAAAAATAGATGAAAAGAAACAATTAAAAGATAAATTTCAAATTGGTTATTTAATACAGGCATTAATATGATATAAACCTAAATGAGAAATTCAAAAAGTTTACAAAAATAGAGTATATTTAAATTCTAGTTTTTGATAAATTTTGGTTCTGGTTTTTGAAAATTGATTCTTATACTTTTTTAATTTCTTTTATCGCTGCCATATTCGAAACAAATCTTTAATTTTTTATTTAAGATCTTGGAGGTTCATTTTTTAATAAACAATTAGGTACAGATTGTTTTACTTAGTGTTTGAATATTAACTCATATTTTATAGTTTGGTATTATTTTATATTTTAATTTATTGGAATATAAATTAACATGCAATAATACTTAATGTTGTTTTTATCGTTATGTATATTTTTTTTCATTACTAAGCATTGAAGATTTATTAAACATTTAATTATTATTTACTATTCATGAAAAAGTTTTCAAAATTGAAAAAATGAAAATTTCCAAATGATAAATCTCAGTTTTTTAAAATCTTAAATACTTTTTCATAAAAGTTTTTATTATATAATAAATAAAGCTTTTAAATGAGTGATTCGAACATTTATTAAGATTTTTTTATATTTATGAAAAAAAAAACACTTCAAACCAAAGTTCATGTTACAAAAAATATTCAGATTCTGGTTTTTGGACTCTGGTGATAAGATATTTAGAAAATAGAAGAAAAATTCACAAGTTAAATGTGAATGTAATAATAAATAGAAATATGAATGGAATGTAATAAAAATTAAGAAAATACACAAAAAAATTCAGGTTCTAGTTCTTGATCAACTATGATTCTGGTTTCAGATCATCAATTATTTTACATTTTTAGTTAGACATTATCTTTTTTATGTTTGAAAAAAAACTCTAATTTAACAAAATGATATACAATTTTGGATATATTATCTTAGAAATAAAAAAGTGTAATTTTTGAAAATCCTTGCAAAACTTTGCCTTTCTTCAATTTTCATTATTCACACGTTTTTTTAACATTCTTTTCTATCACTCTATTTTATCAGAATTTCATCGCTTTACTCCAATGTATTACTTCATATTTATTACAACTATTTCTTTGTAGTTTTTCAACTGTTACAAAAGATGGTTATTTCTGTATAGTTGGAATGTTGACTCATTTATGTATAAATTAACCTATAAACATGAATTTCGTTTATTTTCCAGTCGTCTCCCAATACTGTTTCAAAGCTCGAGAAAATTTGGGAGTGATTCGGGAGCTCTACGCCAAATTATCCTCAATCGTCCCAAAGGATCAATATTATCGATATCATGATCAATGGCGATTTGTTACTCAACGATTGTGTTTCCTCACCAGTTTGATAATTTTCCTCGAAGTCAAAATCCTTGCTGATAAAACGACAGTTGCAGAAATTCTTGGAGGTATATCATTTGTGTTAAAAATTTACAGTTTAATATGTAACTTGTATTTTGAATTTATCATAAAGAAAATGAAGATTATTGAAAGCTAAGTTCTTAAATAATTAGAATTCATAAAAACAATCATTAAAGTTTAAATATTGAAAATTATGGAAACTTTGAAAGTGAATTCAAAATAAAAAATGTATGAAATAATTTAATTTTGTCTTATATTTTATCAGTCGATCGTTATATTTGGAAAATTTTAATACGTATGATTCAGCAATAAGAAAAATATTTTATGTTTTTTTAAAGTGAAAAACGTTGCCAGTGACGGTTTCCACTTGGACGTCGAAGATTATTTGATGGGCTTACTTCAACTTTCTGCAGAATTGGTACGTACAACAATATATTCTTTACTTATCACACAAATGTGTAAAATATTCATTAATTTTATATATAATAATTTTCAGAGTCGTTTTGCCGTGAACAGTGTCACCAATGGTAATTACTGTCGCCCTATAGAAATCGCAAAATTCGTTAACGAACTCAATGCAGGTTTTCGTTTGTTGAACTTGAAAAACGATTCTTTGAGAAAACGATACGACGCATTGAAATACGACGTGAAAAAAATTGAGGAAGTCGTGTACGATTTGAGTATCAGAGGACTAAAAACATCCAACAATCAACCAGCTGAAGATGCATCAGCTTCACAAGAAAAAATGTAAAACACGCCAAAATCACTTTGATACCATAATGTTTAAGAGGATAAAAGTACTCTTGAATGTACAGCTACGAAGACTTCGTAAGTTTTGAAAAACATGATCGTATCCAAAGTTTTAGTATGAGACATCTGTCAATATTTAAGTTCGAGTAAAAGTCTGTTAATTTTTTACTCATCATTTTATTCATTTGTGAAAAAGAGACGTGGCGAGAGTGAAATTACATTCTACATAGAACAATGTAATGGATCTCATTTTGGAAACTGTATTTTGTATGAATGTTTCGTTTTTGAGAAATATATAAATCGAGGTGACTTGATTGATTGCATGCATTTTTTGTTGCCACTTATTTGCCCAAAAGTGCATTCAACTAAAAAAAGTCCAATTCATTCAATTTTATGTATATACATTGTTTAATTACACTACAAGCGTATAAAATTTAAACCTAGACAATTATTTTTATATTTTACAAAAGTTTACAAGTATTTGTATGTACAACTATAATACATGTATGCAAGTTGGAATCGCGGTGCTGTCATACTAAAAATCTTCATTAAGCATAAAATTGAATTATTGTCACAAAAATTATAAAATAAAAGTAATTAAAGACGTCATGGAAAATTATACACTTCGGATTTTTGTTTTTTGACATTATTTTTTGCGTGAATTGTGACTTCACGTGACGGTAATGCTGGCAAAATGCAACCATTGTTTTCTTTCTGGTCTAATTTTCTAATATATGTCGTATTGGATGTATGTGAAAGTGGCCCTATTTGGCTGGATTCCCGAAGTCGATTTATTATTGGCGTTCCTTGAATGTTGCTCTGTCCATTCAAAAATTCCGCAATTTTTCTAGATTTTTCGTTTCCGGTTCTCGCGTCTCTCAGTAGATTTATTTGCCATCTGAAAAGTGTATTTTTAGTCCAAATATAAGAGCTTGTAATATTTCAAAAATATTTCAGAAACGTTTCTGATTGGGTTACGATTTTCATTCAAATAATGACGTTTTTTGTAGCAAGAGAAAATTGTTCGTGAAAACACTTTTTAGATAATATTTGATATTCAAGTTATTCAAACTCAAATTCATGAAATTTTGATAAATTCTTTGTTTTTTTATTATGATTTTTGGAATTGGAAATGATAGATTCAGGATCTAAGAATATTTTTTTTGTTTCCATTGAAAAAAAATAGATCATGAAGAAAAAACCTGAAGTTTTGATTTTTTGATTCAAGTCAGACCTTTTGGTGCTACTTGGGTTAATTCTCTTTTGGTCATCCATAGACAAAATGCTCAAACGCCGTATTTCATCCCTTTTTTGAAGCAACGGGTTTAACAATGACTCTTTTTCAATGAAAATCCGTAGTTGCTCTAAAAATTTTTCATTGAAACCATCTTGAACAAATAGAGGATGTTGTAAAAGGTTTGAACAGTTGGGCCGTGAATCAGGATCCTGAAAAAATTTAATTTAGTAGCATTTTTTATTTAACTTTTATTACTTTCTCGCGATAAATGTAATGAAAAGTATGTAGTCTTTTCATGATTTTTATTGTTTCCTCGTAGTTTTCATGGGTTTCTTAGAGACTCATTTTTTTATGGTTTTCGTTTAGTTTTCTTGTGTTTTTCATAGTTTTCATATGTTTTCCTGGTTTTCATAGTTATTTTATAATTTTCTTACAGTTTAAAAATAAATCTCGAACTTATTCATTGTTTTCAGAGTTTACTCCTACTTTTTAATTTTTTTTTAGTCAAGTTTAGTTTAGTATTTAGTTTCTTTAAAATATAATCTTATAACATATTTTATTCAACTTTCATTACTTCCTCGCCAAAAAAATAATGAAAACTACGTAGTTTTTTCGTAGTTTTAATAGTTTTCTCGTAGATTTCATAGGTTCCTTAGAGACTCATTTTTTTATGATTTTCGTTTAGTTTTCCTGTATTTTTCATTGTTTTCATATGTTGTCATGGTTTGTATAGTTATCTCATAATTTTTTTACTGTTTAATAACTTATTTTGAACTTATTCATTGTTTTTATAGTTTACGACTAGTTTTTAGTTTTTTTAGTTAAGTTTAGTTTAGTATGTAGTTTAGTTTGGTATTTAGTTTATTTAAATATAATGTTCAGAATTTTGTATGATTTATTATTAAAAATTTATCATTTAATGTAAATGTAATATTTAGTTTACTTTTAGTTTAGTTTAGTATTTAGTTTTACAATCAAATTAGTTTTCTATTTGCAAAACTAATTATATGTATTATAAAATCAATTAGATCCTTTGATTGAAAATTCAACTGATTTTCTAATTGGACAAAACGATTTGATATTGAATACAAATCTAATGAATTTTCCAACTTGACAATAAAATTGGAAATTTTCAGCAGGCAAGAAAAATATGGAAAAAAGTTGTCTCAGATTTTCGGGCCTTAGTATAATAATAATTGGAAATTCAAGCAACTTGAATAATGAAATTCATGTTGTGCTGAGATCTTAATAAAAAAATATTCTTTATGTCAGAAATATTTTTATATGTCTAATTTTTCGAACAAGTTTCAGATCGAAAACAATTCTCGTATTTTCGGTGTTTCAGAGCTAATCAGAAAATACTCAAAATTAATATTATCAATTTTTCGTGATTAAGTTTTCAATTTTGTAAATTTGCAAGATGGGTTTGAAATATTTTTTCACAAAGAGTTTGGTAGCGTAGTGGATTAAGTTGCGTGCATATAACTTATTAGTCGTTCGTTCGAGCGAGAAACCGAGTTCGAATACCAGTAGAGGAAATATTCTCATTCATAAAAATTTATAGCTACAGTCCTGCAATACAATAAGGATTTGAAAATTCTTTGTAATAACAAAGTAAATTGATTCAAAAAGGAAAATAACCTGATTTTATTGCAAAAAATTAAGTTTTTCATCATCCATTAAAGAAAACTTTTATAACAATGAAATCTACAAGAACTAAAAAATTATGATTGTGAAATACTACAAAAACTATACTCTTCGTTGTTTTCATAGTTTTTTCAAAATGTGTTTTCTGTAAAAAAATAAAATTCAAATTTTCAAAATGTATGCTTCACATTAGGAGAATGAAATTATTTTCGTATTTAGCAGTATTTAGCATAGGATTTTTTTTTCATATACCATTCTTAGACATTGAGACAAAAAATCAAGAGTCGTCGAATTCCAATTGGGAAAAATAACGCGCAAAGATCGCACAGCGCAAATCGATGATCCAATTGATAAATCGTCATTTGGTCGTCGCAACATTCTTACGTGATTTCTGCCAATCAGTGATTGGTGTTTTCCACAAAGATTTCCTGAAATGAAAAATTTAAAGAAATTTCCATCCTGGGTGTATTACACATGAAAATAATATCTCACTTTTCATTTATTTCAATTATTTTTAAAGTTATTGATTTCTTTAACTGTTTCTTATATTTATTCATTTTTTCGGGAAAATCGACTTTCGGGAAATCTATTGGAAACGATGTAAATATTTCTAGTATTATTTGTGGAAGGAATGCTAATTTTTACACATAAATTTGTGTAAATAGATGTGTTCTTACCTAAAATTTTGATGATTTTATGCAGCTGATCAATGTCACTGTCCCCGGGAAAAAGTGGGTCCCCGCTGATCATTTCAGCGTAGAGGCAACCTGAGGCCCAAATGTCTACGGGTTTTCCATACCGAGTGTCACCTACTAAAAGTTCTGGTGCTCGGTACCAACGAGTTGCTACGTAATCAGTGCAAGATTCGTTGGTCTCAGAAGTAATAATTCGCGCAAATCCGAAGTCGCATAATTTTACAACACCATTTGGCGAGACCAGTACATTTTCTGGTTTGATATCGCGGTGAATGATCTGGAAAATAATTCATCAAAGAAATATATAAAAAGGTCAACTGGAACCTTATTTTTTCAGAAATTTTACAAAATTTTGTGAACTTTGGATTCTAGAAGGCAGGGTTTGAAAAGTTACTTGAAAAAGTAACATTTAATAATCTGTACTTTTTAGCCCTGAGAAAAAAATCAGTCTGTTTGAATTTTTATTTTTTTTTTAAGCTCGAAAAATTTCGGAATATGATATTTCATTCAATGTTAGCCACTGGGTAAAATTTACGAATGTAATATATTTTTTAGAGAATCTTATTTACTCAGATTTTAAGTATTTTGGACCAGTATATGTATAAAATGTTACAAGATTATCTAGTATTTTTATAAATTTTTACTATTTTTCTGTAGATTGCTATATTAGATTTGTATAATTTCATGCCCTAGAATTTAAAGTTGATTAAATTTTTTGTATTAGAGAGGATATTTCAGAAAATAATATCTTCATAGATTTTTAAATCTTTTAGTTTTTTGATACTTTTTCAGTTTTTCTACGATTTGAAGGATTGTTCAGTATGTCTGAAACCATTTATATTTTTTTCAGGATGTATAAAATGATGGAGGATTTTCTAGTATTTTTATACATTTGTAGCATTTTTTCAAAAATTGTAATATATACTTCGAGAATTTAGAGCTCTCAAATTTGAAGTTTATTAAATTTTTCGTGTTTTCAAGGATTTTTCAGAGAACAGTTTCTCAATATATTTTTATTTCTTTCAGTATTTTTCGTATTTCTTCAGTTTTTCTACGATTTGAAGAATCGTTCAGTATTTTCAAATACATCTATATAAATTTCTGAAATTCGATGCTCTAGTTATAAAAGTTCTATAGATTTTCCATGTTTCATAATATTCACTTGTATTTTTATATATGTATTTTCTAGTATTTATAGAACGTTGTAGAATTTTTCGTTTTTTTTAAGGTATCTCTGAATTTTCAGAATGAAATTTTCTAGATTGAAAGTTTGAAATATTTCAAGTATTTCGATCGATTTTGCAGAAATCAGTTTCTTTATTATAGATTTGGAATGCTCTTTATATTTTTTGAATTTTTCACAGACTTTTATAATTAGATAAATTTTTTAGTATTTCTATAGGCTTTCGTATATACATATATTTTTAGAATTCAATGCTCGAGGAATTGAAGTTTCTCAATGTATTTTTACGTGGATTTCTAAAATTAAATGCTTCGAATCCGAAAAATTGTGAAAGTTTTTTATAAAAAGTAAAAAGGCATATATTTTTTGTGGATATTTGTACACAAATTACGAATATTTCTCTCTGTTCCATTTAAAAATGAAAATATAGATATTTTATTCGAAAATAACGCAGTTTAAAATCACTCATATTTTAGTTTCAGAACATTCATTGAAAAGTTTGAAGAATTTTTCAATATTTTCATATATTGCTGTATAAATTTCTGGAATTTGATGCTCTTTATAAAAGTTGTAAAGATTTTCAATGTTTCATATATTTACTTGTACTTCTCTATGTGAATTTTCTTTTTGTGTTTCCTATTATTTATAGAATGTTGTCGAATTTTTCGTTTTTTTATGTATCTCTTTGAATTTCCAGAATAAGATTTCCTAGATTGAAAGTTTGAAATATTTGAAGTATTCCGATCGATTTTGCAAAAATAAGTTTTTTTATTATACATGTAGAATGCTCTAAATTTTTTTTGAATTTTCCACAGACTTTTACGATTTGATTAATTTTCTAGTATTTTTACGGTCTTCTATACACATATATCTTCAGAATTCAATGCTCGATGAGAAATTGAAGTTTCTTGATTTTTGAAGTTACATACATTTTTGGAGAATCTAATATCATTGATAAGAAACTAATTAAGATCAAGTGTTTTTAGTTTTTTTTTGTATTCATCAAATTATGTATAGTTTTTTAGCATAATATATAGATTTTAAAGATTTTTCTATAGATTTTAAGATCTATAGATTTTCAATGTACTTTCATGGGGGTTTCTAAAATTTATTGTTAAAAATAATAAATAGGATTTATTATTTTTCGTCGATATTTGCACACAAATTACTAACATTTCACTCTGTTCCATTAAAATTAAAAACATGGAATTTTCATCCAAAAATAAGGAAGTTACTTATATTTCAGTTTCGGAACATTTTTTAAAAAGTTACAAATTGTTTTAAAAACTTGATGAGACTGACAGAAGTAACGTGAAATAAATAACGGGATTTCCGTTACTTGTTACCGAAGAAAAGTAACTCGTCCTCGTTATTGTTACTTGTTAATTAATGTAATGCGTTACGTTATCGTTAGAGTAACAAATGTAACGTTTTATTAACGCGTTACTTTTGTAAAGCGTTTTATAAAGCGTCCTAAGCTTAAGTCTAAAAAACCAGGACTGTAAATTGAAATTTACCATTTTTTTAGCTGTTTTTTTTTAAATCAAAATATGTGAAGATAAGATAAAATTAATTGTTTTTGTAGTTTATTTAGCTTTTAGACGCTCAATTTTTTAGACTTTAGTTCCTTAAGGGGTATGTAGCAATAATGTTATGACACCTAAGTTATTGTTTTTTGATAGTGTATTGTCCACTTGAAAAAACAAGTATTTGTTCATAAAAAAATATCAACAATTGGCGGAGTTATGGCCATTTCTCAGAAACAACTTTTTTTTTTGAATAGGCTTGTGGTGACCACGATTAAAGTCGAACAAGCCAAGTTAAATCAGAAAATCCAAAAAATTTCATTAGTCTAGGAATATATCTAGTTCGTGAAAGATCGCTTTTTTATAGAAAAGTTTTTAGTTTGCAGATAAGAATTTTTTAATAAAATTTTCCGAGCTCAAAAAATCGAAATCTCGGGAAAAATGTTCTTACATGCAAAAAAAACGTAATATTCATTTTTTTAATTGTTAAAGAACTAGATACATTCTTAGACTAATGAAATTTTTTGGATTTTCTAATTTAACTTGACCTGTTCGATTTGCATTGTGGTCACCACAAGCCTCTTCAAAAAGAAAGTTGTTTCTGGGAAATGGCCATAACTCCACCAATTGTTGATATTTTTTTATGAACAAATACTTGTTTTTTCAAATGGACAATACACTATTAAAAAATAATAACTTTGGTGTCATAACATTATTGCTACATACTTTAAATGAAACTCCAAACCATCCTCAATTCGTCCGCACAAAAAGGTATATAACCCCTTAAAGCTCTCAAAAATCAGAACGCTAGATTCAACTGTAATATTTTCCGCCATTTTTTTTCTGAAATTTTATAAAAAATGTGAAAAACTTCTATTTTCTTTGTTTTTTTTTTGTTTATAGGCCATCTACTTTTTGGACGCTAAACTCAATTTCACTATATTTCCGGAATTTTTAACCTGAAATTAGTGGAGTTTTGAGTAAAATTATTATTTTAATTCAGATTGCATCTTGGAAAATTTAAAATTTACTCCACCAAATCTTTTAAAAAGTCACATTCTGGAAACTTCGGTTACTTTTGACTTCTGAAAGTGAAGTTCTATACTTGGTATAGAAATCCAACAGTCAGTTGCAAAGTAATCTGATTTCTCGCTTAAATGACACATGTATTTAATGTAGTTTGTGGAAAGATGTTTACATAATTAGTGTGGCAATAGTTTAGGCCCCGCAAAACTTGAAACATGTGGCGTTTGGAAACGTCGAAACCGAGGCCGCCGCCGGCGGATTCCAACTCGTCCAAAATTGTATGGTCTAAATATTCGAAGACCAAGTAAAAGCGTTTTCGGCGGCGAAACACCTCGATTAAGTTCACCAAATTCTCGTGTCGCAGTTTCTGCGTGCGAAACGAAAAGCGAGTTCATTATTCTATTTTCCGTTCAGGAATTCCGAACTTGCAAAATAAGCTGAACGAGAGAATTTTTCAATGCATACCTTAAATTTAAACATGAAACAGAATATTAAGATGATTTTTTCATCACAATTCAAAATATGGCAAATGTTACATTTAAAAAACTTGATTTTAATTTCGTGAAAGATTTGTACCTTGAGTAACTTTATTTCCCGATAAGCCATTTTCCGAATATGCAAATCGTCTTCAGTTTCTAAAAATTTTTTTATTGCAACTATTTGTTTCGTTTCTTTGTGTCTGCATTTCATGACGATGCCGTAACTTCCTTCTCCTACAATTTCGATGTGCTCGTATTTATCCATTTCGGAAAATTGTTTGTTGCTTTCGCATTTTCCGAAGACTGGAACAAATATTTGAATAAGAATTTACTGTACTTATTGAATTATTTCTCTACTATCATGAAGTCCAATTGTTTAAATAATTATTTAAAGATTCTTTTTTGGAGTGATTACAAACAGTTTACATTTTTAATTGCCTTGTAATTCCAATTTTCATAAAACATTCATAAATCCTTTGTAAAATGGCCGAATCCCTTATAAAATTTTTATAAAGCTGTTTGTGTTTTATAAAATCCTTCATGAAATCTTTATACAATCTTTTTAGAGCCTAGTGAAGTTTTATATATTTTATAGAAAATGTTGCATAAAATATGGTACAATATTGTCACGAATTTCCCTCAAATGGAAGACCCAACAATGCTATAGTGTCACATAGCGTTTGTTCTAAAAATACTTTTATTGATTTAAAACCGATGCCACGAATGACAAAGTTAGAAAAATGTATAAACTCTTCTCATTTCTTCAAAATTTTTGCAAGAAAAATAAATAATTTACATATTCTATGTAGCAAAAATATCTACTTATTAATTGAATAAAAAAGCAAAATCTTTCATTACCAAGAAACAAGAAATATATTATAAAAAACTATTATCGTGAAGAAGAAATACCTATGAAAGATAAAAATTTCAAAGAGAAACAAGAATATGAATAACAAATTATCTGACAAAATATTCATGTGTTATTATCTATATCAATTTTATAAATATTCGTATCAGCACTGTCAATACACAATTTTCACTAGTTAAAATAATCCATGACTGTTTTTAGGATTGCTATAGATAGTAGTCGAAAGAAGTTTCAGTATTAATAGAAATATATTCGTTTTTAAACTTTTGCTAAAACGCGAAGCTCGTTCCGACCCCGTTCAATGGTCGGGTATGACTAACACGGCGCCGGGGTGTATTATCGATGAACATCGATTTTGCAATTGCTCTGTACTTTGCTAGACGTCACAACAGTATTTGAAAAGTCAACTGCGTTCAACTAAAATTTTTCTACCACACGAAAAATAATTAACGTTTCAAAGAAAAAGTGTGATTTCCAAATATTTTGTTCAATTGAAAAAAAGTTGAAGAACCCTTGGGAAAAAAATTATAGAAACAGTGTAAAACCATGGTTTTCGTAGTATTTCAACATCATAATTTTAGTATTTCTTGTAGATTTCTATATTATTTACATAATGTTCAGAGTTTTTATGATTTTTTTTATAGTTTCTAAGGTTTTGATGACGAAAAACATAATTTTTGCAATAAAATTTGGTTATTTTCCTTTTTAAATTAATTTACTTTGTTATTATCAAGGAACCTCGAATCTTTATTGTATTGCAGCACTGTAACTGTAAATTTTTATTAATTAAAATTTTACCCTACTGGGATTCGAACTCGGTCTCCCGCTCGAACGTACGACTAATAAGTTATATGCACGCAACTTAATCCACTACGCTACCAAACTCTTTGTGAAAAAATATTTCAAGTTTATCTTGCAAATTAACCAAATTGAAAATTTTATCCCGAAAAATTGCTAATATTGAATTTTATCTTACCATACGTGTTTCGTCGCATTATTTCGAATATTTTCTGATTAGCTCTGAAACACTGGAATTTTGTTGCTATATGAGAATTGTGTTTTGATCTAAAAGTTTCTCAAAAAATGAGACATGAAAATATTACTTACATAAAGAATATTTTTTTATTAAGATCTCAGCGCTACATAAATTATTAAAGTTGCTTTAATTTCCAATGATTATTATTTGACAGAGGCCTGAAAATTGAAGGCGAATTTTTTCCATATTTTTCCAGTACATTACTACCATAATAAAAATTGCCAATTGCTTTTTCCAATTGTAAAATTCATTGAATTTCCACTTAAAAATCAAAACGGTTTGTCTTAGTGGAAAATCAATGAAATTTCCTATGTAATGAATCTAACTGATACTATAATCTAATTAGTTTTGCAAATAGAAAACTTATTTGATTTTAAAATGTAAAACTAATTGTATTAACACAAATTCGTCAGATCGCAAGTTTCTTGGCAAAAATCTAGGTCAAGTACTATTCAATTGAAAACATACATACTTGAATTTTCAATTGGAAATCAAATAAATTTTCGAATTGGTTTTTCAATTAGAAATCTGATTGATTTCCCAGTTGTATTTCCAAGTAAAAATCTGACTGATTTTCTAATTGGAAAAACTAATTGGGAAAACGGTCATTTAGTTGATTTTGCAACGAGAAAATCTATTGTAAAACCAGCTACGAATTTTAAACAAGGTAGTAAATTATACAAGGTTTATGTAGTCATTGATAGTTTTTTTTTTCACATAGGTAAAGTATATAGTTTTTCATATTTTCATGGAGCTTTTCAAATTTTCTTGTGGTTTTCAAGTATTCATCAAGTTTTTTTAATTGCACTATAGTTTTTTGTTATTTCTTAATTTTTTTAGGTTAAAAACGTGTTCATGTATTTAAATTTGTTCCTACAAAAATCCATATACTATATAATTCTCTTATATTTAACATTGTCGAAGTTTTCAGGCAGCTAGGAAAATTCAAACTTAGTTTATATGGGGGACTATGAAATATGAGAGAACTGGGAAAACTAGGCCATAGTAATTTTGATCCTTATAAAAACCTTATAAGAAAATAAAATTTCTTATGAAAATGTATTTGATAAAATCCTCTAAGAAAAAAAGCTTATGAAACTTTTTCGATCGATTCTTTATAAGAAATTTCAGTTTCTTATAAGGTTTTTATAAGATTACCTTGTAAGAAATTCAATTCTTATGAGAAATTTCATTTTTTTATAAGTTTTTTCTAAAAATCAAAATCACTAATTATATAATATCAGGGGAGTCAATTCTGAAAACTACGAATAGAGTGAAGAGAAAGATTATTGTTTTTTTTCATGTACCTGTAGAACTCATGAAAAATTCTTTAAATTTTGAGGATATTTACTGAAATTCAACAAATTTTTTAAATAAATGCAAAAATTTCTTTAATTTACTTTAGATGTACTGAATTCTTAAAACGTTGGTCTATTTTTCAAAGAATTGACATCGAGAAGTCCACCTCAAAATTTGTTGGACTAAAAATTTAATCATAATTTGAATTTCGAAATTTGAAAAATATTACTCGAAATAATGCTGAGCGAAAAAAAATATGTAAAAAACGATTTCTTTTTTTCACCTTTGCCACTGAAAGAAACATGAAACTTCCAGTCCCAGAGTTCACACAAATTATCACGAAAGTAAATAACTATCGCATGCAGGTATTTCATTAAGTACTAAGCCAGTTTTGGAATACATTTTTAAAACTTTCTTGCACTCCATTGCACGAAATACCAAATAACGATTTGACCTCGAACTTCGAAAATTGGTAGCTTAAACTATTTCGGTAATTTCGAAACACGCTCGGAAAAGTTACGCGAAAAATTGCGCCTGGAATTAATACGTATGTGAAAATGAGAGCTTCAAGGTCTGAAAAGAGCATAAATATATGAAAATTAATAATCAATCATAAGAAACAATTTTAAATTCTTTGATGTTTCATTAAAACTCTTCACTAGAACTCATCAAAAAACTCTGAATCCTAATCGAACTTTTTATTTATAAAAATAATCTAACTAACCAAAAAATGTCATCAGATCGAACATCGATTTTTCTAAATTTCATTTAATAAATTTATCCACGTAGAATACATATTGACTTTTTTTATTCAAAATAAGTGAACTGTTGTTGAATATTTTGCAAAATTTTGGTTCACAAAGCATCATTTTCTTCAGACCTTTCATTTCTCATATACGTTCGTCAATACTTCCTCGCGATATATTTATACGACCAACTTCCGGTCTCGTAAAACTCTTCCAAAAACGTCAAACGACTTGCACGCGAATTTGCCCTCCCCTGCCCCAATTCCCCCTTCGCCCAAAAGTATTTTAATTTAACCCCTGGAATATTTTCGTCTCTTTACAGACCTCTCGACCTTCGAACTCCGGCAATTTAAGTTCCGGCTGCAAGTTCAAGTGCCGCTTTCGGAGCGCTTTACTTTAGAAATTGGACGCAACAATGTATCACGTTTTAATTGCTACGCCAAAGTATATCGTGACGTGAGTTCAACGGGTGAAGATTTCGTCAAGGAAACGCGATCGATTTATCTTTCTACAATATGAGAAATGATGTGATTAAAATGTTTGGGAACGTTTCATATTTTGAATGTTGACTTAAAATAACTTCAATGTTTCATAGAGGTGTTAAGGAAAAAGCGAGATATTTTGTACAAAGAAATATTTCTTTATCATTTTTTGAAGGTAAAAAGTATTTTTTTTGTAAAGAATCACATCGATTATGAGGAGCCAATAAAAAAAATTATTTAGCTTTCAGCATCTTTATTTTGTGCCCTCTTCAGAACTGACAAATTATAAATATCAAACATAAAAAACTATTTACATCATAATACAAATCATTCTTACAATTCTCAATCTACACACTTTTCCTTGATGTTAATACAATCCAAAAGTCACAGTTAAACCACAAAAAAAATTGTTTGCTGTTAATACAAATCTAACAGTCACAGTCAAATTATACAATATATATGTTTTCAGTCCATTGCTCGTTGAAAATTCTAAAATCCCCATTGTATAATATTATGATCTTCGAAATAACAATGACTGATGTCAGTGGGAAACTGTGACCGACTGGGAAAATGAAGAATGCGAAATCATTGTATTTAAATTTGAAATGAGACGAAAATTGGAGAAAAATAGGTGTGATTGAAGAAAGGATTGAAAAATATGTATTATGGTGGGATTATATGGAAAAAATTGCGAAAAATGAAATTGAAAACGCAGGTATATCGAAGACTATTCGAAAATCTTTGAAATTAACGACGATATAACTTGTGGAACCAGAGCTACGAAAAAATATCAAAAATTGCAAAGAATTATTGTGAAACTAAAAAAATGCTACAAAAATATACACATAATAGTGCTATCCAAGCGAATTAAAGCGAAAAACATCAAAATTGTATAAAAATTTTTCTAACAAACTAAGATTTTTCGTGATTTCTTAAAACTCTAAGTTTTTCAGATTTTATATTGAAAAATAATCGAACATATTAAATATTTTGGAATAATAGCATGTCGAACACAACTTAAAATTTATAATTATTTACACAATCTATAGATTTTCAAAATTTTCATCATTTTCAATTTTCTATTAGTTTTTCACCATTTTGTTATTTCTGTACGTAATAATAGACAATCAAAATCTGTAAAATACTGCAAAAATTTTCTAACTTATTATTATTTTCCGTAATATTTATATACTGCAAGTTTCAAAGACTATAATTAGAAAATAAAAAAATCATCATCTTGCATATTTCGAGGCAATGTGATGAAGAACACAACCCATTAAATTAATTAAAATTTCCAAAATTTTACATATTTTTCGAAATAAACAAAATTATTGAAAATCTTAACAATCGTGAATATTTTTGAATTTTTCGAAGTTTTGAAAATTTCAAAGATAATTTAAACTAATAAAAATTGCAAGAGTTTTATAAACATTTGTCCAATTCAATAATTTTTCGTAATTTTCCGATATTTTGAGTTTCTGAGATTTTTATTTTAAATGAAAAAAGATTATAATGCGTTCAACTAAGAAATACTGTCTAATTACCCACCCGAAAAAATGGCGTTCAGTCGTCTCCAGTTATATCTACAATACTTACAGAATGATAATTTTGAAGTCACTATGAAAATTGATAATTTGACCATTCAACTGTAAAAAGTAATTTACCCAAATCCCATTTGAAAACCACTATAGTTTTACTTAAAATGGGCTAAAAACATAAATATCAAAACTACCAATAATTATTATAGCCAACAGTTTACAAATTTTTCGAAATTATTTCGGTTACCTTGGGAAAAAAAAGTTTTTCAGGCTAATTTCGGGTCGTTGAGTTCTAAAATAACTATTTTTTTTTTCCAGAGAAGCGTTTTGTTAATGTCACAAGGTATTTGATAAATTTTTTCAGAATGAAATCTTCGTAACTGGGTGCACTATAGCAATTGTGCCAAAATCCGATTTTTTTTTACGGTGAGCCCAGTTTCTCGAAAACCATTTATCTGAACAGTCTGAATTTTTTAAATCTTGTTTATAATTATAATAGCCTCTGTGCGAATGAAGGATTTTGAATTTTCAGCAAAACTTTTTTTTGCTCCAAAAACCGAAAGCCTAGATGTTGAAAAATAAAACATTTTAGGAAAATGACCTCTATATTTGTAAAAATATTAATTTAGCAAAATTCTTCGTTCACGCAGAGTGTAAAGGTATAAACTGGAAGTTTATACCTTTGTGTATAATTCTTAAGTAGACCTTGAGTTAAAAAAAAATTGCTTTGTTTTTATAGAAAAAAATCGTGAAAATCCCTTTTATTTCTAGATATAACCCCTTAATACCTAGCTATCCAAAATAATAATTAGTCTAAAAAACACTATTTTCACGAGGTACATTTTTCACGTAACTTACAATTTGTGTAATCAAATAAAGTGTAATATGTTTCTTTCTTAAGAAAACAAAAACATGTGCTTCATGTTCATAAAATCGATCGTTTCTCATACTTCTCGTAATAACTGGTCCTAAAACCACTTTTTTTAAAAAAATAAATGATGGTTATTTTCGTATTCAGCGACACCAAATTAACCTAGAAAACACTTATTTCAAGAGGTACATATTTCACGTAAACTAATGTAATCGGACAAAGTATAATGCGTGCTTCTTTCTTACAAAAACAACAATATTTGCTTTATGTTTATAAAATCGATCGTTTCCTACGCTTCTGGCAATAGCTGAGAAAAGGGCCTAAGGACAAGGTTTTTTCTAATATTTTGAAAAAATTTCTTTGGAGATATAAATGACAGTTATTATCGTACATAGCGACCCAATATTAGTTAATTAGACACTTATTTTACGAGGAACATTATATATCTAAAAAACTAACTAATGTAATCAAACAAAGTGTAATATGCTTCTTTCCTACAAAAACAAAAATATGTGCTTCATGTACATAAAATCGATTGTTTCTTATGCTTGTAGCAATAACTAAAAAAGGGCCTAAAAACATGATTTTTGCTTATATTGTGAAAAAGTTTCTTTGGAAAAATAAATAACAGTTATTTTCATATTCAGTGACTTCAAATGAACCTTAAAAAACACTTATTTCACAAGGTTAATTTCTGATGTGAATTAGTATAATCAAAGTGTAACACGCTAATTTTCTACAAAACAAAAATATGTGCTTAATGTTCATAAAATAGATTGTTTTTTATGCTTGTAGCAATAACTAAAACAAGGTCCGAAAAACACGTTTTTTGCTAATACTTTTACAACGTTTCGTTAGAAAAATGAATGACAGTTATTTTTGTACTCAGCAACTCAAAATTAGTCTAAAAAACTCTTATTTCACGAGGTACATGTATCATGTAAACTAATGTCATCAAACAAAGTGTGATATTCTCTTTATTCAAAGAAATAAAACAATATATAAATTTTCTATTTTCCCTCAAGATAGGGCCATATTTTTCCTCGATGGATGTACTCATTTGAAATATACTTCTTGAAATGATGGCTCCTTGTTGATCGATTCTTGAGCGGAAATTGGAAATATAAATTTGAGCTTTTTGGATTTTGAATGTACAAATTTTCTCATAGTGCCTTGAATTTTTCCCCCCTTCACTTTCATCCTCGACCACCCTAATCAGCATGATCGCCTCTATTCCGACGCCACTGAAACCAGGAAATTTTAAGCAATTTTAAGTGAATCGCCCCTTGGAAAGTGACGGCACGTGCGTGAAAACGACGTACAAGAGTAACGTCTGCGGAGAGCAAGCAACAAGTACTGAAATAGACACACCACATGGCGGGGGTCTTTGCCATTGCGGGAGTATGTAGGTGCCTCGAAAGTCCGCAGTATGACCGGCTCCAAAGTCGAGGAGCTTTTATGGTCCCGTTCGAATATCGCGTGATTTTCTCATTTTCATCAACCCCCGGAAAACAGCCCCCTCAAAATGTTTTTCCCGTGCTCGATGCAAGTCTTCGGAATCTTCAGGCATGGCTGAAAGACCGAACCCTCGGGTTCGAGAGGGTTGAAATTTTCGGGGCACGGGTAGTGGGCATGGATAAAAGTTGAAGGTCGTTCGAGGTCATCGCGACCTTGAAGACTGGTGTGGAAAAATGGCGGCTTGCCACCCCCAGCCGCCCCTGCAACATCTGCGCTCTCAAATAGCCAGGGACTCGCCGATTGAAGTTTTGAACCAAAATTACCAACCGCATCTTTTCAATTGGTTTTACCTCACGATCTCGGATCAAAATGCTCAGGTATGGGATTTTTAGAAAGAAATTGGTTACTCGTTTTTAGGGGCGGTGAAATGCGATTTTTTAGGGTGGGTAGTAATGGAGATTGAAGCAACGAGAAAAGAGGTTGTTTGTTATCATATTTTTTCGAGATATGCAATAATTAATTTTATGGTTGTATTTAAATTTGAAAAACTTGGACAATATTGAAATATCACGAGGAATATTAATAATATTACAATAAAATTAAATTCATAAAAGATATATCACAAGGAATTTTCATAATATAAAATTTTCATAAGATAAGGTTTGAAATATGTTTGAAATTCGGAAAACATTTATTAACATCTTATTATTTAAAATGTTAGAGGTTGGCAATAATGCGATGTAAAATTTTTGAAAATATTTAGAAGTTTTGTGTATTGCGTTTATAACATTTTTTTAAGAATATGTATAATTGTTAAAGTTGATCGTTTTTCCAAAAACATCCAAAAAACTCGTGAAGTATCAAAAAATAACGAAAAATCTTATTATGTTTTCAATATTTTAATTTTTCGGGTGGGTAGTAATTGAGACTGAAGCAACGAGAAAAAAGGTTGTTTCATATCATATTTTTTCGAAATATAGACTAATTCTTTTTATTTTTTTATTTAAATTTGAAAAACTTGAACAATATTTAAATATTACAAGGAATTTTCATAAAATTAGGTAGTTCGAAATAGTTTGCAATGTGTTTGAAATTCCGAAAGCATTTATATGAATCGAATCATTTGAAATGTTGGAGGTTGGCAGTAATACTGTAAAATTTGAAAAATTTGTAAAATTTTTGAAAATATTCAGAAGTTTTGTGTTTATAGCATTTTTAAAATTAATGTATAATTACTATGGTGGATTGGTTTTCTAAAAAAATCCAAAAAAACTCGTCAAGTATCAAAAAATCACGAAAAATCTTATCGAGTTTGACAAATTTTTTAGAATTGGGAAAGTTTCGGATTGTTATATCATGTTTTCAATACTTCAATTTTTCGGGTGGGTAGTAATTGAGACTGAAGCAACGGGAAGAGATATTGTTTATTATCATATTTTTTCGAAATGTAAACTAACTCTTTTTATTTTTATATTTAAATTTGAAAAACTTGAACAATGTTGAAATCTTCACAAGATCAAATTTTCATAAAATTAACGCAGTTTGAAATAGTTTGCAATATGTTTGTCATTCGGAAAACATTTATAAGAATCAAATCATTTAAAATGTTTGAGGTTGGCAATAATACTGTAGAATTTGGAAAATTTGCTAAAACTTTTGAAAACATTAAGTTTTGTGAATTGGGTTTATAAAATTTTTCAAAATATGTATAATTTTCTAGAAACATCCAAAAAACTTGTAAAGTATCAAAAAATCACGAAAAATCTTATCGAGTGAGACAAATTTTTTAGAATTTATTGGAAAAGTTTCAGATGCTTATATCATGTTCCAATTTTAAAAATTATAGAGACAATGAAAAACATTGAATGTGTAAACGATCGTCAATGATTTTGTAAAATTACAAAAAATTGTATACTTTCAGAAAATATCCATTAATTTTGTGAATTATGTTCATTTTCATATGCTTTTGAAATATGCATGATAACGTTTTATTTATTATTTAAAATCTAAAAACGTAGAAATGTTTTTGAAAATTAAGAATAACATTAATGAATAGGACAAACTTTTCTTAAGTTTCAGAAGATTCAAATAGTTTTTTGTTACGTTTGAAATGGTAAAAATTTTGAAAAATTAGAGAATAATGTAGAATTCATCAATGGTTTAAATTTTTATATTAAAAGTATAATTTCCATATAAAATACATTCAGCATTTTCCCTATCTTTGAAGTGTTTAAATGATTTGATGGATATCCCAGTATTTTTATGGAATTTCTAATCTATTTCTAGAATATAATTTTCGATATCGAACATTACATGAATTGATTATGTAAATTAATGTTCTACCTATTTATGGAATTGTATTAATTTTATAAGAATTTCATAGCAAAAAAAAAAACCTAATCGATACAATTATTATGTGGTATGCCATTATGCTTGAGTGATGAACAAAAAAAATTTTTTCCAACATCAATTTCTACAGTTTCTCATGGAATACAGATACGGTTAACTTTCTTTTGTGCGGAAAAATTGAGAATTGCTTGGAGTAACTTTCAAGTTTTTTAATAGTGTACTTGTTTATTAATTATTTATACTTGTTTTTCCAAGTGGACAATACACTATTGAAAAACAATAACTTTAGTGTTATAACATTTTTGCTACATACTTTGTATTAAACTCCAAACCATCCTCAATTCGTCCGCACAAAAAGGTATATAACCCCTTAAAGTTTTGTGAAAATCTAATAATCCCAGAAGTAAAAGTAGAATAAAATTAACTCGTGGGCTTACAAAATTAAACTCAAACTTGTTCTTTATGTGAAAACTTGAAATTAAAATTAATATTAAGTTTGTACGAATATTGCCATCATCAAATTCTACAAGGAATATACATTTCTTAGTCTCTCAGGTCGTGTTCAATTACCCTGTATCTATGGAAAAAATTTTCCTGGGTTTCAGGAAATCGGTTACCAGAGCAAACTTTTTCCTTCGATATGGGGAAACTTCTCGACTTCATCATCTCCTCGAACGTATCTGCACCAGAGTGCGATAAACTCATCGGGATCAATCGGTAGCGCGTTGACCGAAAGCATTGGCGACCTCGCCGAACATTTCAACGAGCTTGCCCTGCTCGATAAAAAGCCCACGAAACGACCGCCCTCCACTTATTTGTGCCACTTGTGTTTCAAAAAAGGACACTATATCAAGGATTGCCCACAGGTAATAATTTCGAACATGAAACGTCGGAAAAAGAAAAAGTTGCTATCAGAATAAATAAACAAAATGGGCTGGTAAACGTCGTGATACGAAGTCTATTAAATTTTTTCATGCTCGCATGTTGAAAATCATTTTTCCGGAGTTTACTTGCTGAAATTTGAGAATATGAGTTTGAAGACGCGACGACATAGCTGTCTTAAATGGCATTAAAAAAATTATTTTTTATGATCACCTTTATTTTAGAATTTTCATCATGATGAAACAGGAAATGTGAAAAAATATTTAGTCCTCCTGGTAATATCTAATTGGTTTTCAAATTGCTTTTTCCAATGGGTGAACCAACTGAAAAAATGGTTGTTTTTTCAATCGCTTTGTATAATTGGGAAATCGGTTGAATTTCTACTTAGAAATCTAATTGGTCTGTCCGATTGGTAGATCGATTGGATTTTTGATTGAAAAATCTGATCAGACTTTAGAAATATAATTTGATTGTTAATTTGAAAACTAATTTTATTTTCAAATAGAAAATTGATAAGATTCGTGAAAAGTTGGAATTTCTTTGTAAAATGTAGTTTCAATGTCCAATTGAAAATATACTTGGGTTTTCAAGTTTAGATCCAATAAATTTAACAATTGAATTTACAAGTTGGAACCTGATCACTTTTCCAATTGGACAAACCGATTGGATTTCCAATTGAAAATCTAATTGACTTTCCAATCGGACAAACCAATTGGAAAACTGATTAGAAAAACAGCTAATATTCCAATTGGTTTTCTAATTGGAAAATGAATTGGGGTTTCAATCGATAGATCTAATTAGATTTTTCATCTACTTTATTTTTTTAGTACAAAATTAATTTTATTTTCAAATGGAAAAACTAATTGTGTTTATGAAGTCGTAAGTTTATTTCTAAAAATGTAGTTAAAGTGTCTAATTGAAAAGAAACTTGAATTTCCTAGAAGGGAAATCCAATAAATTTTACAACGGAACTTTTCAGTTGGGACACAATTGATTTTTCAATTGGACAAACCAATTTGAAAATTGATTGAAAAAACGGCCATTTTTCAAGTTGGTTTTCACATTGAAAATTCAATTTTATTTCTAATCGACAAAAATAAATCAGATTTTGAATCCAATTTGCTTTTTGAATAGAAAACTAATTTGATTTTCAGATGAAAAACTCATTATTTTTGTGAAGATTCATTAAAAAAATGTAGTTATAAATTATCCTTCTAAAAACAAACTTAGTTTTTCAAATAGAAATCTAATAAATATCACAATCGGATTTCTAAGTAAGAACCCAATCAATTTTCCAACCAGACAAACCAACTGGATTTCCAAGTGAAAATGTAATCGATTTTCTAAGCAGACAAACCAATTTGAAAACTAAGTGGAAAAACAGCTATGTGTTTTTCCAGTTGGTTTTCCAATTGGAAAATACATTGGGTTTCTAATCGAAAGATATAATTAAATTTTTCAGTAAAAAACAATTCGATTTCTAAATAGAAAACTATCTGTGTTTGTGTAATCGTTAGTTTCTTTGTAAAAATTTAATTTAAATATCTAATTTAACACATTCTTGAATCTTAAAGTGGGTATCCAATTAATTTTCCGATTGATTTTCTAAGTAGCAATTCGATTAATTTTTCAGTGGGACAAACCATTGGTTTTCCAAGTGAAAATATAATTGAGTTTTCAATGGGACAAACAAATTAAAAAAATTATTGGATTAATAATCAATGAATCTAATTAGATTTTGAATTTTTTTAGATTTTTATAAATAGAAAACTAATTTGATTTTCAAATCAAAAACTTCTTGTGTTCGTGACGTCGTAAGTTGCACTGTAAAAATGTACTTAATGTTTTTAATGTAAAACATACTTGAAAATTTTTTAACAGATTTTTCAATGGAAATCCAACTGTTTTTTCCAATTGTACTAACTAATTAGATTCGGAAATAAAAATCTAATTGATATTGGATCAGATAAACTAATTAGAAAACTAATTAGCAAAATTGCAATTTTTTCCAATCGGTTTGTCCAATTGAAAAATCAATTTGATTCCCACTTGAAAATCCAATTGGTTTGCCTAATCGGAGAACCAATTGGCTTTTTACTCGATAAATGTAACGAGATTTTGAATATTATTAGATTTTTAAATAGAAAAAGAATTTAATTTTTAAGTGAAAAACTAATTGTGTTTGTGCCGTCGTTAGCTTCTTTATAAAAATGTTGCTCAAGTGTCGAATTAAAACCATACTTGGATGTCCAAGTGGAAATTTAATAAATTTACTAATTAGATTTTCAAGAGTAAATCTCATAGATTTTTCAATTAGACAAACTAATTGAATTTTCAGTCGAAATCGAACGAATTTTCCACTTAGACAAACCAATTAGAAAACTAATGGGAAAAACAGCCATTTTTCCAGTTGGTTTTCCATTAAGAAAATCAATGTTAAAACCGATTTGAAACTTTCAACTGGCCACTGCTTAAAATTTCCAGCTATTTCAAATGGAAAACCCATAAAACTTTTGATTAGATTTTCGATTGATTTTTCAGTTAGGTTTGTCCCACCAGAAATTTTTCACCAAAAAACTTAATCACGTCACGAATACCATTTGTTTTCCAAATAAAATCCTATCGATAATTCGATCTCTTTATGGAAACTATCAAGTGTTTTTTGTGAAAAACTTTCCATTCGGAAAAACAACCACTTTTATAGTTAGTTTTTCAATTGGAAAACCAATCAGAAACCCAGTTGAAAACTTTCAGCAGGTTATAGCTATAGAGAAGCAAAAAAGTAATAATTCATTCCAACTCACTCATTTCGATTTACCCATCTCCATGACGATTGCCACTATGACAACAAGCAGCGTGGGACAAGTAGAAAGTGTCATTTGTCGCTTCAATTAATGCTTAATTGGCCGAGGTATCACACTCTCCCTGACTCACATACGCGACGAACATGGAATTAACGACTGTTCTGCATTTAAATTCGATCTAAATTGAATTCATTTTCAACAATAATCTCAACTTTTTCGATTACCGATGAGTAAAATGTCTTACTCGTAACGTAAAACAGGGCCTCATTATGCCAATCAGCTTCAAAGCACCGACGAATGCTCAGACGTTTCATTCTGCGTCGCGACTTGTTAGTCATCGCTCGTAACTCGCAATTGCATTAAAAGCATTTCGGAGCAGAGAGAACTGTTCGGCCATTGATCTTTTTTTACTTGGGATAATTTTTTTTCATTAAAAAAAGTTGAATGTTCAATTGTCGTGGATGTCTGCTTTTGTATGAGTGTTGTTTATGATCACTTTGTTGGAAGAATCTCTTCTAAATTATTGAAAAATATGCACGACTATAATATTATGGACAATGGTAAAAAAATGTAACGTGTTGCGTTACCGTTACAAAGGTGAAAAAGTAACGTCCTGTTACATTCACGTTACTTTTTGGAATAAGTTGAATGTAAATAACAAGAAATCGAAAAACTAAGGTTGAAAAAAAAAACAATATTAACGTAATCTTGGTTTTGTTCTATAGAAATTGTTTGCTTAAGGTATGTGATAAAAAATGTTTATCCGTACTTTTTTACCCTGAAACAAAATCAATCAGCTTGTTCAAATGTTTATATTTTTTTCAAGTTCACTAAATTTCTGAAAATGACATTTGACTCAATATTAGTCACAAGGAAATATTTGAAAATTTAATAGATTTTCGAGAGAATCCTAATACCTACCCAGATTTTCAGGATTTTTTTGTATTTTTCAGTATGAATAAAATGTTGCAGGATTTTCTAGTATTTTTTATTATTTTGCACTATTTTTCTGCACATTGATACATAGTTTTAAGAATCTTATTCTATAGAATTCAAATAAACACATTGAATTATTTGTCTTTGAGAGGATTTTTCAGCTAGTAATGTTTATAAAGATTTTTATTTCCTTTGATTTTTTTTGATACTTTTTCAATTTTTCTACGATTTGAAGGATTGTTCAGTATTTCTGAAACTATTCGTTTTTTTCAGGATGATAGAATGTTGCAGAATTTCCTAGTTATTTTCCAAAATTTTATTATTATATCAATTCCAAGAATTTCGAACTCTAGAATTCAAACATAATGAAATTTTCCGTGTTTTACAAGATTTTCCAGAAAACAGTGTCTCGATGAATTTTTACTTATACACCAGTACTTTTCATATTTCTTCAGTTTTTCTATGATTTCAAGGATCGTTCATTATTTTTATATATTGCTGTATGAATTTCTGAAATACGAAAAATTAAAATGTTTTATATATTTACAGGTACTTTTTTTTACGTCTTTTCTTTCAGTATTTCCAAGTATTTTTTTAAAGATATCTCTTTGAATTTCCAGAATGAGATCAAATAGAAAGTTCAAAATTTTTGAAATATTTCGATCGATTTTGCAGAAAACAGTTTCTTTACAAATTTAGAGTGCCCTCAATATTTTTGTATTTTTCACAGAGTTATACGATTTGAAAATTTTTCTTTTCTTTTTATAGACTTCTAAAAAAATATATTTAGAGAATTCAAAGCTCTAGAAATTAAGGTTTTTCGATTCCTGGAATTATATAAATTTTTAAAGAATTATATAACATGAAATTCATTAAAGTCTAGTATTTTTCGTAATTTTCGTATGTTTTTTTTGTATTCCTTGTATTTCATAAGATTTTCAAGCAGGATTTCTTGATCTTACAGATCTTGCTATAGATTTAGAGATTTATAGATTTTAAGTATTTTTATATATTTTCATGCGAATTCCTGAAATTCGATGCTTTGAATTGTGAAAGTTCCTAATAAAAGGTAAAAAATCATATTTTACGTCAATATTTTTACACAAATTACTAATACTCTACATTTTTCCATCAAAAATAATTGATGTAGAATTCTTTTATCCAAAAATAAGGAAGTTAAAAATTACTTATATCTATGTTTTAGAACATTCTCTAAAAAGTTACAAATCGTGCTGAAAACTTAATGAGACACATGAAAGTAACATAAAATAAGGGATTTTCGTTACTCGTTACTGAAAAAAAGTGACACGTTACCGTTATCGTTATAGTAAAAAATGTAACGATTTAGAGTGACGCGTTACAAGTAACACGTTACTTCCAAACCCTGGAATTACCTGAAGGTCATTCAAGTCAGAAATATTTCTATAATATTTTATATTTCTAATCTAATATCTAATATAATATTTCTGACGTCAATTCAGAATTATTTCTGACCTGATATATACATATATTCTGATATATACATATATAATTGATAATTTTCTTTTTCCAAATTCTGATATGTACATACATAATGCAGGTCTGAAGTGGGGGTATTTCTGACTTGACCCACCTTACTTCAACTCTAAGTTAATACACTTTTTAATGCAAGTTCATTAAAGAGTGAAGTTTATAAAAGTAGTTCAAAGTTTATAGTTGTAACAATACAATTCAGAATAGTTTTAACAGAAAGTGTTATTACCTATTGTAAAATTTCCAATTGGAAAATCAATTGAATTTCCACTTGGAAATTTAAGGTAGAAATCGTGAAGTTCGAAAATACTGTAAAATATAATCAAAACGTATAAACTTATAAAATGCATTAAAAAATACTGGAAATCGAGGAGGAAAAATTCAAATATATGTATATTGAACTTCATCAAAATTTTTTACAGGCGAGGCCAAAAGGTGAAGGTTTAACTCCTTATCAAGGAAAAAAAAGATGTTTTGGGGAGTACAAATGTCCAAAATGCAAGCGTAAATGGATGAGTGGAAATTCGTGGTCAAATTATGGACAGGAGTGCATAAAATGCCATATTAACGTCTACCCCCATAAACAGGTAGAACAATATGTAATGTTTCAGTTCAATTCAGTTTTTCATAAATTTTGCACTAATTAGATAATTTTTCTTGGTATTCGAATAAATATATTAATTAGGTAATGTTGGATTGAGAAAAATTTGTGAAATTTGTATAAAATACAACTTACTTAACTTTTCTGATTCAAGTTTTCCATGTAAGAATAAATATGTAAAAAAAATATTCACCCATAACTTCAGAATATTTAGGATTCGAAACGAAGCTTTGTTTTCTCAAAAGGTCTATACTAAGTTCGTTGCATAACTTGCCAAATATTCGTACAAATACTCGTAACCGATAGACTAATTATAGAAGAACTCGGTAAAATTCCGTTTGTGTTGTAGCCGCGTGCTCAGAAATTGAAGTCGAATTTATGTCAAAAAATAGTTGATTTTGAATTCAAAAAGTTGTATAAATAATCATTGAATTTTTTCGTGCATTCAAAAAGTGTTTAAAATATATTTCGATTCTCATAATAATACTGTATACACTAAGGTAATTTGATTCTGAGCTCTTGAATTTTATTTTCACTCAGTTGAATTTGTCATCAAGATAATGATGAAAACAAAAAATTTTTCTTTACAAATTTGGTAATTTTCTGTTTTTTTTTTTTGAATCAAAACAGTCTGAGTTGTCAAATCTTATATTCCTTTTAATTATAACAATTTTTAGCTGTTATAAAAAAATTATGTAAAATTTTGCAGAAACCTACTGAAAGACCTGGGGGCCTCGATGTCTCCGACCAAAGCAAAGTTCATCCGCAGCATCTTTGCGAAAAGTGCAAAACTTTGGGGTATTATTGCAGACGACTACAGTGATTTTTGCATACACTGTAGATTTTGTATTTCTGTATTGGCAAATCAGTACTTACGTTGTGGAGCACATATTTGTATGGTTGTATCAATCATTTGTTGTAATTTTCACTTTTGTTAACGTTGGAAAAATTTTTAAGTACGAAGGACCCAATAGCCATATTTGAGGACGATGAAAAGTTCTCGAAGAAATTTGTGGTGACATTGCCAAAAACATTATTTTCCAGAAGCAAGAACGGTAAAATTTTTTTGCCATGTGATCAGTTAAAATGAATTTTCTTTTTTCTAAGGCATTTGTTCGCGTAAATGAAAAATCGTGAAAAAGTTGCTTGAAAATTTATGGAAAAAATGTTTCCACGGGCGGTGGAATGCAATTTTTTTGGGTGAGTAGTAATTTAGATGATGATTAAAATACTTGTAACTAATTTCATAAGACTCGAGTAAAAAAAAGGGGGGGGGGGTGTTCATCATCATAATAATTCGAAAATTATATGTTATGTTTCATTTTTCAACACAAATCTAGAAAACTTGAATAGTATAAAAAATTACGAAAAATTGTAAATAAGTTGGACAAATTTTTTTCAATGAATTCGATAAATTTTTGGATGGTTTATAAAATGTTTGAAATTTTCAGATGTTCGAAAAATTGAGAGACATTGTGAATTTCAAGTATGTTCAATGATCTCGAAAAATTCGGATAATATTTGTTGAATGTCAGAAAATAATATTGAATTTTGTGGTTCTTATTCATTGTCATTTTTATTATTTCCAAATAATAATCTAAAAAATTGAGGGAGTATTTTATATTGTCAAAAATCATAATGATTTGGACGAAATTTCACTACATTTGGAGAGTTTCGAAGAATAAAGAGAATGTCCAAAAAAAAAAAAAATAAATTTTGTTGAAGTCAGATAAATTTTAATAAAATAGCGAGTCTACTATATTTTGGAAAATGTTTCAAATTTTGAAAATTCTGAAAATTTTATGAAATACAAAGAAATAAAGAATTCGAAAGGTTGCTAGGAACTCTAACAAATTCAGGACATTCTGAAAATTTCAAAAAATGTTCCTAAATTTTGTCAATTATACTGATTATCATATTTCTTATAAAAAATACATGGTTATGTTTTCCTATCATTTTACTGAGTTTTCAGTGTATCCATAATTTTGAAAATTTCGAAAAAAAAAACATTGAAATTTTGATAATTGTCAATAACTCTAAAAAGTTCGAAATATTCGTAAAATATTGGATGTTGAAAAATTTGTAGATTTTATGTTCATCATGATATATTCGAAATATGCATGTATCGTGATATTTTTTTCGTTTTTGAATAATAATCAAAAAAACTTATCAAAGGCGACAAAAAATAACGATAAATTCTATTAAGTTGAACGAAGTTCCATGGAAGATTTGAATATTCTGTATTCCTTTGATATTTCAAAAAATTAAAAAGTAACAAAGATCGTCAGTTATTCGAAAAAATTCAAAAACTTTGTAGAATTGAAGAACTCGTATACATTGATTTGTTTGATTGTAAAAATTATCATCGTCATCAATCATTTTCTCGTAGATTATTTTCATAATTATGTTATAAAACTTGCATAAAATTTAGAAATTTTTCAATGGTGTGTAAAATGGTAGGAAATTTAAAAAAATCATAAAATATTGCAAATCTTCAAAGTTGTTGGTAATTGTAACAAATTCGTTGAATTTTCGAAAATATGTCAACAAATTCTGTAGACTGTAAAAAATTTTGAAAATTTTGTAAAAAACAGGAACTGTGCGATATCCATTAAATTTTTAAAAATTAAAATGTTTCCTATTATCAATGAGTATTTCACCACCCCTGGAAGTGTTTCATGTTTTTTTAAAAATTATTTATAAGTTTACTAACACATCTATTTTTTTTTCTACAGTTAATTTATTTTCTATTTTACATTTCATTGTTATTTTTAAATTAGACTTTTTACGTTTTTTACTTTTTAAATACTTATAAATTTGGCATTTATTTTTTAAAAAAATTGAAGCTGTTCGATCTTATTCTGAAAAAGCAGCTGTTAATTTCTAATAATGATATATAATGTTACTTTATGTTTAGAAATCTAACTTTTTTGGTAGATAACAATAACTTACACATTTCAAAGGTTGAAAATTTATTATACATTATAATTATACGCGTACATGTACATGCAGAGGTGAAAAATAATCATTAATTCCCGTTATAACCATCATTAGTAAGATAATTTCGTTTAAAATCATGTTATTACTGTTTAAATTGAATAGCTTTAAGGTGAGTTTTGATTTTTCGGAAGTTCAAAGTTCATCGATTTATTTCTGCGGCAACGTTGTGAGCGTTATTTATAGAATTTCTAAGTTTAGCACATCATAGCACGAAATAATTCGTGACGAAAGGAGAAAAAAATTTTCTTTTCATTTCGAGCAAATAATGTTGATGTATTTGATTTTTACCTGTTTATTTTAAATCCAGAGATATGTTGATGAAATTACAGAATATAAAACTGCAGTTAGAATTTGCATTAATTTGAGAATGATGAAACTGAAAAATAAATGCACGAGAATTTTTCCATTTACAAAAATCAGATAATATAAAAGCTTATAATCTAAATACCCTTTAATACTGTAAAAGAAAACTTTTGAAAATTAGTCATTTCATTTTGCAGTCTCATAATAATGAAACTTGTTCGACATGTATAAACGATATTTATGATTGTATTCATGCTTGAATATGTATAAATTTTGCTCAATCATTTATATTTTGTGTTGCATGTATACATCAATGTTTATTTAGCAGTAGAGTTCGTTAATATAAATACGAAGATATTTAAATTCATATAAATGCAATGCTCTTCCGCCAGATTGAAATTATCGTAATTAATTCTTCGATTTATAAACTCCTCTCTTTGAAATCGTAATGAGTAGAGAAATCCAGATTCTGCTTGATTTTTTTTATCTGTCAATATTCAAATGTTAAAAGATGTGAAAAATAATGTTAAATCAATTCTTCCTATCTGCAAAATTGTTTACAACATACTAATAATGTTGTTTCGATATAAAAAAATCATTCGCAGCTTCAAAATTTCGTGTAAATTCAGATTATGCATTGTATTTACTTTAGAATTTTTCAAATAATTGCAAATGTAGAAATTTTTTCAACTCCAGAGTTTGTAACTTGAAATTCATAAAAAGAAGTGATTACTTGTTAAGAAAACTAGTCCTTTATGATAACGAAAATTAGATACATGAAAAAGATTCCTCAATTGCAAAACTTGGCAGAGAAATCATTTTCTTCATTTTAGGAATTGAATTTCAGAAAATAAAAGAAAGATAAAAAAAAATTGAAGACATTGCACTAAGAAATAATGATATAGTACGATTTATTATGCGAGAAAATTTGAAACGTATATTTCACGAAACTCATTACATTTTATCGAAAAATTGTTAATTAACAGCATTAAATTTCATGTTGTAAGATTGTTAATAAATTTTTAATGAACATTGAAATATAAATAATTGCATTGCTTAGTAATGAAAAATGAATAAAAATCTGCGAACTATAAGGTTTAAACTATTATTCATGGAATATGGATTTCTATGCATGCAGTGAAAATGAAGATGAAGATTAAATACTTTTTAAAGTACTTAACATCATAATGATTCATAAATCAATAAAAAAGAGAGGAGAAAAAAAAATTCATACACAAAACTTCAGAATATAAATCAACGAACTAATATGATTTATCATGTAAAACACTTTTGTCAAATGGAAGAATTGCTTATTTATTAAATATGTTAGTTTTTTGATATTACATGATTAAACATTTTGCTTGGTACTGAAATAGCATGTATTACCAATGCTTATTTACATAAATCAGATAAATTTCTGAGAAATCTCAAAATATTCGACGTCCTTGTTTTGTACTTTTTATTTTAACTACAACTCTTGTTCGTGAAAAATTTTTATGTAAAATACGATGTTGATTATTTCATAAATGTGCGTTTTATATGTATCTTGTATTATGAATAAATTATATCTTTGAATATTACCATCTTTTTAATTGCTTTTCGTAACGTGGTGCTTACGATATATTTATGCGAGGTCGATAATTAAAACTTACAATTTAATACACTAGGAGCTACACAGATTGAAATAATACAGTATGATATTGGAGAAAGTATGGTACAAAAAACAATACATGCTGGAGCTTTTACAACAATGTTATCTACTTAGACAATCTTAACAATATAGTGTAATAACAAATGCAATAAGTACAATATTTCAGGCTGATTTCACAGCAGAATATTTAATTGTAATAATTACTAAGTTTAAGTAATTAAGATATCTTTATACAACACTACTACATAGAAAATTTACCATAAACTCATTAAGTTCACGTTTCCTTCAGACACGATGTCTTCCTCAGAAACTTTCCCCTAATCGTACGCCAATATGTTCATTTCCTCGCACTTAGCAATGCGTGAAGCAAATTTCAGAACCAATAATCCCCCCACTTCAGATACGTGTTAGTGTTCAAATAGGCCTTGAGTTCCGGACTCAAATTTTTATCCAACAAGACATCCTGGTACAAAATGATGATCAAACGGGGACGTCCTTCCACAAGAGTTTTGCGGTGCGCCAAACGGAATTCTATGGCCCCCCAAGTGCTTTCCAAATAGTTTTCCGAAAGCACCACAATCGTTCTCTTCGAGTTTTCAACAGATCGCGCGATTTGATCCATTATCACTTCACCAGCAATCCAGTCGCGATGATGAAAACACAATTTGAAAGGGTGTGGACCTTTTTCCAGTACCGGTACCAATTTGTTCGCCACGAAATCTTCATCTTTGTAAGAGTAACTTATGAAGGCGTCGTAGAGTTTGTCTTCTTTGTCTTCTGCCCCGCAACGAATACAGCAATGGTTGACGTAAAGAAAGACTTTAATTTCTCTTTTGTAGCAGGAAAACAGAGCCAAAAGGACGCCAATGACTATCGTGGCTGCTGACACAATCACGATGAATATGGGCATTGAGAATGTTCTGCACAGGTCTTCTAAGGCGAGGTCGTAAACTGGGCGAGAATGGCCGGGCAGAAAAATTTTCTTCAATTACCTGAACTCCTTGACATTTGACTTGACGAAGTTTAGGAATTCAGAGTGCTGACAGTCACATTGCCAAGAGTTTTCGTGCAAGGTGAGGAACGTTAGAAAAGGTAGCCTAGAAGTTAGGTTTGACTTGAGCTGTTCTGGCAGGACTCTGAAGAGGTTGTGGTCGAGTTCCAATACCTGTGGATATCATAAAAGTTGAGGAGTATGGTTGCGATGAAATTTCTGAGTTGTAATCCAGAATTTTATTAGAATCTAAATATCGTTTGATCGATCTTAGATGTATTTTCTGTTTAAAACGAAAACAAAAAAGAAGTCGGATATAGTTCGTTCCGCAAAATGAATGCAAAAAAATTTGATTGCTAAATTATATAACAGTGACGCAATGACCTACAACGTAGAAGGCAGTGTCATGTTATCAATATGCGAGATTAAATTTCTGGACAAGAGCAACTTCGTCAACTGATGATAGCGTATTTTTTCGGGCAATTTCCGAATTCGATTCCCAGCGAGATTGAGTTCAATATTCTCGTGTTTGTGTGGAACTAGTTTTGGTACTTCATCGAGTCCCAAATTAGCGCAATCAATCACAAATGTGCTGTTCCATGGGTACCACCAGCAAGAATTGCATTCCTTCGGGCATTCTGAATTATTCACCTCAAGAATCGGCCAATGCTCTTTCGATAAGTCATTTTCTTCAGGCGAGTAGTTGCAGACAACATCACCTAGATTAAAATACATAAACACGTGGTTGTTCATGTATCTTTCGAAATATTTTACATGATTGTATTACATGATGTAAACACTCCATCTCCTAATACAAGGGTACCCATATTTTGCAGTAAAAGTTCTTGAAGCATTGGAATATCACGAAACCAACAACGTGAAATTTTAATCGTTCTCCCTGTCTGGGCCACTCTATTACTGATTCTCAATTTAGTAAGTTTCTTATTATTGATGAAAAAGTCCTCTGGAAGATGCGAAAAGTTGCTTCCCAGCATCTCAATATTCTCCAATTGCACTAGTTCGTGAAACACTCGAGGTTCTATTGTTGCCAAGTCATTCTCATTGATGATCAAAGTGTTCACAGACCTGAAGCCATAAAAAAAGTCATCCCTCAATTTGTTGATCCCATCATTGCAGAGTGACAACTTTTCCACGCTCTTCAAGTCCTCGAATACTCGGGCTTCGAGATATGTTATCTCGCAGTCTTCTATCATAAGAGTTCGCAGGTGCTCGAAGTGACGAACAAAATTTCGAGTGAGGTTCAAACGGTTATTTTTAAATGTCAATTCTTCGAGATGTGGCATGTTCAGCAGTGCATTTTCACCGACATTCCGAAAGTCCGAGTGCATCAGCTCCAGAAGTGTGATTTTTGGTGCACCTTGTTAGTCCTCAGCCTGAAGAGACGGAATGGAGTTCAATCCCAAAGACTGCAAGTCTTGCAATCCAAGCTGATTTATCAAATGAGATATAGGAGCACTCGCACTGAGCTGGCATTCTTCCACATACAATTTTTCAGCGGATTTCGAGGTCTCCGAAATTTCGAAATCCGGGAGATCTGATGAATTTTGACATCGGAAAACCACTACTCTTTTGTTGAATATTATTGTGAACGAGTTTACAACTCGTTGACAAAAATATTCGGAATCAGTCATCTTTGGCGGTATAGCGCAGTTTTCGCATTCTTCTATAGGACGACATTCTTAGTTCCAAGCTTCTGTACACGTTGACAACGTAAAAAACAGAGAAACAAATGCGGAGGATAAAAATATTCGCGTCAACTTTGGTTGGAACATGTCGACGTTAATGTATTCGATTGGTGACTGGAACTAGTGGTTTTGGATTGTTCGCCCAAAAGATATCGATTTGAGATTATAGAAAAAAGATAGATTAGGATCAAAGCAGCTATTGAACATATTGTTACTTTCAATAAGAGGTAAAATAAATGTACATGAGTAGAAAAATCATGTGCGATTGAATTATCTAATTTGGAATGAACATTAAGGCCCATCGAATATTTTAATTGTGTATGTAACTTTTTATTGGTTGATGATTCATCATTGCACCCTTAGAGGAATCGATGATATTCCCTATTTGAGGATTATCTGTGTATTCAGTCAATGTGAATGGAAAATTTTTCGTTCTTGATCAGGTGTCGTGATAAATAGATTAGAAAGCGTAAGTGTTTATTTTCTTTGTTGAATATTGACGTGATTGACATTTTTCCAAAAAAAATCCCGCTTAAATCAATGATCTGAATCAAAAGATAAAATGACTTTGTAATGGGATCGATAAGCTTACCAAAACTTTGCTTAAATGTTGTGTTATCTCGTAAAAGTCAAATTAGAGGAGAAATGAAATCGAAGATTTTGAAGATTTAATGTGTTTTATTACAATGTATTTTTAATTTTGTTTTTCTCTATCAACAATTTAATCAATATGGAGATAGTAAAATGATACGTACCGCTAAATCTTTTATTTAAATGCATATGTGGAAGTGAAATTAAACTTGACTGAGCCTCTTGAATTAATGAACAAGTGACATGTAAAAATAGAAAAGTAAGCAGGGGAGGTCCAGGGGCAGAGCTCCTTTGAGTGTTATATTTTTTTTTGCTATAATTTTGGAAAATCATACATTTCTTTGTTTTTGGGTTATTTCGAAAAAGTAGGTAGCAGTTGTCTCGGCAACAATATAAAAATGCTTTTGAGAATTCTGGTATACATAATTATACATACGTTCAAAATTAATAAGAATTTATATGAGTTTTTAGATATATCTGAAATGAGTTTTTTCGAACAATTTTTTCTTATTTTGAATAATTTGGAGAATTTTCAGAAGAATAATTCAAAAAGACATGGATAATTTACTTGAAAAATGAAGAATATAGGAATCCTCTCGTAATTTCACGTATTTCGACCTAAAAAATTTTGTCATAAAACTTTTTTGCACTTGTAAATCTACAATCTAAATCCTAATTGTGACACTATAACATACTTTAAATTTTCATTCTCCATGATACACATATTTATGAATCGACATTTTTTGCCCTTGAATGTACAAAAATCAAATCTTTTCGGTCTGTGAATAATTTATAAAAACATTTGTAGATTATTTTCTAAGATCTTGCGAAAGATCTAAATTTTATTTTTTCAGGTGAGTTAACACGATCTAGATCATTATATAGTCTGCTCTATTTATTACTTAATCCTTTTATCTAGCTACAAAGAATCGTTTATGTACTGTATGTAGTCAAAAAATTCAGATAAAAAAACTGAGTTTCATCGTCAAAAATGAAAAAAGACAAATGCATCGTTGCGATGTAATTGAAAGCTTGAATAGTTTTAATTATTCTAAAAATTTTTATACTCTAGGTATTTTTGACAATTTCAATGGCAATTTAAAGTATTATCAGTCGAAAAAACAATAAATTTGAAAACTTTCGAAACCATTAAAACAAATACCCTAACATGGTCTATAAAATCGTCTCAAAATTGTTTAGAATCGTTCAAAATCAAGCCAGGAATAAGATTTTTATGTGCATGATATGCCTCAAAATAACTTTTGGTATTTTACAACGTTGCAAAATGTATATTTTTCAATATCTATATTCAAGATAAGGTAGCTATTTCCTGCTTATTAGGTATGTATTGTATACTTACATCATGAGTCAGAGATTATAAATTGGGAGAACTATTGGAAAAAGTAAGATTGCTGTCCATACATTTTCATTAAAATAATAATTTACAAAATTTAACTGGATTCATAATCTTCAAATTTGCAGCTGAGAAATAAATTCGGATTAGGGAACTACGAAAATCCTTGCGGGCAAACGGTGCGAAAATGGAGGGAAGATTCACTGAGTTACACGAGAGATGCAAGTCACTGCGTACAAAAATATATTTCGGAGGGCCGTAATTCTTATAACATTTTGAGATATTCTTTAAAATTGATAGGATTTCGGGTTTCAGATTTCCACTCAAGTTTGACTGCTTGTGAAAAAAAAAGTGACAGGAATAAACAATTTTGTTTAAAGAATGTGAGCAAAGAACAATAATTTCTATAAAACTACATCAACCATTTTGAAAAAAAATATGTAATTTCTATGTTTTGTGTATTTATTCACAAGATAGAATTTCTCGAATAAATATACAGGTAATGATAGAAATTTAGGGTTTTTTTCAAAATTGGTATTTTCACGCAGGAACGATTTTACCAAAACTCGCAAATCTAATAGCAATTTTTTTTACTCAGCTCAATAGAGAGACGGAAAATTACGTAGATGCCAATCTTATCACATTTGAGGACATGAGAAAACTAACAGAGAAGCTTTCTTGGATCACAAACAATGTAATCCAATGTGTAAATACAAACTGGACAGAAGAGTTGGACCAGATGTATGAGCAGATCCTACAATCAGAAGAATGTGTTCGGTAAATGCAACTGAAGCATAAGCAAGCATTCCAAAACACAACTGCAAAGGAAGATCCTTGTTCGAATAAAGATGTAAACAAAAAATATGAAATATTCCGTGTAATGTTTGTATTGTGTTGAATGTAATAATTTTTTTCAAAAATAAAGTAAACGATGGTTATTTGAAAAGAGATGATCGTTTTAGTTGTTGAAAATATTGTAAAACGTATCAATGTTCACAATATTATGAATTTCTCGATAGAGATATTACATTCAGCATTGTTGGAAAATGCGAGTTTGATGCTATTCTATTGAATAGCATTTGAATGATGATCAAAAGGAGTTTCAAAGTCACTGGCCCTCAATCTTTGAAATTTTTCAGTTTTTTGTTTTTCATCAGTAAAACAATCAATTGCAACATTCCTTGAATATTTGAATATAAAAATCATTCCTACATATTGTAATTATTAATCATCTATAAGGATACTGTTTTCTTGAAAGAATTTTGTAGTTAGTTGAAAAATATTTAAAAAAATGCAAAACACTTTGATAGCACTAGTAATCTACGAAAAAAGTAGTTTTGCAAAGTCATTGAGAATACTTAAAATTTATTAAATTTTGAAGTTTCTAGTATAAATTTCTTATTATTTATTATGAAGCAATTTATTATATTAAGAATAAAGGAGAATTTAAGAAAATATTACGAAATTTCATAAATGCTGATGGATAGGAGAAAGCCTAAAATATTAGGTATTCCCAGAAATGAGAAATTCCACGAAAAAAGAATACCATAAAAATGAATGAGAATTATCTAATTCTTAAAAACGTTATGCTAGAGCATTTAATTTTAAGAACCTATATCGTTATCCATCAAAATACTTGAAAATTCAATAAAATTTAGAAATATTGAACAGATTTCAAATGTATGAGAAGATTTCGATATTCGTTACCCAGATAGCAACTGTGCGACGCACGTAAGTCGCACGAGTGCGAGCGCACGCGTGCGTGCAATAATTTGTCTGAATGATACGCACGTGCGCATCTTGGTTTCACGTATGAACCCACAATGAACTTTCATTGCGAGTTTTTGAGTTGGTAGCATTTTATGCGAAGCTGTGCAAAGCACTTGAGTCGCACTAGTGTGAGCGCACGCATGCGTGCAATAATTTGTCCGATTGAGACGCACGTCGCACATATGCTGCGAGATGTTGCGCATGCGTGTTTATCCACGTCAGTGTGATCTATTAGTGACGTGCAGTGACGTTACTGAACATAATATAACCTAATATATTATACGTGACTCTCGTGGCCGTGGATGGTCAATAATTTAATCATCAATTATTAAATAATTACAAAATAAAATTACAATTACAATTGTAATTTTTCAATTTACTGCAATTGTCAGTGTTAAAAATTTGAGTGATAATTATTATTTCTCTTAAGGTGCAATTGGGTGACATTTCACCAGTGTGCATGGGCTTTTTGCAATCGACAATTTTTAATTTAAAAAAAAATCTTTCACATGAAATCTATCAGTAAATGTATACATTTTGCAGGAACTACAAAGTAAATAAATACTTTCTGCTGTGAGTTGACGAAAATTTTCACTTTCTGCACTAGAACGAAAAATTGCAGTCAGTAATATCATACCGGCGTGACGTATATTGTAAGTTTTATTTATTACAGAACAGTAAAAAACATTTTTTCAAAACCCTCACGCGTGCAGGTAATCGGAGACTCACGCGTGCGAAATTTGTGAACTCTCATGTGTGAGAGGCATTTGAGTCGCATATGACGTAGCGACGTTATGCTCTGTGAGTCTCATGCGTGCGAAAAAACTCGCACGCGTGACTCGCATATTGCACGTACTACGACTTCATTTTGCTATCTGGGTAAGTACAAGAAATCTATGAAATACAGTGTGACGAGCGAGATTAATGGAAATTTAGGACTTCTTAATAGTAGGTTTGTTAGCCCTGGCGGACGAGTTACCACACTTTTACCACACTTAACTGTGGTAAAAGGGTGGTAAAATTGCGGTAGATTTTTTTCTATTTAAATCAACAATTGTAACATGAAATAATGCTTTTAAGGTAAAAAAAGATACTCTGTTTACATGGAAATGTATTTGAAAGCAATAAATGTTTGCGGTCATGGTAAATAAGCCTGTAAAATTTTAATGAAAACTTGGTGGCGAGTAGCTTATGCGCATGCGCTATGAGTACATTCCTTTCGTGGCACGGCCACTGAAGTAGTTACTGAGGGGCCAAAAGGCGCTCCTGCATATTTGAATTTTGAATGTGAAATCTAATTAAGATTGAATAATAATTTAGAAATAATATAAATTTTTTATGATAGTAATTTTTCTAACTATTTTCTAGTTAGAATCTTATAAATGTCTAAGTACACGGTTTTACGATAAATTTGATGTACCAAATAATGCTTATAGCAGTTTTTTCCTGCCATTCTTACACATATGCCTTGAAACTCATTTTCTGAGTATGTAATTTACTTGAAGACTATAACTTTGCTATCTTTGGAATGTAATTTATGACTGTTATGACAGCCTATACAAATTTTTTATAAAATACTCAACTATAATTCCATTCATGTTTATAAATCTACTTTTTATTATTACTTATACAATTATCCCCGCCGTGGATCCGCAACTAAATTCCCCTAGTAATTTGAGTTTTTATAAAGTTTTTGTATAAATCCTTAAAAAATTTGGGTATTTTTAATAAATTCCGCTTTTTTTATAAAGTTACTTCATAAAAATAGCAATTTTCTATGAAGTTTTTATTAGTTTCAATAAAGCCACTTTTTAAAAACTTTACGAAATCTTCATAAAATGACGACATTGTTATATAGTGGATTTTAAAATTTACTTTATAAAGATTTTGTCTTATAAAGATTTTATGAACTTTCTATGAAGTGACTTTATAAAAAATAATACAAATTTTATAAAACATTGCTCTTTTTATAAATTGGCTTTATAAAACAATCGGAATTTTATGAAAAACACCCAAATTTGTAACATTAATTACAATGATTTATTATAAAAAAAATAACAATTACGCATGTATACATTGTATATATAATATTGAAAAGTAAATTAATTATCATGAATGATATCATTGTTCGGTATTTCATAAGTGTTAAAAATTTTACATATGTTATAAGAAATTTTTATAGGTTGTCATAACGGTCCTTAAGTACATTTTAAACACAGCGAAGTTATGATCTTGAAGCAAATGACCAGAAAATAAGTTTTAAGGTAGGTCGTACAAGAATGGTAGAAAAAAACTAGTATATTAAGCGTTATTTGGTACATTACCTTGGAAATAAACATAAAAGTTATTATAATAAAAATATTTGAATACTATTACATTAATATTCAATTTTAATTGGATTTCACATTAAAAATTCAGATATGGAAGAGCGTCCTTGGGCCCCTCCGTAGCTCCTTCAGTGGCTGTGCCACGAATGGAATTTACTCATGGCGCATGCGCAAAAGATACTCGAACTTTTACATCAAGTTTATTGTTTAACTTGACTAGAAATATTTTCACTTAAAATTTGCACTTAAAAACAGTACTTTTGGTTAAAGTTATATTTTTAGAGCATGTTAACAAAAATTTGTCAGGAATATGTTGTTTCCGAAAACATGTTGGAAAGTTATTCCATGACCTCGAGATGTTTTACAAAACGATTTTAAAGGCAGCAATTGTTAAAAAAAAGCCCCGCGAGATTGAAAATACGGAATTTTCTTTGACATACAAGCATACGACTGTTAAATATTGATGAAAAAAAGATTAATTATCCAAATAAAATCTACCACACTTTTACCACACTATAGCGTGGTAACTCGTCCACCAGGGAGGCTACGCGCCTAGAAATGTGTATACCTTAATCTGGTCGAAAACGGAAAGGACCCTCTGTAGACAACAGCCTACAGTGACCCTTGATCCGACTTTTTAAAGGGAGTCGGGAAATTTGTTTCAAGGATCGAAAGAACTAGACAATTGAGATACAGTTTAACTGTCACGAAGTGACGTCATTATTATAGAAACTTGAACTTTTTCGATACAATCAAATCCCTTCAAATGACAATATCATGACTCTGGCAATGCTCATTCAGGATTCCGGCTTTAATGTACATGTCATCTTCCATGGCTTTGTAAAATGCAGAATCTGCCATTTCGCTATTGGTCGGGGGCTTTTGAGGTCGTAGGACTGATTATATTTTATTATCTAGAGAACCAGTGTCCAAAGCAAACGTTTTGGGTGCTTTGCACTGTCGACACGTTATTTTTAATTCCTTAGTTGGTGGAACTAATAGAATTCTATATTCTATGGAGGCCCGCCTGGTAATTTCTTCGTCAATTTCATCCAAGGAAGTGATCGTCTCAAGGGGGAGCGTTTTCAAAATAGATAATCTATAATATATGCTGAGTAAACCTTTCTTTTTAAATTCTCCCTTTTTGGCACTGGGTTTTAGTCGATGTTGTCTACATAAACTCCGCAAACTTCAAGTAAGATTCTCCACAGTGGTCACTGAAAGGGGATACTTCCCATAACAACGATATTTTATCTCTGAAGGTTGGCAATTCGATTCAGTACTTCTAGACGGAATGAAATAGGCATTCTATAATCTTAATAAGGTTGTTGTGATTATTTCGCTAAATTCGGTGATCACAGGCATTTTCACTCAGGTAGGTCTGGATGCCACCCCGGTGGAGATGAAATCTCCCCTCCTCGGTGAAAAATTCGTAATTTTAATATCGCGATAACTCACGGGTAGGAAAAGGTGGAGCAAAAATATTTCAGTTTATCTCACTTACTTGTTATAATTTTCTTTTCTCTTTATTCTTATTTTCATCCTTTAGTCAATGGATTTAGGGACCTCGAGTACAACTCGGGTATTTGGTCCTATTGACTTAAGGCAAAGTAGATTGAGGCTATAAGGATGTCGTCAGGTCGAGCCCGTGGATCTCGGAAGCAGTCTTTTCACTTCTAGAACCTTTTAGGCTGTCTCCTAGGAGAAACTTTCAGCTCCGAAGTTCAAGAACGACTTCGTTTCTACTGCAAAAATTCACGGTTTATATATGTTCATGAGAAAATAGGTATGGACCCTTTTTGGTCCGTTTACGTCCGGTTGCAAAGATATTTCAGTTTATCACTCATCGTTTGCGAAATTATTGTCATTTCTTGAATCATTTTTTTTATTTCTGCTTCGAAGGCTTCAAATAATGTAGATAACAGCTTGAAAGTAGAAAATGATTGTCATTTCTTAGATCACGTATTTTACGCTTCGGGAGTTTCTTATCAAATCAAATAGTGTAGGAAAAAATAGAAAATAGAAAATTACTGTCGTTTTTTAAATCATTTTGTTTAATTTTTATCAAATCGGAAGTTGAGTGACCAAGTAAATGTTTGGCTCAAAGAAAGAAAAAAAAAAATATAGACAAGCGAATTTTACTCCGCTCGTTAACAGTTTTTTGCCAAATTTATGAAAATATTAAAAATGTATGGAATTCCAGATTCTTGAGCATCAAATTTCGAAAATTCATATCAATATTTCAGAAAATACTAGATATCTATGATAAACTTCGAAAATCTTACTTTTGAAATGAATTAAAGAAAAAAATCTTTGAAAATAATGAAAATTCTAGCAAACAACAAGATACTCAAAATTCTCGCAAATATCTAATTTCTAAAATTACCGTAAAAATACTAGATACTCATAGAAATTAGGATTCTTCAGCATTGAAATATAGATACCTAATTATGAATATACTAAAAAAGTACAAAAAGTACCACAGGTCGTGAAAATTCATAAAATACAATTGTAATATATTGGAACATATTGGAAATTGTACTGCATTATGAGACATACGTGTGACTATGAGTGGAAGTAGGTTATTATCAGCAGACTCCATTATTTATTCAATTTCTGTTAGAATCGATTCTTTCGTTTCGGGGATTTCCATTTCGTTTGTCAAACACAAGTAATATACTTTTATTTTCTTCAAACAGAAATTGAAACGTTGTAAAGTGAAAAACTTGCATTCTCATTATGCCAAGCAAACAATTTTATGATTTTACGATAATTTTGAAAGGAAGTTTGATAAATTGAAACAAAATTTTTCAGATGCTATGAGAAGTTTAAGTTTTGAAGTCGACTAAAGAAAGTTAAATATGTGCAAAAAATTTCTAGATAACAAAACGTAAATTGCTTGTTTTTATATTTCTTGAAGTATCAGCTATTTTTGCAGCTTTGAAAAATGTTTTTAACAAATAGAAACGATCCGTAGATACATATACGTATTTTTTTTTCTAAATAAAAGGTATAAAATGATAGGTGGAATACATTTTTCAAAAATGACAAAACTGCGTGTTTGAAAAACTTCTTAAAAATTTTACTGAATTCGATAATATGTAACTCGGTATAATGTGTAAGCTCGGTAACTTAAAATAAACGTTAATTTCGATACCTCTAAATCCTTAAACTTTAAAAAGTTATTTCACGAAACGAACTTTTATTTTGAAAAAAAAAAATTCAATCCTTTTCTTAACTCGATTGTTTCTAAGAGCAAGAATTTTGGAATATTTCGAAAAATATTTCGTGAAACCTGAACATCGATGTATCACTACCGCAAAATTATTTGACAAAAAATGAATCGTATTTCAAAGTAACTACTTATTAGAAAGAGTTCAAGGTTTTTTCTGAAAAGTTTTTTTTGGCAGTTTTTGAAAGATTTTTGACCCATCAAAAAGAAATTTGATAAAGTCATGAAAAACTGTAAAATCAAGAGCTCACGTACAAGCAGTTAAGATATTGCTAAAATTGTCAATTGTGAAGAAGCGTGAAATCATGGTCCTTATTGTTTTATGAACTTGTCATAATTAGACTCCACGATTATCAAGTTTCTTAGAAATATGTATTCTGAAATAATCAATCTTTATTTATTCTTTATATAAATGAATATTCTTGAATCAAATATCCTTATGCGTAAAACTTCAGAATCGCACATTATGAAATCAGAAATTCTAAAATTTTTATTGTTGTAATTAAAATTTCTCGAATCCCTACTAAGAAATTAGTGATCTCGTGAATCTAATGAAAAAAAAACAAGACTGGATAAATAATGAAGAATGGCATAGAAGACAATGAAAATTTTGCACATCTTAATTCAAAGTATTGAAATAAAACATTCAATTTTTTTTATTTCTTCTATACACAAATGTTTAAAAAATTACCCTACGATTCAACTTCAAATCTTAAGAGGCTAAAACCTTTCTATTCTTTTTCGTTAAATGAAGAATACTTTCCTTGTCATTCACACTGAACAGACTATAGTAAGTAAATAACTGAGAATATCATTGTAGTGTTGAAGTATAAGCATACGTATATTTAGATATAAAAATATCGGAACGAACAGAGGCACGTAATTTGGAATAAAAGTTGCCAATCGCTAAATCAAGCTAAAGCACTTAAAAAATCGTTGTTGAGTAAAACCCACCTCACGTGTATATAAACCCTGGATATTTTTCATCGGTCTCATACGTGATCGGGCCACTGCTTCAAAATGGGACTTCCATCCAAGATCAAGATATTTTTGGGTGTTTTCTTCATATATTTCGGTAATTATTTGAATATACTATTACATTCAGACTTGTTTTTGTGAATTTGTTAGCAGGAATTTATCGGAAAAATGAGTAAATATGAATTTACCGAGTTACCTAATTTTTTTACATCGTCTTTCATTCATTGATTCAGATAAAAACTTTTTAGGAATCATTTGCAGTGCTGTAGAGTTTCATATTTATCATTTGAACTTTAGAGTTAAAAACTTCTCCTGCTAATTGCTTCGGCATATTAGAATATATATTGTTCATTATTTTAGTGTCTGAATTGCAAGCTTTTATTTCCAGTTCTCCTAGATCTTCGTCTAGGATTTTTGTCTTACAATTTCGAAGCTTGATAGAATCTTGATATTCGTTTCTTTTTGGAAAATATAAATCAACTCAAATATGCCTTTAAATAAATCTCATACCTGCGTTGGAATTTATTAATTAATATGTAATTTTTTTTTGCTAAAAAGCAGAGTCCAGCAATGTAGGATTTTATGTTTTTAAACACGGAATTTCCGTAACTTCTGTTGAGTAACTTAAATAATAAATAATAATAAATTTGTCCTAGGGACCCCGTAAAGTTCTTTTGTGATTATTTTGAAATTTCGAAATTGTTATTCCAAGGTCCAGAAGATAAATCAGTTTTAAACTTGAAACTACAGTATCATGAAAAAATAATTTCATATCCAAAAAACTGGTATGAAATTTATTTAAATGATGTTATTTTAGCAATGAAATATATATTTTTGCTACTTGTAGCATATTCTTTATTATTGCAAATATTATTCGAAATTTAAAATTTTCTCTAAATATGTCACATGTCATAAACAATTATTAATATTCCTCATGCAGTAAAGTCTCGAAATTTGCGATAACATGTTCTTGATGAAAAACTTTCATCCTTTTCATAAGTTTCTTGAATATCAAATAATAACGAATTCGCATTACAAAATCTAAAAAGGTTACTGTAAAAAATTCTGAATCTTTTTAATTCTATGTGACCTTCACGGAAAAAAAATCATCAAAAATACGAAAATAAAGCAAGTAGCAAAAAAGAATAAGTAACTTCAGTAATAAAAAAATACTTTTTATTCTAAAACGCAAAAAATTAGTCAGAAATTCTATTTTATCGCCAAAAAAAATATATAACTCAGCGAGGACAAGAAATTTTTGAAATCCCTATCATTCAATCATAATCCGTGATATGATCAACACTTAAATATTCTTATTACATAAACTTTGCGTTAAAAAATGAAGAGCTTCACGCTTAACGCGATGGAACGTACAATAGTAAAAACTCGTATGATTTTATCATTAATTTATAACAGTGTAAAAAATTTAGCAATATATTTTTGCTTTACGTTCGACACAATATACAGTAAGATACTGTGCAGGACCTGATCGACAGAACATACAATAAAATATTACTTTGTTAACAGCTGGAAAACCTGAACATTTTTCGTCAGCCAACTTGGCATCAGAAAACCATTTGTTACAAGGAAATCTTCGCATTTATCTCAGCAAAGTTTTGGGAAAGCAACAACATGCCGAAAACAATGGACTTCTTCAGATTTTAGGAACGTTGTTAAGAACGATGCATCAAATTGTTAAAGAAGATGTTCCGATGGAGCATGTGAAACTGCTGATTGATAAAGTTACCAACGATGATTTGAAGATTAACCTTAAAGATATTAATGACTATATAGAAAAGTGCAAGCCCACAAAGAAAGAGGCAACATGTGAAGAAGACTGCACAGTACACGAGTTAGTTGGAGAAACTGCAGCATCTATGAGAGAAAGCTTCCAATTCGGACTTGAGTGTAATGTAAATGCAAAGGAATCCTTCAAATCTTTGATTAATAAATTCCGAGGTAAATGTGCAGAACAAGTTGGAGATTTCTTCATATGATGTTAGTTCAAACTCATGATAGAAGTCACTGTAAAAGAATGATGATCATGTTTCAAATACACTTACAATCGTCTTTGAAGACATAAAGGTGGATTAGCCATGTTGTAGATGATGTATGTTAGTTATTTTTTTTTTTTTAAAGAAGAATGTATAATTCAAAATGACTCTTGTTTCAGTTTCGATGGATAAAGTTCTCAAACCTGTTAACTGCAGTGGTACATCTGATTCTACAACAATGTCAGCAGAAGTTTCGACAGTACCAACTACTATTACTGACAGTTCTGCTGAAATAACGTCCAAGACTTCTGAAGAAGTTCCAGCTACCAGTCTACCAATTTCTTCAGATGTACCCATTAATAATGGGGATTATGAAACAACGCCATCAGGAACACCTTCAGAAAGCACACCTCTAATGGAGTCATCATCAGCTCTAACTATGACGTCAGCCAATGTACCTACAACAGAAAATCCTCCCACTGAAATTCCAACGACCAGTGAACCAATTTCCACTATAAAAACAAATGGAGGAAATGGTTACACCATAACGTCAGAAGCACCTATGCAGAGCACATCTTCACCTGAGCCATCATCTGCTCTAACTACGAAGGCAACCGATGTTCTTACAACAGAAAATCCTCCCACTGAAATTCTAACGACCAGTGAACCAATTTCCACTATAAAAACAAATGGAGGAAATGGTTACACCATAACGTCAGAAGCACCTATGCAGAGCACATCTTCACCTGAGCCATCATCTGCTCTAACTACGAAGGCAACCGATGTTCTTACAACAGAAAATCCTCCCACTGAAATTCCAACGACCAGTGAACCAATTTCCACTATAAAAACAAATGGAGGAAATGGTTACACCATAACGTCAGAAGCACCTATGCAGAGCACATCTTCACCTGAGCCATCATCTGCTCTAACTACGAAGGCAACCGATGTTCTTACAACAGAAAATCCTCCCACTGAAATTCTAACGACCAGTGAACCAATATCTACTATGAACACAAATGGAGAAAATGGTTACATCATTACGTCAGAAGATCCTATACTGAGCACATCTTCACCTGAACCATCATCTGCTCTAACTACGAAGGCAACCGATGTTCTTACAACAGAAAATCCTCCCACTGAAATTCCAACGACCAGTGAACCAATTTCCACTATAAAAACAAATGGAGGAAATGGTTACACCATAACGTCAGAAGCACCTATGCAGAGCACATCTTCACCTGAGCCATCATCTGCTCTAACTACGAAGGCAACCGATGTTCTTACAACAGAAAATCCTCCCACTGAAATTCCAACGACCAGTGAACCAATTTCCACTATAAAAACAAATGGAGGAAATGGTTACATCATTACGTCAGAAGATCCTATACTGAGCACATCTTCACCTGAACCATCATCTGCTCTAACTACGAAGGCAACCGATGTTCTTACAACAGAAAATCCTCCCACTGAAATTCTAACGACCAGTGAACCAATATCTACTATGAACACAAATGGAGAAAATGGTTACATCATTACGTCAGAAGATCCTATACTGAGCACATCTTCACCTGAACCATCATCTGCTCTAACTACGAAGGCAACCGATGTTCTTACAACAGAAAATCCTCCCACTGAAATTCCAACGACCAGTGAACCAATTTCTACTATGAACACAAATGGAGAAAATGGTTACATCATTACGTCAGAAGATCCTATACTGAGCACATCTTCACCTGAACCATCATCTGCTCTAACTACGAAGGCAACCGATGTTCTTACAACAGAAAATCCTCCCACTGAAATTCCAACGACCAGTGAACCAATTTCTACTATGAAAACAAATGAAGGAAATGGTTACATCATTACGTCAGAAGCACCTATACAGAGCACATCTTCACTTGAACCATCAACAGCTCTAACTACGAAGTCAACCGATGTTCCTACAATAGAATATCTTTCTTCTAAAATTCCAATGACCAGTGAATCGATTACCATTGTAAGGGATGGAGGGAATAGCAAAATAGCAACCACAAAGAGCACATCTCTACCTGAACCATCGTCAACTTCAACGACAACTACTGAAAGTCTGGAGTCAAGATATGCTGTACGAATTTTTGGTTTATTTGTTCATCAATTTCTTTCTTGTAAAACGTGACATTCTTTGCACTGTACATAGGATGTTTTAAAAAAGGTGGGGCTATTGAAAACCATGGATTCCTCATTAAATTATAAGACGATTTTTCCTTTGCCATTTTTCACTGAACTCAAAATCAAGAAAGATATTCGGTTCATAAGTTTGAATCAATCAGATTTCTTAGATTTTATGCTTGAAACTTAATGTTTGAAGATAATTAAATTGAAAGTATAAACATTGGCGATCGCATTCGAAAAAAAAATAATTTTCATAATTTTTTAAAATTCATATTTATAATGAAAATTTTTTTCCACAGACACTAAAGTTAACTGCCTATAGTTCATTGGGAGAAATTTTGTCTCGAATAGATACGCTTGAACAAAAAATGTCTGATTTAAAACAGGCTAACACAGATTTGGAAAGACAATTTTTGTTTATGCTCACAAAAGTTAAGAGTTTAAACAATAAACTGGGAGAGACAGTGGACCAAGTAAGAATGCTATTTATTCATTTTCATTAAAATAATAATTGACAAAATTTTACTGAGCTTCATAATTTTCAAATTTGCAGTTGAGGAAGAAATTCGGAGTAGTGACCTATAGAGCTCTCTGCGGGCAAATGGTGGAAAAATTAAAGGACGATTCACTGAATTACACGAGTAGCGCAAGTGACTGCGTACAAAAAAATATTACGGAGGGCCGTGATTCTTATAATAATTTGAGAAGTTCTTTAAAATTGATAGGATCGCTGGTTTCAAATTCCAAATCGAATTTTATTGCATGCAATGAAATATCGGAGCGATATAAAAAAAAATGTTTTGAGCAGGTAAGCGATGAAATATAATTTCTATAAAATAACATTGACCATTTTTAAAAAAAGAAATACGTGAACTTGAAATTCTGTGTATATATTTATAAGATCAAATTTTAGCATCAAGTATAAATAATGAGTAAAAAAATGTGACTATAATAATTACTTTTCGTTTTTCAGTAAAGAAAGAAATTTAACTGAGAGCCTTTGCAAAATTCAAAACAACATAAGTTCAGTTTTACCCACTCGATTTTGTGTAATTTCATAACAAGCATTTTTCAATTTTATATTGTAATATAAACAAGTGCTCTAAAAAATGTGCTTTATACTGAAACTTCTGGTTTATATATGAAAATAATCTATTTTCGTGAATATATTATAATTTTTTCAAAATTACATAGGATCACCTTTTTTGGTGATCCTACGTAATTTTGAGGATAAAATATAAGAGCTTTTCAAAAATTGCTGTTTTCATGCAGGCATGATTTTACCAAAACTCGCAAATCTAATAGCAATTTTTTTTACTCAGCTCAATAGAGTGACGAAAAATTTGGTAGATGCCAATCTTGTCACATTTGAGGACATGAGAAAATTAACAGAGAAGCTTTCTTTCATTACAAACAATGTAGTCCAATGTGTAAATACAAACTGGACAGAAGAGTTAGACCAGAAATATGAGCAGATCCTACAATCAGAAGAATGTGTTCATGAAATGCAACTGAAGCATAAGCAAGCATTCCAAAACGCAACTGCAAAGAAAGATCATTATTCTAATAAAGATAAAAACAAAGAATATAAAATATAATCTATTCTGTGTAATATGTGTAACGTGTTGAACGCAATAAATTTTTTTTAAAACTAAGTAAATAATAAAGATATGGTTGTTTTATTTGTTGAAAATATTATAAAAAATATTTTTTGTTGTCAATATAACACGAGACAAATCTACTTACAGCGTAATATCGAGAAGAATTGCAATATCGTAAAAGACCAAAATTCGACCGTTCTTCCTAGATTTATAAAAGATTTTTCATTAAAAATCAGAATAGTAGTGTAAATAATATAGAGAATTTTCTTGAAGATCAGGTATTTTATTATCGAACACCTATATCAATACTAGATATAAGCATCATGAGAAAAAAGGAAAATAATGTCCAGTAAAATGATCAAAATTGATGAGAAAAATGTTATCTTATTTGGATACTATATTGAAATAAAATTCTGAAAATTAATTTTCAAAGGTTTGTTTATTCGTGACTTAGATGCATATCGTTTCTTATTTTTACACCACAAGATTCTACTGATAATCATGAGAAAAAAATGTATTGTAGACAGTTTGCATGTACCCACAATATCTTGATCTTTTTTTGGATCTTATCAATGTTTGTAGAAATTAATCTTCAGTCAGTGGTGAATTTAGGGGGAATCCCATCCAACAGCCTTGAAAATCGGCCTACTTTTGAGGATATTGTTGAAGATTGAGATAATATTGATTTTTTCCAAAATTTTGTAGTTTATCTAGCTTCATATAGGTAAAATATTTTGATTTTCTAACCCGGATGTCCAACATTTGATAGATCGATTCGCCCAATTTCTAGCTCCTGACACAATCGTTTCAATCTACAAAATTTTAAGTATTTCAAGTTTACATATGCTGATTGTCTATACATCACTCCAAAATTTAGAAAAAATATTTCAAAAAAATTTGTTCAAAACAAATCTGAACTTATTTTTTCCTCAAAAAACTTTTTTTATAATTAGTGGCTATTTTGTAGAATGATAACATGTTTAGGTAATTTATTTAGTTCACTAACTCACTTAAAATTGAAAAAAAATTTTTTCAATGTTATTTCAGACACTGATGTAAAGAGATGATAAAAATCGTGAAAATTGATCCATGGAGTTTGGGAAATGTTGGACATTCAGGCTTGAATATCAAAATCTTTGAAACGTATCGGACCAAAAAAAATTTTTCGATACTTAAAAAAAATACCAATAGACTACAAATGTTTCGAAAAAATTCGATACTGTCTTCATCTCCAATTAGATCCCTTTAAATACGCAAATTTTTGAGCTCCCTCTAAAAAGTAAGGAGTTTGAAGTTACTGGCCCTCAATTTTCGAAATATTACAATAGTTTGTTTTTCATTAGTAAAATAATCAATTGCAATATTTCTAACAACATTTTTATATCGAAATCATTTGTACATATTGTCATTATCATTGACAAATAGAGGTAAAAAAACTTAAATGATTCATATAATGATGTATAAAATGCAATCAGGAAGTAATGTAACAAATGAAAAACGCTCGAATGATGAAAGTTTTATGTATTAATAACATTAGTAAGAGTTAATGATGAAAGAAAAGTGATAAGAGAGTATATCGACTTCACGGAAGCAAATTTGATTACGGTGAAATTTGCTGTGGGTGTATAAAATAGCGAATCCTAAGCCTGGTTTGTCATTGAAAATACAAAATGTATTCAAGAGCTTTTATCTTCGTTTTGGCTACTTTTGCGGTGTCTGTAAGTATAGCTAGTCATTATGTGAATATTTTCTTTGTAAGGTAAATAATTTGAATGTTAAGGGAATTTTTTTGCAAAGACAAAAATTTTTTAGTAGCTCAGTTGGTAGATCCATAGAGCATTTGGTGTAATTCCCAGCTAATGTTTCATCATAGTTCATTAATAAAGAATTTGCTTGAAAATTGAATAATTTCGTAATATATTTACATTGCAAGACATTAATCATTTCTTATTTGTATATTGGTTAAAATACATGAACTCTATCAGAGTTTGTGAATTTTTACCATACATATTGATTTTCTTACAAAATATGAGATGTTTAGTACACTAGACTAAACTAAACTAGACTAAACTAAACTAGATTAAACTTGTACTAGTTTACTAAACTAGTATACTAGTACAAGAACTGTATGACTTCAAAAAATGAAAAAAAAATTTTAGTAAATTCTTAATTGAGAGTAAATTCTTAATGATTTTATTGGAATTCCAACAATACATTATGGTACAGATGTATTTTTTACAGCTTTTCCAACCTTTTTTTAATGAGACTACTTCGATTCAAGTTTCAAAAACCAGAAAAAATTATTCTTTCATTTTTGCTATTTTGGAATAAACTGCAAGGAAGCATTGAAAAAATGAATAATAATTTACACGGAATATAAACTTATTAGGATTTATTAGAATATTCATAACATATTTTCAAAACTGTAAGAACTTCCAAATTTTGGATTTTCCCTCGCATTTTTGGAGTAAATAATTATACACTCCAAAAATTTAAATTTATAATCTATGAATTGAATTTATCTATAAAAATAAATCTAGTAAAAAAAATTTCACTATATCTCATTATGAGATCTAGTAAAATTCTATGTACATTTTTGACACTACCAGCATGTTCAAACTTATTATAAGATCTTAAAGAAATTTGGGAAATCTGTAATAAACTACAAATTCGTTACTACAATTGTTTAGAATCTCATGAATTTCTAAAAATTCCAAAAGAGTTTTGTTAGTTTTTACGATATTTAGAAATACTTTGAAACATCGACAAATTTTAAAACCTAAAATCAGTGAATGCTTGTTATGAATAATACAAACTCTGAAATTTTTCAATAACTCACTCTATGAATTTTTTCACAAGTTGAAAGACTCACAAACAATTTCAAGTTTATTTCAAGATTTTTTGAAAAAAGAACTTTTTAAGAAAATCGAAATAGTATCAAACATTGTATAAGAGATCGGAAATTGTGATAATTGGAAATTTTACCTCTTGAAACTGTTTGTAACTGCAGTACAATTTTAAGACCATTCTGGTAAAAAAAATTTCCACAAGCAAATTATTTTCCTTAGGCTTTTCCATCAGAAGCAGCAGATCCAAATTTGAAACAACTCAGGCAATATGTTAAATCCAAGATCGATACCAATCTTCAGCCAGCAAATGAGAATATCGGACATTTGAAACAGAAGTACGAAGATTCGAAGTATTTGATCGTCATCAGAGAAAAGCGCGTAAAACATCTCGAAGAAGAATACGACTCATTTCTTCAAAAAGTTCGTAATCGTATCATATGCTAAAGAGTATCATACTAATTTTATAAGTAAAATAAAAAATCCAAAATTTGTCTTTTTTTGCAGCTCAAAAACAAAGTTCAAAACTATGAAGACGTCTGTGGAAGGATCGTCAACGACTTTGAAAAATTTTCGAGAAGTTCGATTGACCAAACAAAAAATTGCATCGAAAGTCTTAAAAATTATACGAAATCATACTTTTCACGTGGAATTCAAGGTCATGAAATAGTTGTTTCCGATCTTGAAACTTATCATACTGCAGCTGATGACTGTCTTAATGATGAATGGTTTCCCCACCAGGATCTTTGTTTGAAAGATGTGAGTATTTTTCGTGTTTAAGTAATTTCTTTTCTAGTCTGAAGTCATCAATACTGCAGATTTTATTATATTTTGTTTTACTACAGATCGACAATGGCATGGAACAATTCAAAGAGATAATTGAAAGAGAAGAAGATATTTATAAGCGGATATTTTTGGAAGCAGATGAGACTGAAAAGCGATTGGATGATTGCATGCCAGAAGATGATGTGCAAAAAAAGTATCTGGATCGAGTTTCAGAATGTATTGATGAAGAACGGTTGTCAAAGCCCGAGGAAGTTCCCTTTACTATTCGGCAAGTTGATCGATTCTAATTCAGCAGAATGCATTTTTTTTCGTTTGCCAAAAATCATAACTTATTTTGGCCAAACCTATTCAGAATATAGTCATGTGGTGTTTGAATAAATATGTATAACAATTCAATGAATGTAAAGAAAATTTGTCGAAATCAATTCATTCCAAATAAATGTTGTAAATCGAAAATTTCCTTACCTCGAAGTAACACTGAAAGCTACTAATGTCATGAATTTGTTATTAGTTTTTTAAGTTTCTTCTTATGCTTTAAGACTTTCGAAATTCACGAAGTCAATTATAAAAGCTCATAGTCATACAGATTTCGCTGAAGTGCTGCATTGATTTTTTCACATCTTTTTATGTATAAGCTGTATAAATTTCTACTAAAATATAAACTTTCGAACGGAAAGAGGAAAAATTTCTATTAATTTAGTCCTTTTTTCATCTCTTTGTAGATAAAAAACAATGGTCTTAAAAGAAGCGTTGCTGATTGAAGCAACACTATGTTTTCTTACCTTGAATGTTACAAAAATGATATCTGTCGCCTAAGATGATATGTATTAAAGTTACATCACTATATAGAGGATTTTTCTATTCAGCATTCGAAATTATTTTTTACTGATTTTATTATAAAAGATTTAAGTGTAAAAAAATTTTGCTTATAACCAACTCATTTTTTACTGTCATTGTGATAGATTTTTAGAAATAAGTACAATGATTACAAGAAAATGAATTCATTCTATGACATATCCTACAACTATAATATGGTTATAAAAAGGTTATTAAAACATCAATCTTTTTTCCAAACAAATTTTTCCCAAACTTTTCATTAAAAATCATTTTTATCTGAACCTTTGAGTAAAATAAAAGTTTTTCTCAGTTTTTTACAATTTCTCTATAAGTTCTAACTATACTAAAGTAAATTATATGTTAAAAAAAAAGAATCAACTGGCTTAAAGAAAACAAACTTGTTGAATGCATGATTTTTACCGTTATAAAATGTTATGCATTCTATTGATTTTGTGCTTGAAGTCTACGTAAAGCAGAATTATTATAGAAACCAACTTACCGTTAGTATGGAAATTCGATCGAGAAACTAAAGAAAAAATTTTTTCCGTTTCTATCATGAAAAATGGAATTTATGATATTAATATTCAAGTGACTGTCTGTAGTTACGTTACAGTCTTTCTACCTATGTAACAGTTAACATGAGCATTTTCTTCTTTTTGAATGACTGACGGACAGTCTCGTGCAACCTTTGTATTATTTGTTTGTAATTTATTAATCATCAAAATATAAATATTTCTCATGTCGGTATATCACTGAATGGGGAAATACAGATGTATTGATTTAGGAAACAGTGACAAAAAATGATTTTTTCAGCTATTTATTAGCAGGCGTACATGAAATTTTTATTCGGTACCGCTTTATAACTTAATTTTTAAAAGAAATATTTACGTGGATGAATATTTAAGTAACACTATAGTTCATTATATTATGCACTTAAAGTAAATGAGTTTTTTTTGTACATACTATCAAACATCTACATGGCATCCAGAAATTAGGTTTTTTTAGCCTATATGAAAATATCAAAATATTATATTTTGGATGGGTAACAGGTTTTAAATGTCGATTTCTCATGCCTATATATTGTTTTCATGATGAAGGGTCAAAAAAATCATAAAATAGGAATACGACGAATTCATAATCTGCAAAAGCAATTGAGAGTAGATTTAAGTTACACAATGTAATAAACATACAACATTGATATACTATAAAAACACGAAAAACGGTTTTCAACGCTACAGTTTCAAGCCAATTAACAAAAAAGTTTATCACCCAATGAATTCAAAATGAAATGTTACCTTCAAACAATATTTTAATGAGTAGTCCTTGCACAAAACATAGCTGCTGAATTTGAATTTTTCCGCCAAAGCAATCCGCATAATAAACAGTTCTCGCTGGATTCTGAGTGGCCATTTGTACCAAAGTATGTTATAGCTTGGAAAAATGTCCATCAAAAACATCAAAGCGTTTTCTGACTCCGGCAAATTTTATAACCTTAAGATATACCTTTCAAAAAAAACCTTATCCTGGGCAGCAACTATTATTTCTGTGATAACGCCAAGACCAAAAACGGATATCATTGATGCGATTAACAGGCATGCTATTTGAATCATTTCACCAGATGTTCCAAGATTCATTACTACGACCTACGTAAAAGAATGTTTGATTACATCCTGCAAACGTTTAGGAAAATAAAAAGTGTCCAGTATTTTTTGGTACTCGAATAACTGCAACTGCATATTGTTTAGAGTAAAACTTCTCAAATAATTTACCGAAAAAATCGCTGTACTTAATAGGATGACCACGCAAGTCATACCAGTATCGAGGAGGAGTTTGCTGTAGTTGGTCATTTTTTTCGCTAACCTTGTAACCGATAATGATGATGTAAGAATCGAGAAAATAAATGAGGTTTGGTTAATACAGAGATAATCGTTTTGAACATTTATACAAAATACGCGAGACCCCTGCGTACCTGAGAAGATTAATTTGCCTTTTAGCTGTATAACGTAGTTTCATGTGCAACGTAGGAAGATCTTTTGATGTATTCGTTTCTGTCAGGCTCATCCTGTGATACAAAACGAGCTTGTTTCATTCATTACATTATGAAAAAGTGTCTGTTATATTGAAAAAACGAAATGTGAGACAAATCTGTCATTTTGATATAATTGAATAATCAGATTCTACAGTTTTTAAAATTTTTTCGATCTAGAAGAATTCAGAGACAGTCGCAGCAGTTGAGATTTCTCCATAATCGCATTGCTAACATCTTAGTCACAAACATCTTTAGTTGCGTCTTCATGACAGCCATTTTTAGTTATATGAGAATGTAAATTATATTCTTACACTATCTTAGTATGCTACCTAAGTTTTTTTTGTATTCCCAAAGTTTATTTTACGTATTCTCAAAATTTGAACTTTATGGTTATTATTACTTAGAGATGGGTGGGATCCCGACATTTTGGCAATCATGAAATCGGGACGGCACAGGAAAAAACTGGGGACGAGAAATGCTATTTCCAGAAATCTTCGAAAAATTCCGTCCCGAATCCGGGATTTCCGTCCAGAATTCAGGATTTTCCGAAATTTCTGGGATATCCTGAACTTTTCGAAGAATACCAAATTCTAGCATCCCGTCCCAAAACACCAAGAAATTTTCCGTCCTGTCCCGACTGAACAAATTTGTCTTTCCGCACACCTCTACTTGGAATATAAAAAAATGAACGATTCTTATAGTTTTCATTACAAGACTATCGAAATATATTGCCTCACGAAAAAAATGTTTTATGACTTATTGAATGTGGGATCATACTACTGAAAATAATTCAAATTACCTGATTTCAGTATTTAGTACAAGATAACCGAAATATAAACCTTCATTGGAAAAAAGGTTTTATCGCTAACTGAGAGTAGAAATATACTATTGAAAAACGATAAAAAAATCAACGTTTTTGGTGCAAGGGAACCGAAATATATTGATTTAGCTCAGAAACAATGGTTTCATGGCTGTCCATACGTAGAGTTATACTAATAAAAATCATAATACATTAACAATTATCAGTTTTCATTGCGATACAATCAATAAATATTGCTTCATAAAAAAACTTTTTCATGACTGGTCGAATGTAGGATTTTACTACTGAAAATAATTTAAATAAACTCTTTTCAGTTTGCAGTACTAGAAAACCAAAACATACTGCTTCATTTCAGAAACAAAAGTTTTATGACTGACCGAACATCAAATTATACTACTGGAAAGGATAAAAAATTAACAATTCTGAGTTTTAAATATGGGACAGTCAAAATATGTCGCTTAATAAAAAACAAAGTCGAATGACTGATCGAATGTAGGATTGTACCACTGAAAATAATTCAAACGACCTTTTTTAAGTTTTCGGTACAAGAGAACCAAAATATATTGCTTCAGTAGAAAAAAAGGTTTTATGGTTGAATAAACGTAGGAATATATTAATCAAAACGATGTAAAATCAACGTTTATCAGTTTCCAGTATGAGAAAACCAAAATATATTGCTCTCTTTCAAAAATGAAAGTTTCATGGCCGACCGAACGTAGGATAATACTACTAAAATCCATAAAAAATTAACGATTTTCAGTTTTCATTACGAGTCAAAATATATTGCTTTATAAAAAAATGTTTCATGACTGATCGAATGTAGGATTTTACTACTGAAAATAATTCAAATAAACTCTTTTCAGTTTACGGTACAAGAGAACCAAAATTTATTGCTTCATTTCATTAAAAGTCCTATGGCTGACCGAACGCAGGATTACACTACTAAAAAACATAAAAAAATTAACGATTTTCAGTTTTTATTGCGAGATAATCAAAATATATTGCTTAAGAAAAAACAAAGTTAAATGACTGATGAAATATAGGATTGTACCACTAAAAAAAATTCAAATGAACTCTACAGTTTTCGGTATAAGAGAACCAAAATATATTTCTTCATTAGAAACAAAGGTTTAATGGCTGACTTGACGTAGGAATATACTACTGAAAAACTATGAAAAACAACGATTCATAGTTTTTAGTACAAGACAATCAAAATATATTGCTTCATTTCAGGAGCAAAAGTTTCATGCCCGACCGAGCGTAAGATCACACTACTAAAAAGAATAAAAAATTAACGATTCTGAGTTTTAATTACGGTAAATCAAAATATATTTCTCAATAAAAAACAAAGGTCAATGACTGATCAAATGTAGGATTGTTCTACTGAAAATAATTCAAACAACCTTTTTTAAGTTTTCCGTACAAGAGAACCAAAATATATTGCTTGATTAGAAAAAAAAGTTTTATGGCAGACTAAACGTAGGTATATACTACTGAAAAACCATGAAAAAAGACTTTTTAAGTTTTCGGTACAAGAAAACCAAAATATATTGCTTCATTTGAGGAACAAAAGTTTCATGGATGACCTAACGTAGCATTATACTACCAAAAACCATAAAAATTAACGATTTTCAGTTTTCATTACGAGACAATCGAAATATATTGCTTCGTAAAAAAATTTTTTATGACTGATCGAATGTAGGATTGTACAACTAAGAATAATTCGAATAAACTCTTTACAGTTATCGGTACACGAGAACCAAAATATATTGCTTCATTAGAAAAAAAAGTTTTATGGCTGACTAAACGTAGGATTATACTACATTTTTTCTTCATCAAACAGATTTTGAGCAAATTCAGCAGTGCACTCCATTTTCCCTTTACTTTTTAAAAGTTGTAAACTTTTAGAGTTTCCTTTACCTACCTGATAAAATTATTCGATTCGAATAAGTGTACAAGCGTGTGAACATACTGGCTGAATTGTAGCATTATCCAAACTGTAACTGTAAAATTAGCTAGTAGGTTGCAAATGAGAGGTATTACATCGTCTTCAGTTCCAAGAGCCTTTTTTATCACTACATGGAGGATGTAGTGACTTTCACGTTTTTCCTGCGAAAGGCGTATCGCATTTAGTAGAAAGGGTCTCACTTGATATATATTTGAAAACACGTAAAGAGTGACTGCAACACCTGAAATGGGAAATCTGCAATTTGTATAGAACTAACAATAAAGTATAATTCTTTTCAAATTGGAGTTTATTGATTATTTATAAATCAATACTTCAATTAGTTTGCTACTAGATAATATGTCGATACCGAATAATACTAATGTAAATATGTAGTAGTAATAGTAATATTTTTCAAGGTGTGAACGGTATTCTGGATCGGAATGTAACCATAGATCTTTGCAATTTTCACTGACATCTTTTAACTAAAAAATCAGGCAAACAATATTATTTTTGGAAGGTTAAGTTTTTCCTCACATCAAACTATAGTATAAATCATGGTTAGGGTTGACTCTTACTAATCTATTTTTCACAAGAAAAATTGTTTCAAAAGTCCATTTTTCCCGCAGCCAAGATTTCCAACAATATATTGTATTCTGCGTAAAAATTGAAAAACAAATTTTCTTAAGATGTTAGATGAACTAAATTCCGAAAGTTTTGGACATTCAATAAAATTATTCAAAAAATTGTGTTATTCTTCAACAGTAATTTAAAAAATTATTGACATAGTGCGACAGTTTTTTTTTGACAAAAAGTTTTTAGGAAAAATGATGTCGGGGAAAAAAAGGCCTGGAAACTTCTTTTCCGTGAAAAAAGCTTTTAGAAAAAAAAAACTTTTCTAAAAAATATACTATGTGAAAAATTCTCTTTGGGAAGAATGGATTGGGAAAAGTGGCATCCAACTATAAATAATCTATAAAATTGTGTCAGTATGACATTTTCAAGGAATTAGTTTCATATGAGTAATAACCTGATTAATACTGAAATGTGTTTTTGTCATGAAAACAATTCCGTAAATACCGAACAAAATAAATGGCAGAATAGTCATGCACTGTTCATAATTTTCAGATTTGAAATTCAAGACCGCAAAGTGCACCTGAAATAAGGTTGTGGATTTTGAGTTATTTTTACTACTAATAAGTCACAAGTATTTCAAATTGAACGCATATAAATTCCTTACCATACAATACAAGAGGAACGACCCCAATATAGCGGTAAAGACAAACGTGCACATTGAATACAATTTTGTCAATTTAGACTGGTAGGGGGAGACACCACAAATTTTATGCAAACCGTCGGTTATCTTAAAGTAACGCCGATTATGAATGTAAAACAAGTCTTTTTTCATGTTTTATAAATTATTTATTGCAACGAATGTTTGCACAAAAAAAAAGGTTAAAGACGTGCTTGCGAGTGAAACTTTCAAAGTATACTAAAGGTGTTTTCAGTCTCTGTTACGAAAAAATGTGTATATAAGAAACAAACTCGTAAGAATGTGATTGGAGCTTTTTGAAAATGAAATTATTATGTGAGCTTGAACTTATACAAGGAGCTTGTGTAGAGAAAAGTTACAGGAATTGATTTGTTGTCTATCTTCACTTGCAATGAAGTCGTTGACTAGATATATTTTTCTTTCTGTGATTCAAAATTCGCTTTAACGATATGGAAACTAAAATCAACAATAATAATCATAATAACATCGCAGATATTTTGCGAACTCGTTCGTTTCAACATGACGTGAAGAATATTTTTTATTCAACTATTGATCTGCCCTTTACCTTTAAAATTTTTATGGTATTTTTTTTCCTTTCATACTTTTTTTTCAGAAATTGAATTTCACTATTGTTCCATGAGTGACGGAAAAATTTAGTATAATATTAGTGTCCTGTAATATTTTGATACAGTAATATTCATGATTGTTGAAAACTAACACGAATTAGAAAGCTCTCAAACAGGGTTATTGATTCAAACGTCGTATGACTATTCCTCCTATACTTCTTTTTTTATTATTTTTGCCAGCGTGAAGTTTATACTACATCTTCTTCCTATTTCATTCAAAAATATGAATTTTATGCCATTAATCGTTAAATGAAAATTCACATCTCACTCGGTGTGACCTGCAACAATTTCACACAAAATAAAACCATTCGAGAACTCTAATCACCGTACGTCAATAAAATCCTTCATTCATTGATTACAACTTTTTTATTCGTGTCTCGCAAAGATCGAATGTGTTGGCCATGGTTTTTGTGTTCCTTTTTTACATTTTCTATTGTAGTATCAAGAATTCAAGCATTCCTCCATTCGTTCTCACTCTGAATTTCGTCAAGCTTAATTTAGCCACTGTTTATCAAATTTTAACAGGTAGCTTAAATGATTATGTACCTTAAACTTGAATGAAAATAAATGAACAAACTGTCACAGTGTTCATGAATAAAAATGGCAAAAATAAACACAACCAAAATATTTCTCCATAAAGTACACGTTAATAATTTTATTCATGCATATGGACCGGTGAAATATATTTACTCTAATACCCATTAACGTTGTAACATTGAAACATACGTAACTCATAAAGGTGATATAACGTGTGAGTAAATAGCAGAAAAAGAGGTTGACCTCTCGGAAATTTTTACTATTATATAAATAAAACCAAGTTTCTGAAGCACACATAGTATCTTTTAAAACAATGATAAGTTTTCGATGTAAGAAAAAAAATATTTAGGCACGATATGTACGATATTGTGTCAACAAAATCATGAAGTAAGAGTATGCCGTCTTCATAATCTGCAAAAAAATAAACTTTCAGTTTGGATTGCGTACACACTAAATATTTGCAACGTTTATAAATATACCTACATAACGTTTATGATGCATAAAATTTTTTGAACTTTGTAAGAGAGTGTTACAATAATATTCTAGATGCATGAATTGAAAAATGGACCTTACAAAAGTCGAATTCTACTTGAAAAAATTTCAGGGTGTATTCAAGTAAAATTGTAATCTTAGGTGGATTGAGTGTGTTTAAAAATGAATACTGGATAGCTCTATTGTAGTTGAATGTAATATACGATAATATTTCTCAAAGTACGAACGGTCCTTAGCATCAAAATTCAATCACAGTTCCTCAAAGTTCTGATAAATGCTGTTCAACTGTTTTCGGAATGACTGTATCATAAAATAGTATAGCTTAATAACCATATCGTTATTATTCTGGATTATAGTATCCATAGCTTTGCTTAGTTTTTCTTCTTATTGACAGTTTTTCGTAATAGATTATAAAATGGCCCTTGAGTTTGTTGAACAACAATGTTGTGATAATGATTCTAGATACCTATTATAAATCACAACCGTAAAAGATACTGAAAAAGCACGCCAAAAGCCAATGTCAAGCGTTAACAATGTCAGTAAGGAACGCACTTTAAAAATAAACGATTGAGAGTGTCAGTTTTCCTTGTTAGCTTTTGAATTCATGCACCTGACACAATCATGATTTTCTTGTAGATAAATTTCGTAATTGAATAAATTCCCATGACGCCTATTTTTATTTGAGAACACTGGCAATTTCAGCTTCTAAAAAAGCTTTGGCGCATCAGGCAATAATTGTTTTTTACGATTGCCTGATTACAACTGAAGTAAAGTTTGGTGACAAAAGTTATTCCATAAATGCTCAGTATTAGATACGGCAAGCGGGCCATGCAATTTCGGATTTTGATGATTTGATGTGTAGTAGTATGTACATAATAAAATGAGTTGCATTACAATGTTTCTGATATTTATTGACGCCAAAGAGCATTAAAAAGGTCTTAAATGTTAATTAAATTACAAGTCAATGTCAGATGGTAAAGAGCGTCATAAATTATTTATTGCCAGAAATAGACAGTAGATGAAATATGCGCGATACGATTTTCTGAAATTAATATTAGCGCCTATAGCTGTCCTCTTCGTATTAAGTAACGCATTCCCAACCTTTCTTACCAAGTAATAAAGTAGCTCATTAGAATGTTTTAAACTTATTTAATTTGAATAATTCAATTTATTAATTTTTATTTATTTAGAAAAATACAGACATCATTCGACTATTTTATTATAGTGTGCAAGGCAATTTTGTTTTCCCAGATTTTCAATCCAAACTTGCCTCCATGGTTCATCGGATGGAAACACAGCCATGTAGATTTTTCCTTTTCGATTGTTGCTCTTGAGTTCATTATAACAGCAAGATGGCATTTCGAAATTTTTTGCATTTATTTTGCATGCACTCACATACGTTGATACCGCTATTATATTTGTTTACGTTTGCCATTACATTGTATTGTATCTATGACGTCACAGCGCCGCCATTTTTTGTTCGGAAAGAGCGGAAAGTAAAGGCTAGAGCATGAGTGAGCAGGAACTTTATTGCTATTGAGTACAAACTGAGTGGCAGCAAATATTTCTGCATTATGAAGGAACTTTCTACGTTCGAATTTAAAAAGTTGCCCCTTGACTTTGTACTTATGAGCTTGAACAGTAACTTCAAGTTATTGTTAGGAATGTAAATAATTAATAATAATCGATTTTTCTGTGACCTAGACTTTAACCTAGCATAAAGTAACATTTCGTAGTAAAGGAGTTATTTATCATCGGCTTATGATATTGAAATCGTTTTATTTATCTGCGAAGCACTTATTTGTGGTATTCCTATCCTTAATTTCCGAAAAAATCCGAAATAAACTTTGCTCCGTTAAATTCGATGTAATAGTATGTACATAATAAAATAAGTAGCTCTACAATTAGGTTTTACTACTGGTTCCTATATTTAATGGTTACGGTCATCATGATTTTAATATCAACTCAATTAAATGCAAATGTAGTACAAGTTTTTAAAATTTTTTTTGTCCGTGCCCTACTTCGTACCTAGTAATAATTTTGGCTACGAGAACGATATATTTACTTAAGCTTATATTAACTAAGTAAACCAATAGTTATTGCAACCAAATAGTTTTTTCAGTTAAGTCAATCATATGGTCAAAGTTTGTAATGGTGTCCTGCCAAATTAAGCAGCGGAAAACAAAGCACTCAATTAAATTTCCAGCAGAAAGTGGTTTGTCTGAAAAATAAGGACTATGTTATGTTTTAGTCAAGCTGACTTTCGCAGACGTTTATTTTAACAAAAAGCTTACATTAAAAATTAAACATACCCAACGTCGTTGGATGGGAGGTGTAAAAAACGTACAATAAAACATAACTTAAATGTTTCTGCTCTTAGGCTTCCTATCAAGTGATCGAAAAAAATTGATTTATTCATGGACCAGTGATATATAATGTAGACAACTTATAAGCCTTGTTAAAATGTAACATCAATACTTTGTTTATACAAAACGTGATAACATTGTTGAAAACAATACGAATCTTTTTGGAAAACAAATTTAAGATGAATATAACAAGCTTCTGCAAAAAACATTTTTATCATACACATGGTATTTTATGAATCCTTGATAAGTTTTTGACGTAAGAATAGGGCATTTATACGTGATGCGTATGATATTGTGTCTACAAAATCATTAAGTAAGAGTATGTTGTCTTCATTATCTGAAAATAAAACAACAGAAGACTTTCACTGCGAGTACGCTAATAAATTCATACTGAAAATTGTGCAAATTGTCATTCTTCAATAAATGTACTGTGCAGACAAATAGGTTCTTTACACAGTGTTAAAGAGTGCGCATTTTCTCATGTAGTTATACCTTTTGCTAATAATAATCTAAAAATTGTATTTTTAAATTTTGTCAACTGTAATTTGCTTTCGAAATAATCTATACATGTACATAGAAGTTTTGAGCCAGCTTTATAAAAAAAGGATGCATTGTTTCTTATGGAAAATGAACCTATTGGAAGAAATTGATTTTACCTTTAGTGAATACTCTAATGAGTAGTCGTTGCACAACAGATAGCCTGAAATTTTGTATTTATCAGTTAGAGCTATTTGCAGTATAAACGATTCTCGCTGAATGTAAGGTGGCCACTTGCTCCAGGGTATGTTATAACTTCAACAAATGAAAGAAACAAAATGGTAATACTTTCAAAATTTTCGATTCTATGTATTCTAAGAACAACCTTTTCACACGAATATCATCTTGAGCCTCAGATAATTTTTCGGCTATTGTGCTCACCGCTATAACAGATACTAGTGACGCCATCAACAATGTTGTCAGAGGAATTACCTCTCCGGATTAGCCAAGATTTATTACAATCACCTGTGGAAAATAAATTATGCATTTTTAAACGCTACTGAAAATTACAAAAATATAATTGAAGCAATTTTATGTACTTAGGAACCTAATATTATATTTCTGGCTTTTTATAGAACTGTTTAATAGACAAAAGCGTTTATTATACCGAGAAAACAGAAGCACTTATGAGGGTGACAGCGAGGATTATTCCAGCATCGATAAGTATTTAGCTGTAGCCTGCTACTCTTTCCGCTGTAAATTATTAATAAATTTAAAAATTTAAAAATAAACAAAATAATGAAAAGAAAAAGCGATATGAGTATATGTATTTACTATGCAAAGAAATTTTGAAAGTAAATAACATGGTCACAACTTGTAAATCGTGGAAATAAAAAATCTGTTATTTGAGAAGTAATGGTAATATGTGTATTTTAAACGATAACCTCCCGTACTTCCGAAGTTCGTGATGTCGCTTAGCCACGCTGCGTTGTTTCATATGTATTTTTTTCACGTTTTTTGCATCATTTATTTCAGCCAACATAATCCTTAAAATATGTATATAGCTGTTACAATCATTAGAAAACTTTATCATTTTCATTGGAAGCACTCGATTTCCATTGTCTGATTTTTAGATATACATTGTATAGTTGTATGTTCAGATTTTTTTAGAGCTCGCAAATTGTAAATAGCTCGTAAATTTTTAATATCAACCATGATAAATATTATCAAACGTTACATTGTTTGGATTTGTGAATATTTTTTTTTGTTTTCAAAAGTAAATTCTAAATTATTTTTTCAAGTAAAGATTTTTATCATGCGTAAAGTGGAAACATATAAATCTTACTGGATTTATTTCGTGAAAACTAGAAAATGCATCAGTATGATGATATAATTGCCTTATTGAAGTAATGATAACATTGCAGCAATCACACTAAAGAGTAATGTGCAAATCACGGGTATGATATTTTCATCTGTATTCATTGCTCCTTTTTTAACTATTATCAAAATGAATGTACTTTCAAGTTTTTCATCAAATGGGTAAATAACGTTCAGAACAAATGGTTCAATTTCATAAAGCATCATAAGAATCAATAATAGTAGAACTGTAACTGAAATTTTTTTTTTTTTTTTTTCTATGTTTTTCGTATATCAACAAAGATAAACGAAAAGTAAAATTTCAACTATGTCATTTAGGTGCTATGATTAAACTATCTAAATCAGCTGAGCGTAGCAACTGATTTTCTTACTCATATAATTACTCATAAGTTTTATTTTTTTATGATAAATGCCTATTGCACTAGGAATCCCCTGATACGTCCTTCTCTTATACCTCTGTTCTCTTATAAGGCGGTAGATCGTTCCGCTATACCGCGGGATAGTCCACCCATTGTAACATTTTTATTCACTTTCATTTTGTTTATTTGTAACAATTCACAGAATTATGACAGTTACACTTTTTATATCCCCTTTGTTTTTTTTATACTTTTTGAGATTATCGATTTAAATGAATTCTCCCATACTTGATTGACTTTCTATCATAGCCAATTTAACTAACAAAAATAAATCATAAACACTGTACACCAATCATAAACATTGCCAACCCAATCATAAACTTTATCAACCCAATCATAAACATTGTCAACCCAATCATAAACATTGTAAACCAATCATAAACATTGTCAACCTAATCATGAACATTGTCGACTTATCATGAACATTATTTCATTTCCCCTTTACTGGTAAATTTCAAAATATATGAAATTTTTAGCTCATCAGGGTTTATGACAAGGATCCTTTGTCCGGAGTTATCCCAGAAGCACGACTTCCTTTCGACCACCCAAGAAAAGATCCAAATCTTCCTAGAAATAGGTCCAAAACATCGTCGAAAATGGAAATGCCGATCACCCATGAAGCAGCAACAAGCTAAATCCTCATGCAACCTCCCGAAATCTCGCCCTTCCTGACTCGTCTTCATCCCTTATTACAAATCGCGGAAATTCTTTTCTGGATGAAACGACACAAATTCATCACCAAAAAATCCACTAATCCACGACAAAAAACGAATTAAAAGAAAATTCTCACCTTTTTTAATAAGATTTCCGCACTCAACAGCGATAATATAAAGATTTTTTATTGTGGCACTTTTATGACGTACAATCATGCCAAAGTGAACAAATGCAATAATGGCGGTTGGAGACGCCTAATTTTCAGAGATGAAGAATAAGAAGAAGAAGAAAAAGAAGGGGAACAAGGATCGATACTTATCGACATGGCTCATATCGATCCAAGATTCCCCACTCGATATTTTAATTCCCTATGATATCGACTGTACATAATTTCATGGAAGGCTACCATTAGGACAAATATACATATATTCGTTACACCATCTTTTCCTGCCACTTGGGACAATGTTTCAATTTGGCCAGCCGAGAGTGGGAGCGATTGAGAGAAGTTGGTGGCGCGCTGTGTACCACCTCCATGGCCAACCAAAAGTGAGGAGCGGTGAGGAGTGATGTGCTCCCCTATTTCCGGTCGTATAAGAGAATGGCTCGAGAAGGCGCGCGGACGTATAAAGGAGATTCCTGTCTGTTATTATATTTTTGACATTTTAATACTTTTGTCGTTTTCTATAAGACCATAATTTTTAGAACATGTTTCACACATTTTTTGTCATATATGGTGATTATTGAACAGAAATGCAGTAGATACAGTTCAAAAAATAATAAAACTCACTTATTAAGATACATGATTTATCAAACAAACCTCATAGAAGATGAATAAAAATAAAAAAAATTACTAGGATATATTTAAGTACGTTTTCGAAATTTTCAGCAAATATTCTTTGTAACTATAAAGCAGTCAGAGAGATAATCTTTTTCGAACAGTGTGAATCGTGAAATGCTGTGAACTTGTGCAGAATTAGCGTGGTAATAAATAAATACCTGATGACCCTAACAAACATATATGAGATAAACGATAGTATTTCTCAAAGTATGAACAGCTCTGAGCATCAAAATTCAACCATAATCTCTCGAAGTCTTAATAAATTCTGTTCAACTGCGTTTGAAATAAAATTCTTTCGGAATTAAAGGAATTAGCTACATATTACACATGCTAAATAAATAACACTGGCAATACTAGCTTTTCGCAATAAAAACTGAAAAAACACGAGTTCGTGTTGATTGGACACTCATTATTCATTAAAATTACCGTTACCTGATTGCAACTGGAGTAAATTTTGAAGACGAAAAATAATCCAAAAACGCTAAATATAATATGTGGCAAGATAACCATGAAATTCCCATACGTTTGTATGTTACAATTGATGATAGCGATTTTCATCTGTAAAATTTACACAAGTTTAGATGAAGCAACGAAACCCCACAATTTTTGATACATAATTCCAGCTTTTTTAATTCGTTACCAAGCAAAGTATGTTAAACGTCAACATTAAAACTAAAAAAGTGGTTACGGATATTTTATATAGTTTGAATAATTTGGAGTCATAGATTCCAAATCCACAAATTTTTAGTATGCACTTGGCCACTATGAAGTAATCCACTTTTTTGACGTTGAAATTGTCCGCGAAATTCATTTTCGACAGATTCTGTTTTTACAAATGTATATTGCAATGAACTCCGTGGCAAAGAACTTAGAAAATTCGAGAATGTAACGCTTTTATGACTAAGTGCAAACTAATTGAGAAAGAAAAAAATGTGTGCATTATAGATTATTTTTCTGATTTCGCACTTGGAGTTGTTTAGAACTTGAATAGTAACTTGAAACTATTGTAAAGAACATGATAAATTAATGATCGATTTTCCCTGTAACCTGGTCTTGATTCTATATAGTCATGAAAGAATATTAACCATTAAAGAATGTTCGTTAATATTATCTGTTGATCTTAAAAATTGTAATGATTTATGCACGAAATTATTATCATCATGATTTTATCTTTAACTCTGAGTTATATGAAAAAAGCGTAAAAATTGAACTATGAAGAATTTTAGAATCAAAATCTAACATTTAAAAATCGTCCAGTTGTTAAACTCAGAAGCATGCCATTCAAAATAAAAATAACTTTCCACCCTAATATTTGTCATATAGATATTGAAATGTGCATGCTTCTATATGATAAAGTTTTTAATTTATTTAGTTAAAAATTGCTTGCAACATTGAAATCTACATCAACAGACATTAATCGTTTTCAAATCTGAGAATTCGTCTTATTTTTTGGGATGTTATAAATTAGAAAGTTAAACCAAAAAGTTAATAACTTACGAATTTCCTCGAGTATATCAATAAATTCTGATGGATAGGTGTGTAATTCAAATCTATAAACTTTAAGGTTTTTTCCTTTTGCGCTTCCGAATCAAAACTATTGAAAAATAGGAATGTTTGTGAATCATGTTTCAACTTTTACAACCGTTAATATTAAATTTTGTAGAAAGGATAAAGTTAGGTCGTTGTTGGGATAGTTATGCGACGTAAAAGTTTTATTAAACATGTTGCTGCCATTAGTTTGAATTCATATTTAGTTCGAATATTCGCCACTTGGCAGCGCTCTCCGACTCGTTGTAGCTGTCGCCAGCGGACGCCAGCCATTTCAGAAAACACAAAAATATAATATCGCACTAGTGTATTTAGGCACATTTTAAATAATAAACCAACCAAATTGAAGAAATATACAGTCTACTTTTTATTTCGGAATTGAAATAAAACATTTCTATGGATATATATAAAGAAAAAAGAAAAAATACTCCCAAAAGATTGAAGCACAATACAAGCACCACCAATATCAGGTAACTGGTGTCTACATAACTGTCAGTACCTACTGTAAAATTATAAAAAAACTTGTTGTGTTGATCTTACAAAATTAGAAAACGGCTGGACATAAATACTTAAAAAATTAATCATAAGAAAAGGTTATTTTTGTTTCAATATAATATTTACAGTGTTGAGATTTTCTCCAAAACTTGTTTTTACATTTCTTGTGCCAACAAGCTTACATTATAACACAAATATTTACAATGTCGTAAGCTGGAAACCGTACAAAACGAGCAACTTAAAAAAGTTAACAGGTTTTGCTTTTCAGCTTCCTGGCAAGTAGTGATAAATTATTCGATCTATTTATATGAAACAATAATATTAACGCAACTCTGGAATAGAAAACTCGTTTCCCGTCCAGTTCAAAATCTCTAAACTCGTTTTCCAGCCCTCGGAACGAAATATACTATTAATACCTGTATAACTGTAAGCCTTGTATAAACAATAGAGTGATTATGCTTCGTGAATATAATAAATTATTACAAAATTGTTAGAAAAAGTGAAAATGTATTCGAAATCACAAACATTAGGATACTGAAACAAACTTCTGAAGCAATCTCTGATAAGAATTCGAGTGATTGATACTATTGTTAAGAACGCAAGGTCTAGTTAAAGAATCAAAGTGAACTGAAAATTATAGCAAACAAAGTAAGGAAGAGACACTGTTCCATGAAAGAAAAATTGTTATATGTGCATGTTAAATTTCTTGCAAACTATATTGCATTACTTTAAACTGCAACTTTATACTTTGAAAGAGAGCGTAAGTTTTAATTGATTTGTTGCTAAAGTAGTTCTAACTGTTTATTAATTCTGTGACTAAAGCTATTTTCCTAGTAAATTAATTTATCATGGTAGGCATGATTCTGGTACTGATCCGATAGTGTAATTACGTTTAATGAACTATGACGTTCATATAAAACAATAACGTATAAATAAGGAAGGGAGTAGAAAAATAAGTACAATGTGTTGCCATATTTATTAGTAATTATTACATGGTGTAAACTCACAAAAACCATAAAAGTTGTTTTATTTATTACAAAGTATTTCAAACAATCATTATTATATATTCTATAGTCTACTGTGCACACGCAGAATGTGTATAAAAGTTGAAGTTGAAGTTAAACAATTAAACATTGTTGCCATGATGAAGAGTCAAGAAAATCATAAAATAGGAATACGATGAATTCAGTATCTGCAAAAAAAAAAAAAAAAAACAACAAATTCTGTTGATATATTTATATTCTTATGTATGAAAAACTGGAAGGTCATGAACAAGTAAAAAGCAGTTATTTTTTATTATTGTCAAAGTTAAGGCAACGATTATTAATGATTTTTGCTTTTGAGAACACTGCAGCGTTAAGTTTCAACGTATTTTTTTGAATGCATAAGTATGATAACCTTGCATTGAAATGCATTTTTCAATTGTTTGTCACCTTGAGACAATATTCCAGAGAGAATTCATCGCACGTCAAATAACCACAGAATTTAAATCTTTCAGACAATGCTATACGTAGAAGGAACAGCTCCTGCTGGATGCTTCGAGGCCACTCGTACCAAAGAATGTTATAGCTTGAACAAAGGTTACGTGAAGAAAATGAAATAATATTTCATGAGGGCTTCAAATTTGTAATAGTATAGTATGTAACAGGCACGGCTGTTTGAATGCAGCAAAACAGAAAAATCCGCACATTCGTACTCATTTTGGTGGAATTTTTTTTGTCAAGGTAGCCAAAAAGTCAATCAAAACGTCAAGTTTGGGGTTAGAGTGATGCAAATTTATTTATGTTACCTTTCATTAAAAGCATCATCCTGTTCACTAGTTATGAATTCTGTTATAACTCCGAGACCAAAAAGAGATACCATCGACGCAATGATAAGGCCTACCAACTGACCCGTTTCGCCTGGTGTCCCAAGACCCATAACAACAAACTAACCCAAAAATCGTTTATTTTCAATTTGTAGGAATTTTTGTTTCCAGTGATCATGGCAATGTTAGAACATACTTTCCTAACTCAGATATGAATTTCTTTGAAGGAAAAGTCACGCAAAATTACCGAAAATATGGCTCCACTCAGCAAGATGACAATGCAAGTCATTCCAGTATCGATCAGAATTTTTATGTAGTCAGTAATATCTTCCGCCAATCTTGAAATAGGATAATATTGTGTAATGCGCAACTTAACAGTTCAAATATGTTCAAACTTGAAAATAACGTTTTCCATTAGTGCAATATTTTTTAAACTTTTGTAAAAGGAAACAATGAAGTCACCAATTCTCTGTCAGAAATGAGACTATGAAAAAAAAAAAAAACAATAAATGTCGACGAATGAAGATGCAATATTGCTTAAGACTTATACATTGAACTTTGTAACTAGACAGTTAAGACGGCTAACAACTTGTAAATAATTTTCAGCTAACCCAAAAAAATTCATTTGCTTTATTTGAAATTTAAGATTCTCAACTGGATTATAAATCTTGGTCCTAAATACATACAGTAAGAGCCGATTGAGAATAAACGGAATTTTCGCTATCTATTTTGGTTGTATATTTCAACGGCAACAGAAATTTCAATGTCGATCTTCACGATTGAAACTTTTATAATAGACTTTTACGGTCGTTATTTTTGCTACCTAAGAAAAATCCGAATCCCCGTGTACCTTAAAAATCGCCGATGCCACTCAACGGTGCGACGTAATTGTATGTGTAAAGAACGAAGATCCTTCGAAGCATCCATTTTCGTCAGGGTCATTCTACGAAAAAAGATTTAAAAAAAAGATCCCTTACTAAACAAACATGTACGTGTTGATAATTGCGGCATTATGAATAAGAAATACCCTGAAAATCCATTTACTGAGAATTTCGCTTATTTATGCAGTGCATCGCGAACTTTCGGATTTTTCAGGTCTCAACACTTCATAACTAGTCACTTCGAGAACCAATTCATTCCGAAATTCAGTTTACTATCGAACTTATAATGTTCCGAAAAACGACAATCACATATTGACTCTCTCTACATAAAGATTAATTCAGAGTTGAAAAGTATATTGCCGATGTTAATATTGCGAAAATTTCTATTGTTCCGAGCAGTGTCCTCTGATAAACTTTACCACAGCCTTTGATCTTCACTTATTTGATTACAGAAATCCTAACTGTTTTTAACTGTTTGATTTGCTTACTTCAATAGTAGCTTCAATATTAGAAACTTTATCAGCGAGATCCCGGTAATCTTAGGTTTATATTCGAAGAATTCAATTTTAAATGTAATTTTCCTCAAATGCAGTGACTTTTCCCTAGTTTCTCAGTATAATTCGAATGGCACCGTTTTGTCAATATTGTGTCTTTGACTTACTTAATGAAATTCAGTGACGCTGATAAATGAAAAACCATGTGGACATATTGGGTAAATTGAAGCATTATCCATAAGATCACCATCAGATTCATTAGCAAATTACAAATAAAGGGTACCATGTCGTCCTCCGTTTCTAAACTGGTTTTGATAACCCTGTGTATTATGTAATAAGTTTCACGTTTTACATCCAATGGGCGAAGAACATTGAGAATGTAAGGGCTGAATAGACAAATCGAGCAAAATATGTAAAGAGGAATTGCAATAGCTGAAACGTGAAAGCAACATAGTTTGTCTAAAACAAGCTTATACCAATATAATTCATTAACATGTCCGTCGATTTTTTTTTTAGCTAAAATGAGACAATATGGAAATACCTGCGATTATTGATGTGAATATGTAGTAGTAACGATAATTCCTTTCGAGATACGAACGAAATTCGCGATTGGAATGTATCCACAGATCAAAACATTTATCATTTATGTTTCTCAACTGTAATGTAAACGAACGATCTACTGTTAATATTATTCGCTTCTAACGTCAACGTAAAAAAGCAAGTCCCATGACGCTATGACCAAATTGAAGCTAATGTGTGCAAAAATCTTATTTCTATAGTACACGGGAATCTCCCTTATATGTCTGCATGCGTTCTGAAGCCATTCTCATATACGGCTAAAAAAAGGAGAGCACATCACTTCTCACTACTCTCAAATTCTGTGGGCCATGCAAGTGGTACACAGCGCGCCACCAACGTCTCTCAACCGCTCCCCACTCTCGGCTGGCCTTGAAGGTGATTAAAATATTGTTTTAAGCGGTAGGAATGTAGTAGGCAGTCTATCATGCTGTAGAGCGTAGCGATCTTTCGCCGCATAAGAGAACAGACGTAGAAGAGAATTTTTAGTGTAGTTACCTGATCAAGTCCCAAGTAAGATTTTGCTATGTAAACGGCTCCGTAAACAGAAAACAGAAAAAACGGTAGAAAAGCCATGCACTCATCATAATGTTTGTTGTATAAATGTATGAGAGTAAATTTTATCTGGAAAAAATTTATCGGTTACTGAATACCTTTCTTCATTATCGATTTATACTTATCGAATTTATAATGTACTATGTTTTTACCGCGCTATAATGGAAGAACACCACTGCTAGGGAAGTGAACACTTTTGTCAAATTTGAATAGAATTTGTAAAGTGTTGACTCGGATGGATAAATGCCACAAATTGCATGCAACCACTTTGTAATCCGAAAGTAATGACCGTTTTTGGACTCAAACAAGTCTCCTTCCATTTTATATCGTTTTGATATTGTGACGAAAAATTCGGGCAAAAGTGGCTGACGCCTAGAGCGTGTTCCTGTGTAAAAGAATCAATGTGTACTGTGAAGTTTTTAGTTTAACCTCTGCAATCGAAACGTATGTATAGGAAATAAAATTTTTCAAGTGCGCAATTTGAACTTCTGCAAATTAGAGTGAGAAGATTTGTACTTACATTGAAAACTTGTGTGTAGAAATATAACTGGAATCAATTTTATGAGGAACTTTGATTTAAGATACGCTTTCTTTCGAATTAATTTTTTTTTTTTCAATTTACATTTGCATGATATTAACACGATAAAAAATCATAATAATGTGATTACCATAGTTATAGAAAGATTTTACTATCGAAGTTCCGCACGTAAATGATGTGTTGAATATTGATGTTCAGCAATATAAATTTATTCACTTTATGAGCTTTTTTTTACGTTAAATATGCGCACCATGCGCTCTTTTTAAAGTTTTTTGTAAACAAGCGGTTAGAGAATATTTTGATCATTTTATCTCTAATTCAGTCAAATTCAGATTATGTCTTATTCGAATACGTAGAAATAAACTGAAAAACAGAAGCAAAGAAAATATTTACCTTAACTTGAAATGAATCACTGCTTTCTTCTATACCTACGTTTTAAAGTTCAATAACGCGAACTTTAACAAAAACTTGAAAGTTGTGACAAGGACAATCAATATACATGCTTCTCTGATGAAATATGTAATATGTTGGAGAGAAGCTTGCTTGAATGTTTGCAATGCAGAAACAAAATTCTATTGAAAAAGTTTTAGCTATGACCATTAGCTTTGGATACGTCGAAACATTGTCTTGACCGTCACAGAACTATACATGGCTATGCGAGATCTGTTTTGAGCAATATGTTGTTGAATGTCAAAAATGAGTTCGATAAAAGGATTTATGACGGCTTTATCCTTTATTTACAATATGATGAACAATGCTTGAGTCATCGAGAACTTTTGAATCCTTGTTAAATTCTGTAGCTCAAGAGATATCCTTTAAATTTTTTTGGATATTATGTTTTGTAATGATGTGAATCATATAAATAATGCACATAGAAAGTCAACTTATTCCATGTTTTATTTTATTACTAAGTGGATATGGAATTTTCCAATACAAGTGATGTATTTGTTCAGAATAGAGTAAACTTTGTAAATATAAACCACCAGTAATTCGAAAACATAAATTCGAGGATTGCAATCGAAGAAAGGAATACATAAATTTTTCAAAAATCTAAGTCCCCAATAATAAAAATAAGCTTTTCTGCAGAATATGTATTACATTATACACATAAATTGCTGTTATCGTCTCATTGGTTTTAAGTCGTGAGTATTTGTACTTTCGAATGAAAATATACTGTTGTTTATATCATAAAGTATGTGTAAGTTGACTTCAGGATTTTAAAACATATAAACGGATTTAGTGAAAATTAACGACATAAATGTACTGTTCAATAAAACAACAATTTAATAAATAATTACAATTATTTTTTTAGAAAAGGTTTTTATAAACCTTTCCCAATGTCAGAAATAGACAATGGATAATAAATGCGCGATAGCATTTTCTGAAATAAATATCAGCGCGTATAGCTGTCCTCTACGTATTAAGTAACGCATTCGAGACCTTTTTACCAGTTAGTAAATTAAAATATTTTGAACTCATTTAATTTGAACAATTCAACTTATTAATTTTTATTTATTAAGAGAAATACAGACATCATTTGACTATTTTATTATAGTGTGCAAGGCAATTTCGTTTTCCCAGATTTTCAATCCACACTTGCCTCCGTGGTTCATCGGCTGGAAACACAGCCATGTAGATTTTTCCTTTTCGATTGTTGCTCTTGAATTCATTGTAACAGCAAGATGGCATTTCGAAATTTTTCGCATTTATTTTGCATGCACTCACATACATTGATACCGCTAATATATTTGTTTACGTTTGCCATAATATTTGATTGTATCTATGACGTTACAGCGCCGCCATTTTTTGTTCGGAAAGAGCGGAAAGTAAAGGATAGAGCTTGAGTTAGCAGGAACTTAATTGCAATTGAGTGCAAACTGAGTGGCAGCAAATATTTGTGCATTATGAAGGAACTTTCTACGTTCGAATTTAAAAAGTTGCCCCTTGACTTTGTACTTATGAGCTTGAACAGTAACTTCAAGTTATTGTTCGGAATGTAAATAATTAATAATAATCGATTTTTCTGTGACCTAGACTTTAACCTAGCATAAAGTAACATTTCGTAGTAAAGTAGTTATTTATCATCGGCTTATGATATTGAAATCGTTTTATTTATCTGCGAAGCACTTATTTGTGGTATTCCTATCCTTAATTTCCGAAAAAATCCGAAATGAAACTTTGCTCCGTTAAAATTCGATGTAATAGTATGTACATAATAAAATAAGTAGCTCTACAATTAGGTTTTACTACTGGTTCCTATATTTAATGGTTACGGTCATCATGATTTTAATATCAACTCAATTAAATGCAAATGTAGTACAAGTTTTTAAAATTTTTTTTGTCCGTGCCCTACTTCGTACCTAGTAATAATTTTGGCTACGAGAACGATATATTTACTTAAGCTTATATTAACTAAGTAAACCAATAGTTATTGCAACCAAATAGTTTTTTCAGTTAAGTCAATCATATGGTCAAAGTTTGTAATGGTGTCCTGCCAAATTAAACAGCGGAAAACAAAGCACTCAATTAAATTTCCAGCAGAAAGTGGTTTGTCTGAAAAATAAGGACTATGTTATGTTTTAGTCAAGCTGACTTTCGCAGACGTTTATTTTAACAAAAACTTACATGAAAAATTAAACATACCCAACGTCGTTGGATGGGAGGTGTAAAAAACGTACAATAAAACATAACTTAAATGTTTCTGCTCTTAGGCTTCCTATCAAGTGATCGAAGAAAATTGATTTATTCATGGACCAGTGATATATAATGTAGACAACTTATAAGCCTTGTTGAAATGTAACATCAATACTTTGTTTATACAAAACGTGATAACATTGTTGAAAACAATACGAATCTTTTTGGAAAACAAATTTAAGATGAATAAAACAAGCTTCTGCAAAAAACATTTTTATCATACACATGGTATTGTATGAATCCTTGATAAGTTTTTGACGTAAGAAAAGGGCATTTATACGTGATACGTATGATATTGTGTCAGTAAAATCATTAAGAATGAGTACGTTGTCTTCATTATCTGGAAATAAAAAACATGTGACTTTCACTGCGAGTATGCTAATCAATTCATACTGAAAATTGTGCAAATTGTCATTCTTCAATAAATGTACTGTGCAGACAAATAGATTCCCTACACAGTGTTAAAGAGTGCGCATTCTCTCATGTAGTTATACCTTTGCTAATAATAGTCTAAAAATTATATTTTTAAATTTTGCCAACTGTAATTTGCTTTCAAAATAATCTGTACATGTAAATAGAAGTTTTGAGTCAGCTTTATAAAAAAAGGATACATTGTTTCTTATGAATAATAAACCTATTGGAAGAAATTGATTTTACCTTTAGTGAATACTCTAATGAGTAGTCGTACCACAACAGATCGCCTAAAAGTTTTTTTTTTTTTTCAGTCAGAGCTATTCGCAGTATAAACAATTCTCGCTGAATGTGAGGTGGCCACTTGCTCCAGGGTATATTATAACTTCAACAAATGAAAGAAACGAAATGTTAATACTTTCAAAATTTTCGATTCTATGTTTTCTAAGAACAACCTTTTCACACGAATTTCATCTTGAGCCTCAGATAATTTTTCGGCTATTGTGCTCACCGCTATAACAGATACTAGTGACGCCATCAACAATGTTGTCAGAGGAATGACCTCTCCGGATTAGCCAAGATTTATTACAATCACCTGTGGAAAATAAATTATGCATTTTTAAACGCTACTGAAAATTACAAAAATATAATTGAAGCAATTTTATTTACTTGAGAACCTAATATTATATTTCTGGCTTTTTATAGAACTGTTTACTAGACAAAAGCGTTTACTATACTGAGAAAACAGAAGCACTTATGAGGGTGACAGCGAGGATTATTCCAGCATCGATAAGTATTTAGCTGTAGCCTGCTACTATTTCCGCTGTAAATTATTAATAAATTTAAAAATTTCAAAATACACAAAATAATGAAAAGAAAAAGCGATATGAGTATATGTATTTACTATGCAAAGAAATTTTGAAAGTAAATAACATGGTCACAATTTGTAAATCGTGGAAATAAAAAATCTGTTAATTGAGAAGTAATGTTAATATGTGTATTTTAAACAATAACCTCCCGTACTTCCGAAGTTTGTGATGACGCTTAGCCACGCTGCGTTGTTTCATATGTATTTTATTCACGTTTTTTGCACTATTTATTTCAGCCAACATAATCCTCAAAATATGTATATAGCTGTTACAATCATCAGAAAACTTTATCATTTTCATTGGAAGCACTCGATTTCCATTGCCTGATTTTTAGATATACATTGTATAGTTGTATGTTCAGATTTTTTTAGAGCTCGCAAATTGTAAATAGCTCGTAAATTTTTAATATCACCCTAATGAATATTATCAATCGTTACATTGCTTTGATTTGTGAATACTTTTTTTTGTTTTCAAAAGCAAATTCTTAATTTTTGTTTCAGTAAAAAATAATTAAGTTATTAACTTACGATTTTCCTCGAGAATATCATTGAATTCTGATGGAGAGGTGTGGAATTCAAATCTATGAACTGGAAGCTTTTTTCCTCTTGCGTTTCAAAATCGAAACTATTAAAAAAAAGGAATGTTTGTGGATCATGTTTCAAATTTTACAACTGTTAAAATTAAATATTGTAGGGAGGATAAAGTTAGGTCGTTGTTGGAATAGTTATGCGACATAAATGTTTTATTAAACATGTAGCTGCCATTAGTTTGAATTCATATTTAGTTCGAATATCTGCCACCTGGCAGCACTCTCCGACTCGTTGTATCTGCCACCAGCGGACGCCAGCCATTTCAGAAAACACAAAAATATAATATCGCACTAGTGTATCAAGGCACATTTTTTAAGATTAACCAACCAAATTGAAGAAATATACAGTCTACTTTATATTTTGGAATTCAAATAAAACGTTTTTGAGGATATCGATCAAGGAAAAAGTAAAAACACTCCCAAAGATTGAAGCACAATACATACATCAAAAGATATATTTTTATTATCAGGTAACTGGTCTATATATAACTGTTAGTACCTACCCAAAAATTGAAAAAAACCTTGTAGTGTTAATATTACAAAATTAGAAAACAGCTGGACATAAATACTTGAAATATTGATCATAAGAAAAGGTTATTTTTGTTTCAAAATAATATTGACAGTGTTGAGATTTTCTCCAAAATGTGTTTCTAAATTTTTTGTGCCGACAAGCTTACATTATAACACAAATATTCACAATGTCGTAAGATGGAAACCGTACAAAACGTGCAAATAAAAAAAGTTAACAGGTTTTGCTTTTCAGCCCCCTGTCAAGTAATAGTAAATTATTTGATCTTTCATATGGAACAATAATATTTGATTACCTGTATAACTGTAGGCCTTGTATAAAAAAAAATTGTAGATGCTTCGTGAATATAATGAATTATAAAAAAATTGTTACAAAACATAAAAATGTATTTGAAATTACAAACATCAGGATACTGAAACAAACTTCTGAACCAATCTCTGATAAGAATTCACGTGAGTAATATCATTGTTAAAGACCGCAGGGTATAGTTAAAGAATCAAAGTGAACTGAAAATTATAGCAAACAAAGTAAAGAAAAGACACTGTTCCATGAAAGAAAAATTGTTATATGCGCATGTTAAATTTCTTACAAACTATATTGCATGACTTTGAACTGCAACTTTATACTTTGTAAGAAAGCGTAAGTTTTAATTGATTTGTTGCTAAAGTAGTTTTAACTGTTTATTAATTGTGTGACTGAAGCTATTTTCCTAGTAAATTTATTTATCATGGAAAGCAGGACTCTGGTATTGATCCGACGGTGTAATTACGTTCAATGAACTATGACGTTCAATTAAAACAATAATGAATAAATGAGAAAGGGAGTAGAAAAACAAGTACAATGTCTTGCAATATTTATTAGTAATTATAACATGGTGTTAACTCACAAAAACCAGAAAAGTTGTTTTTTTTGTTACAAAGTAATTTAAACAATTATGAATACATATTCTATAGTCTACTGAGCACACGAGTACTGTGTATAGAAGTTGAAGTTGAAGTTGAACAATTAAACATTTTTGCCATGATGAAGAGTCAAGAATATCATAAAATAGGAATACGATGAATTCAGTATCTGCAAAAAAAAAAAACAACAAATTCTGTTAATATATTTATATTCTGATGTATGAAAAACTTAAAGGTCATGAACAAGTAAAAAGCAGTTATTTTTTATTATTGTCAAAGTTAAGGCAACGATTATTGATGATTCTTTGTTTTGAGAACACTGCAGCGTTAAGTTTCAACGTATTATTTTGAATGCATAAGTATGATAACCTTGCAACGAAATACATTTTTTAATTGTTTATCACCTTGAGACAATATTTCAGAGAGAATTCATCGCACGTCAAATAACCACTGAATTTAAATCTTTCAGACAATGCTATACGTAGAAGGAACAGCTCCTGCTGGATGCTTCGAGGCCACTCGTACCAAAGAATGTTATAGCTTGAACAAAGGTTACGTGAAGAAAATGAAATAATATTTCATGAGGGCTTCAAATTTGTAATAGTATAGTATGTAACAGGCACGGCTGTTTGAATGCAGCAAAACAGAAAAATCCGCACATTCGTACTCATTTTGGTGGAATTTTTTTTGTCAAGGTAGCCAAAAAGTCAATCAAAACGTCAAGTTTGGGGTTAGAGTGATGCAAATTTATTTATGTTACCTTTCATTAAAAGCATCATCCTGTTCACTAGTTATGAATTCTGTTATAACTCCGAGACCAAAAAGAGATACCATCGACGCAATGATAAGGCCTACCAACTGACCCGTTTCGCCTGGTGTCCCAAGACCCATAACAACAAACTAACCCAAAAATCGTTTATTTTCAATTTGTAGGAATTTTTATTTCCAGTGATCATGGCAATGATAGAACATTCTCTGATAACTGAAATATGAATTTATTTGAAGGAAAAGCCACGCAAAATTACCGAAAATATGGCTCCACTCAGCAAGATGACAATGCAAGTCATTCCAGTATCCATCAGAATTCTCATGTAGTCAGTAATATCTTCTGCCAATCTTGAAATAGGATAATATTGTGTAATACGCAACATGAGAGTTTAAATATTGTCAAACTTAAAAATACCGTTTTTTACTAGTGCAATATTTTTTAAACTTTTGTAAAAGGAAACAATGAAGTCACCAATTCTTTGTCAGAAATGAGACTATGAAAAAAAAAAAAAAACAATAAATGTCGACGAATGAAGATGCAATACTGCTTAAGACTTATACATTGATCTTTGTAACTAGACAGTTAAGACGGCTAACAACTTGTAAATAATTTTCAGCTAACCCACAAAAATTCATTTGCTTTATTTGACATTTTAGATTCTCAACTGGATTATAAATCTTGGTCCTAAATATATACAGTAAGAGCCGATTGAGAATAAACGGAATTTTCGCTATCTATTTTGGTTGTATATTTCAACGGCAACAGAAATTTCAATGTCGATCTTCACGATTGAAACTTTTATAATAGACTTGTACGGTCGTTATTTTTGCTATCTAAGAAAAATCCGAATCCCCGTGTACCTTAAAAATCGCCGATGCCACTCAACGGTGCGACGTAATTGTATGTGTAAAGAACGAAGATCCTTCGAAGCATTCATTTTCGTCAGGGTCATTCTACAAAAAAAGATTTAAAAAAAAGATCCCTTACTAAACAAACATGTACGAGTTGATAATTGTGGCATTATGAATAAGAAATACCTTGAAAATCCATTTATTGAGAATCTCGCTTATTTATGCAGTGCATCGCGAACTTTCGGATTTTTCAGGTCTTAACACTTCATAACTAGTCACTTCGAGAACCAATTCATTCCGAAATTCAGTTTACTATCGAACTTATAATGTTCCGAAAAACGACAATCACATATTGACTCTCTCTACATAAAGATTAATTCAGAGTTGAAAAGTATATTGCCGATGTTAATATTGCGAAAATTTCTATTGTTCCGAGCAGTGTCCTCTGATAAACTTTACCACAGCCTTTGATCTTCACTTATTTGATTACAGAAATCCTAACTGTTTTTAACTGTTTGATTTGCTTACTTCAATAGTAGCTTCAATATTAGAAACTTTATCAGCGAGATCCCGGTAATCTTAGGTTTATATTCGAAGATTTTAATTTTAAATGTAATTTTCCTCAAATGCAGTGACTTTTCCCTAGTTTCTCAGTATAATTCGAATGGTACCGTTTTGTCAATATTGTGTCTTTGACTTACTTGATGAAATTCAGTGACGCTGATAAGTGAAAAACCATGTGGACATACTGGGTAAATTGAAGCATTATCCAGAAGATCACGATCAGGTTCATTATAAAATTACAAATGAAGGGTACCATGTCGTCCTTCGTTTCTAAACTGGTTTTGATAACTCTGTGTAGTATGTAACGAGTTTCACGTTTTACATCCAATGGGCGAAGAACATTGAGAATGAAAGGGCTGAACTGATAAATCGTGCAAAATATGTAAAGAGGAATTGCAATAGCTGAAACGTGAAAGCAACATAGTTTGTCTAAAACAAGTTTGTACCAATATAATTCATTAACATGTTCGTCGATTTTTTTTTTACATAGCTAAAATGAGACAATATGGAAATACCTGCGATTATTGATGTGAATATGTAGTAGTAACGATAATTCCTTTCGAGATACGAACGAAATTCGCGATTGGAATGTATCCACAGATCAAAACATTTATCATTTATGTTTCTCAACTGTAATGTAAACGAACGATCTACTGTTAATATTATTCGCTTCTAACGTCAACGTAAAAAAGCAAGTCCCATGACGCTATGACTAAATTGCTGCTAATGTGTGCATAAATCGTATTTCTCTAGTACACGGGAATCTCCCTGATATGTCTGTATGCGTTCTGAAGCCATTCTCATATACGGCTGAAAAAAGGGGAGCCACATCACTTCTCACCACTCCCAATTTCTGTGGGCCATGGAAGTGGTACACAGCGCGCTACCAACTTCTTTCAACCGCTCCTCACTCTCGGCTGGCCTTGAAGGTGATTGAAACATTGTCCCAAGCGGTAGGAATATAGCATGGTAGAATTAACAAGGTATGTTCCATAGATAGACGAGTCTTCGTTCATTCGAAGACTCGTCTTCGCATGAACGAAGTCGAGTCTAAAATGCGCAAACTTGCGCATTCCACTAGCCGGCGTCATATTGGCTCATGTCCGCCACCAAATTCAAATGTTTCATAAGTTATGATGTCAATGTTTTTACAATCCTCGTCTATAGAAATGGAAAAAACTACTATATTTGCACGATTGTAAATTATAATTTTTGCATGTTTAATCGTTCACATAGCAATCATCACTAAAGTGAACTGAGTAAATCTGAGCTGCAGTTAAAATACATCATTTTATAAATACAAGCCAACATTATTTGAGTTACCTCGTAAGAACAGTCATTTTTTTTTATTTTTGATAAAAAACGAAAAATTATACTTACAACAATAAAAATTATGCTTACAATCTTTTACATTTATATTAGTCAATCCATCTGTTGTCATCCACTTTTCACGAATGATTTTCTCTTTTGGGAACCGAAAATATTCAACATCACTCAATCCTTTTTTTTTGAATGATTTTTACAACTTTTTATTCGGCACACCGACATTTTTAACAATTTTTAATCTGGATCACTGATAAAATGCACAGTGAAGGATGTAAATAAACAACCAATATGGCGGAGACTGGTGGAAACATATATGTAGTACTTCTATACGGCCAGCTCCCTATTCTCGTGTGTAAGTGGGATCTCCGATAAGAGTAAAGGATAGAACATAACGAGGGTCGTACTACGCATGTGCGACTCTTTTATGCTCTCAGTGTTATACATGCTATGTATGTATGAATTGTAAACACAATAGCATAAACACGTAGTTTGTCGAGCTCGCGCCGGCGCAGAAACGAGTAATGAAGTAGGTCAGAGAGTGTTGTCGGGACCGTAGTCTTGTCGGAGAGACTTCTCTTTCTGCTGGCCATATAGAATTATTACATAAATGGGTGGAAAGAGCGAAAGAGATTAACCGAGTGCAAGAGGGACAGAGAAAACCCCCCTCTACTCATACCTGCGCAAGAACATACCTTGTTAATTCTACCATGGAATATAGTAGGCAGTCTATCACGCTGTACAGTGTAACGATGTTTCACCGCATAAGAGAATTTCCAGTGTAATTACCTGATCAAGTCCCAAGTAAGATTTTGCTACGAAAACGTTTCCGTAAACACCAAACAGAAAAAACGGTAGAAAAGCCATGCACTCATCATAATTTTTGTTGTATAAATGTATGAGAGTAAATTTTATCTGGAAAAAATTCATCGGTTACTGAATACCTTTTTTCATTATCGATTTATACTTATTGAATTCTTGATGTGCTATGTTTTTACCGTGCCATAATACAATAATACTGCTGTTACGGAAACGAACACTTTTGTAAAATTTGAATAGAATTTATAAAGTTTTGACTCGGATGGATAAATGCCACAAATTGCATGCAACCACTTTGTAATCCGAAAGTAATGGCCGTTTTTGGATTCAAACAAGTTTTTGTCCATTTTATATCGTTTTGATATTGCGACGAACAATTCGGGCAAAAATAGCTGACGCCTAGAGCGTGTTCCTGTGTAAAAGAATCAAGGTGTACTGTAAAGTTTTAAGTTTAACCTCTGCAATCGAAACATATGTATAGGAAACAAATTTTTCAAGTGCGCGATTTAAACTTCTGCAAATTAGAATGAGAAGGTTTGTACTTACATTGAAAACTTGTGTGTAGAAATATCACTGGAATCAATTTTATGAAGAACTTTGATTTAAGATATGCTTTCTTTCGAATTAATTTTTTTTTTTTTTCATTTTACATTTGTATGATATTTACACAATAAAAAGCGAGGGGCATCTCACTCTGAATTCAATGGTTTTTGAACATTTGTATTCCGCGTTCACTCTGATTGAAATCGTAAGATATGATGAAGCAGTGAACACTTAAGCGTGTAATCGTCAACTAAGGCATGAAGTCGCAAATCATCTAAAAATGCGATTAAATTGCGTGAATTCTTCGAGCGAAAATAAAATCATCGGCTTAACGCGCTCCGAACGAAATCTAACGCGTGTAAACGCGTGAAATCATTTGAAGTCATAGTATGTAATGCACGAAATCGCATGGTACGGATACGCCACTGGCCCTTTCTATGCATGCGCATTGTGGCATCCGCAAAATCTGTTGTGCGCATGCGAACGATATTTGAATTTGAATATTTGAACGTAGCGGTAAAATCAGCTGTGCGCATGCGCGGCATATTGCGAATTGACAGTTAGATAATCCTTCACTTTTGACCGTGATCGTATCCATCAAAATCTCTTTCATTCTACGTATTTTCAACTCTCAATCAGTCATTTTCACTTGCATTTTCCGAATTCGGTCACGTTCCTCGTCGGGGACAGTAAAAAAGACATATCCCGTGCAAAATTGTACGAGGAAATCGGGTGAATTTCGCGGGTGAAAAAAAAAACGGCACGACGCAGTTTTTGAAGGTCGTTAATTGTGACGTATGAGCAGCACGAATCTAGGCCCGAACTCAGTGCAAAATGTTGAAAAAGGCTAATACATTCTAGCGCAAGTCAAGCAAATGGGACTTCTGGGGGACAAGGTAAGATTTATAAATCAATAACGTGGAAAACATATGCATCTTGAAAGAACTTTAATTTTGCAAGTAATTGTTAATAAAAAGTTTAAGCAAATTAATTGAACAAATCTGAAAAAGGATTGATACAAGCGCACCTGAAAACCATGAAAAACATGCATCTTGAAAAAACTTCAATTTTGCAAGTAATTGTTAATAAAAAATTTAAACAAATTAATTTAACAAATCCGACAAAAGATTCATTACCAGTGCACCTGAAAACCATGGAAAACATATGCATCTTGAAAGAACTTCAATTTCGCAAGTAATTGTTAATAAAAAGTTTAAACAAATCAATTTAACAAAGCTGACAAAAGATTCATTACCAGTGCACCTGAAAACCATGTAAAACATGTGCATCTTGAAAAAACTTCAATTCTGCAATAATTGTTCAAAAAAAGTTTAAACTAATCAATATTTGTCATAATTTCGTTTTTTTAATTAATTACGTCGTTAATTTATTAAGTTGATTTTATTTCGTCAAATTGTTTTATTTAAACGTTGAAGATGATTAATATACTAATAATTTAATTGTTAAGTTCAAAGATAGTTAGATGAAACTTGGGAAAAATTAAAGTCGATAGAGATAACGTGAAAACATAAGAAACAACGTGAAATCATATGAAAATAACGTGAAATCATATGTAATCATCGTGAAGTCATTTTGAAACGTCGTATAAACCCAGCCGTATTGACAACATTATGACTTCACCGCGTGTAGTCAACGTCTGAAATCATGGAATTCGGTGTGACATCGCACGCTCACGATGCAAGATCGCGTGCTAAAGTAAAACAGTGATTCAATGAATGAAATCGCTATTTAACGCTGAAATCGTAAAAAATCGTGAAACAATGATACTACGATTACAATTGACATCGGAGTGAGATGCCCCTCGATAAAATGTCATAATAATGTGATTGCCTTATTAAAATATATAGTTTCTATCACTAGGGAGTTACAACAAAAATTAAATTCTTCATCGATTATCCAGTGAAAAAATTTTTTGACTGGGAAATCGAAAAAGGATATTATTTTTATTGTGATTGCCATGATTACAGATCGCTTCCAGTTTCGAGATTGCGCACGTAAAAATCGTTTTGTATATTGATGATCAGCTATATAAATTGATTAATGTAATGAGCTTTTTTTATACGTCGAATCTGCGCATCATGGGCAATGTTTCAGGTTTTTGTAAAGAAAATATTTACCTCAACTTCAAGTGAATAACTGCATTCTTCGATACCTACGTTTTAAAGTTTAATAACGTGAACTTCAACAAAAACTTTAAAGTTGTGACAAGGACAATCAATATACATGGTTCTTTGATGAAATATTCAATATGTTAAAGGAAAACTTGCTTGTATATTTGCAATGCAGAAACAAAGTTCTGTTGAAAAAGTTTTAGCTATAACCATTAGCTGTGGATACGCCGAAACATTTATTTGACCTTTACAGACCTATAAATGACTATGTGAGATCTGTTTTGAGCAATATGTTGTTGAATGTCAAAAATGAGTTCGGAAAAAGGATTTATGACGTCTTTAGCCTTTATTTACTATATAATGAACAATGGCATGAGTCATCGAGAACTTTTGAATCCTCGTTAAATTCTGGAGCTCAAGAAATATCCTTCAAATTTTGGTAGATATTACTCTTTGTGATGATGTAACGTAAAAGAAATAATGCACATAGAAAATCCACTTATTCTATGTTTTATTTCATTGCAAGTAAATGTTGAATATTTCAAAACATACGAACGTGTGATGTATATGTTCAGAATAAAATAAACTTTGTAAATATTCATTACCTTCAGACAATATTCATAAGAGTATTCACTGCACACCGCATAACTATTAAATTTGAATTTTTCAGACAAAGCGATACGCAGCAGTAAAAGTTTTCGCTGAATGTTAATAGGCCACTTGTACCAAGGAATGTTATAGCTGAAAGGAAGATTTATTAACAAATTAAATTTCCTTGTGTTATTTCGATTGAAATTGCTAATTATTGTTACCTTTCCAAAAGAACTTCCTCTTGAGTATCTGTTATTATTTCTGTTATAACGCCGAGACCAAAAACAGACAACATCGATGCAACTAACAAAGTTACTACCTGAATCATTTCTCCTGAAGTTCCGAGACCCGTCACAACGACCTGAGAAGAAAAATTTAAAATGGAGCTTGACCAATAATAAAGTTAGATTTTTGAAATAACTGGAAATGGATATTCTCTTAAGAGGTGTTAATTCTCAATTTTACCGAAAAAATAGCTGTACACAGTAGAATTACAACGCAGGTCATTCCAGTGTCGATGAAGATTTTGATGTTGTCTGTCATTTCTTTGCCGATATTGTAATAGAAAATAATCTCAAATAGGAGAACGGTCGATTTCGGCGAAGACGGATTTAGAATCATCAATGCCAAAATTGGCATAAAGCATTGTTTCTCTACGTATATTTTCGGATTGCAAGATAAAACAATTTTAAAGTTGTCATTGTAAGGTTTAAACGAGACATATCGCCATACATTGGTATATAATACGAGACAAAGCACACAATTGTTTTTTTTTTACTAAATAACAGAAGATCGTTTAAGATAAATTAAATTCATGATGAAAAGTCTTTCATCATCCGATCTTGGGTATTCTCATACATACTACATACTACTGCAGCAGTAACTGCGATGGTTGATATGATTTACATTTTTCGTGCCTCAAACAAAATTGTTGTTAAAATGTCCATTGCTACTCTCTACAGGTTTATCACATTTATGGAAGTTGGAAATTATGATATAATTAAAAAAAAATTGAAAACACTGGGCATCTACGTACCTTACTAGATCAGCATACCGCTTGGCTGCGAAACGCAGTTCAGCATGCAAGTCATGGAAATTCTTGGCCTCATTCATTTTCGTCAAATTTATCGTGTGATCAATTTCAATTGCTGCTCATTTCAATTATACACTCACTCACGGTTCAACAAGTATAAATACTTCAAAAATATGAGACAAAGTGTTTTTCTCTTCTACGATTCAGCAGAAAGTAATAACCAGGTGACCTGCTGCTATCCCTGCCTCGACCGTGGTTAAGACTTTTTCTTCAAAATAATGATTTATTTTACTTTCTCACCCAGTATAAAATATCATTTACTTACTTGATCAAATTGAAAGATGCAGCTAAGTGAACAACCATGTGGATATACTGAGTGAATTGCATCATTGTCCACACTGCAGTGATACAAGCGATGAGAAAGTTACAAATGCAGGGTATAATATCGTCCTCTGTTTCAACTGCAGTTTTGATTACAATGTGCATAATGTATTGACTTTTACGTTTTGCATCCAATGGGCGAATCGTATTGAGAATAAAAGGTCTGAATTGATATATCAGACAAAAGATATAGAGGGGTATTGCAGTAACTGGAAAATTGAATCTGTAAGTTTTTTCAAAAGAAGGAATAAAAGCATGAGCAAATTTTCTATGAAATATCAGAATTGGACAATCAATTTTTTTTATGGAATTTTCGCCATAAATGTATCAGAAGAATTGCTATGCGCCATGGGGATTCTGTCATAAATATAGTAATATTCCGTAAGTTATGGAAGCATTCCAATTGCGTGTGGGAATTTTTCTCGATCTGTTTAATTATACTCACCTTTTTAAACAGTTTTCTTGCTCAATATATTTAAAGGAAAAAAACTTTGACTTTATTAAGTTACAACATACCTGTAAGTGCCAATGTTAACAAGTAGGACAATCGATAATATTTTTCGAGATGTAAACGAAATTCATAATTAGCATGTACCCAAACGTCGCTGAAGTCTTCACTGATTTTGTTCAACTGTCAAACAAGATAAATTGGGTTAGGAAATGAGCTGTTTGAATTTCCTGTATTCAGCGTTAACATGAGTATGTAATATCTTGTGTTCTCTTCATAGTTCTGTAGTTTTTCCAGATGGGCAATTACCTTTTCGACGCTAAAGATAGTTTTTGTGAAGTATACGATTCCATAGAAAGTGAACAAAACAAACGGAAAAACTGTCATGCAGTGGTCATATTTTTGGTTTTTAAAATTCACAATAGCATATTTTACCTAAAAGATAAGGATTGCATTTAGGGTATTCCTAACAGGATCTTCTTTCATCAGTGAATATGCTTAATTCTAACCATACAAAAGAAGTAAAACAGGATTAAAACCAAAGTCGAAGAACGATGACAAATTGAATATACTTTGAATACTTTCGACTTTGAAGGGTATGTGCTACAAATTTTACGTAAGCAATTATTAATCTTGAAAAAATGTCCGTTGTGGATGTAAAACAAGTCTTGATTGATTTTAGATCTTTTTTGCATCTTGAAAAAAGTTTGCCGAATAATTTCAAAAGCATAAAACGTGTTCTCGACTTAAAATATAAGAAAATACTAAAATGATTTATGGTCTCAGTGAAGAAAAAAAGCGTATCCATGAGAAACAAACTATGTTATTGCGCAATCCGCGATTTCACTAACTTTTTGTATCAGTTCAAACTCGCACTATAAGCTTGTGTAAAGCGAAGTTGTAGAATCGATTTGTCGTGAATCCTTGAAGATTGATATGTAATATAAAGGTAAATGAATATATACATGTACCTGCCCCAACATACACTATTCAGTTACAAAATGGAACATGTTAATTTGAATTTGTAACAGACAAACTGCAGCTAAATATATTAAATTGTGACAAAAGTTTAACCACTTTACTCCCTCAATCGTGAAGAGAGTATATATTTATTATTATTCTTCTGCTGACATCATATGAAATGTTTACTTCTTAAGAAGTTAATGGATTCATACTGGTTTTTCAACTGATGAAGTTTTTTTTTTCCGCCTGGTCAACTCCTAAAACGTATTTCCGAGTACAGAATTCGAAGCGTCATTCAAAATGCGCACCTTGTCAAAATTACGAGGTTCAAAGATATCCATCAGAAACGCAGTTTTATGTGAACGACTAAAAATTTTGAAAAATTGAACGACATGACTTTGAAGTTAAACCTAAAGCTAGTGTAAAGAAAAATTACAAAGATTGATTGAATGTGAAAACGTATTTCAAGATACGTTAATTTATAGATTCATTTTTTTAAATTGAACTCCTGACGTTCATAAAGATATTCATACGAAAAAAAGTTTGATAAACTTCGATCTGCGTAACCTTAAACCAACGTAATCTACACATTGTCTGATTTTATTTGTGAGAGAAAATTTTTTTTATTGAAAATAAGTCAACTGTTACTCGTTTTGTCAGTCAAAATATTTATTATTTTTTTTTATTCGGAAAAGATACTGACCGAGAGAATGAGGAATTTTTGAATTATTTTTAATGAAAAATGTCTCAAATTAATTTTTCTTAAGGAAATAAAATTTCAAAAAAAAAAGAACGGAAAACTTTCTTGTTGTTTCCATCCCTCGCTTACTTTGGAATTTTTTTCGGTGATTCTGGCTTTTTTATTCTTCGCAGTCTGATGTTCATCATTTTTTTGAAACATCACCTAGTGTATTGATATAGTATATTTTATATGAAAAAAGAATCCTTAAATGGACGTTCTTCGGTTTATACAGTACAGGCCATTCTTTAAATGACACTATTTTGATTTTGGAGCTGTATGACACAATTTCTCATTTCACTTGTCTTACATATTCTATTAATAAATATGAACATTATAAAGCATGAAAAGGGAAGAAAAGGTTGAGTATAAATTTCTGTAATTTTCTGTTAACTCACAAAGTAAAAATCCTCAGAAAAAGAACAGCAGAGTTGTGATGGACCAAAAAGTAGAAAATCAGTGTATTTTTCAACCAATTCACATTCAGACAAACAAGAAATAAGGTATATTGTAGATGATATTGTGCGCTTGTGGTCAGTGCAGGAAGGTTCACGTTGGGTATTTTACTATTTAAGAATATAAACAAAAGACACAATTCAGTAATTTCGGCTCATTCAAAAATTATTGACAGAGTATCCTGTGCATCACGAGGTGTTGTCGACAATTTGTATTTTACGACAGTTTCGACATTAAATTATTTTTCAAATAACCTTTCGAAAAAAACTTTGTCCTGAGCATCAGCTATCACTTCTGTCATAACGCCAAGCCCAAAAATAGAGAACAACGAAGCAACTACCAGACTTGCTATCTGTGCCATTTCGCCTGGTGTCCCGGGACCCATTACAACGACCTGATAAAAAAAAAGTGCGCACATATTAAATCGTAGAAAACAGAACTTCGATAACCAATAAAAATTTGTCGAAAGGCTAGGAATGATTGATACTTACCGAAAAAATAGCTGTACTCAGTATGATGACGACGCAGGTCATTCCAGTATCGATGAGAATTTTCATGTGATCCGTTACATCATACGCCATCCTTGTAATTGAAAACGTTAACAAATTAAAACTTACATTCTTGATAATACTAAAATTTTCGGTTTAACCAAAAGCAAGTTTTCAAATGGTAAATGTCAAATAAGAAATGTTTCACTTAGGTTATCCTTAAACTTTTCGATTTCAACTCAGAAAATTCATCATAGACATAATTATTATGTCTACATTAACCAATGATATTAATAAGAAAATCAATTCGAGATGAGGAAGACAAGATTTGAATAAAGTTGCATAATTATTCAGAAAACATAAGATTCATTTAAGCAGGCTACTAATAATTAGGAGCTAACTCAACAAGATGATTATAGGGTTAATTACAAGTCTAGCCCATGGTCCCATGGGAGGAGGGGAATTCGAAAAATTCCCATCCATCTCCCAAGAGCTCAACGACTTACGAATTTTTTTAGATTTGCTTGATAATTTAGTAATTATGAAGGATGTATCAGATTAATTGACATAACATACTAAAAAAACGGACCAGGCTGATTTTTTGAACCCCCCCCCCCCCACAAGGATCGTATCTGTAACTACCCATGGTTTAGCCCCTTAGCGTTTTCTGCACAAATAATGATATAGTTCATTATTTTTTCTCTATTCACTTAATCAGAAAATTTCAACAGCAGTTGAAATAGTAGGGTCGATATCTTTAGTATAAACCTTGATTCTTGACTGAAACAGCTTGAAATTGAGCTTCTAAATTATATGATATTTTTTTCGAAATCGTTGATCGATTGTGTTTTAAGTTGAAAATATGATTAAGATGTTATTTTTGGCGGCATATCTTATTTTGTGAACATTCAGGCCAAGAAAACACGCTTCAATCAGCAGTGCTACTATTAGGGTCATTGAAAAAAAAACCAACGATTATAAAATTTTTCGTTTTCCGTTTTAGAATTTATATTCTAGCAAATATATACATTTGATGCATAAAACGATGTCAAAAATTGTATCGGAGCAAAATTCATTTCTGACAGTGAGCTCAATAATCAACTTCACGAATGTCGTTTGTCTTGAAGCATAAGTGGAAAATAAAAAGACAAACAAATAATTCATGATACTAGTAGCTTTCAGTGTTACTTTGAGGTTAGAAAATTTTCGATTTCCAACATTGATTTGCAATTAATTCATTTCGATAAATAGTAGTAAAATGTATACCAATTTTTCGACAAATAGAAGAACAATGTATACTTATTTTTCTGCAAATTGTTTTTCAATTTTCCCTCTACACATAGTTAATTCTTATACAGCTTACTAATAGACAATGTCAAATTTTTCATCATAAGAATATCACTTATTGAGAATAAATGATTCGCTACTAACATTAAATAATGAAAAAAATTTCAAGAAGTTTTTTTGTGTTTTCTGTAATTAATTTGGATAATTTTACATATGTATCTGTGAAAAATGATTAACGAATAAATTTTCTTAAAATTATATTTGCAGTCACGAAATACATAAATTATAAAAGTAAAAAGATGCACGTCAAATCCTGAATGATTGTTGTTACTGACATGAAATAGCATAATAATGAACTAGATATTTCCTACATCATACGTCACGATGTGCTAGGATTTACACAGGTTTCTTGATAAGGATCAACATTTGCATGATACAATCACTCAAGAACTCATTATTTGATCAGTAATGCATTCAGAAGTACATAAAATGGTGTCAAAAAGTCAATCCAGCAGTTTAATCTGACAATGAGCTTCATCTTCACGAATCGTTAAGTTTTTGAAACATGAGAAGAAAATTGAAAAAAAAAAAAAAAAAAAAAAACGATTTGTGAGAGTACTAGCTGCCAATGTGTTACTTCAAGGTGAAGAATACTTTGTTTTACAACATTTTGTTTGAAATAACTTTATTTTCGACAATGTTACATAACACTTTTATAAATGTGTGTACATATCGTGCAAGTGAAAAGTGTTTAGGGATTTGTAAGTTTTTCCCTCGAAAAACGAAATTCTGCAACTCTTGCTTAAGAAAGCAGTTAACGTAGAGTCCTCTAATTCATAATCAATAGACGAGGTGAAGGTCATATGTTTACGCATTCTTTCCTTGATGAAGAGTCAAAAAAATCATAAAATACGAGTACGATGCATTCATTATCTGCAAAAAACAATTTTGCTCAATATAATGCACACATACGCAGGCCATGAAGGGTAAAAAAAATTGCATGTAAGAAAAGTGTTTGTATCAAAATATGAAACTACTTTTTGACGTAGAACTACGTCTTTCTCCTCGGTTTGGAAATACATACGGGGGTAGTAGAATGTCACGAAAATATGTCATGAAGAGGGGGGTGGGTTTGGAGGTGGGAATGAGAGCTTACCTACCATGTTAGCTTAAATGGAGAAATGCGTGACGAAGGGTGATGGGGGGGGGGTCTAAAATCTCCTAAAAACGCGTGACGTATTATGTGTACGGCCCCAAAATAAAACGTATTTTCTACCTAAGATTCAATGTAATTATTTTTCAAAAATCTGGCATAACTAGTAAACAAAAAGAAATTTCAAAAATCATGCACTACCTTTAGACAATATTCTAAAGAGTAGGCGGTGCACACCACATAACTGCTAAATTTGAATTTTTCAGACAAAGCGATACGCAGTAGTAATAGTTCCCGCTGAATGCTGACAGGCCACTTGTACCAATGAATGTTATAGCTAAAAGGAAGATTTATTAACAAATTAAATATCCTTGTTGCATTTCGATTGAAATTGCTAATTATTGCTACCTTTCCAAAAGAACTTCCTCTTGAGAATCTGCTATTATTTCTGTTATAACGCCAAGACCAAAAACAGAGAACATCGATGCAACTAACAAAGTTACTATCTGAATCATTTCTCCTGAAGTTTCGAAACCCGTCACAACGGCCTGAGTAGAAAAATTTTAAATATAGCTTGACCAATTAATAAAGTTACATTTTTGAAAAAACTGCAAACATTCTCTCAAGAGGTGTTAATTATCAATTTTGCCGAAAAAATAGCTGTACTCAGTAGAATCACAACGCAGGTCATTCCAGTGTCGATAAGGATTTTGATGTGGTTTGTCATTGTTTTCGTCGATCTTGTAATAAGAAATGATCTCAAATAGAAGAACTGTCGATTTCGGCAAAGACGATTTCAAAATAATCGATGCCAAGATTGGCATATTCAATTGTTTCTCTACGTATACGTTGCGATTGCTAGCTCAAAACTCTTACAAAGTTTTCGTTTCAAGGTTTAGAACAAGAGACATCAAGATTTTCATTGGTATATAATACAAGATAATGTACACAATTATTTTTTTCTAGTAAAAAACAGAAGATTGTCCACGGTGAATTCATCTTCCAATTAATAGTCCTCCTTAATCTGAATTTAGACGCTTTGATACGTACTATATATATCCCTAGAGCAGTAAGTAAAATGGACCATCTTAGGTGGTGTATATTCAGCTTCGTTTTAACCTCAACTGAAATAGTTGTTAGAATGTCATTGCTACAATTTAGAGGTCAAGTAACATTTATGATCGTATCATATTATGATATGAATCACACAAAAAGGAAAGAAAGCTCTATCTGCGTACCTTACCAGATCATTATACCGCGTGGCTGCGAGACGTAGTTCAACATGCAAGTCGTGAATATTCTTAGCCTCATTCATTTTTGTCAAATTTATCCTGTGATCAATTTATATAGCCTGCCATTTCAATTGAATTCTCACTTGGTGTTAAAGAAGTACAAATTTTCCGAAAATATGAGACAAAGTATTTTTTTCTTTTACTATTAAGTAGTAAGTATTAATCATGTGACCGGCTGCTATCCTTGTTTCGACCGTTGTTTAGCAGCTGAATTTTTTTTTCAAAGAATAAATTGTTTTTTCTTTCTCAGCCTGTATAATTTCTTATTCACTTTTTTATCAAATTGAAAGACGCAGTTATGTGTATAATGATGTGGATATACTGAGTAAATTGCAGCATTATCCACTTTGCAGCCAGAAAATCAATAACGAAGTTTAAAATACAGGGTATAATATCGTCCTCAGTTTCAATAGCAGTGTTGATGACTATGTGGATAATGTATTAACTCTCACGTTTTGCATCCAATGGGCGAATAGTATTCAGAATAAAAGGTCTGAATTGATATATCAGACAAAAGATGTGGAGGAGTATTGCAATAACTGAAACATTGAATCTGTGAGTTCTCGTTAAACAAGGAATTGAAAAATCCATTGTTAAAAAAAAATTCGACAAATTTGCCATAAAAGTATTAGAAGTTTACAACGCATATTCTGTGAAGGATTTTTTCAATAAATATATCAGAAAATTTTTCATACGTTTTAGGAGTTATTTCATAGATATAGAAGATTTGCCATAATTTATGGAAGAATTCCAATACCGTACGGAAATTTTTCTAGATCTACGTTTCAGAAAAATCCATTACAAAATGTAGGTTAAAAACTTACAATACATTCAAGGAAAATTTACAAACTTTTTTGACATTGTTGTTGGTAACATATTACAAGTAAAAAAATTTGTCTCTATTAGGTTTCAACATACCTGTAGTCCTAAAGTTAACAAGTAATATGCTTGATAATATTTTTCCAGTTGTGAACGAAATTCAGGATTAGCATTATCTATATGTTTTCGAAGTTTTGAAAAGTCACTTCAGTCATAAGGCTCATTTTACATGATATTCTGATAAAATATTTGACGTTATGGCATGCGTGACTTTTTCTGTTATGCCGGGAAGCCATAAAATTATGCAGTTGAAATTTCTAGTTTCCAATGTTTACAAGAATTAGTAAAAATTGCTTCATGTTGTGTTTACTTCATAGTTTACATCCTATCGTAATACAATTACCTGATTAATGCTGTAGATAGTTTTTGTTATGTAAACGATTCCGTAGACAGTGAACAAGATGAATGGCAAAACTGTCATGCACTGGTCATATTTTCGGTTTTCAAAATTGACAATAGCATATTTGACCTAAAAAATAAAGATTATTTTCAAGGTATTTTTATGAAGCTCCTTTACGGGTAAGTATGTTTATTCCTTACCATACACCAAAAAAAAAAACATCAACAAACTCAAAACCGTAGAAAATTCATAGATTGCATATAATTTGAATAATTTAGACTTTGAAGGATGAACGCCACAAATTTTTCGTAGGCATCGAACAATCTTGAAGAAATGTCCGTTGCGGATGTGGAACAAGTCTTGATTGATATCTGGTTTTCCCGGCATATTAAAGATAGTTTGCCAGAAAATTCGAAAAGCAAACAACGTGTTTTCGACTTGAAATTTGATGTAATACTAAAATGATATTTGTTTCAGTTAAAAAAGAACGTATCCACAGAAATTAAACTATGAAAATGCGGATTTAGAAACTTTTCATACTTCTTTGAACTTGGGCTCAAAGCTTGTGGGAAGCGAAGTTACAAGAGTTGATTCGTCGTGAAACCTTTCATGTTATATAAAGGTTTTCATGTAATATAAAGGTAAATAAATATATAATATATATATATTATATATTTTATTATATTATACATTATATATTAATATATAATATGTAATATATAATAAAATAATCTCAAGTCCAATATTAAAATAATATTTATGTATAGTGTATCGAATTGTGGTGTCTCCATTTGTTTGTAATAAGTTATTTCATATTTATTGTACATTAACTGTGGACCATTCAACTTATTCCTAATTACAATTCTTAAATTTCGTTGTCTTTGCAATCATGTTAGACTGTGTAGAATGTTTATTATTTGAGTTTATGTCTTAAGTTTAATGACCATTATGATAATGATTCAGGGTATTCATAATTCTTGGCTCTAAAATATGCATTTCTAAAGTCCTGTCATATGAAAGTCTGAACACAACAGTCTTATCTCGGGATTGGTAGATTTTGATGCGCCGCCATTTTTAGCTGCTTCCAATTCCCTCCAATGAGAGAAACGCGGTAAACTGCAGTTGTTTTTTATTTTAAATAAGAATTTTTCAACGTGTCGTATTCTACAATATCATTGTAATACCTTTCTTTTTTAACTAACATTTGAAAAACTTTTTCTGAAAATGTATAAATTTATTTAGTACTCTTGATTGAGAAAAAATACTGAATTTCATACCCGATACCAATATTTATTGAATGACTTGTAAAAAAATTTGAGATATATACAAATTTGATGAAAACTTTTTTTTAAATTTGTTGAAAAAGATTCCATTTAAACCTACACAATTGAAAAGTATCTGTAAGAAATAAACTTTTAAAGTGCGCAATTTCAGATTCTAGTGAACTCAAATGAATAGTTCGGAAGTTTTATTTAATGCTTAGGTATAAAAAATTACAGAAATCGAATAATGTGAAACCGTTAGTCAGAATTATAATCTTCAGGATTTTTTTTCTGTTTTTTAAGCTTACATCGGCATGAATATTATTAACATGATAAAAAGCAATATTTGTATGATTGTTTTATTCGTAGAAAAATTATAAGTATTTGGAATCAAATACATTTCTCGATTTTGCATCACTTGTCATTTCATCGACTCATTGGTGACACAGCGGTTTTCCATTTTCTGATTTGCTCCTTGCATTCTTTTATTTCTTATTTTTAGTAAATATGGTAGTTGCTTATTATTCAATCCCCAGTTTTCAAGTAAATGTACAAATTTATTTATTTTCGAATGTTTTATTCCGTTTATAAGTGTATATTGAATTGTTAAATACATACGGAGCTGCGATGTTTATACTTTGCAAAAATGTAGAATTTGAAAACATAGAACATTAGTTATTTTTAAACATCAAGAATCAATTAATAGCAAATAATATATGATAGAAGATAATTTAAATTGAAAATTTTATAAACGACAATCATTAAAGTTAAACAAAAATATCAAAAGATTACAATTATGTGAAAATTCCAATTAAGTAAAAAAAAAAAACATTGCGTCAATCTTCTAAACTTGTATCATCTGAAAAATAAAGACGAGGCTTTGCTGATAAAATTACATTATACCCATAAAATCCTGTAAATCTATGATGTGTTTTGAGTGTGTGTATGTTTACGTGTGGTAATTATGATATACTGTTAATAAAATCATAAGATAAGAGTAAGTTGTCTTCAGGATCTGTAAAAATATAAATGTTTGAATTTGTACAGCATCAACAAACCGTACGAAACAAAATTAGTTTTATTCCCAAATCAGGCAAATAGAATTCCTGTAAAATTATTGGACAGATAATTTCATTTTCCCCGACATCTAGATAGAGCAATAAAAATAAAGATCTGCTCGTGAAAAATACTTATGGTTCTTCATTATCTGCCAATTTGATCGCGAAAGTTGTTCAGCACATATCTTATTTTCATCTCATTTCCAGAATACAAATGATTATTTCAAAAGGTTGCAATATTACCATTACAGAATACTTCAAATTATATTCCTCGCAGAAGAGATAACCAGAAAATTTTGCTTTTTCGGAGAAGGCTACACGCAGTATAAATAATTCCCGCTGCATGCGAAGAGGCCACTCGTTCCAGTGTACATTATAACTTGAAAAAAAAAAACCACTATGAAATTTCCGAATAATAAGTTTTTGAATAACTAATGTTTGGAGTTGTACCTTTGAACGTAAATTTTATCCTGAGCTGTGGATATCACTTCAGCTATAATGCCAAACAGCAAGACAGCCGCTACTCCTGATGCTAACAATGCTAACATCGGTAATAATTCTCCATTCTGGCCAATACCTATTACAACAACCTGTGCAAGAAAAATTATGCAATAAAAAGTGCAATCTTGGCATAATGTTTTTTTCTGATAAACGTTTTCGTTGGAATCTAATTCTTTCAATTCCGTTATTCCCAAAGACATTTTTCCCCAGCAAAGGTTTCCCCATATGTTTGTTGCTCAAAACTTTTATCAAAAAAAATTTGTTCCTGTGTTCCTTATTTTGGTACCAAAAAAAAATGAAACTCATTAACATAAATCACCTTTCATGATGTCCAAATCTTCAATTTTTAATCAAATTGAATCTATTTTTAATTTTTTTACCGTCATGCAGAATGTAGTTCTATTGGGATTCGATAGTTTTTAAATATGATGTCATGAATTTGTTGATACAATAAACAGATTGAGAAAAGTGGGCTATCGCCAAAGCTTATATTTGATTCTATAATACATACTACACAGGAATCTCCCTTATACGTCCGCACGCGTTCTCGAGCCATTTTCTTATACGACCGAAGAAAGAGGTATAGTTCCGTATAGCGGAACGATCTTTTGCCGTATAAGAGAACAGGCGTATAAGAGAAAGACGTAAAAGGGAATTTCCAGTGTAGATAAAAATGTCAAACCCTTTATTTTACCGAAAAAATAGTCACACTTAGCAGGGTGACGACGACGACCATACCAATATCGAGAAGAAGTTTGCAGTAGTCCGTTATTTTTGACGCTGATCTTGTTAGTATCGGAAACAATGAATCATAAATAAGAACAAAAGGTCAGATAATCGTACTACAAATGCAAAAAAATTAAGAGCCTTAAAAAAAAGGGAATAAAAAAAATAAATTCAATTTGGATTGTTTAATAATGGATGGGTAATCGTTAAATGAATAATAATCACTCATACTTCTGAAATTCACGATGACACCTAGCAACGCTACGTAGTTTAAAATGCATTTCATGCACGTTTTGTGCTTCATCAATTTCAGCCAACATAAGTCTGTAAAAATGTACGTCGATAATGATACTCGAAAAACATTCATTTACATGATTATATATTTTCATTCAAAAAAAAAAGGGTACTCACGTAATGTCACACTTACTGAATCAGTTTTATGTATACTGACAAATGTACAAACACGAAGACGTACTGGCTGAATAAAAGCAATACTAATATTACAGCAATGAAACATAACATCAAGGAGAAAATCAAGGGAATCACGTTTCCTTCTATTCCCATAGTTGCTTTGATAAGTATGATGTTGATATCGGTACTTTCACGTTTTTTTTCTAATGGGTATATTGCGTTCAGAACGAAAGGTTGAAATTGATGCAAAGTCATAAGAGCCCAAAACCCAACCGCACCAGCTACAACATGTAGTTTTTGTGAATTACGGGGCCGGAAAGCATAACGACATCTGCGCGCGGGACAGTTAGAGAATGAAGGAATGAAGAACCGAGCGATCGATAATCTCTGATCACTCGGTCCTTCGTTCCTTCATTCTCTAACTGTCCCGCGCGCAGATGTCATTATGCTTTCCGGCCCCTTAATTATAGAAGAAGTAAGGCGTTCAATAGAATTTCATCGTTTTAATTCGAAGACGAATTTGTATAACCTTCTTATGAAGCAAGACTAAAACAAAATATTATTCGCAAATTGATGTTCAGAAATAATTTTAATATATTATATGTTTCCTATGTAGCCAATATTCTTTCGCAATGTTTACGTCATATGTTAAATGATATTTGTTATTGATGCTATAAGTACATAATTTACATACTGTTTGAAATATACTTTCATACTATTAAAGATACGTAACATAAAAAAAATTATCCCAAATGTTCTGATTCTGTTCTGTTCTGAGATTGACGTTTTTTTAATAAGGCAGAGCTTTTGTTATTAAGAAATACCTGTTAGTGTTAATGTGGATAAATAGGTGAAACGGTAATATATTTCGAAGTATGGCCGGTGTCGAGCATTCAAATTGAACCATAGTCCTTTGAATTCTTGATAAATAATGTGAAACTGCGTTCGTAAAAAAAGTCATAAGTATTAGGATGTCTGAATTTTCATATGACAAAATTGTATAATATCTAAAGCTACAAATTTTCTATTGTAGTTTTTTTCAAAAACTCATTTGTTTTTTGTTTATCTACAAGTCTTTATTGTGTATCTTAAAAGAGATATATATGATATGTGATATATAGATATGTATAGCAGGATATTGTTATATATTTTTCAACTTTTACCTCATCATAATTAAAGCGCAATTTCAAGACCAGAACCAATCCGTAAATGCTTATCAAAATATACGGCAAGATGACCATTGTTTTCCCGTACGTTTGTTTTTCATGATTCATCATAATATACTTCACCTTCAACAGCATGAAAATTTAAAAGTGAAGAAGACATCTACCAGCAACAGTTTTATTTTTTTTGTCTATGCTTATGTCTTACCAAACAGAACATGTTGAATGTGAACAATGAAGTTACGAAAATAGTCAAGAATATTGAATACGATCTGTACAATTTTGACCGAGAGTTGTCGAGGCCACAAATTTTAAAAATGTAGTCGTATAATATGAAGTAATCTTTTGTTGAAAAGAACTTGTTTAGGACATCCATAATCAGAATGAACGTCTTTTTGTAATTCATTTTGAAGTGTTATGTTTTCCCAAAACTAACCTGAACAAAAGCTTAATGAGGAGCGAACGTGTTGCCAAGCACAAAAGGGTAGCTCCACAATCACGTACAAACTGAGTAAAAAAAGTACGATATCACGCGATCAAAGAAACTTGCATATTGCGCACTTTGAGTTGTTTGTTAACTTTCTTGCATGAACTTGGTTAGAAGTTGCAACTTTTGTAAGTAATATAATTGATAATCTATTTTTTCCGTGACAGAATGTTTTATTTGGTGGTTCGAATACCGGTCATTTCTCATTAGAGCAGCACACTTGTAACATATAAAGCATTTTTGCTCGCAAAAATAAAATAACCTTGATTTAGTTTTCAATTCCTTTTATCTCTTAATCAGTGCTTCAAACTATATCTATTTTAGTTTTATGTCAAAGTCTAACTTGTCAAAATATACAATATTTCTCCATATAAATTTATGATATAAGAAATTCTGTAGAATAAAATTTGAAACATTTCAAACTAAATAGATGCAAAAGAACTTCGTTCATTGTTGCTATTTCCTATATTTTTGTGATAACATTTTCGTTAGAAATAAAAAAAATCGTAGATTGCGATAAATGTAGGTCTTCCACTTTTTGCTAAGATCATCAGAAAAGATTGAATTTTTTTTTTTATTTTTATTTTCGTTCAGGTTCTTGAATTTTATGACCAGGTTCCGTGCTTAGGTGTAGTTGATAAGTTTCAAATTGAGATTAATTCCTTATCAACGTCGTAAAAATATACTGAAGTCGGCCTAAAAAACAGCAGCAAAAAAAATATTCACCTCTAGTTAAAAATGAATCACTCAATTCTTTTATACGTTTTGAAAGTTTTCTTACGTGAACTTTAATCTAAACTTTAAAGTTGTGTCAAGGACAATCAATATAGACGGTTCTGTGGTTAAATATTTAGTACAATGTTTGAAGAATATTTGCTCGTATTTTTACAGTGCATGAACTAAGATTTGTTGCAAAAGTTATAGTTACAGCTATTAACTATTGGATACGTCGAATTGATACTGAGTGAATTGAAGCATGATCCACACTGAGGACATTAAATTAACTGGCAAGATAAAAATAAAGAGTATCATATCTTTTCAGTCCTAAAATTGATTTTGACGACTCTGTAGAGTATGTATTGAGTTTCACGTTTCACATGCGATGGGCTTATTATATTCGTAATGAAAGGTCTGAATTGATATATCATACAGGAAATGTAGAGAAATATTGTAACACCTGAAACGCAAAATCAGCAAGTTCGCCTTAAACGAGTAAATTTAAGTATATTTGGTTGACACATTTATGAAACTACTATTTTTATTGTTCAAAAATTTAACTAGCGTATTATGAAACACGTAAATACATGCGACTGTCAATGTAAATATATGGTAAAGACGATAACTTCTTACGAGCTGTGAACGAAACTCGAGATTTAAGTTTAGCCATAGATTCATAACTGCATTATTTATGCTTTTTAACGGTAAAACAAAATATGCTGCGTTCTTCAATTGAGCATTTAGAGTTTTCACTTCCGACGTTGACTTGGCATAGCGAATTTCATATGATGTCAAGTTCACGTTCAAGCTCATGTGTGGATGACTTTGAAAACGGATATAATCAACGCAACTGACAGAATGCGATCTGAATTATTTCTCCTGATGTTCCAAGACCCTGCGCAACGAACTATAAAAAAAAATAAGTTTCAACTAAAACTCATTACTATATTTATGTAAAATATACAAATTATAATTCTGAAAATATTTTTTTTTTTAAATTTGCAATTTAATTTTATTAAAGGTACACACGTATCTCCTTTATGCACCCGCGTTGGTCCGCGCCCGTTCTCTAGCCGTTCTCTTATACGGCTAAAAAAAGGAGACCTCTTCTCTTCACCGCTCCCCGTTTTCGGTCGACCATGTAGGTGGTACACAGCGCGCGACTAACCACTCTCCACCGCTCCCCACTCTCAACTGGCCTTGAAAGTGATTGAAGCATTGCCTCAAGTGGTAGGAATAAAGTATAGCGTATAGCGGAACGATCTTTCGCCGCACAAGGGAAGGGACGTGTAAGAGAAGGACGTATAAGGGCATTTCCTTTATATTTAACTATATATTTATGTTTCCATTATAATTAACATCACAATGGGTACGTTTGGACAATGTGTAAGGGTCAATGTGATTTTTTTTAAAAGAAAAACATTTACAGAACACAAACATTTCACAACTTGCATTCAATTATAAAAGTAGAATCTGATAAGTGCGTTGAATATTTCATTAAAGGGTTGACATTTTTAACACATTTAGCTACTTTTTCCATGATGAAGCGTCAAAAAGATCATCAAATACGAATACGATGAATTCATGATCTGCGAAGAAAGGATTAGAAGATAAAATTCAACTATAAAATAACGTTTAATAAAATAACTATATAATACATAAAATACTATGCTACTTATTGTGAGTGGGCTTGTGATAGAGAGTTTATTCTGGTTCAGTTAAAAAATTTTTCTTTCAACTTGGGAGTAAGTTTGAGCGATGACTTTTGCATTTTGAAGTCTCCCATTTATAAACATTCTATTCGCTTGATAAGTATTCTCTAGATAGCTCCTATTAAAAATTATTTTCAAACAATCAATTACCTGCAGGCAATACTTCAAAGAGTAGTCGGAGCAGCAGAGATAACTGTTGAAATTCAATTTTCTTGCTAAAGAAATACGTAGTATAAATAGTTCTTGCCGGATGGTAATAGGCCATTTGTACCAGGGAATGTTGTAGCTTAAAAAAACTTGTTTAGGCATCGAAATCTCTGGTGACAATAAAATTATGGATTTCAAATTTGTCAGTTACCTTTCGAATAAGACTTCATCTTGCGCAGCAGTTATTAGTTCTGTTATAACACCAAGTCCGAAAACGGATATCATCGACGCAACTAACAAACTTACTATTTGAAACATTTCGCCTGATGTTCCAAGACCCATGACAACCACCTTTTCAAAAACAATTTCATCATCAATATTCGTTATGTTTGTATTTATAAAGACGCAATTGCGGATTCAGGTGGTATCTTTGTGAAATTCGCGAATTTCCATTATCGTAAAAAAAAACAGTATTACCGAAAAAATAGCTGTGCTCAATAGGATGACGACGCAGATCATTCCAGTATCTATTAGAATCCTCGCATGGTTCGTCATTTTATTAGCCAACCTTGTTATTAAATGAATTATTACATAATAGTTCATGTGTAAAATAATTTTTGTCGTCCTAGTCATATGTAACTTTTTATAATCTCGTTGACGTTTTGAAAACTTACATATGGCAGGGACAACGAAAATATTTCACACAAGAACTTTTTTCTAACAATCCAGTGAAGAACTGAAAAAGTCTCAAAAACTTCTGCGTTAGTTTAATTTGTGAATTTCAGCTAGGTCGAAGGATTTCGAATGACAAAGGCAGTGAATATTCGTTATAGCCAGATTTGAAATGTTTTATGTTGCCATGTTTATCTTTATGAGTTGGTACCGAACAAACGTCTTGAAAGAGTATTTTAAGATTGCAATTCGTAAAGTGATCGGGGTAATACATGCAAAAAGAAAAAATATGTGGAATCGTCAAAAGCGATATGGCGATTCATGTAACAAGTCACATGTATATTAATATCCATGTTTGCAGTATTACATATTTTTATTCTTAATCATGAAATATATGCATACCTTAGGAGTTGTTCCTGTCGTTTAGCAGCGTGGCATAGTTTTCTATGCATATCACGAATTTCTACTGAAGCTTTGATTTTCATCAAACTTATTCTGTAATATAATACACACATTTTTTTTCAAAAACCACAATTATCTTTAGCGAATTTGTACTAATTATTCTGAATAAAGGAGTTCAAATATTTTTGCAGTCTTTTACAGTATGGAACTCAGCATTTAGTAAATGTTTTTCCAATTTCAATGAGTATAAATCAACTTTACATTCAGATGCACTGATTGTGAGTTTATAACTTACTTGACGAAATGTAGAGATGCTAACAGGTGTACAATCATATAGCTGTACTGGCAAAAATGAACTAGTATCCACACTGAAGCTATGGAATCGATAAGTAAATTCATACCTAATGGTATAATATCGTCTTCCATTTTCATTGTGTTTTTGATGACTACATGGATTATGTAGTGACTTTCACGTTTTTTTTGCAAAGGGCGAATCACATTTAAAAGGAACGGCCAGACTTGATACAAATGACAAAAAATGCAGAGAGGTACGATAATACCTAAAACATAACATATCTTTACGTATATGCCTAACATACGAAGAAATGTAAAAATGTGTACGTAGCTGGAACAGGGTGAGTAATAAAGGGGCGAAAATAAAAAAGTTAAAATGAATTTCGAGTATCAATAATGTTTTTGCATAGGCTACTTTTAGTTGCTCGTAATAAGTTAATGTGATATAATAGTAAAAGTAAATATATCAGAAAGTTGCAGCCTGAGCACTGCAACCTCATTTTCAAGATGTTATTATGCCTGAAAGAATATTTATTGATACGTTTCAGTATCAAAAAGGTGATTCATTAGAACTGTACATCTTTTTCAAGACATTTCTTTTGGAACAGTTCTTTCAGAATAAAAATTTCTTTGCAACATCTCTTACAAAGAAGGAGCTTATTCCGTTCGTAGTGCGTTCATTTTTGTTTAATATTTTTGTAGCAAGCTCGCAATTCATATATCTGTAAGTACCTGTGACTATCGATGTGAGTTTATAAAAGAACCGATAATATTTGTCAAGATGTAAACGGTATTGAGTATTTGAATGTATCCATAGCTCGAAACAGCTTTCCCTGATCTCGAAGACCTGTGAAATATAAATTTCATCGTAAACCGATTGAAAGCTTACATTGCTTACACTGGAAATTCCCTTATACGTCCGCGCGCGTTCTCGAGCCATTCTCTTGTACAGCTGAAAAAAGGGGAGCACATCACTCCTCACCGGTTTCCACTTTCGGTTGGTCATGGAGGTGGTACACAGCGCGCCACCAACCACTCTTCACCGCTCACTACTCTCGGCTGGCCTTTAAGGTGATTGAAACATTGTCTCAAGTGGTAGGAATAAGGTGGGCGGGCTATCCCGCCGTAGAAGACTTTTACCGCATAAGAGAACGGACGTTTATGAGTAGGACATATGAGGGAATTTCCAGTGTATTTCTACTCTTTATTTAAAATATCAGAAGTTATAGGCCGATGTGCCCCAGTACAGATTTTGTTTTCTTTTTTTTTCACATTAGAATTATCACCTTGTCACGACTGAAGTGTGTTTTCATGACGAAAACTGTGCCATATATTCCAAATAACATAAACGGCAAAACCATCATGCACTGTTCATATTTCCGGATTTTGAAATTCAAGACAGCGTAATGAACCTAAAAAATATCGAGAAATTTCGATCACCCCAAAAATGTGCGTCGCAAACTATTGAAATAAGTAGGTACGCCTTTCGTTATTACCAGACAACATATCATGGACACCGCTGAAAAAATGCACAAGGGTGACCAACATATTGCATATAATTTTAAAAATTTTGACTGAAATTGATAAACGCCACTAATTTTATGCACAATTTCCGTAATCTTAAAATACTGCTCGTTATGAAATAAAAACTCATCGTGATTCATTGTATTTTTTTGGGTATGTTCACTATGATCCGCAAATTTTACAACGCAGGCAAAATGACTGTGGTTTCGTTTAACGTTCAAGTATACTTGAATAGAATCTAATCAAAGGTAAAAAAAAACCTGACTGTACTAAACAAACTTATGAAACATGCAATTTAAAATTCTAGTCAAAGTGACTTTCGAATTTGCACTTATAGTGTGGAAACAATCCATATATTTGAAAAAGAATGAGATATTTGTATTAATCGAAGAAGTAAAGAATTTTTCTGAATATCATTGTTTTAATGTTTTATGTCATATTTCTGGCGTGGGCTCCGAATTTTTTAGTTCATTATTGAGTGAGTTATTCATTTGACTGGAGGATTTCAAGTAGTAAATAATCCTGTATCAAGTATTACTACAAGTTTAAAATTTGCGAAAAATCGTCATTCGAAATATAAAACTTGAAACGGAAAAAAGAATTCTAGTGTTGAAAAAAGTTCTTACAACAAAATTTGCATTGTATAAAAGTGTGAAAACAATGTCAATTGACCTACATGAACGTTTTTTTGTTTTGGTTTGAAAACGAATAGATTTTTTGAAAAAGGATATGCTGATGATATGCAAGAATACCACTTTTTTCTATATCATTTTAAAATGAAGCCTAGGGACACAAACGAGAATTACTATAAACAATTTCTTCTTCACTATAAAGCTACTTTCAGAGCTACATCTAAAAAATTTTTGTCGTTCATGATGCTTGTTGAAACATCATTTATTTTTATCGAGCAGTACAAATTGTTCAAAAATAAATCCAATTCATTTTAAAGTAAGAATGTAAATGGTTAATAATTGATAAATCTTATGATTTTACATAAAAATTTGAAAAAATATTTTCCATTCTATGATTTTTATATATTTCGCCTGCTAACTTTCGAATAAACTTTAATGATTTTTTTCCTCTGTATGGATCAATGTAATTTTTTTATTGAGACTAACATTTACATAACACAAACACTTCACAACTTGCATTAAATTATTAAAGTAGAATCTGATAAGTGCGTAGCATAATTCATTACACAGTTGACATTTTAAACACATTTAGTTACTGTTTCCATGATGAAGCGTCAAAAAGATCATCAAATACGAATACGATGAATTCATGATCTGTAAAGAGAAAAAGAGAAGATGAAAGTTAAACAATAAACGACAATACATGAAATACGATGCTACTGAATGTAGTACTGACGGAAAGTTTCTTCTAGTGCAGTTGAAAATTAATTCTTTCAACTTGGAAATTAGTTAGAGCGTTCACTTATGTATTTTAAGGGTTTCTATTGATAAATATTATATTTGCTTGATAAGTATAAGCTACATGGCTCCTATCATAAATTATTTTTAAACTATCATTGACTTGGAGGCAATACTTCAAAAAGTAGTCGGAGCAACAAAGATAACTGCTAAAACTTATTTTCCTTTCCAAAGAAATACGTAGTATAAATAGTTCTCGCTGGATGGTTACAGGCCATTTGTACTAAGGAATGTTATAGCTGGGAAAAAGATTTGTTGAGGAATTAAAGTATCTGGTGATTATTATGGATTTCAATATCGACGGTTACCTCTCGAAAAAGACTTCTTCCTGTGGAGCAGTTATTACTTCTGTTATGACACCAAGTCCGAAAACGGACACAATCGACGCAACTAACAGACTTACTATCTGAAGCATTTCACCTGATGCACCAAGACCCATGACAACGACCTATAAAAAAAATACGTTACAACTAGATATCTTTTCATCAATATTGAAACAGAAAAACTTTCAGATTTAGAAAGTGTCTCTTTTGTTAGATCTCTAATTTTATGTTATTGAAAGGAATAAGAGCTATGTAGCATTACCGAGAAAATTGCAGTGCTTAAAAGGATGACTACGCAGGTCATTCAAGTATCAATTAAGATCTTAGTGTGGTTTGTCAATCTTGTTCATTAATACATTATTGCATGAGTTTTGTTTTAGTACTTCTGCTAAGACGCAGTATTTTGTATCGTCAAAAGAGAGAAAACCTCTTTCGTCGAAGCCGAAAGAAATGTTTTTCATGTTTCAATGTAAACAGCGTTTAAATCAAATGCCATAATTTTCTTAGGTCCAATGTACGGTTGTACTTATTCAAATAATTAAAATATTTCTCGAAATATTTATACGAAAATGCGTACATCGTCATAAATGATATGTCAATTTACATAAAGAGATGGCTGTATAATTAAATCAGCTAAAATTTATGGCTGCTTCCCTTGATATAGGTATTTAGACAGTTAAAAATAGAATATTTTTAAGATATAATAGATATGTATATCTTAGAAGTTGATTTTGTCGTTCAGCAGCGTGGCGTAATTTTCTATGGATACCATGAAGATCTACCGATTCATTGATTTTCACCAAACTTACCCTGTAGTAGATGGTACCGATTTTATTTTGAATTCTATTCTTATTTTTAAAGCACGTAAGATGTGTACAAATTATTCCGAATGAACTACATAGTTAGACGTTTTTTCAATCGTTTACCGTCGTGTACACGCGTTTTTATTATGTACTACTGACTTCTCATTATTTCTTAAAAAGTTTTTTCACTTTACATCGAGTCAGAATACATACTGCCATTTAAAATTGAGTTGATTTTCTACTCTTTTAGAGTGAAAAGTGAAACTCATGTTGTGGTGGTGAATTTGCGCTACTTTCAAATTGAAACTCAACTTATTTCTCAGAAAGGAATCTTTTGAAATGAATTCTCAATCGATGATAATGAATTTCCACTCTCTATCTGAGTTGCAGTACGTTGACTCGTTGTAGAACAAAAATTTGAAGAACTTGATCCCGAATGAGTATAAATTGATCTTACTTCTAAAGATGTACTGAGTCTCAAACTTACTTGTCAAAATGAAGGGACGCCAATAAATGTAATATCATGTGGACGTACTGGAAGAATTGCAGCACTATCTACACTGTGACCAGGGAATTTACAAATAAGTTTATACTCAAGGGTAAAATATCGTCTTCCATTTCCATTGTGGCTTTAATGACTACATGCAGCATATAGTGACTTTCACGTTTTTTATGCAATGGGCGAATCACATTCAGAAGGAACGGCCAGACTTAATACATCACACAAAAAATATATAAAGGTACTGCAGTAGTTTGAACATAAATAATAAATAAAATTTAATTATACATAATGAGTCATATAGAGGTTAAACTCAGAATCTAAAAAAGCATTGCAAAGAGAATAATCCATAAGTGTACAGTATGTAGAAATGTTATTAAGTAATAATGTGAATTTATGGAAAAGTTTTATTTTTCAGAGGTTAAATGCTCGCGCCTTGCAAAATAATTTTTGAGATATTATTTTGCAACTGGTTAAATGGGCATTGATAGATTCGAATAACTAAAAAATCATTTATCAAGTCTGTATTGCTCTTAAAAAAGTTTGTCTTAACTAAAAATTTCTTCTCAACTCTCTTCATGAGATGTTTGGTTAATTCATCAAAAGTATCATCGGTCTACTAAAATACAATTTCAGCTAGCTCGCGATGAAGATATAAATGCTTGTGACTACTGATGTGAATAAGTAGAAGAGCCGATAATACTTTTCGAGCTGTAAACGGTATTCAGCGTTAGAACGTTTCCATAGCTCCATGAAGCCTTCCCTCACGCCATTGACCTGTAAAATTTGACTTCCAGCATTAATCGATTAAAAGCTTTTGGCCTTTATTACTACTGTTAGTATGTAGTGGTTCACGCCATATAACGATAAGCCAACATTTTTTTTTTTTTTTTTTTGATGACCTGGTCAAGACTATACTGTGTTTTTATTATAAAAACCGTGCCGTATATTGACAATAGAAAAACGGTGAAATTTTCGTGCACTGTTCATATATTTCATTTTTGAAATTCAAGATAGCGTAGTGCAGCTGAAAAATGACGACAATTTTCTATCAGTGAAGAAACTTACGATGCAGATCAATAGAATTAGTAAATATGCCTTTTGTTACCATGCAATACATCATGAATGTCCCTACAATGGTTGTTATGGCTAACGAACATACTCTATAGATTTTTAAACAACTGTTTGACTTCGAGGAGTCTACTCCACAAATTTTCTGCACGATATCTGTACTTCTGAAGTAATGCCTGAAGTAATGAAGTTTTAGTTTGTTCAGTTAAGACGACTCGCAAGACCTTCTCTTTTCGTCCTTCTTTCTTTCAATTGAATGCCGTTCTAGGCGTCTTTCTCGCACTACAGTAGGTTGCGAGTCGTCTTAAATTCCCGAAAATTATGCCGAAGGCGAAGTGCCTGTGATAACGTAGAAACTTAGAATCAAATTCAGTCTGAAGTACAGAATAAATCTGACTATACGAAACGAATTTATCAAATACGCAGTAAAAAATTCTCGTGAAAGTGACAATTAAGTTGCACTTAGGTCGTGTGTACCTACAGAAAATTCATGACTTTGATTAGGAACGAAAATTTTGTATGCGTTAAACAAGTGCAAAATTTTCTGTTATTTTTTCCAACTAATGATTCGTATCTTCTCTATGACGTATGTATAAAAAATTTCTAGCTCGCAAACTTTTTCCTCCAATATAAGATTGAAATTTTTATTTTTTTTTTTATTCGTGATTTTTGCACGTACACGAACGATTCAGGAAAATGATTTTTCAGACTTAAAAGTGATTTTCTGTGTTTGTAATTACGATATAACTTAAGTACGAAACGTCCATATCGTTATTTTTATTAGATATATTTTAACAATGTACGTATATTTGTTGTCCAGTGTGCAGTGCAATGATTAACACAGGTACTTAAAAAACTTTTCTCAAATGTCTGTGAAAATATGGTAAAACTTTTTATGTATATTAGCTTATCTACATATTTTAAGACGGTAAAATGCAATATATTAAAATAAAAAGTTTGAAACTACCTAGGGTTTTTAAAAAGTTTATGAAAACGCTGCTTTATTTTCTTTCTACCCAACAGTCAATCAAAAACTAGCAAGTTTAAAAAGTGAACATGTGTTAGAAAAGTTTTAAGTCTCAGAAACTGAAAATCATATTATGTCTATCAGAAGTAGACTTGTTTAATGCATGATTTATTTTTTTGGAAAATTTTATACGCACTGTCTTTTCTGTTTCATACTTTGAGGCTATTATTGGATAAATCAACTTTTTTTGTGACATTGTAAAATCTTTCAAAGTGTTTTATTACGAAAAAAGCCTACATTTTTGGAAACCAGTAATAAACTTGATCTTACAGTGAAGATAGACCTCCTTAGTAAAATATTGCCAAAGGAACTTTCATTACAAAAGTTTTTTTACTAGCCAACTTTTTTTACAGCTGACCTTGAAAATGCAACGTATCATTGTATTTAAATAAATATGTGAGTCATAATCTACTAAACCATTTTCCGACCACTATACAGAGGGTTAGAAAGAAGTAATAAATAAATTTTGTAGCAGATATACAAGACGATATATTTTATTGAGGAATCGTAATGTTCTTTTTATACAAACGAGTATGATAAGTTGTTTTTCGTGACTTGTATATTCTAAATTGATACAGTCTAATTTACAAAGTCAAATTTACACATCTATGAATTGTTTCCATGATGGAGTGTCAAAAAAATCATGAAATAGGAATATGATGAATTCATAATCTAAAAAATAAAAGCGATTTAATACACATTTCACAGTTCAATATTATCACAAATACGTTATTCTACACTGATAAAATATCAATTAATTGACAATATTAAAAAAAAATTGTTTTTTTTCGGCTTGTTCGTGAAATTTTTCGTCACAATTTGACATTTCCACCTGTCTATTGACCATAACTTTTCATGCACTCACATAAAGAATAATTTCAAACAAAGCATATGTTACCGTCAGACAAAATTTCAAAGAGAAGTCGTTGCACAGAAGGTAACTGCTGAATTTGAATTTTTCAGCCAAAGCTATTCGCAGTATAAACAATTCTTGCTGTATGTTAAGCGGCCACTCGTACCAAAATATGTTGTAGCTGGAAAAAGTGATCGTTACTACATCAGAATTTCTGGTGACTTTTGTGAACTACAAGAACTGTAAGATTCACCTTTCGAAAAACATTTTACTTTGTGCAGCAGCTATTATTTCTGATATCCCGCCAAGACCGAAAACAGATACCATCGATGCCACTAACAGACATACCAACTGAATCATTTCACCAGTTGTTCTGAGATCCATTACTACGATCTGTGTAAGAAACAGGTGTTTTGACGTGTCGTAGAAATGTCAAACTACATAATAAAAAATTATTTTATGTACCTCTGGCATAGAAAACGCGTTTCTATGCCTGCTCGAGATCTCTAAACGCGTTTTCTATGCCCTCGGTACATAACATATCGTTCGTAACAGGCACGGATGTGCTCAAAGACAAAACGGGTTACAGTCCTCGGCTTCGCCTCGGACCGTAATTTCCCCGTTTCGCCAAATTCGCACATCCGTGCCTGTTACGAAATATACTATATTTTTATCACTGACAGACTTATTCATCTTTTCTAAAGAACAGCTCTTTATTCAAGAACTCTACTGATTGACTCTTTAATATTTATTAATAAATTCTAGTAATAAATTTGTCATTATTAATCCACTCAGTTGTTTAAAAATTCTTGGAAGTCGTCAATTTTCTGCCTTGATTTCAAAGAGTCAATTTTCACTCTACATCTAGTCAAAATATGTACAGCCACCCAAACGAGGAGTGTAAGTCACTTTGATAGAGTGTGAATTCAGTCCGGGAAGGTGAATGGATTCTCTTAGAGAAGGTAAATTTTACTCTATGAGAAATGAAATTTCGCGACCTTTAAGTGACTTTGTACTCTAAAAAAGAAAAAAAGATGATTCCAAGTTCAAGTGCAGTATTTTTACCAAATTTACAGTAAAAATTCTCTATGAAAAATTTAAAAATGACTGTTCGATTCTTTCGAATACACAGAAATCTCCCATATACGTCCACTCGAGTCATTCTGCATTCTGCCCATTCTCTTTTCTCTTACTCTTATACGGTCGAAAAAAAGGAGCACATTACTCCTTACCGCTACCTTCTTTCGATTGGCCATGGAGGTGGTACACAGCGCGCCACCAACCACTCTCCACCGCTCCCCTTTTTCGGCTGGTCTTGAAGGTAATTGAAACATTGTCTGAAGCGGTTGGAATAAGGCGGGCGGTATCCCGCCGTATAGCGGAACGATCTTTCGCCGCTTGACAGAACGGACGTATAAAGGAAGGAAGTATAAGGGAATTTCCAGTGTAAGTGAAACTGTTGTTCATTGCTAGACGCGAAACACTTATATTTACCGAAAATATAGCTGTACTTAACAGAATGACGACGCAAGCCATGCCAGTATCAACGAGTATTTTGCTATAGTTCGTCATTTTTTTCGCTAATCTTGTTGTTGATAAGGATGACACGTGAAATAAAAAGAAAAGAACTGCAGTAGTAATTTAAATATTTTTCTGAATTTAAAAATTTCTCTTCAGTGAAAGCAAAATCATAAGTTTCAGAAAAATCTTCATAAGCAGTTTCTAACAGTTTTAAGACGACACAGAAGACCTGCTCTCAGTATACTTCATCTTATTGACTGGTTTTTATTTTACGTGTTTGCTTAACATTGAGGCAGGTTCCAAGTCCTTTCAAGAAGGAACTTTTCCATTCGATTTTATGGAGACTGCTAAGTAGGAAATAGGTCTATGGCTATTGTAGAATCTTTTTCATGTATAAAATTACAGACTGTTTACATGCTAAGGTCGAAATTCTTATTTTCAACATATAATCTTCATTCTTGTTATCATTCATTGAAAAAAACATGACAAGTCCTTGAATACCTTAGTTGTTGATTCTGCCGCTTAGTAGCCAAACATATTTTCATATGCAATTCATGAGGATTATTTGACGTGTTGATTTCAGTCAAACTCATCCTATGATAAAGAGCACTTTTCAAAACTGAATAATCACATTATAATAGAAACAATATGTCTGTTACAATGAGAACAATTGAAACTAAAGTTTCATCAGTTTCATTAAGCATCATGTCAGCTTGACCATTACTGATAAGTATTGTGCAATTTAAGGTTATTCACCCTTATTGTGCTGTCTACTTACCTCACGAAATTGTTCGATATATACAAGTGTACAAGCATATGAAAGTACTGACTGAATTGGAGCATTATCCACACTGTCACGACGAAACTAAGCAGCGCGGTGCAAATAAAAGGTATTACGTCGTCTTCTGTTTCAATAGCGGTTTTTATGACTATGTGAAGAATGTAGTGACTTTGACGATTTACTTGCGTTGGGTGGATTGAATTCAGTAAAAAAGGTCTCACTTGGTAGACAGTCGTAGAAATGTAAAGAAAAACTACAGCAGCTGAAAAATAACACCCCAAAGTTCGTATAAACCAAGCAATATAAGGAATCATTATTGAAAATACATTATTTCCTTTCGTAATGGTGAAACAAACTCGCTATCAACTAACACAGTACCTAATGATGATACTGTTAAAATATAGTAATAACGATAGTATTTTTCAAGGTGAGCACGATATCGTGAATTGGAGTGTAACCATAGCGATCTACAATTTTCATCGATAACTTTCAACTGTGAAAAAACATCAACATAATGTAATATAAGTCAAATATTGCGGTATACACATTGCAGTTGTCACTAGTATTTACTGAGCTAAATACCTGATCAATACTCAAGTGCGCTTTTGTTACAAAAATAAGTCCGTAAACAGTAAACAAAATGAATGGTAAAATAGTCATGCACTGATCATAATTTTTGTTTTTAAAATTCAAGATCGCGAATCGTACCTATAATAAAGTTATTTATTTCAGTGGAAGTTTTGTATGGTCTTCAGTATAAAAATAAGTAACAATACCGATTTGTTACCATACAAAACATGACGAACGATGCCAAAACGACTGTAAAAATAAACGCGCACAATGAATACAGTTTCATCAATTTAGATTGACGAGGGAAAACACCACAAATTCTGTGACAGACATCCGTGACTTTAAAATAATGCCCATTGTAAATTACAAACGAGTCCGAGATCATTGTATGGTTATTTGGTATTTCAATAAATATTTTCACGTGTAATAATAGACGAACAGAATGTGTTGACCAGCGAAATTTTGAAGATATACTAAAAACATTTTCAGTCTCAATTACAAAAAAAAAAAACGTACCTATAAGAAACAAACTTGCAAGAAGTACGATTTGACCTTTTTGCAAATTTTATAACTTGATATCGAATTTTCACTGAAAGCTATGTGTAAAGAAAAATTACAGAAATCGATTTTTCGTTTAACGTCACTTCCGGCGAAGACGTAACAGACGATTTTCTTTACACAAAATTCAAAATTTTGTGTAACAGTGTGACAGTTCCATTTAGCTCATTCCTTCCCCGGAAAACATTAGGAATAATTTTTTTATTTTCTAAATCAAATAATATGTGTATTCAAAAGTCATTCGTACATTGTTAATCACAGTAAAGTAAAAAAAAAATTTTTTATAATTATCATTCATTGTTTGATGTTTTTTCAATTTTCTTCGGTATGTATGCTTTTTTGACAAAATCAAATAACTCACGTTATATTTTGCTACATGAATAAATGAAGAAAAAAAAAAATAAGTAATTATCTGATATCTTCATCACCTTGTGCACCTGAAGTCAATGTAACATGTGCGAAGAGTTGATTCAACCTCAAATGAAAATCAGCATACTAAGTACCAAACAATAGAATCTTATATACACTCATCCGAATATCTTGTGAATGCATGATCATTTTACCAGCTAGAGTTCACCTAATTATACATTGTTTCCATGATAAAGAGTTAAAAAAATCATAAAATAGGAGTACGATGAATTCATGATCTGCAAAAAGAAATCACGAAACAGACAAGTTTGAAAATATATAAAAACATATATTCATACTCCTTTTAAAAACAGTCAAGATTGAAGTAGATTTGAAAGAAGACAGCAATTTTTAAAATATTGTATGCAATGTAGTGCAAGTGTTTCATTTGGCAAAGTCGATTCAGATCCTCGGCTTGGCCTCGGGCCGGAAGCCTCGTCTTTGCCGAAATCGAAATTAGGTTTCATTACAATGCTCTTTTTGTAAAGCTTTTAAAATACAGTATAGAATTATTCTTCTATTTACTTAGCATATGTTTCATTCTTTCGTAAGAAAGATCATTTTTGACAAATCATTTATTACCTGTAGACAATATTTCAAGAAAAAATCAGCACACAAAAGGTAGCTGTCCAATTTAAATTTTTCCGCCAAAGTAACACGCAGTAAGAACAGTTCTCTCTGGATTTTAAGAGGCCACTTGTACCAAGGAATATTGTAGCTTAAAAAATATTCATCATATCAAGATTCATTATGTTTCCTGTAAATCATAGTAACTGTGAAATATACCTTTCGAAGATAACGTTCTCTTGCACAGCAGCTATTATTTCTGTTATAACACCAAGTCCAAAAATGGCTATCATCGATGCAATTAATAGGCCTGCTAACTGAATCATTTCACCAGATGTCCCGAGACCCATCACTATGACCTACGTTCAGAAAAAATGTTAATGCATCATTAGATAGTTTATGTATATCGAAGAATCATTTTTATTTACATAAAAACTTTAACATAGCTATAGAGAAGGACTCGAAATTACCGAAAAGATAGCTGTACTCAACAAGATGACGACGGAAGCCATACCAGTATCAACGAGAATTTTGCTGTAGTTTGTCATTTTTGTTGCTTATCTTGTAAGAGAGGGATATACAAATATTTTCATTCATTGTTATTGTAGAAGAATCATATAAATAAATCTTCCTTAAAATATGGAAGATGCTCGCGTACCTTAATTGATGTTTCTGCCGTTTCACAGTATTACATAATTTCGAATGTAATTCATTAACACTTTGAAGCGTTCATTTCGGTCAAACTCATTCTGTGATAGAAAAAGAAAGCATGAAATAACAGATATCTACTTCCATTGTTCAAAAAACAAGATCTGACATACTCTTCGAAATATTATGATCAATATAATAATAATTCTTGATGACTCTACTGCAGTTTAAGGTAAATATACGTCCACGTGCATTCTCGAGCCGGTCTCTTATACGGCCTAAAATATGAGAGCACATCACTCCTCATCGCTCCCTACTTTCGGTTTGGCCATGGAGGTGGTATACAGCGCGCCACCAACTACTCTCAACCGCTCCCCACTTTCACCTAGTCTTGAAGGTGATTGAAACATTGTCTGAAGCGGTTGGAATAAGGCGGGCGGGCTATCCCGCCGTATAGCGGAACGATCTTCCGCCGTATAAGAGAACGGACATATAAGAGGAGGACTTATAATAGAATTTCCAGTGTATTTGGCATGTATTGTATCTCATACTTGCCTCACGAAATCATTAGATTCGAACACGTTCAAAAGCATGTAAATGTACTGATTTAAATGTACCATAGTATCATCCACACAGTAACGCTTAAATTAACCAGCATGTTAACAATAAAAGGAATCATATCATCTTCTGTTTCAATAGCTACTTTTATGACGATGTGGATGATGTAATAACTCTGACGTCTTACATGCAATGGGTGGATCTTATTTAGTAATCACATGCTCACATCAAACCATGTTTCGATTCATTGTTTTTTAATGTTTGCAGTTCAATTGTTTTCTCTGAATATCTAAACAAGCTCACAATGAAATCAGTAAATACCAAATAATAACGACGTGAACCAATAGTAAAAATTATAATACTTTTCAACGTGAACACGATATCCAGGACTCGAATATAACCATAGCTGGTTACAATTTTCGGTGATGCTTTTTAACTGTAAAATAAAGCAGGCTTCGTAAGTTCATTCAAAATAATTGTTTCTTTAATCAGATAAAAGTAAATTGTTTACATGAAACAGATTTTTACATCTTTTATACCTGATCGATACTAAAGTGAGTTTTTTTTACAAAAACAAGCCCGTAAATGTTCAACAGAATAAATGGTAATATAGTAATGCACTGGTCATAATTTTTGCTTCTGAAATTTGAGTCGGGAACTCGCAACTGCAAAAAGGAAGTGAATTCAAAAATAAGGGTTTGATAATTATTAGATAGCAAAGAATTTTAATTTTGTACCATACAAAACATGAGAAACAACGCCAGAATGATTGTAAAGACGTAAATGTACAATGAATATAATTTCATTAATTTTGACTGATAGGGAAAAACACCGCAAATTTTATGTAATCTATCAATAATCCTGAAGTAATGCCCATTGTGAATGTAAAATAAGTCCGAGTTCATTGTATATCGATCGGTTATTTTGACGAATATTCTCACGAGTAATTGCAAAGGCAGAGCACGTGTTTCCGAATGAAACTTTTAGAATATACTGAAAGAGTGTCAGCCTTAGCGACGAAGAAAAAAAATAGTACCTATAACAAGCGCGATTTCAGCTCTTTGAAACTTTTTTATTCAATGAGTTTGTACTTTACTAGTTGCTATGTGTAAAGAAAAATTACGAAAATTGATTATATGTGAAACTTCACGTCTGATTTAGACGTTACGTTTGCTTCTCTATGATGGAATTAAAAATTTTAAAAATTTCTATTCTTAATTGCTGTACGGATTTTTCGGAAAATGATTATTTACGAACTTTTATTTTCCAAAGTTAGTGAAAATGTTTTTCTATCATCACTTACCTCTAGGCTGCTATATGTGATATTTTTACTTTTTTTTCAGTTTCCCTTACTACTGGTTGACCTCGTCTCTTTTTATTGAATTTTTTTTTTTCATACTTTTTCTGGGAAAATTAAGTTTAGAAGTGCATTTTTTGTTTTATTCTCATGAAGGCTAAGTTTTCAATAACTATTGACAACTTTTCTATCGTTCAGGGTTAAAAGAGTGTCATTGACCCATTTGCTTATAGAAAAATATATGCGTACTTTTATTTCCGTAAAGGTAGAATTGTCACACCGATTAGCTAATACGATCAATTTTGTGTGATTGGAAGCAGAATTATGTTTTAACGTGATTTGAGGCCAATAATAGACATTTTATTCGCTGCCGTACACATTAAGGGGACAAAAAAAAAACTAAGAAATATGAAATAAATATACATAATTTTCTAAAAGAAATCAATGGAAAATACATATAATGAAGCATCATGCACATTGCTAAGTGCAATTGTGGTAGAGCTATAAAAGTAGTTCTATAAGTTTTTTTTTCCACTTTGAATTAACATCTGCATAACACAGCAATTTAAGGCAATTGATGATGATCCAAATATTATTTTTCAAACTGACATTCATTATACGTTGTTACCATGATGGAGAGTAAAAAAAATCATTAAATAGGAATACGATGACTTCAAAACCTGCAAAAAAATGCATGTATGAGACAAGTTCTTTATTACAAAAAAGAAATACATAGATACATTTTCTTCTCTAAAACAGATGCGTTAAGAGTAGATAAGAAAAAAAAAGATGCAGCACTGTCTTTAGCATCTTCGAAAAGTTTTTTGTTCTTAAAGCTTATAAAATTCTTAGAATATGTACACTTTGACATATTTCTATGATTTAAGAAGTCACAAGAAGAATCGATTAAAACAAATAATGTACACTTTTACCTGTAGACAATATTTCAAAGAATAATCAGAGCACAAGAGGTAGCTGCTTAATTTGAATTTTTCCGCCAAACTAAAACGCAGTATGAACAAATCTTTCTGGATACTAAGTGGCCATTTGTACCAAAGTATGTTGTAGCTTGAAAAATGTCCGTCACAAAATCAAATTACATCATTGTTTTTGTAAATTTTAACACCTGTGAGGTGTACCTTTCGAAGAAAACGTTTTCTTGGACAGCAGCTATTATTTCTGTTATGATTCCAAGTCCAAAAATGGATACCATCGATGTGAGTACCAGGCATGCTAACTGAATCATTTCACCGGATGTCCCGAGACCTATCACTATGGCCTATTGTAGAAGAAGATGTTCGAATACATAGGTACTAACAATGTTTATGTATATAAAAAAAATACATAGCTGATAATATATATTTTTAGCAGCTACAGGGAACTACTCAAAATTACCGAAAAGATAGCTGTACTCAAAAGGATGATGACGCAAGCTACACCAGTATCAACGAGAACTTTGCTGTAGTTGGTCATTTTCGTAGCTAATCTTTTAATCGAAAAAATGACGTGTAAATTTATAATAGAGAAGTTAGTGTAATTCACATTCATAAAATTTTTTTTGGCACTGACCTAATTGTTTCTTTCAGAAATAATACCAAAAGAGGTATCGATTTATTTAAGAGAACACATAAGGCTTGACTTCAAGAAGACCAGGGGTGGTAGAATGCGATTTTTCGGGTGGCTAGTAAATAACTTAATAGTTTTTTTTTTTTTTTCAAAAAAGTTTATTACTGTACTTTGTCGAAATACGTATAATTTCGACAACTGAAATTAAGGAAAAATTAAAAATTTATTAAATTTTTCAATAATTTTCGAAAATTCGCAAATTTGTGGAATTTCAGGAAATGTGAAATGATTTTTTGAGAATAATGTTTCTTCCACATACGCACAGTACTGCTTTTTAAAATTTTTCACAAAAATTCTAAACGTTTAAAAAGTACTGGAAAATAAAAAAAATTTCTTGAGCTGGACAAATTGTTATAGAATTCTGAAAATTTGAGTAGTTGGTTTGGGTAAAAAAATTTGCATATTTTGAAAGGGGAGAACACATTGGAAAAGTAAAAAATTTTAATAATTCTGAAAAAATCAAATTTTACCTAGAAATTTATAATTTCGGAAGTTGTATTCATCATTATATTTCTTCGAAATATGCAAATATTTTTTTATATTTGTAACAAAAATTTGAAATACTTAGAAAGTATTTAAATATCAAAAGGAATCTTCATAAATTGTACAAATTTTCATGAAATTCAGTGTAGCTGGTTTTACATACAAAATTTTGAAAATTTTTCAAAATAATTGCAAATTAAAAAATTCAAAAACCGTCAACTATTATCGGGAATTAAAAATTTTCGTGGAATTTCAGAAAATGTTCTCCAGTATTGTAAATTGTGTTTATTATTATATTTCTTGAGAATATGCATGAAAAATTTTTTTTCTTAATTTTTTTATGAAAATTTGAAATACTTGAGAAGCATTGTAAAACTGAGAAATATCTTGATAAGTTAGACAAATGTTTCATCAATTTTCGAAAATTTTACATAGTCTGCATTCCGTATAACCTTTCAATTTCTGGAAATTTTTTGAAAACGGAAAGAATTCGGGATTTCAAGGATTTTTTAAGTTTTTGATAGTTGGTATGATGTTGAAGATTGTAAAAATTTTGAAAAGTCATAACGCGTTAGAAATTTTGATAATCGTCAATATTTCTAGAAAAATCGAAAGGATCGTAGTATATTAGAATATGTTCATTAATTTTGTAAATTGTGTTCACCAGGATTTTTTCAAACATAAAAAGAATAATATAATTTTTCTTTTTTTTATGAAAACTGGAATACTTAAAAAATATATCAAAATTAAGAAAAATTTCACATGTGTTAGATACAATTCCACAAATTCTCAAAAGTTTGAAAGTTCAAAAATTTATCACTCAGAAAACATACAAAAATGTAAAGGATGTAAGTCATTTTGAAAATTACGAAAAAACTGTAGAATTTTTAAAACTGTACGTTAATTTTCTAGTTTGTAGACAATTTTGAAAATCCTGTTGAACTGTAGAAATGGCGTGTAATCTTTAAAATTTATAGAAATAATAGGTTTTAATAAAAATCCTAAATTGCAGAAAATTTTTATAAATTATGTAAGTTGTGAAAAGTATAACAAGTCGTCGAAATCACAACCCATAAAGTACTGTATTTTTGCGTAGATATTTTCGATATTTTACCCATGCAAAATTTTCTAGGTTGGTAGTGCTGCCCGCCATAACCACATCTCCTACCAATCCTGCAGAAGACATTTTATTTCTGTCTTCCTTACTCTTTTTTGCTATATTTCTCTGTAGTCTGTATTTCTCCTAACAAAAATAGAAGATGTGAGCGTACCTTAATTGATATTTCTGTCGTTTTGCAGCATGAAATAGTTTAGAATGCAATTCATGTAGATCTTCTGCGGCGTTGATTTCATTCAAACTCATTCTGCGTTCAAAAATGAAACTTACAATAGTATTGATATACTTGTTTTGAAAGAATATTGTTTTTTTGCGGAAAATAAGAATAATTAAAATTGAATAGCATATGATTTACAAGTTGCATCGAGTCAATAATCCAAAGGTGCACTTTAGTTGAAAGTGTTATTTCTTTATAGCATTAATTTTTTACCTCACGAAATTATTCGATTCGTACAAGTGTACAAGCATATAAAAGTATCTAATTGTATGTAGCATTATCCAAACTGATACGATGAAATTCACCAGCATGTTGCAAATCAAAGGTATTACATTGTCTTCCGTTTCAATAGCAGTTTTAATGACTATATGGAGGATGTATTGACTTTGACGTTTTTCATGCAATGGATGGATCGCATTCAGTAAGAAAGGTCTTACTTGATATACAGACGTTAAAATATAGAAGATAATTGTAAGACCTAAAGGAAAGAATCCTCCAGTGTAAATAAAGCGATCGATGTAAACATTCATTGTCTTCCTTTTTTTTATTGAAACCTTTTTTTTCTTTTTGAAAATCATTAAAACAAGCTTGCAATGAATTAGGATAGTACCCAATAAAAGCAGTGATAATTGATAATAATAATAATAATATTTTTCTATGTGAACACGGTATTTAGGACCCGAGTATAACCATAGTCCCTTGCAATTTTCACTGATGACTTTTAACTGTAAAAAAAACAGCCTTCGTGAATCGGCTAGAGGTTTCTTTTTTTGCAATTTGACTGCAACAACAGTATATTAAGTTTATTGTGTTTACGTCGTAGTTTTTAAGTATGGTTTTTTTCTAGCATTTACCTCATAAATACACAAGTGGAATATCGTTACAAAAACAAGTCCGTAAACATCAAACAATATAAAGGGTAAAATAGTCATGCACTGATCATAATTTTCGTTCTTGAAATTCAAGACAGCAAATCGCACCTAAAGAAGGATACGAATTCGATTATAAGTAATTGATCATCACTTGATAGGTTAGGGATTCAGTGCCATACAAACCATACAAAACATGATGAACAACGCGAGAACCACTGTATAAATGAATATGCACAGTGAATAAAATTTCATTAATTTAGACTTAAAAGGGTAAAGACCACAAATTTTATGCACTATATCGGTAATCTTAAAATAATGTCCATTGTGGATGTCAAATAAGTTCGAGTTCATTGCATATCGATCTGTTTTGCTGAAGGAATATTCACACAACTAAATGCAAAAGCAAAGAACGTGTTTCCGAATGAAACTTTCAAAACACACTGGAAGAGTTCACGTCTTAGTTACAAAAAAAGTATAAATGAGTAACAAACCTATAAGAAGCGCGATTTGCGCTTTTTGCAAATCTGAACTCATGAGGTTGTTGGTAGCTTTATGTAAAGAAAAATTACTGTAATTGATTTTTTGTGTAACCTTACATTCAGTTGAGACGTTGCAAAGGTTTCTTCTTTGATCAAATTCTAATTTTTATGAAACATACTCTAATGGTAATGAGTGATTTATTTGCGATAAGCAGATTGTAGGTAAAGTTTTAACCGCAACCTTTTACTTTAAAAACTCTAGAAGAAATCATTTTTAAAATCGAAAAATTATTCGCTTTGTAATGTTTTTTAGATTGAGATTCTGTATTAAATTACATATGATTTATTATCGGAATAATAAATGATGCATTTTTTGCTGAACACTTTACTGATTCAGAATTCTTCAGGAATAATCTGCTTCCTGCTATATGTTTTCCGAATTCAGAAAAAAATCGTGAATTTGTAAGAATTTCTGCTTTAAAATACGCTGTGCTTCATAGTAGGGATCACGTTATACGAACGAAGATATCCATATATGTTTTTTTCTTTGAAACGTCTTCGTTTATTTCTACTCTTATAGTACACAAAAAATCGTTTCCGACAAAAAAATTACAAATACATTTAAAAGGTTGCAAAACTAAAACATAGTTCTTTACAAATCTTGTGATACAAATCGTTTACTTGTGTTATTAAAACTACCGGAGCTTATTGGTTGAAACTTCACACTCGAACATCTTTTCTGGTTTTTAGTTACTTAGTAAGTGGGAAATGACTGCTTGACTGTTTGAGTGTTCCAAAAACTTTGAAATACCATGTACATATAAGGCAATAGCAACATAAATGCGGGTATCCAATATTAATATTTTCCAAATGCGTTATTAGTTAACTAGCTTGAATTCAATTACACATTACTGCCATTATGAAGAGTTAAGAAAATCATGAAATAAGAATACGAAGAATTCAAGATCTGCAAACAAATTGATGTATGACACATGCCTCAAATTTCAAGATCATACACATACTTTTGAAAAACCAGACATTCCATGTAGATTAGAAGAAAAAAGCGAAGGATCCATCTCATTTTTAAGCGTTTTGAAGACGTTTCTTACACTGTGTTTATTGATTTATGAAAACATTGAAATAATCTTCTATATCTTTGACATGAGAGTTATTCGCGTACAGCAAAAATATTTTCAAACTAAACATGAATTACCTGTAGACAATATTTCAATGAATAATCAGTGCACACAAGATAGCTGCTTAATTTAAATTTTTCCGCCAATGATATACGTAATAAGAACAATTCCCGCTGTATGTTAAGTGGCCATTTGTACCAAAGTATGTTGTAGCTTGATAAAATATCAGTTATGAAATCAAAGTTCATAATGTTTATTGTAAATTACAGCAACTGCTAGATATACCTTTCAATGATAACGTTCTCTTGGGCAGAAGCTATTATTTCTGTAATTATTCCAAGTCCAAAAACAGATGTAATCGATGCGGCTAACAGGCATGCTATCTGAATCATTTCACCAGTTGTCCCGAGACCCATTACTACGGCCTATTTTAGAAGATGTGAAAGTGCATATTTAGAATGTTCATGTATATAAAAAGAACATTTAAAAAAAAAACTGTAAAATAGCTAAAATGAAGAATTGTTTGCATCCATGGTGAAACATCGAAAATTACCGAAAAGATAGCTGTACTGAACAGGATGACGACGCAAATAATACCAATATCTACGAGGATTTTGCTGTGGTAGGTCATTTGCGTCGCTAATCTAGTAATCGGAAAAATTAAGTTGAAATTGAGAGTAATAAAGTTAGTTGAATTTATTGAATAAAAAGGTTTGATTAACACAGACTTAATAGCTTCTTTGATAAATAAAAAAAAAGCAATATATCGACTAATTGACTAGAATCAGCATTGTAGACTGATGCTGTAACAATTACTTACAATAAATACGTAAGATGTGTTCGTACCTCAATTGATGTTTCTGTCGTTCAGCAGCATTACAAAGTTTTGAATGCAAGCCATAAAAATCTTCTGACGTGTTCATTTCGGTCAAACTCATCCTGTGATCAAGAATGATAATGGAAATTATAGTTAACTAATGTACTTGTCATGAAAAAAGAATTTGGTTTTTTTTTGAAAAAATGGGTTAAACTAACACGTCATATAATATAACTGACAATAAGCATTGATTCGATTCTCCAAAGGTGCACTTAACTTAAAGGTTTTATTTCTATACTGCATGAATTTTTTACCTTACAAAATTATTCGATTCGAATAAGTGTACAAGCATGTAAAAGTATCTACTTGTATGTAGCATTATCCAAACTGAAACGATGAAATTGACCAGCATGTTGAAAAGCAAAGGTATCACATCGTCTTCCGTTTCAATAGCAGTTTTAATGACTATATGGAGGATGTATTGACTTTGACGTTTCACATCTAATGGATGGATCGCATTCAGTAAGAAAGGTCTCACTTGGTATACAGATGTTACAATATAAAAGATAACTATAACACCTGAATAAAACCACAAGTTATGTATCATTGTTTTCTTATGTTACTAGTGCAATTTTGACTTTCGTTTCTGTATGATTAGAACAAGCTTTAAAGTGAAATAATGTAATACCTAACATAAATAATGATAGTTGATAGTAATAATTATAATATTTTTTGAGGTGAACACGATATTCCAGACTTGAGTATAACCATAGTTCCTGGCAATATTCGGTGATAACTTTTAGCTGTAAAATGAGAGAGGCTTCGTCAATCGATTCTAGGTTTTATATTTCCTTAATCTGACCACAATGGTAGTTTCAGTTAATTTTGTATACGTTTCGGTTTTTTTCTATAGCTTTTTTCTGGCATTTACCCGATCAATACTCAAGTGGCTTTTCGTTACAAATACAAGCCCGTAAACAGTAAACAAAATAAAAGGTAAAATAGTCATGCACTGGTCATAGTTTTTGTTCTTGAAATTCAAAACTGCAAAACGCGCCTGAAAAAGATTATGAAATCGATAGTTTGTTTATAAGTATTTGAACATCACTGAATGAGTAAATAATTTCGTACCATACAAAACATAAGGAACAACGCAACAACGACTGTAATTATGAATGCGCACAATGAATAACATTTCATCAATTTAGACTCATAGGAGTGAAGACCACAAATTTTATGCACTTTTTCCGTAATCTTAAAGTAACGTCCATTGTGAATGTCAAATGAGTCTAAGTACATCGTATATTGATCTGTTTTTTGAAAGAATATGCCTACAAGTAATTACAAAAGTGAAGAACGTTTTTCCGAATAGAACTTTCAAAACATACTGGAACAGTTTTCGTCTTGATCATAAAAAAAGAAAGAAAAAGAAAAACGTATGAATAAAAAACAATCCTATAAGAGACTTTTTGCGCCTTTTGCAAATCTGAATAAATTAGTAACTGGTGGCTATATGTTGAGAAATATTGCAGATATTGATTTTATGTGAAACCCTGCATTCTGTTAAGACGTAGCATGGGTTTCTCTTTTGATCGAATTCAAATTTTCTTGGAGAATACTTTAATGGTAGTTAGAAATTCATTTGCAAAAACCGTTTTTGAAACCAAGAAAAATTTTTTTACTCAAGTCTTTTTCTGATAATGATTCTATAACATATTTCAAAAGATAATCCACAGATAGCCTAGAATACATCGATTTTTCGAATGTCAACAATCAGTATTTTGTAATTCAAAAATGATTTAATCGAGTTACATTGTTAACTAGGCCGGTTCATTCTTTTTTATCAACGAAATGCACGATTCATAAAATATCGAGAATTCTTGATTCAGTTAACGCAAATTTGTAATGAATAAATGTTTGTGGTAGGGAGATTGTCATATAATAATTTTGCCATCTCCCCTATACGCACATTACTTCTCACCGCTCCCCTCTTTCAATTGACCATGGAGGTGGTACACAGTGCGCCACCAACCACTCATCAACGTTTCTCACTCTCAGCTGGCCTTGAAGGTGATTGAAATATTGTCTCAAGCGGTAGGAATAAGGTGGGTGGGCTATCCTACCGTATAGCGGAACGATCTTTCGCCGCATAAGAGAACGGACGTATAAGAGAAGGACGTATAAGGGAATTTCTAGTGTACGAGAAAAGGTACCTTACAGTATCTGGACACATTAAGAGAAAAACGAGTTTGAAAGTTTCTATTAATTCTGTGAACTGATCCACTTTTAAAACAAACTTTCATGCTATAATAGAATCTAACGATTTCAAAAGTAGGCTCAATCAATGGAAAAATTTTTCTATTTTTTAGAATTATTGGTAATCTCATTTTTGATTTTGTTGTCGTAAGGTATTAGATCCACAACACATATAGTATTATTTATCAAAGTCAATTGTATTTTTGACCGTTGTAGTGTTATGCTGAGTCTGACAACTGTTGACGATTGCGAGGACTTGGATTTACTGAAGGAACATGGAGCAATATCATGAAAAGAATGAGCAACGCGTTAAGTTCCGATGGGTATTTCTTGTTACCTAATCAAACATTAACTGCATCCATCAAAATTATTTGGTAATATCAAAATTTTAGCTGTTAATAAAGGCAATAAATAAATATTCCAATACATACACATTTGAAATTTCCCACATTTATTATAATTCCCACTCGTAAACCTTTTCGTAATTTCGCAAAATACACTACCAAGTCATTTATCTATGATCATACTGTAAACAAATTAAATCGCACATGAATACATATCTTATCTCACAAAATTCAAATCAATTTCCGTCATCATTTCAGATCATAAATTCATAATCCATAATGCCAAAAGAAATGAGAAATTAAATATCCCCTGCCCTAAAAATCAACTTTATTACATAACCCCAAACATCTAAATCACAAATCAATTCATCATCAATTCATAGAAAAATATCATTATAGAATATGAAATCACAAAAAAAATCACAGCACATCAATCATCATTTCAAAAAAAAAAAATATTGATCAGCAAATAAATCACCAGAAAAATGTAGATATTAATAAAAAAAATAAAAAAAATATCACAAATCAAACAAAAATAAAAGATTCTGATAAACCCAAAAAAAATATCATAACAAAATGGAATGGCATAGCAAAAATACGCCAATATCCGAAAGCATTCCAGATTACAAAAAAAAAAAGCTAAACAAAACTCGAATCACGACCGTCAAAACAAATTACGTCCCGAAATCATCGAAATCACACAAAATCATTAGAAAATATGAGCCCCCGAACACTCGAAAGAAAAAACAAACTCACTACGTCAATTTTAAGCGTGCTCCCGATGAAAAATATGCAAGATCAAATCGAAATCAAATGGAGTCTATTTAATACGAGAACTCTTATTATCAATATGGACGCCAGAGATGCGTTCGTCCCGAGTTTGAAGAAGAAAGGCATCGCGCATGCGTGTCCATTATAGGGAAATTATCGTATCGATTTCAATCGATCCTTTAAAGAATTTATTCAAATCGAAGCATAGCTACAAACGTTATTGAAAATTAAAGAAATTTTCAAACATGTCACGTATATTTCAAGGTTATTGAACCTGAACGAAGGCTTCTACCCGAAACTTTTTATTCAATGTTTTTGACATTGTTTATTTGATGTCGTGGTAATATAGTCATTCTGAAAAACTTCTTTGTAATCTGGTGATTACGACATATTATCAATAAGTATGAAATAAAGTCATTACAAAAATCTGATGATCAAAATACAGGTCACCAAAGTACTGACATCACAAACAGGACACCATAGTGTTCGAGTTTTTGGAATGGTACAGAAGTAAAAAAGTAATATAGAATATTTCAAATCGTTTTGAGTAAATAAAGCATAATTTTAAAGCAGAAACTACGAAATAGTAGGTTCTGCATTAAATTTATTCATTCACATTCAAAATAGTTGTAATAAGTACAGAATTTTTTCGCTCAAACGTCACTTACAATTTGTGAGCAAGCAATTGCACCTATGTTTCCTGCCATGTGATTGGAACATGCGTTACAAAGCTCATAATTACATGTAGAAAAGTGCATTGAAATTCGTGTATTCTGAAATCGATGGTTTGACAGTAGAGCTTAACAACGAACTTTATTTTACAAGTTGTGCAAACTTCTAGTGGTTTATGGTCGATAACATTACTATCTTAGACATGAAAAGTAGCCATATAACTAACGAACTGAAAAAATCAAATGAAACAACATCATTATGAATTGCTTTTTCCACAAATCTGCAAAAACGCTTGTTGTCTATCTTGATAACAAAATGTGCTGTAAGAGGATCTTCTATTTAAGACGAAAAAGAGAATTTTAAAAAACAAACAACAATCGTGGTTAGCAGAATAAAAAAAACATGATGAAAAAAAAAGAGATAATAATCTAAAGTCAAGGAAACAGAAAAAAATGATAAATCAAATAATGAAGAATAAGAACAAAGAATACATTGTATTACATTATTCTTTTTTTCTTTTTACATTATTCTGGAAATTGAAGGACATTTCAATAACAACACAAGCAATTCTAAATCAAATGAACTTGTACTCAAAACTTATCTTTTCAATTACTTTTCATGTACGAGGAAAAAAAGAACGTAGTATGTCATTGATTCCAGCGTTATAAATCCTGCAAAACTATTTCATGGTCAAATGATAAAAAACTAGTGTGATCAAATTAAGCCTTTCATATAAGGTTACTAGAGAATATTACGTAAGAAGCTGATATTCTGTTTGAAGTTGCAACGTTTATATACGATTGCTTCCCTCGACTAATCAATATTCACGTTTTTGTTTATCCGTTGAAGCACAAGCATTAAAAGCATAAAATAATCCTTTAAAATAAAAAAATTACAAAACATTCAGTACATGTAAACTCTTTGAGAAGGTAGTGGTTCCGAGCAGGATTTCTTGAAACGAATTGATTTGTTTCCTATCCATGTCATTGAAAAATGCATTACACATCAGCTTATGTTACACGTAGAAAAAAGTATTGAAACTAGGAGTATTCTACAATTAAAAGTATGACAGTGGTGTCTAACGACGAACTTTATTTTACAATTTGTGCGAACTTATAGTGGTTTACAATCCATAAAATCACTGTTTTAAACCATGGGAAGTAGATATATTACTTATCAACTAAAAAATTCAAAACTGACGTGAAATATGTATCGTATGACTTCGCAATATGTGCATCATAACCTGCAATCAAAAAGTATGCACATGTTTTTAAAAGCGTTTCTGATTTCATATTTAATAAAAAACAGCATCTAAGAAGGAACACTTACGCTCTTTACACTTTTACCTGAGAATCGTGATTGACGTGGATGAAAGATTAATAAAATTCATACATTATGGTTTCGATAAAGTGTTAAAAATATCATGAAATAAGAATACGATGTCTTCATTACCTACGATCATGACAAAAAATTACAAATACATATTGTGTTCAGTCATGTTTCATGATTTGAATGAGTAAATCACTTTTAAGCAAAATTGCAAATTTTGCAATGCTACGCGAAGTATGAAAAATTCTCGCTTGATGCTTACAGGCCAATGGTACCAGTTGATCTCATAACTTTGAGTAGTATAAGCTGCAACATATATATTATTATTTATCAATATTATTTATTGATAATCGTAGCTTTACCTTTGAGGCAGAATTTCGTCTTGAGCAGCTGCAATTGCTTCTGTTATGATACCAAGACAAAAAAAAGCTGTCAACACCGCGAATGCCAATATTATAATCTGGATCGATTCACCAGATTTTCCAAGTTTCATAACAACGACCTGTTTGAATAAGCATATTTATCGGTGCAACGGAACAATAGAGTTAAAACATTTAAGATCATCAAATTCGTGATAATGAACTGGGTCTACGAAATAAGAATGAAATTATATATCAAAATTATATCATGTTCTCAACTATATCAAGTAGAAAAATATAATATTTTATAGATACCATACAACATGGTCATAGCTCCTAAAAATACTGTAAAAAAGTATGCGCACATCGAATAGAATTTATATAATTTTGACTCCGAGGGTAAAACGCCACAGATTTTATGCAAATAGGTTGTTATGAGAAAGTAGCGCCGATTGTGATTATCGAAAGAGTCGTCGTCCATTTTCAAAAGTTTCGTTATTAAACAGAAAAATTGCACGATAGATAATTTTATATTTCCCGATTTCCCGATTGTTAGTGACATTCACTGGAATAATATGTAGTTTTAGTAACGATAAATTAACTTTTTCTTCACAAAAGTAAACTTGAATAGAAACGCAATTACGAATGTTTCAAAATATTTCGATGTCAACTTGAACTTTTACCTGAAGGTTATGTAAAGACGAGTTGATGGCACTGAATAATCGTCGAAAGTAAAAATCTAGGTATTATGAAAAGTTTACATAATTAAAATCTGAAATTAATATTGATGAAATTGTTATTTTTGGAACGTTTCTAAAGTAAAGTTTTGTTTTGTTTCGTTTTATTCCGATTGGGTATAAAAAATATTTAAAATTAAAGGTAGTTCATATACAATTCGGAAAATTGTATAAATTCAAGTAAATGTATTTTAAGTTTGTTCAATTTCTTAATTACTATTATTTATAATAAAACGCAGGTTTTTGAAATATATATCATTGAATTGAAAAATTTGTAAAGTATTAGGAAATCTTGAAATGTCATGAACGTGACAGATTTTAATAAAAATTCGGAAATTTTAAAATAGCTCAGGTTCCATTCAAAATTGTTACATTTTGGAATGTTACTCTTATAAAAAATTCAAAATTTACGTAAAACTAATCGATTTGATAAATTTCAATACATTTAATGAATAGTCGAAAATATCAGAAGTTACGTAAAATGCAGAGAATTTTGAAAAATCTTCAAAAGTTTTAATAATTAAAAAAAAGGATTATTTTACATAAAAGGCGATAGCTTTAAAAATTTCAACAATGAATATCTGAAAATTTGGATGGTGTAGGTAAATTGTGGAAATTATTTAAAATTTTCCGTGTGAAATCTGCTACTCATCTTATTTTCTTAACTCAGAACAAAAATATTTTTGATTCTTTAGAGTTCGTGTTAAAAAAAAAGGTTGTACGTCATTGTAAGGATCATTAACAAATAAACGGTAGTGGAATTTTTTCGAACGACTATGTTTATTTTTACTCTTATACATAGTACGCAGATTATCGCTTTCGAATAAAATGACGAATTCAATAAAATTGTTGCAAAACACAAACATAGTCAATTAAAGAATCGTGTAACTGCAATAATTACCATCAATTGAAATAAAACTGTATTAAAAGTGTAAACAACCTATTTTCGTGATGCAAATAACTTCACTCTATGAAATAAAGCATATAACGTTTCTCGGCCTACAAGAACCAATCCATTACAGCATACAATGCTGTGCTAATCAAAATGATAACACAAATCAACCCAATGTAAACAAGATCAACAAAGTTGTCCGTGAAGATAGTGCTCGACCTTGAAAAACCATTTGAAGATTTGAAAAAACAGTAATGTATCATTATTAAACAAAAGATATCCCAATATATTCGTAACGTACACCAAATGTTGATAGTGTCTTTGAGTAATATAACATAGTTTTGATCGCATATCGTCCACATCAATCGATTCTTTGATTTCAGCCAGTGTTATTCTGTAAAAAATATTGTGCATATCATATTTTATTTCTTAGTTATTCTATTTTGGTTTTTCCTTTTTTACTTTATGACATCATTGGACGCCATAAGACTCATGGTAATGAAAAAGTGTTGAAAAAATTGGACCAGAATCCACTCAGCAGCAATAAAATGAGCTACCAAGTTCACAACAAAAGCTCCTAATTCGCTTTCTATCCCGAAAACTTCTTTGATGATAGCATGAAAAATATAGTCACTTCGGCTGTTCTTATCCAATGCGCGATAGACATTGAAAACAGAAGGTCCCGTCTTGTATAGAGTCGAAAAAAAAAACATGGCATGAGTAAGACCTTAAACAGACCAATTAATTGGCAAATGTATGCTTTTGATGAATTAGGTTAGTTCTTTTTTGACCTTTTAAAACTCATTGTCAGTCAAAGAAATTTCTCAATGAGACAAAAAGGTTATTATTATAAGTTCTATAGGTACCCCATATCTGAAATGTTATCTGATGATATACACGATGATATTGTCTGAGAATCAACTGATGTTGAGCACTTGAATGTAACCATAATTCTGATATGTCTATGTTCAGTTTGACGAGCTAGAATAATAAAACAAGTATGTTACACAGCAACTGTCATTATTTGTATTTAATAAAAGAAGTTAACAGCCACTCTTGTACAAATTCTTCTCTGAGACATACCTTTTTGCTATTCAAATGCTGCTGCATGATGAAGACAAGTACATAGATACCAAACAACGTGAACGATAAAATTATCATGATATGATTAATTTTTTTTTCTTTTATACCTTCAACAATATTCTGTACCTTCAAGTATGAATGATAATCAAACATTCGACGTATTGGGAAACCGCATAAATATTTAAGCTCACATTTTTTATTAATCAGAAAGCTTACCAAGATATTGATGGTTGGAAGGATCACTAGGAGTGAGCAAAATAACGTCAATGATGAGTATGATTTCGATTGATTTGGATGGAGACCACAAAATCGGTTAGCTGAAGATGAAATTTGCAGTATGTGATCGTGTTTGCCAATAAATGAATTAGTTTTATCCATCACAAGTCCTTTTTATGTTGTCAGCGAATCTTAAAATAACGATGGTGTCAAAAGGGGTGTTGCTGAGTTCAAGTACTTAGGTTGACTACAACGAAGAAACTCATTGTTCATAGCTGAGAATACTATCGATTCTGAATACAAACCTTAAGTCGTTTTACATAAAAAAGTTAGGGTGTATATTCGATATTGGATGCATTAGTTAAAAAAAAGTGGTTTTTATGATTTGACAGAATCTTCGTGCAATTCAAGCGAAATTTTGAAGAAAAAATTTTATTTAAAAATTATATTTGGAAATTTTCTTATAAAGTAAACATACACCGAGTATGTCATTTTCTCTAATTCATTTATGTTGTCTGTATAAACTATGTTCATTTCTCTGGGAATATTATTGAAGTACTAATAACACGATCACTTTGGAAATTTTATACATATTCTCAGAGGTTTCTACCATACGTAAACCTGCTATAATCTGCATTAAGAATTGAATAGATGACTGTATAGAAGATCGAGTCACTAAAAAAAATGTCTTTGACATAATTGCACTTGAACTCTTGCGTGTTCTAAATCAAAATTTAATACGGAATGGTTGACTTCCCACTAAAATATTCAGTTTGTTTTTGCACAGTTTTAAAAGTTTGACTTCTAAAGTACAACAAAGTTCCGCAGTATTAACCTAAAATGTCAAAAGTTGATGTGATAGATGTATAACAGAACTTTGTAATTGATCGACAGTGTTTAAAATGACATTGTATTCTATCAAAGGCAAAGATTTTATTGTTAAAGTTTAGATTTTCTTTGTAGAATCTGTCGTCACTGCATGTTGTACCAAATTTGCTTTTTGACTTTGCGTTGTAAAAGGGACACAAATTTCTAAGTACATTTTGACCTTAAATTACAGAATAATTTATTGTTACAGTAAAGATATAACTATCATCGTCAAATTTCTAGAAATATTCCATATGTTCGAAAAAATTTTCACTCTTTCATTTAATCAATAGTATAATCCCTTCGGAACACAGTCAGTTACATGAATTGTAACACATCGCAAAATATGCAATATAACCTGAAATAAAAAAATATGCACATGTTTTCAAAAGCATTTCAAATTTTATATTATGTAACTACCAAATTAATATCTACAATAAACACTTACAGTCTGTATACCTTCACCACTTCATCGTGATAGACCTGATCCGAAGATGAAATTCACTCATGATTTTGATGAAGGGTCAAAAAAATCATGAAATAAGAATAAGATGCCTTCATTATCTGCAATCATGACAGGAACATAGAATTTTTTGTTTAATCATTTGTCATTATTAAAATAAATAAATCACCATTAAGCAGAATTGCAAATTGTAGTCCTTGCACACGATGTAACTGCTGAATTTAAATGGTTGTGACAATACTATACGGAGTACGAAGAATTCTCGCTGGATGCTTACAGGCCATTGGTACCAATTGATCACATAACTTTGAATAGTATAAGTCGAAACATATGTACTATTATTATTATTATTATTATTATTATTATTATTATTATTATTATTATTATTATTATTATTATCATTATTATTATTATTATTATTATTATTATTATTATCATTATTATTATTATTATTATTATTATTATTATTATTATTATTATTATTATTATTATTATTATTATTATTATTATTATTATTATTATTATTATTATTATTATTATTATTATTATTATTATATATTAATAATCGTGGAATTTACCTATGAGGCATAATTTCGTCTTGAGCAGCTGCGATGGCCTCTGTTATAATACCAAGACAAAAAACTGATCCCAACGACGCGACTGCCAGTATTATAATCTGGATCAATTCACCAGATTTCCCGACTTTCATAACAACGACCTGTAAAAAAAATTTCATTAATGCGATGGATTGATGGGGTTGGGACACTCATTGTCAGGTTCGTAATTCGATCGCAATAGTCAAACGACGGTAATAGAGGATACCAAGTGGATGGGTGACCATCAGAAAACTATGGATAGGGAGTAACACAACTGATGACCAAGTTGACATAACATAATATAGAGTTGGAAAGCTCAAGAGATTTCAAACTAAATTTAGTTAGACGTATAATCCTATGTCAAAAATATAAAATTTCTGTGTACACAATCACTCATTCAAGAAATCTTCTGGCTACTTGAAAACTTACAGTATAGATTGCTGCACTTGATAGGATGACAACGCAAATCACTCCAGCATCGATAAGAACCTTACAATCATCGGTAATTTTTTCTGCTAACCTGATGAATGTAAAAAATGAAATGCGATGTAAGATTTTAGCAGAAACATGGCCCTTGTTTTATTGAAATGATATTATTATTTGTACTGTGTCAGCGATTTCGTACTATATAAAACCTTTACAAATTATGTCATACCTTGAAAAATGATGGAGTTATTGGCTGATGGACAGTTATTAGCAATGTTTCTACAATATTAACATATATAGAGGGTGACAAAGACAAGTAATATGCAGTAAAAAAAGCAATTTTTTCCTTACTGAAGAAGCCCACGATGTCGCACAGCTACGCAACGCAATTTTAAATGTATTTCATGTGGATCTGTTACTGAGTCCATTTCAGTCAAACTCATTCTTCGACAAGACAAAGAGCTTATTTTTCACTCATAATTTTTATGTTTTTTTTTTCTTTGTATTCAATAGGAACTTTATAGAGCATCTTATTTAAAATAATCTTGATCGTGAATTAAGAATGCCCAGCAGACACATGATATATAACTTACCTAATAACATCACTGCAGGCGACTAAGTGTGTAATCATTTGACTATACTGGCTAAAATGAAGCATTATCCACACTGTAACGACGAAATTGATCAGCAAGTTACATACAAAAGGTGTGATATTGTTTTCTATTCCAAAAGTGGTTTTGATAACCACAAACATAATGTAGTGACTTTCATGTTTTTCATACGATGAGCTGATAAGATTCAGGATAAAAGGTCTGCATTGATATAATGTCGAGAGAACATAGAGAGTTGTTGAAATACCTAAAACGTGAAGTAATAACCTTTGATTAAACAAATTTTCCAGAAGTTGATTTTTTCATTACAAAATACGCAAGTACCTAACAGTAGCAACATATAAATGTAATGAAACCGATAATATTTTTCGATGTGTAAACGGTATTCAGGATTCGAATGTAGCCATAGTCGTCTATAGTCTTGATCTATGTCTTGCAACTGTAGAAATTAACAATATTAATTTTTTCATAGTTCGATTTTTTTATAACTGAAATAACCAGTTATAAAAGACAGTCATTAGTTTTATTTAACTGTTATTCTTGTTTTGATGGTGATTACCTGTTTAAAGCTGAAGTACGTTTTCGTGACAAACATAAACCCGTAAGTAGTAAACAAAATAAATGGTAGAATCATCATACACTGTTCATACTTTTGGTTCATTAAGTTCATGATGGCAAAATGTGTCTACGAAAAAGAAGTTTTAATTCTTTTTTCGAACGATCTGAAATTCTGAACTAAATCAAGTAGTCAAAAATAATTATTTTGAGTTACCATGCAATACATCGCCAAAGCCCCTAAATATACTGTGAAAATGTATACGAACATCGAGTATAATTTATATAATTTTGACTCAGAGGGGAAAATGCCGCAGATTTTATGCAAGTATATTGTTAGTAGGAAGTAGTGCCCGTTGTAAATATCGAAAGTGTATTCGTCCATTTTTAACAGTTCCGTTATTACATCGAAAAATTGCACGTTAGAAAACAGTGTTTGATAAGGTGTTTCTCAATGAAGGTTGTGACATTCACTGGAATAGTATGCAGTTTTAGTATCGATAAAATAACTCGTCCATACGAAGTATACTTATTAAATGCGCTGTTCAAAAGTTTCAAAATATTTCTATATCACCTCAAACTCTAAATTTTTTCCTGAACTATACATCTAGAACTCTTACTCATAGGACATGTAAAGACAAGTAAAGGATAAAGATTAATCGTGAGAACCAAAATCCAATCGAGCGACTTATCAAAATTGTTTTAATTCAAATATTGAAAGGGTTTATACACAGGAACCTCTCTTATACGTCCGCGCGCGTTCTTGAGCCATTCTCTTAGACGGCCGATAAAAGAGGATCATATCATGGAGTATTTCGAAGAATACTCGTTGCACACCAAGTAACTGGAAAACTATCACAATTAGCTGAAAAAAAAGAGTTTATTTACATCTATTCATCTGAGTGTTTTTTTTTAAGCTTTTAGCACTTTCATGTCATTTTCATAAGATTGAAAAAAAAAAAAAAAAAAAAAAAAACAAGGCAACACCCAACAAGCTAAATCTCTTTGCAGTTAAATACTTGAGGCTTTTGAAAAAAAATAATCAAGGAATTTTTCGTTCATATCTTCTAAGATTTGGATAATTGTTCACTATAAAATGTTACAGGATTCTCTAGTATTTTTACATATTTCTAGGATTTTCTTTTAAGTTGTTATAGATTCCGAGAATTTCGAACTGTAAAATTTGGAGTTTATTTAATTTTACGTGTCTAAAGGATTTTTCAGAAAACAGTGTCTCAACAGACATTTCTTTCTGCTAGTATTTTTCGTATTTCTTCAGTTTTTCTACGATTTGAAGGATTGTTCAGTATTTCTGAAACTATTCGTATTTTTTAGGATGCATGAAATGTTGCAGGATTTTCTAGTATTTTTATATACTTTAAGCATTTTGCTACGAATTTTCATACATGGATTTCGAGAATTTCAGGCTCTAAAATGTGAAGATTGATAAATTTTTCATGTTTTAAAAGAATTTTTCAGACAACAGGTGTCTTAATATGTAGATTCATATTTCTTCCAGTGTACTTCGTATATTTCTTCAGTTTATCTACGATTTGAAGGATTGTTCAGTTTTCTTGTATATTTCTGTATAAATTTCTGGAATTCGATGCTCTAGTTTTAAAAGTTTAATAGATTTTGAATATTTTATAGATATACTTGTATTTTTTAATCATGTATTTTCTTTTTGTATGTCCGAGTATTTATAAAATATTGGAAAATTTTAAGCTTTTTTGAAAAATATTTCTTTGAGTTTCAAGAATTAGATTTTCTAGAATTGTAACTTTGAAATATTTGCTTATTTTAATCGATTTTACAGAAAACTGTTTCATTATAGATCTAGAGTGTCATTTTTTGAATTTTTAACAGATTTTTAGAATTTGAACATTTTGCTAGTATAACTATGGTTTTCTATACACATATATTAAAATTCAATGCTCGAGAAATCGGAGTTTCTTGATATCTGAAATTACAGAAATTTTTGAAGAATCTAATAGCTTTTTAGAAAAAGTGAATAGTTTGTAGTATTTTTCGTATTACATTTTTTTTCTGTCTTCATAAAATTACGTAAGGTTTACTAGCATAATTTATAGATTTTAGGAATCCAGCTATAGATTTTAAAAACTAAGGTTTCCAGTATTTTCATGTATTTATATGCAGATTGCTAAAATTTATTGCTAGAATTGTGAAAATTTCTATTAAAAGTTTTTCATTTGAAATTATAAAATCATACAATTATTATCTGAAAATAAAGAAGTTAAACAATTACATTAAAGTTTCGAAAAATTTCTCGAAAAGTTACAAATCGTTCTAAAAACTTGATGGGACACACATGGTGAAATGAATAACACGATTTTCGTTACTCGTTACCAAAAAAAAAGGAACTCTTTCCTGTTATAGTTACTTGTTAATTAATGTTACGCGTTACGTTATCGTTACCAAGCATTTTTTTGTAACTTATATTTTCAGCGTTTATCGATGTAACTTTTTTTCATTTTTACATGAAATATTGTTTGATTGTTGATTGATACATGATGTAAGCCTATAACGTTTTGCTATGTTAGTAATTTATGCTTTATCAATTTTTTTTCATTATAATATTATTTCTGGCTTGTTCTTTCAAACTTGAGTTTGAATTGAAACTTTTTTTCGCAACTTTTACTTGCATTTGATCAGTAAAAAACCTATTCTCTGATCGCTTAATAATAATTTTACAAATTTTTTTATTATTCGAGTGCATAGTTGATGATGTACGATATAAATAAGTTTATAACTTCTATTAATTCAGTTATGTGTAGGCAAAAACAAATCGGAATCTCAATTGTTGGTAATTTTACAACCGTGGTTAAATATACATCATTCGCTTTAGCTGATAAAACCAGTCACTTCTACATCGCAGTATGATTATAAATACTTTTAATGACTAAAATTTAAAAATTTGTTTTGCATAATGATTGTCAATATCAAACATAAGTCATCGTGTCGTAAAAATACTTGAAAAATATGGAAAAACATTGATAAATGAAATTACGAGGTATCTATGAAACTCTAGAAATCTATAAATATACTGTTTTCTGAAAAATTTATCAAAATACCGAAAATCCATTCAACTCTTAATTTTTGAGCATCGTATTCAAAAAATCTACACAGCGAATCAAAAAACTACTCAAAATCCATACAAATACTGTAGAACATTACGAAATTTGAGAAATACCTAAAAATACGAAAAATACTGAAAACGTCGGAAATGTATGAAATATTAAGAGTTAAGTAATATAATTTACTTGAACATCTAATTACACTTGCAACCCTAGAAAATAAAATTCTTTAAATCTATATTCAAATTAATTCAAATGTCAGTAGACGATCGATTTGAATAAGCTCTAGAGAAACACGAAAAATACAAAAATAACATACAATCTATGGAGAAACAGTTTTCTAGAAAATTCATTTGAAAATCCAAAATACATTTAACTTTTCATTTAAAAAATCTTCATAGCAATGCATGAAAATACTGAAAATCTATGAAGATTCTACGAAATTCGATTAATACTAGAAAATATGAAAAATACTATAAATGCCAAAATATCGCTATAATTTCTTGAATCTTCGTAGGATGATATTAAAAAATTAATAAAAATACCAAAAATCTACAAAACTTTGAATGACAGACTATCGAATTCTAGGATATTTCATAAGGATCTTTCTGAAAATACTTCAAAATTTCAAGATACGAGAAGTCTATAAAGACTTGAAACAATGTTTTTTGTAAAATTTATAAAAATACTGAAAATCTGGTCAACTTTTCATTTAGGAGCATGAAACTTATATAAATATAGAAAATCTGTCAAATGCGAACAGTTTCAAAAATAATAATAATAATAATACTCAAAATCTATGGGGATTCATTTAATTTGAAATCTCAAATAATACTATAACTATATGACATTTGAAACCCTGAGGAACCCAATTCTGAAAACCTATGTAGAAACTCATAAAAAATTTAGGAAATAAATTAAATTTTGGTCAAGACTGAAGAAGTACGAAAATTACTCAAAGTACCAGAAATGTATGGAAAATAAAAAATCTCCAAAAATACTGCTCTATGTAGAATTCATAAAAATACAAAGTAACAATAAAACTTCAATCTTACAGAATTTGATTCAAGATAACTATGTAGTTATTATTTCTATAAAAAAATCTGTTCTATAAAAATATACTGTCCATTAATCTTAAGTTGGAAATATAAACTACAAAGACCTACTAAAATTCATACCTTGAAAAGAAAATCAAAATTACTTTTTTATTTCACGCATGTTCATTTAATGTTTTTCACTGAAATCTTGTGTAATCAAAAACGAGAATCTTATATCGCTCCTTGAAGGTTCTCAATTTTGAGCCCAGAAGTACTAAGATAAAAGAACAAACTCCCACGCATATCATAATACAACATTTTTTTAACTGTACCAGGGGTGTAGGGCAGAAAAAAATTACGGGAGGGGTTTTTCTAAAAAATATTTTTCCTTCGGGATTTCATCATTTTCAATCTTTGACAATTTGTTACAAGAGAGCGATTTTGAAATACATCACGTTCCGGAATTTGAAAGCTATACACTTTCGGAATCCAGAGTTGCACATTTTTCATGTTCGTAAATAATGGAATTCGATTTTTGTAATTTTCAATGAGTAGCTAAGGTTTCAATTTTTTTACTAATACTCTTTGTATGTATACCACTTTAAGGATTATTTAATATAAAATAATATGGATTTCTATATAGCTTTCTGAAATTCGATGCTCTAGGAATCAAATTTATGAAAAATTTATATACTTGAATTGATTTTTAGTAAATTTCATCCATGCAGATAAAAGGTACATCATTAATTTATATTATTTTCGTATGGTAGATTATTTATTAGATTTTTTAATATTTTCTGTTATTTTTATATGTTTCTTTTATTCTGGATAAACTAGTAAACTTTTAAATTGGTAAGCTAGTGAACTAGTAAGCTAGTAAACTACTCAAGTAATAAACATGTAGGCGAGTAAACTAGTCAAATACTGGAATTTTAATATAGTAAAATAGTAAATGAGTGAATAAAAAAAATATTAAATTGCAAAACTTGTTAACAAGTAAATTAGTTGATTAGAAAACTAATAAAATTGTCCAATTCGTTATAGTGAACTGGTAAGCTAGTTGAATGAAAAAACTAGTGAGCTAGTAAACTGGTTGATTAGTAAGCTTGTAAGATAGTTAACTAGTAAGCTAGTAAACTATTAAACTTGTTAACAAGTAAATTAGTAAACTAGTAAACTGTCAGGCAAGTAAACTAGTTAACTTGTAAACTGGTAAGCTAGTAAACTAGTAGGCTAGTAAACTAGTAAACTAGTGAGCTAGTACACTAATAAACAAGTAAGCTAGTAAACTAACTAGCTAGTAAATTCGTAAACGAGCAAATTATTAGGCTAGTAAACTAGTAAGCTAAGTAAGCTAGCTAACTTATTTTTCACATGTTTCTATTATAATATACGAAACTCTGGAAGATTTGTAAGTATTTTTATAGATCACTTTTATTTTTGTAGATTGCTACAGAGATTTAGAAAACTTGATGATTACAATTGCGAATTTTGATCTTTTCCCAGTAATTCCAAGAATTGATGATAAAATCACATCTATATAGGTTTTTTTTGTTTTATATCGTTATCCTTTTTACGTAATTTTGAAATTTTAAAAAGATTTCGTTACGTTTTTCAGAATTTTCATAGATTTATAGTATATTTAGAATTTTATGCCCTAGAATCGCAAAATTTATAGATCGTAGAGGCATTGCCGAGATTTTTCAGAAAACAGTTTTTCCATAGAATTCAATTATTGTTATCATTTTTTTGGATTTTTCGAAAGATTTTTTAATACTTTTCTATGGATTATTTATAGATTTCTAAAATTTGATGATCTGTGATTGAAAGTTTTGTGAATTTTCAGTATTACCGTCGATTTTTATTTTTCTTGATCATCCACTGGGTTCCAACAATTTTTCTGATTCATATTTTCTAAGTAATCGTACGTATTGATAATTTTTTCTTTTTATTAAATATATACTGCTAACGTTTTCATGCATTTATTTGTAACTTGTATTTTTTTGTTTATCAATGTAACTTTTTAGAATTTTACATGAAATATTGATTGATTTTATCAGAAATACATAAATACAAAGGTATTATTTTGTTCAATTTATCTTACGAAAATAATACATTTCTTTAACATAAAATAATCTGTATCACCGAAACTTTATTTCATCAATATTTATTGTAATGAATATATATTGAGTGAAAAAATCGAGTTATAAATCCGGTCTCCGCAGATGAGATGATGGGATACGCGATAAAGCCTGAGACGATGTAAATATGTGGGTCAGATGAAAATAAGCACGTGCAGAGTCGAATAGGAAAGTTTATTCGCACTCGATTGATGCACCTGTAGAGCTATTTTGCGTGCTATTTTCCTAGTTGGCGCGTATCACAGCTATTATTTGCATAATAATAACAAAAGGAGGTTTAAAATTCCTATTTCGAAAATATCTTTGACAATCTTATTAGAGTATTTAACAATTTTATAGAAATTTCTTATCGCGTGCAATAAATGGAACATAAGAAATGTAGAAATTCATTATTTGATTTCTCATGGCTTGGTTAGTTTAAGAATTTTTTTTGCGGAGGTCAAAAATTGTTTGTAATTTTCAAGTATTACAATATTTCATGTTTATTATCCTGCACGATAAAAATACTTTTTGCCATTTTTTCATTCCAATTCCACCATGAGTTATTTGAGAAATGTTTGAAATATGCTGATCAAAAGCTGAGTTGAGAATCTCAAATCAATTGAAAATTTTGAAAATTTTAGGACATAATACTGATGCAATGAAATTCACGAATTTGTAAATTTCATGAATTACAGTGTTCATTTCAATGAACATTGAACAAATATACGAAAATTTGTTGATGTTAATTTAAAATTTTGCCTTAACATAAATTATTCCAACTTTAAACTCGAAAACGTTGAATTTCTGAAGTTTGCTGTTCACAGACAAGAAGTTTTTGTTTTTTGTTCGAAAAATTAAAAACATGAACTAATTGAAAAATTGAATGAAGAACCTATGAATACTCAAAAACTTTACCTTTCTTCAAAAAAATTTTTAGCAAGACACGAATGAAGCAACGAGTCATAGAAAGCTGTATTTTCTTTTTTTTTCAAACGAAGCTTGAGCAAAATAGAAATACACGTAAAAATGCTTGAGCGATAATATTATAAGTATGTACGTACAATGTATGTGATAGTTTGTAGATAAGGTTCAGCAAATCAAATTTGTGAGCAAAATAGGTCTTCCGTTAACGAACCGCGAAACCTTTGAAAAGTCATTTCGTTCGCGGCGTCGACGACGACGAGTCGCCTCGTAATAGTCGCACTTTAAACTCATTTCTTTGCCGTGACACTCATTCTTTATGCATGTTTACGAAAGTTGATTAAGCCGCGTACAATTTTCGCGCGTGCAATTGCAATCACCGTCTGTCAAATACTGTAAGTTTTACAGTGAGAAAAATAACGTTTGTTCTAACACATACAATAGAGAACATTCAATTTTTCTAAAATAAGTCGCAAATGTGTTGAATAATGAGTGTATAATTCTGTTTAAATGATTTTAGAACAATGAATGAGAATTTGAAATCATTGCACCATCATTGTACTAAAATGTTTGTACATTCGTCATTAATTTTGTAATTTTTTCAAAACTGTTAGATCACTTTTTTTCTTCAATTTTTTATAGTATTACTAATAATTGTTGGTTTTTTACTTGCATACATAAGGAGCATTAATATTTTTGATGATTTGATGTCGATTAATAAACGAAATATTAGTTATTTAAATTTTTCAAACGAATTGGATCTGAATTTGAATTATTTTTTTTGTTTCGTGAAATTCGTTCATCACTCAATGAGCATCTAAAAACGGATGTCGACCGAAAACTGAAAATAACTGAGTTCAACGTTAAAACAAATTTTAGAAAAATTCGGAAAATTTTAATATAAATGTGGTGTATCTAAATGAAAAAAAACTTTCCGTCACAGAATTGCGACTTTCGGAGAAGAATTCGAAAACTTTAATTACTAAATAAAATTTAAAAAATTTGCAAATTCACACAGAAACTTCCAGTAGTTAATATTGAAGAGTTTGTAAATAAAAAAAAGAAGAAAAAAAATCCAATACTTGTTCCATAAATAAAAATTGTAAAAAATTTGATGATGAGATTTACAACGATACATTTTTGTTTTCAAGTCCTTAAAATATTTAAAAAACAAGACATAAAATTTCGTAGAAGAAATTCTAAGAACTTGTGACATTGAAAATATTCTCAAAGGATTTAAAAAAGCTTGATCCAGGTTGGTTGTTTTTTAACAGACAAAAGTCATACTTGGATTATGCAAAAAAAAAATTTATGTTTATCTAGCTCTAACACAGATTGAAAAAATGCCAGAAAGAGGAAAATTCTTTTCAATATTATTTTTCATTGCATTCCTCACAAAGATAGTGAAATTTATAAGTTGTAGATAGGCTCAAATGGCACGTACAAAAATCTAGAGATAACAAACACAAAGAATGGAAAGGAGCAAATGAAAAAAGTAAGAGTTAAAAAAAGTATCGGTAAATAAAAAAATATTCTCTTGAATTAATGTAGAATTTTAGAGTTTTAGTTAAGATCTGATTATTGAAATTAAAGGTTGAGAAATTAGAAAAACATTTTATTAAATTTTTTTTTCTCAAAATTAAAAAGTTGGCTTAAATTATAATAAAGGCTTGCTGAAAAGGAAATTATGTCTAGATTTTGTTAGAAATTGTCAAATTCTAAAAATTAGAGATTCAGGTATATCAATTTTAAATTTGGAACAACAAACTTTTCGAACTGAACAATAGTCTCGAAATACTCTCAGAAGATTGAACAAAATCTTACAATATGAAAAAAATTAGAAATTCCAGAAGTTTTGAAAAGAATGTAAGAATTTCAGAAAAAAAGCAATTCAAATTTTGTTTAGAAAAAAAGTGTCTACATCGAACAACAATGTAGCAGAACTCTCAGAGGGTTCAACTTACTAATTCAAAATTAAGGGAAAGTTTTTCGTACAATTTCAAAGGCTGAAAAGCCTATAAAAAAACTTTATTGAGTTAAAAAAATTTTTTGCTAAAATATTAAATATTATACGAACTTCAAAAATAGTAAATCGAAAAAGGAACATTCAAAATATTATATTATGCCATTCGATTTTTTCACCACAGTATGTAGGTTAGAAGATCAAACTTCATGACTAATGAACTTTTTCTACTTTTTGAAGTTGCTAGTGCTCTACAGTGAAAAAAAAATTATATCTAATCCATAATGACAAAAATTCAAGACGTAAATGAAAAATTTCGAAATAAATTCAACCAAAATTTATTGTGGAGAGTAAAGCTGATGATGAAATTAGATTTTTTTATCCACGACCCTGAGATTTGCATAATTTTGATAATTTTTTTATTATCAATATATGTACGAGAAAAACCAATGTATGGGAATTCCTTATTATTAACGAAAATTTTACAAACAACGTAAGAAATTATGTTATTGCTCTATGAAAATTTTATTAATTAAATTCACTTCAAAATGAAATGTATTGTGAGTTTGTCTCGAAGAACCGAATTTACTACAGTTTAGAAAAGCTATCTCTCCAAAAAAGAGAATTTGAAGTTTGAATATCTTTGGATAAAAAACCCATAGCAAAATTAGTGAATATTGAAAAATTTTCGAATTTGTTGCGAAAAAATTGAGTCATGAAACAATATAAAAAAATGAATGTTTAAGTAACGTAGTTGCGACTTGGAATTTGAGATAGAAAAACACACCTCACTAATATCGACTACTTGAATTTGAAATGACTTCAAAATATGGATTATGGTGATTTCATTAATGTTGATGAGTAATTTTCAAAATGATAAATATTTTGCGTCCCAAAACCGAATTAAATTCAATCTCATAAATTTCCTCTCACTATTATTACTTGATGCTTTCAATGAATAAATTGTCGATGAAAAAAAATTGAACAATAACTTCATAAAAATGATTTTAAGTATAAACCTAACCAATGAAATATAGAACTTGTTTTGAAAATATTTTCCTGTTCTCAATATTTAGGATTAGGAGTTTTCGACATTGTGAATACAAAAATTTTTGAATATCCCAAACCAGAAATGATTTCAATAATCGCGTTATTTTCACACACTTTGTAACTTCGACTAGTTACAATAGTTGTAAAAATATTTTCAAATGTTAGAATTTCCCTAAAACATGTGCAGGAAAACTAAAAAATTTACAGTAATTTTTTAGTCTTTTCAGTAGGCACCCTGTGACCAAAAAAAAAATGCAAAAAAATAATAATAATTTTAAAAAAGGGTCAGGAGCGGATGCAAAGACTGGAATATTGATTTTTCAGCTTGAGGACGCAAGCGCTTTTGCAAGCTCGGTGGTGTTAGGGGTGGCTGCAGGGGTGTCGTCTGGTTGAGGAGCCCGCTCTCGTTACCATGGATCCCAGTGTACTCGCTAACATGGACAAGGACGCATTGAAGAAACAGATCGAAAACATGAAGTACCAAGCCTCCATGGAAAGATGGCCCATGTCCAAAAGCATCCAAGCGTGAGTTTTTTCAACCCCTCAAATATTCCCAATCATTATCCAATCCCTGTCAATATCCATCTTAAGAAAAGCTTTAAAGTATGTTCAATTTGTCAGGTCAAAATTACAGTATCAACTAAAAAATTCAACACCTAAATCCTCGAACAAGGGACTTTTATTTTCTCATTTTTTTAATTTTTTCATTCCCACATTTTTTTTTTTTCAATAAAATTTGGAGGGGTGACGCCCTAGGGATCATTAGTTTTGTACGTTGTAGATTAATTTTTTGTGATACATTCAGAAGAATAAATATTTGTTTGATCGCATTCGCGTTTTCATCGGCACGATGTAAAATCCAAGGCCGAAAAAGTGTTGAGGAACCGAAGGGAACAAGATCGCCTTGGGCCGGCCCCCCAAGATTAATGGGCTCATTCGCGAAAAAACCGTGACCAACGTTGCAAAGTGAAGAAAAATAAAAAGAAAAGAGGGAAAGGAAGAAAAGCGGCGTCTTTTATTGTCGCCGAACGGTTTTTTTAAATTTTTACGTAACGCGCGAAAGTCAAGTCTTTTCATCTTCGATCATTACCGAACGATTACTCGGCCGATTTTTTTTATTGCGGACATTGAGGCGGTCAGCCTGATTTTCTTTATTTACGTAAGCTTCGTGTTTAAATTTATGTGTTTTGGATGCAACGATGAACAGAAATTGTAATACTTGATATTAAGTTTGAGTTTTGATACTTTGTATTTTTTTTTTTCGACAATAGGTTATCATCGAATAAGAAATTAACAATAGTTTATTCAAACAGCTGAAGGATATGAAATCACACATTTTCTATGAAAAAGAAAATTTTGATGGAATGTAAGATTTAATTAAACATGTATGTGAACCTCGAAAATTAAATGCTTCGAATTTTTTTTTTTTTTTTTAAGAAAATAGATTCTGGAGATGAAAGTTTTTACGAATTCATATTTATTTCTAAAAGTAAGACTTGACAAAATCGGAATGTTAAGTTACAAATTTTGTAATACTTATGTAATACTTCGAAATTTTTATCAATAGTATTAATAGGATCAGAAATTGTTCAAAATTCATTTGTATTAAGACAGTGACTTGAAGAAACCAGTAGTTTCTGTCTGAAAGTCTTATAAATTTTTTTTCTCGACATTTTTTTTAACAATGTTTCCATTTATTCATGAATCTGCTAAAATGGATAAAGAAATAAAAAGTTAGTAAATTATTTAATGAATGCTTTTGAATGTGCCTGAAAATCCAAAAATTAGTTTTCTTTCTGCACTGAAGATCAAAATGAAATATACAGTTTGTAACATTGAATTAAAATTGAATAAAAAATAAGAATTTTTTCAAAATTCATTCATCAGAGTTAATGGAAACATTTTGTTGTTCCTGTTAATTTTTGAACGTTTAGAATTTCAGCAATATATTTTGAAAATCAACGCCGAAAAATTACATTTAAAGATTCCGGATCATTTTATTATTTTAACAGTTATGAACCAAATAATTCAAAAATACTAACCATAACACCTGTAAGTATATATGCCTAGTTTAGAAACTTGATTTCAAGTTGCTTTGCGAAAAACTTGATGATCAAAAAATGTTATTCCTCGTAAATTGTATATTGTAGACCTGAGAGTTGTAATTTCCATCTATTGCAAATCTTATTTGCGAACCTCATAAATCAAATATAGAATGAAAAAACTTTACAATTAAGTATTCCAACGTCACGATAAGTTGTATGTAACTTCTGTTATCAGTCACCTTTACTTACTTACATCATAAAAAAATTTGTATATTGCTGTTTTTCCTTTTACATTATTTATTTTAGTCTATTGTTCTATTTTTCAACATCAGGTCCAAATAAATAAATACGAATGATTGAATTTTGTTTCTTGATACGCAAAAGATTTTTTAATTGTCAAAAAATGCCAATAATTTTGTTAAGCCTAACGTAAAATTGATTTGTCAGTAACATATTTCTGGTTGAAACTTCTTCGTATTTTTGACTTCATAATTTATCTTCTATGAATTTTATGAAATTTCTGATTTCATGACAGTACAATGTAGCCAAAGATATATTAACAATCAAAATTTTCATTTAATTTTGAAAACCTGGAATTATCTTAATTGAATTATTTCAGTTTAAGGGTTTAATTGTTCTGGATTCTCGAAGATACGAACAATGAAACTTGCAAATTTGTAGAAAAAAATTTCAGAGTTGAACTTAAAACACAAAAGGGTATTTTTTGTGCAATTCTGATCAATAACTATCAATTTCAATTTATTAAGGCTTCATTTAATTATCTTTCAAAATTATTCCCACATTCTAAATGACACAAAATTTATTCTCCCTCAATTTTTTAAACATGATGTTTAAAATTTTCAATACCAGATATTTCCGAACATAAAAATGAGGGTCGGTTGTAAATCTAACAGATACATCAAAACATAAAAAAATTATAAATATTCTTTCATTTTCATGTGAATGAATTTCAACTATTTATTCTAAAAATGTAATATTGAATTCCATTTTTATCTATCGACTAAGACAAACTTCAAAATGAACAAATTAAAATAACCGAAAGATTGGAAAAAATTTGAATACTCTTCAATAAAATAAAAATATAAGTTTGCATACCAGTCTACTCAAAAAAGGTTTTCTCATTTGAAAAATATATATATGAATATAATTTTTTTCATTCACCTTTGGGCTACCTATTGTGTAGAGGCGAAAAAAAAATGAAATTCTTCCATCCGGAAGTCTAAACATTATCAATAAAGTTGTCGATTTGATAGATCGAACAAGAAGCAACATCGAAGTAAATGCAGAGGAAAGCATGAAGGCAAAAAGGGGGAACTACTTTCCCTAGTTGTCGGTAGATTTGAGTGTCGACTGGTAACGATCAAGTGAAAGGCGCAAGCCTTGCTTTTTGGCTGATCGCGAAATTCCCCAACTCAACAACTCGATTTTAATCTATTTTTGAAAGTTCACCTTTCGATTTCCAGTCAATTTTCTCTATTTATTTTCTTGTTTAAAGAACACCTAGTTATCACATAAACAAATTCTCCTTTTGAAAACATTCCGTTCACAAGAGAACCGCGAGGAAAGAAAATATTGTTCTTCCATGACTCGAAGATCCTCAGAAATGTGACTTATGATATTATTGAAACACCTGTAATAGGATCAAAGGCATAGCTGTTTCTGGATTTTTCTGTGTTGGGTGTGGCAGGTGATCTTTTTTTTCCTGATGTTATGAAAATATAGTTTCATTTTATGTGTGGCAATCGTTAAATATTGAGTAAGTAAATTTTCAACTGCATTAATTTCTGTCTATACTAAAGCAAAAGTGAAGCATTATTTGAAGAAAAATGATTTTTTTCCCAGATTTTGTTAAAATATGCAAAGAAGACTATCACACCTAGAACTTAGAAAAAATATTCAAATTTGAACGACGTCAGGGAAAGCTGCCTCGAGAAAGTCTGCAGTCTTAATATAATTCCGGAACACATTATAAAATAGAAAACTCGAAATGCGCCGATTTTTTCGAGTTTTATCGCGCTCTCATAAAAGCTTGTCGTTTTTGCCTTGAACCCAAATCCTCTATGTGTCATAAATGCTTGAAGTCCACGCTGTGTTAAACGTATGTACAGTATATCATGTACGTAGCCACAACTCCCTTTCACTAAGCTTCGAGTTTTCTGATCATAATGAGGACTCCAAGTCACACCTAAACGTCCAGTCGAATCGTGATTCAGTTTCAGGGATACAGATAAGAAACGTCCACTTGATTTGACATATTATAATCGTACAACTGACTTACACAACATTTTTTATAGGGTTTTGTAACCATTGTATTCAACATATCTCCAACTTTGGTCCTTTTTCATATTTTTCTTTCTGCTTTATTTTTTTTTATTTTCTGCACATTGTATCGAGACAGCACCGCACGTGAAATTGCACATTTGCATAATTGACTTTGTTGCAGGATGCGTGAGTACGTGGAGGAGAACGAAAAAAACGATCCACTTATCCACGCGCCCGACAAAAAGAACAACCCGTGGGCCGAGAAAGGCAAATGTGTAGTCATGTAAATTGCTCCATTCGGGGCCCATCTGAGATGCCGTTCATCCTGTTGCATCTTCATCAGTTTACGATCATCACCATTCCTCATGATTCGATCTCGCGATTCCAGAACAGGCGCTAGATCGAGACCATCTCTACATCGCCAACCACAAGTTGTGAAACATAATCTTCACGATTGCAAAGCAATCCGTGCATCACAAAAATTTTAAAAGTACAGCAAATTAGAAAAAAACTGTTGTTTTAAAGTTGTACATTGAAAAAAAGGGTCGTTGGGCAAAAAAGTATCGTAAGATTGATGAAAGATGTTTGTTGACATCAACATAGCATTTTGGGAATTTATTTTCAGAAAAGATGGAAGTACCGAAAACAATGATTCCTATTGGAATTATGAGACGATTTTTCCTTTGCCATTTTTCACTAAACTCAAAATCAAAAAAGATATGAAAAATATAAGTTTGACCGATCAGCGAGTTCCTGCGGGACGGTCACGAGTTTGAACCAATCAGTGGTCCGTGATTTCAGTCCCCACTCCTCGCAGGAGCGCGTTGATTGGTTGAACTTATGATGATTATATTTTTTTTTATTTTGAGTTAAATGAAAAATGGCAAAGGGAAAATCGTCTTATAATTTCATTTTCGGTTGTCTCGCCTTTTCTGAAACACATTGTATTATTGTGGTAAAGTATTACCATTGATAAAAAAAAGTCGCAATCATTGTCTAGTCATTCGAAGGATCATGCACTGTTTGATTTGAATAAAACGAGGGAATATCTTTCATCGATGAACAGTCGCGCACGATATTTTACTCCAATACCATGAGACGTATGTGACTTTGGGAACCCTGTCAGTCACTACTGCCAACATGAAAATTGACTGTAGGAGAAGCTAGTACTTTTCTCACGCTACGTATATCTTGTATGTATTGAGTAAATGTTACTGTTCGTCTTCATTATCAATATTTATAAAGCGATGCATTTGACGATTTTGTAGAAATTCGGGAAGATGTTATAGAATCCTTTCGAGGCATGAAAATTTTGATCTTGTCGATTTGATACTTGTATTACGTATTTTAATACTGTGATGATCATATCGTCTTACTTTCCTAACATCCTCGATGTAAACTTCGTATTTGTTGTAATACACATCTTTTTATCAGTTATATTGTTATTAAATTATTGTTTTTTTCCCTGAATGAATGAATTTATATATTGTGTGAGGTATAGAGAAACTGCAACGAGTGAATCCAGGAATGAAAAATTCTGAAATTGTAAAAAAATTATTTTCAAATTCAGTAAATCAAAATTTGATTTACTTTTTATAGAGTGATAAAAAATTTTCAGTTTATGGATTAGAATTGGTAAATTCTGTAATTCTTGTATTTGCAAATTTGTACATTTTACTCTTGGAATGAAAAAGCTATAAATTGAAATTCAGAGATTTTAAATTGGTAAAGCTAGTAATTGTAATCAGTTATATTAAAAATTCAGTAATAAATTTTTTTAATCATGGTACGTATTTTTCTGATATAATTATTGTTAATACATAAGCTAACCTAAAAATAATATTTTAGATCTGGCAAATTCATACGCTTAATTTTAGTGATATTCCAATTAAACTTGATTCATAGATTTTAAAACTTGGAAAGCGAAAAATTAAGTTCTTGTAAATCAGAATAATACCAATAATGCGAAAATATCAATTAACAAAGGGACTGAAAATTCATAGTTTTCTTGATACAACATGATTATCTTATCTATTCTGGAACGTTTGTAAAATACAAATAAAAATATAAGTAACACGAAAATGATGAACTACTGACACTCAAAAAATTCCAAAAGCTAATAATCTTATTTCAATTATAATGACACCAAACTTTTGATTTCCATTCTTCAAACTTTTATAAAAAAAAAGATTTCAGAAACTTAAGTACAACCTTATTATTGATGCCTTATTAATATTTTCAGTCATAAGTATGTAATAAATTACATGTGTAATGACTTGATTAGCGTCATACATTTACAGATCGAATTATTCATCTCCTTTCTCTTCATGAATCATCCACATCATTATTGCCAAAATAATTTGTCAACAAGTTATCAATTTTTCATCGAGTCATTGATCTCCACGTACGATATCAATATAACAATGAAAAATCAAACATAGCACCTTTTAATTCAAGACCTCAATGGGATGAAGAAAACATGTTTCGTTGCATGAATCAGGGATTTTGCAGGATTAAATTTCGACTCTCGAGATTGATGAAACCACTTCTCTCACAAAGACAGTCGCCAAAAATATTCAGTTACATACAGTGAGAATAACTGGAATATATTTCATTTTTTCTCAATGAATTTTGGAAGGAGTTGAATATCAATTCTCACTTTTTTAACTTGCATGATTAAAAAAACTCTTTAAATAATCTGGATGATTGAATGAACAAGAAATATAAACTTTTTTTTTGTAAATTACTAGCTGTTTCTATCTTATTATCATGTCTTAACTTGAGAATCTTCCTGTAATTTTCAAAGAGCATTTACATCGAATGAGAAAGTTAAAATTTTTTGCGTTTCCAACGAAAACAATCTATCAAATCATTAGCGTCGAGCGAAGGTACATTTCACTCTCCGCTCAACGTGATGACCCCGAATAGAATATCTATTATTAAAGTAAACAAAGTCAAATTGTCATAATTACTTGAAATAATGCGCAAACTTTCACCCTCTCTACTTTCACAATTGGAAAAACTATCATTCTGAATTGTCTATTTATGTGGCTCATTCTCTAACGTGTTTTTTCAAACCAGATTTTTTTGAGAGTGAATCTCGAATAAACTCCATTATTTTCGTTCGTATTTTATTTACAAAATGTCTTGTGTTCTATTTGTGTAAAAAAATTACATTTCTTTTTCTGGGAATATCTTTCGTCTCTTCAGAAAAATTTATTAGGCCATAGACAATAAGTGGATTCTACATCCCCTTCATTTTTCAAGGCAGCTCACTTGTTAATTATTGATATTACCACAAAAAACGAAGAAAATTACAATTGCAAAGAAGCAGTAGGTATGCGTGATATGCAAACCTTCACATAAATTTCGTGATGTTTCCCTTAGAGATTTCTTCTACAAGTTCAAAAAATATCAGGAGAAATCATAAATTCATGAAGTTGTTTGAAAAAAACAATGAAAAACCAGGAATTTGAATATATCTACACGAGACTACAAAAATTTGGAAGAAAATTGTTTTTCGCCTTTTTTTTGAACTTGGAAAAATTATTTAAAATTCACACCTATAAAAGGTAGTGTACCCCAGATTTTCAAGAGTAAGAAAGGTAATCAATTGTTTAACATTCAAATTTTCCTTTTTCTAAAAAATGTAACAAGAATTTAGCTTTGAAGGAAATATACATGTTGATATGTCTTACACATTCATAGATCATGTATTTTCTGGAAATATTTCTTCATATTTTTTCACAACATCGCCTCGGGTGACATTGTGATATTTTATTCATCGAATACACATATTTCCAATGGAAGTGAGCTCGTGAACTCAAAGTTTTCATGCCAATTTGTCTCAGTAAAGAACATAGTATACGAATTCAACCTGTACACTACTCGATAAATGATAAAAGTGTCAAGAAGTTAGGAAAGTCTTCCTAAGTTTTTATTTCAACTGTCTTGTATCTTAAAATTATCCAACAGAAATTTTTTTCAACCTTCGATTCAAATTAATGAGCACCATAATAGTGATATAAAAGTTATTGAATTGAAAATTCAGTGAAGTGAAAAAATTTAAAGTTTCAGTTTGGAGACTTCTAATCATCATAACTTTCCGAAAAAAATTCTGTTCTTAATTTCCTGTTTGACAACTTTCCGTAAAAGCATACTTCGCATATACATAACAGAGAATATTAAAATGACAAGAAATGAATCTTGTAAATAATAATTTCTGTAGACTCAGAAAGTTCAAAGTTCAATGACTCTCACGTCCAGTTAACGTTACGTAGTGATCAACGTAGTGTAGTCAACGTTACTACAGTGATTTTTCATTTAATCTCGAGACCTTCATAATTACATTTTCGAATTTTTTCATATTCTAATCTCTATTTATTGTCTTTCAATAAAAAATTAGGAAAGTTCCAAAAGAGAAAGTAACAATTAGGTACTCTTTAACATCCTCATTTTCCAACTACGGGAATTACAATGTCAGAAAAAATTTAAGGCCCAAATTTCTATGTAAACTTAAAAAAAAGATTTCTATAGTACCAATATCCAAAAGAAGTGTGACTAACTGTGAAATATTTAAAAAAATATTAACACAAATAATGAGTGAAATAATAATAGATGTATTTGAATAAAGAATAAAAAATATGGAACATAAATTTACAGAATGAGAATTTTTGCTATTAAATATAAATAAAAAAGACCTAGCAGAGAGCGAATAGAAATAAAACACACGAAAGTAGTCCATAATAGAATAAAAAAAAGTTTTAACGAATTCTTGCTCTTAACTATCGAAAAATCCCATCATCGGAAATCACAGTCAAAATTTCGAATGTTGGGCCCTACCGCACCATGAATAATCATCGTCTCCCTCCAAGTCCCAATTCACCGTTAGAAAGACACAGCAAGTGTGACACACAAAAAGATATTTTGAAGAAGTGAAAGTACAATATGTAACATAGAAAGTGTAACATAGAATATAAAATATATACGTAAATTGTAGGTATGAATTGTAATTGTATGGAGTGTAGTCGTATTAACTTACAGTTATTCTAGTAAAAAAATTAAAAATGTTAAATTCAAATGACCATTTCAATTAATATAACATTTATCAACTGAAAGAATTTGATCATTTGGTCATACTACAAAAAAGAAACAACAATTAAAAGAAATTATTTATTTACCCTTAAAGCAACTTTAAGATTCTTAGAGACTTCACATTTTTTTCAATAAGGTATGATTCCATAAGATGAAAAATCAAAGATAAGAAACGAATAAAATAATTACCAAACATCATTCCTAACCATTTTTTATTTACTAGACCGATTTCAATCCCAGAAAACTACATTTTTTCAAAGCTGCAATATTTTAATTTTTTTATGTTTAAAAGCTTCATTTCAATAGCCAAATTGTGAATTTTCAGGCGAAAATAGTAAAAACTGGCTGAGTTATGAGTTTTTGTGTGAAAAAAGCCATCTCTGACTCTATTGAAATAATATTTTTCGAAGCATAACATTAATTTTTTATTCAATGAAGTCTAATGCTATCACTAAAAGGATAGCTGAAGAGTGTCTCAGAATTTTCTTGAATTAAAATAACGGATACTTTCTTCGCAGGACAAAATTTTTCAGCCAGGGTCCATCACGACCTTACATAGCGCTTCGTGAAATTATTAGATAGGATGGTTAATAAGGTGAAGAATAAAAGCGAGTTGAGTTTGAGTTTTTTGAGCTTAAAAGTTGTTTATTCAAGTATAATTACATAATTTTTCTTATAAACAGTGGCCGAAAAAACAAGGCTTTTCATACTTCATACGTAATGCACATGAACGGGTTACACACCTCTCGCATGTTATTATCTTTTTGATTATTTTTTGATTGGGTAAGGTTCATCATATTTATTTGTACATAACTTTTCATCCTGACACTTATTAACTACGTCTTTAGCTTATTGGGTGAAAAATTTAGTCCCACTTTTCGGTATAGACTTACACAGAAACCCCGTGCTATTCATAATCGTGTCGATTTTCGCCTTGACTTAAAATAATAAAATCTGAAGAATACAAGTGAATAACTCATAATACAAATAATAAAGAGAACATGAACCTTTGCTAATAAGAAAAACCCAGTAAAGAGTCATCACGTTTGATCTGACGCCCCCTCCGAAATCCCTAAGAGCGTGACGTAATTTATGGAGACAGGCCCAAAAGGGGCATAAAAATAAAATTTTTAAATAAATAAATAAGAGTATAATAATAATAATTAGAACTAATGCTTGCTACTGACTATCAAAATATTCAATGTCAGAGACCATAGTCGTAATTTTGAACATTTGGTCCTAACACGTGAAGACCTCGCGCCTTGAATAACGTCTCCTTCCCAAGTCCCAAGTCACCACAAGAAAGACCCAGCAAGTGGGGTATTAGGCCCCGTGTTTCTGTTCTCAGGATTGGCGTTTCACTCTCGCGTTCCCATTTAGCCCCACTGGGATTGGATATGTAAGCTGTACAAGCAAGCAGCGCGTGGCCCACAGCGGCGGTGTGTCGCCACTATACTTGAAATGAAAGGCACTTAATTGTCGTCTCTGGAGAACATTGCGCTACTCAATGCAAGAATCGTACTTTCAGTATTTCCTGAACAGCTTTCAGTGCTAGACTGATTGTACCCGCGATCACTACTTGCAATACTCAAGCCTCGACCTCCACTACTTCGAATAGTACGCGCTCGAACCATGCGGCGAACGACCGCTAATTGATTTTCGCGGTTACCCAAAGACTCGGCTTTTAACGTTTTTTTTTCTAATTGTTGTTCTTGTTTTTTAACTGAACCTGGTGCAGTGACTCTAGTGCTTACGACGTCTTCGGTTTAAGGAGTACTTCTGACGTTGGTTGCCTTGTTCACGATGGTGAGCCGATTTGGCTATTTAGTACGAAGGCTGTTATGATCTCTGAATCTGAACCGGAAAAAAATTTTTAAACAAAATTTGATGGATTTAGACCAGTAAATAAGTTTTAGTTTTTTTTTGTTTGTTTTCATTATTTATTTTTCAGATTTAGAGATCGTTTTGATATTGCTGGAGTGACTTGGGCATACTGCCTAATTTGGTTAACATTTTGTTTTATGGAGATTATTTTATGTGGGACTCATCGTTTGACCTAGAACGAGAAGATTCTTTGATGCTGGAATTTGTAGAGCAGATTATTAAAATCAAGAGCATTCGACTACTAGTTTTGCAGATTTTGGAGTGAAGAACCTTGTTCTGGTTCTGGGTATGATAGATTTTAGAAGAATCGAAGGGGGGAAAATAGATTTTTAGCTATTTTGTTGCATTTCTTGAGCTGGGGCAGAAAAATTTTTAGTCTCTGTAGAATTTCGAGGTTTCGCTTATTTAGCTTCTGTAAAAAAATATTGAATTAATTGAGGTAAAAGAGATCTTTAACCACTGACCCATTTCATTTATGGTTTGTCTACAATGTTAGTTCAATGTTAAATAATTACAATGCAGAGCACTCTTCATGTGATGATTTTAAACATTCGAGGCGATTTATTGTTTTCAAACATCCTAGTTTTCGATCTTCGAGAATTTTATTGATAAAATGGAATTTTTTAGACTTTAAGTTACACTTATTTAAAAAGAATGATTTCCACATAGTACTTAGATTTATGGCGTCTATCAACTTATGATTTTTTAATTCTTAATCCAAATTTTCATGTTTCACCTTTATAGCAATTCTTATGTTGTAAGGAATTGGAGAATTTCGATCTTCATGATAAATAACATTTGTTATAATTGTTGAAAGCTTAAAACAATTTTAACTCAAAGTTTTCAACCTTTCAAAATCATCAACTTGACAAGTATGGAATTAAAAACTCTGATTTTCGAATCCTTGAAAAAGTTGAAAATATCATACATGAAGTTAAAAATCCTACTTGATATCCATACAAAGTATAATTTTCGATATTTCGAATTTGCAATGTAGGAAACTCGTTGACAGTGTCATCTCAAGTATCTCATAAAAAACTTGAAATTATTGTAACCTATTCTTGATTTTTTCAACTTGACTTCCTCATTATTACAATTTACTACTATTAGTTTAAAAATTTAATGACATTCATGACTCTCCAGGATTAAGAATCCGAATTTTTCAGCTTTCTTCGATGATTGAATTCTTAAAACTCATTTCATTCTCTTCGATTTTCGCATGTTCATTGTTCTACAAATTTCAATAATCGAAATTTCAATAATTCGCTAACGAAATTTTCAAATTACAATAAGTTCATGATTTTCTTAATGTCAATATCTGAATTGGCGACTTTCTTTAATTTTGGAATCCCTAAAACTCATTACGTTCTTCTCAATTTTCGAATGTACAATGTTCTAGAATTTAAAATGATTTTTTTTTTTTTTCAAATTTCAATGACTTTCATGATTATCAAAAATTCAGGGTCTTAACTCTGATCTTTCTTTAATTTTTGAATCCTTGGCTACTTATTAGATTCTTTACATAGTTGATGTTCTCGAAATTTCAATGACTAACATCTCAATAAAATGCTATCAATGTTTTAAATTACAGTGCCTTCAATGTTATTTAAAATTTGGTTTCCAAATACTTAACTGCATCTAATTTTCAAATCTTGTAACACTTTTTAAATTCTTGCTAATTATTCTATGGGTAATGTTCTCAAAATTTTGATAATGAACATCTACATTATTTACAACAAAAGTTTCTATTTTCAATGACTTTCATGATTCGCTGAAATTCAGAATCCAAATTCTGAACTTTCTTCAATTTTAGGTTCCTTATCACTTAATGCGTACATTCTTCTGGATTTTCACATGTTCAATGTTTTGAAAATTTCAATAATCAATATCTCAATAATTTGCTACAAAAATTTTTAAATTTTTATGACTTTCATCATTGTCTAGAATTCAGTACATCAATTCTAAGCTTCATCTTCATTATTTCAAAAATATCAGTAATTACCACCCTAATGATTTTTTACTGAATTTTAAAAATAAAAAGAACTTCAATGATTGTTTAAAATTCATTATCCATATTCTCAACTTTGTTATTTTTCCTGATTCCTAACACTTATTATTTTCTTCTTAATTTTCTCGAAATTTCGAAGACAAGTATCTGAATGATTTGCCACAAAAAATTTTCTAATTTCAATGAACTTCAGTATCTGAATTCTTAACTCCCTCCATTTCGAATCCTTGATTTTCAAATGTTTAATGTTCTCGAAATTGACTTAGAGGCTATTGGAAGCATTATGTAAAAAGTGCCTTTCGCTGCGTGAAACCCGAGAAAACCGCGGCACCGTCTCTTCACTTTATACGGAAAGTAGATCGCGCGTTGCAGGGATATTTGAAAAATCGGTAAAAGCCTCCTCGAATTATTGCTGCAACGACTGCTGAGTCAAGTCGAGGCGAGGTTGGGAAAAAATTTCGTTCCGTTTCCTTGGCCGAAGCTTTCAAAGCGAACGCTAATTCAAGGAGAAGGCTGACAGAACAAACAGGCGAAAAACCACTCGATTTCCATACCACTCTCTAAATTTACTAGAGTCCATTTTCACTTTTTATGGAATCAAAATGTTGACTTTCAAATCAAAGATAATTTCATTTATTTTCAAAAAGGTTGAAGTTTGAGTTTATGTTATATTTCACTAAAAATAATGAGCAGATTAAGAACGAAAACCAAATTCGATTTCATGAGTAAAGAAAAAACTTTAACTTTTAAGGAGTAAAAATACGTTTGTTTAGACAAACAAGAAGTTTGATTTTGAATTTGATTGAAATGAGAAAAATATTGTATTTTTTGTGTTCTCGAGTGAAAGGAAAAATTTTTTTGATGAGAGATAACTTACTACAATCAATATTCTAATCTGAGATATTGAGAACTGTATTAGGTTTCATTTCATCATCAGACATAAAATTTTTGGAAACACTGGAAACTTCGAATCGTTGAACATTTGAAAATCATCTACAACGACTTTTTGCGAGTAAAAGCAAATATATTATCTAATCGTTATTTTTTCAAAAATTTAGGGATCATGTATATACACAAAACTTAGAACAACATAAATATAATACATTTTCCTATATCAGTTTTCTGTACCCAAAGAAGTCTTAGATTTTTATGAATGGTAAACTTCCGAAGATTCTAGTCATTCAGTGTTCTCGAATGTTGGAGAAGTAACGGTATTTCGTAATACTACTGACAACGGTCGCTCGAGAATCAGAAATCGCAGGTGCGATTTCTGATTCTCGATGATCGATAAATTAAGAACCCCAAAAAAATGAAAGAAGAATCAAATGACTGAAATTTTGATTGTAATCAAGTTTTTTAAAAATTTACTCATTATTAGATTTTGAAACATGTTGAAAATTTACGGCATTTTGAATCCTGTGAAGATCTAGTCTTACATTGATATGTATTTCAATCTTGAAACGTAGTGAAATCAAATACAAAGCATAGTTTTTGCAGTTTTTGTGGAAAAACTAATAATTGTGTAAGAAAATTTGAACGAATTTTTGTAGATTGGAGAATCTTTTTGCTTCAGCACTAATGAACGTTTTGATAATTCATTTTTCACAAAAGAGCAATCAAATTTTTTGAATCTTTGGATTTTCAGATACATAAAACATAGAATTTGAAGCTTGTAAGAAAAGAAAACAATTCCAAATTCATGGATTTTCTATTCTAATAATTCTAAATTCTAAATATTATGTCTAATTTGCAAAAAACATGAAGATGTCCAGTTCTCCAAAACTTAGAAACATAACATAAACACTCCAAAAGTGTTTATACTCAACTGGGATAAATCAACGAAAAGCAAAAACGGAGGAGAAATTCGTTTTTCACGTTTTCTAAAAATAGCACGTCGCGTGAATAACGCTCTCCTTTTTTCCAGAGCCTGGCTTTTATAGTTGATTTCCGAATTTCGCAAAGATCCTGGTTCATCGACGATAAAAAACTCTCCCAACCGTGAAAATGTCGGGTTACATGATTTCATTTGAAAATTGCAGCTGAGATCGTGCACGCCAATTTGGACGTCTGTGGCGACACGCGCAGACATCACCCATAATAACATTTTTATTTTAAGTACAATTATTAATGTAATATCTTTTTTTACTTTCAAACATTGCTTTCACTATTTATTCAAGTGATTTTCAATATTCTGTCATTATTTTCCCACAAATAAATCGCAAAAAGCACTACTTTTTCGGATTCTAAAGGGAACTCCCCTCTTAACCCAGCTGAAAAAATCCAATTGGTTTTACCAATTGGTCGGGCTATTGGCAAAACCAATTGGCAAATGGGCATTTTGCCAATTGGTCCGACCATTTGGAATTGCCCATTGGTCCAACGATGGTCCGACCAATTGGCAAACTTAATGTTCTGTCCGATTGGCAATCATAATCGTCGGGCCAAATGGCAATTCCAAATGGTCGGGCCAATTGGAAAAATGCCAATTCGCCAATTCGTTTTGCCAATAAATGTGAATTTAGTTTATTAGAGATTAATGATGCAAATATTTAATTTTTTCACCCTCGGTGGAATTGGTAAAATTCTGCCCAATTTCATAAAAAAAATTGTGAAACGACATCGCGTTCCCGCCCGATACCAATAATTATATATTATAGTTTATGTATCAGCGCTAAGCTTGTAAAATGAGAAAAATAAATTGACTTCCATCTCGTGGATCTCGCAGTAACTACTGGAGTGGCGCGGAATATTCAAATTTGAGAGCGGCATATTTAAAAATCCGGCGCTATACCAGTAGTTACTGCGAGATCCACGAGATGGAAAACAATTTTTTTTCCTCATTTTACAAGTTTAGCACTGATACATTAAGTATAATGCATAATTATTGGTATCGGGCGGGAACGCGATGTTGTTTCACAATTTTTTTTATGAAATTGGGCAGAATTTTCCCAATTCCACCGAGGGTGAAAAAATTAAATATTTGCATCATTAATCTCTAATAAACTAAATTCACATTTATTGGCAAAACGAATTGGCGAATTGGCATTTTGCCAATTGGTCCGACCATTTGGAATTGCCATTTGGCCCAACGATTATGATTGCCAGTCGGACAGAACATTAAGTTTGCCAATTAATTGGTCGGACTATCGTCGGGCCAATGGGCAATTCCAAATGGTCGGACCAATTTTTTCAGCTGGGAAGTGACTTTTTTAAACCAATTACGACGTGATGTGAGTGTTATGTGAAAAACGTCAGAATTATTTGCACTTATCTGGAAGCTGGAACTAAAGAATAGTAAATCGTTATTCATAATTGGAGAGTTTTCAACAACAGTTGAACAGTGTGGGTCCTAACTCAGGCCCATGCACACAGTGGTCAGAGTCCCTTTTGGTGGTTGATCAAATGAATTTGCAAGATTTTGTACTTGTTTGCAAGATTTTGAAATGTTCGTTCAATGAAGAACGTAGAAACTTATTCATTTTCACCTTAGTCAATTCCACACCTACAAAATCCTTCGCTAATCTATGTTCCCATCGAGCGTGGTTTCTCGGTCAGCGCCGCGACCGCTGTTTTGTCGGTCTTTTTCGAAACAGCCTCTTGCTACAGTACGCTGTCCTCTCACTTTCGTCGTTCGATAACCTCGCACCGCGTAATTTTGCCCGAAATACACGGCCGATTTTTGCACCTTTTTACTTCGTGCCCGCCGATTTTTCACCAATGACGCAAACTCCATCGTAACAAGCGATACGGGGTGTCCCGCATTAGCCCGCGAGCGAAAAGGCTTTTTTTTCGAAAATGAGCCGACCGAACGAAACGCTACTTTCTACACGCTTCTCCTTTGATTTCGTGCTTTTTTTATTTATCTCTCGCTTTGCGGCTTTATGTGGGTTGCGAGCGAACGAGGACTCGTTAACCTGGAAAAATAGCGTGGGAAAAAATAAAGCAAGACCGAGCGGGGTTCTAAGAGACGCACGGCGCAGGCATTTTTCAGGCTACTCACGTTGCATGTAATTTCCCCACTTCCGGCGGGGCTTTTTCCTCCGGTAGAAAGGCTCTTCACGTCCTTCGCATCCGGCTTGTCGCTTTTTCGTTGCCAAATGCTCGCCAGATTCAGAGTTTTCGAGACATGCCTGAATGTTTTCATTCTGACTTTTTGTCATTTTCATTCAGTTTTTGGGATTATGGAGATTTAGTTGATGGTTGCTGGTCAGTGGGGATGACATTAAGGTCTTGAGATTTTAAACATGCTTCTCATGGTGGTTGCTTTAAAAAAAAACCTAAAATAATTTAGTATGGCATAGGTGCGCGTAACTTTCAGACGCTACTGTAAGTAAACAATTGTTCTTACAGAGAAAAGTTTTGTACAAATATTGTAGAGAATCATTTGAGGTGCAACTTTTGTTTCAAAAATATTTGAATAGCTCCAACAAGAGAAAAGTTAGTTTCAATAAAAAATTTTGCAACTCTCTTTTTTTTGCATCGGTTTTTTTACGATACAAGAATTCACCTCTTTATTCATGATAGCGGACAACCTGCAGAGGGTTCATGTTTGTTCAATTTTTCTGAAAATTTGTAAAACTAAATTGTAGAGCACTGAATCCGAAAAAATTGAAGTCTTCGAAATCTTTACTGAATCAATCAACTTGTAGAAATACTGAAAACATTCAGAAAATAATACTGAAAACTCAAAAAATCGATGTACTCTTATCTGAATAATTCCTTATGCTGTTTTAAAAATCTATAACTTTGATTTCCCAAGCATGAAAATCCTTAAGAATAAGTACTAGAACATCAAATTCTATAAATCTGTACAGAAATTCATAGAAATACTAGGAATGTGCAAAAAAGTACTAAGAATTCTAATAAAACCTAATAAATGCGAATAAAAATGAGAAAAATAAATAATGAAGAAGACTCTATAAAAATACTTCTCTCTGAAATATGGAATAGAATATTGGAAATTGTAGATATTATTGTCAAATCTATTGATTTCTATAAATTTGTAAAATCATTCGAAAATTCATTCAAAATCTATGAAAATCCTGGAGAATTGAAGAGAATTTCAGGATACTAAAAAATATAAGCAATGCAAAAAAGTACCAAGAATCTGCATAAAACTTGGAATCTATACATCAAAGTGTATTTCAAAATATACGACAATCCCAAAGTTTTTACAAAGTTCAACTCTACATCATTTTTGAGACATCTTTACAGATATACATAGAAAAAGTAGAAATATATTTAAAAAATCCTACTAAACCAAATAAATATGAATAATACAATAAATAATTTAAAAAAAAAACTAGACATTTTTGTCAGACCATGAATCTATAGGAATATGTTTTCCTTAACTAATACAATGATCGAATATTGAAAATTTGTATCCATAACTTTTGAGTTCCTCAAATTTTAACAATTTGAAGAAAAATTTGAAAATTCACACAGAATCTATGAAAGTACTGGGAAATCGAACAGGATCTCAGAAGTATTAAGATATATGAGCATGTTGAAAATACAATGAATTTGCGAAAAACTTGGATTTACTACATCATAATTTTTTCTACAATCCATGAATATATCCAATTTTTTTCAAAATATTAACTTTAAAAATTGAACCTACAAAATTGGATGAATTTAAAAAAAATTTAACCTACAAAATTTAAACAAATTTAAAAAAAAAATTTAACCTACAAAAAAGTAACAAACACAGCTAGGAATCGATAAACACGAGTACTCAAAAAATACTTAAAATAATATAAATCTATAAAATTCACGAAATTGACGGAATTTCAAACAAATTTTCGGAATTTCTAAATAAATTCATGGGTGAACTCTAGGCTATTAAAAGTACTAGAAAATCTTCAATTCAAAAAGAAATTCTAAGGAATACAATGTATGTATATTCAAACAATGTAAAAAATCAATAAAATACTTCAAATCCATGCAGTATGATTTACTCAAAATATGATCAAAATTTCAAAAATCTCCAATGATTCCAATCTTAGAGCTTTGAATTTTAAGAATCTTTATAAAAATCCATAAAAATTCTGAAAAATACATAATACTGTATAGATATGTACTGAACAAAAACTGAAAGTACTAGAAATTTATAAGGTTCAATCTTTATAGACACTGTCTTTTAAAAAATATGTAAAAAGACGAAAAATCAAATAACTATCTAAATTTGTACCATTGATTTCTATGTGCCTATTCACAAAATAATTCAAGAAAAAAATGGCTTAAGTATAAACCACTTTAATTCTCAGACCACCTAAATAAAAATCTCTTATATTTTGTATAATAATCAATAAAACTGTTGATAATTTTCATTTATCAGCAATTCAACTTCCTTGATCTCTTTTTTCCTAATTCGAATTTTCAAAAAAAATTGTGGTTTCTTTGATTGAAAAGGCGCCGACAATTACCAAGAAGAAACTAAATTATTTTCAGTTCTCCAGAGAACAGTCTTTGCATCAGTTATCCCAGAAATCCGTTATTATCATATTAATTCCTACGCGTTGTATTTTAATGAGTTTCATAAAAGAAAGAAAAAATACTCGGGTTTGAAACAAAGCGCCGAGGTCAATTGGAAAGCTAAGCTTGTGACGAGACGAGAACGGAACAGCTAGCGGTTTGCGGTACTTTCGATCGAGCCCCAAAGCCTCGTTTCTTGCTATAGGCGTGGCTCCGCGAATATTGTCCTCTGAATTATGATCAGGAGATTTAAATTCACTCTACACTCTTACTTCATTAATCACGTTTTTCATTTAATCGTTTTTTTCTTACTTTATACCCAAAAATAATAATTAATTCATTTTAATGTAATTATCATTGTCGATATAATTTTTATACGCAAAATGCAAAGTTGTTTTCATCATTCAACGCCAATTCAAAAAATATCAAAAAGTCAAACCCAACGCAAACGGGTTTAAGCACAAAAAATTTTAGGAGCAAACCTGTCTTCGATTTTTGTAGAATTAATAATTTCCTACGCAAATTCATGCATCATAAAAATGTAACTCATGAAATATTAGGCAATCAAAACATTTTTCAAAAAATCAACAGAATTTTGTATCTTACGATAACTTCAAGAGCCCAGAAAAAATTATAAAACAGAAAACGTAAAAGTACTCATTTTCTATAAGATATTGCACAAACGCATCGCATATAAAATAAACCCCGATCGTACATAGAAATCACGGCAAGTTTCTCTTATTGAATTGTCATTCATTAATTCGATGAGGATGATTATCCCGTCCCGTAACGCGAGACACATTACCTCTGGATCATCATCGTTGAGATTCTAGAAAGCGGTATCGAAGCCTAACTGGAAAGCAATTTATATAATGTGCCATTGTGAACATGGGAAATACATTTTTTCCCGTTTGCACGCGAGATGCGCGATTACATAATTTCGAGGATCACGCCTCGATACCGATACATCATTCTTATGCACGCGAGATAATTGCCGAGGAAAGTCGGCCGCTTTTCATTATGAGCGAAGGGAAATTTTCACGACGCCGGGCAGTAATGTCCCTTTTTTGCCTCTCGAAATGGCAATGCTAATGGGGGAAGTACAGATTTTTATCATCAATATTTATGCGGGTGTGCCGTCTGAACCGCAAACATTTACATGGAGAAAGCGTATCTATAATGGAGAATAGTTTATTACTCGGAGAGTGGGGGAAATTTTTGTAAAGACATGAAGGTTGTTTTTAGGGTTAAACATCTACCATATCAAAAGAATTAATTCTTCTCTAGTAAATGTAACAGCGAAAGTACAAGTACATAAAAAATGAAACTTCACATTCAAGTAGAAGTCTTTCATTTTATTGCCACTTCTGTTATAGAATAATTTAAAAATCAGCAAATTATAAAGGAAAAAAAAATAACTGCGATAATAAAACGTTGATAAAAGTTTGATATCATGAATTTTAACAATAGAATAACTGATTTGAATACAATTGAATTTTAAAATCATTTGTTTTAGAAACTAAAATATTAAGTGAAATAGTAGACATTTACTTATTAACTCTACTTTTCAAACAAATAAGAAGAAATAAGAACTGTCTCAACATAGACAATTCTATATTTTCTACACAAGAGACCGGGGCTTTTCGAACATTGGGGCATTCTGGACACCAACGTTTATTGTGAAACCAAACAATCCCAAAAATTTGAAAAAATTACCGTGCTTTCTCATTCTATGGAGTCTTATTTTGATACCCATAAAATTTTAAAGCTCCTACTTTGTATTTCTACGTTTTATCGCAACAAGTGCAATTTTAAATGTTTTCGTTCGACTTTTGATAGTGGTAAAGTTCGTGTTTTGTAATTGTCCAAATAACTTTTTGTCACAAGTAAATAGTTCTGTATGATAATATACTAGCTTTTAACCATGGAATAATGTTTTTTATGAGTTTGACACTAATTTATCACGAATGACACTGAGCTATTCTGACATTTGCAAACGCTTTAGTAGCCATTAAATGATTGAATTGTGCATTGAAGAGGTCGAAAAATATAGATTATCCTTAATTTTGATTGTTAAAAACTTAAAATTTGGAATGAAAATTGCATTCAAACAGAATGATTTTATTATCCTATAATATTATCATCTAATATGGTAAAAAATAGAAATGGAACTTTCTGTGATTGTTTATGTTGTAAATAAACTTTGTGTAATAATAACATGTTCAGTCAATAATGAGTTTCCGAACAATAAGCTAAAGGGTACATTTTTTTAGAAGATGTCCGATTTTCCCTGGGATTGTCAAGATACTGAAAAAGAATTTTTTTAAAAAATATTGAATTGGGATGAAAATAAAAAACAGTAACAAACGAATGCATAAGTATTTTGTAGCCGAAAGTTGCACCTTCCAATATAAAAAATATAATTGATAAAAAAATGTATTTTAGATATAGCAAAATGCAAACAAAAGGAAAGTGTCCCGGTCTTCCCTACAGCGAAAATTCAAGTACACCAAACATGGACCATTAATTTAATTATAAATGTTCATAATTAAATAATTTTATTTATTTCACAGTATAACATGATGTTTCTATATCTCTAGATGGATGAGTAAATCTTGATTAAATTACTTAATTTGAAATAACTATTTATATAATTGAATTATAGTCATACAACAATGGGGATAACTCAATAACACCTTTAGTTTTTTATTATAAGCAATAAATGTTATTAAAAACATTTTGTACCATATTGTTTATGAACATTACACATTGTATTAGGAATTTTAAAGAGTCTATTTTTCAGATGAAAATGTATTGTGATCAGAAACAAAGGAGTGATCTCATTGTATCAAAAAAAAATATGATAAATATCAAAATCTTCGAGGAATTCAATTTTTTCGAATTTACAACCTAAACAATTTGAGGTGAGTTTTTAAAAATAAGAAATGAAAATAATGATTGTTAAGAAATGATCATTAAAAAAAAGATGAACCATTCGTATAAAAATGAAACTGCAAAATTTAGAAGATTCAATATTTCGATCTCCGCGAGTTACTTACTATGTTATAGTATGTATAATTTTGTAAGTAGAAAAATTGCAAAAAAATTTGTTATCGAACGAACATTAGGATTTAGATAGTAAAAAATCAATCTACAAAAGAAGTTCAAATACTAGACCTCGAAATCTGTATAATTAATTTTTTTACTTTTAAATTGTAATAATATTTGTTCTTAACTTTCCAAGATTCAAAGTTCAGTGTAAAAAAGTTACGAGACTTTGAAATTGTAAAAAAATAACATTTTTTTTTCAATTCCCCTCGAACTCGACTTACAAAAAATTGAAGATATTTAACTAACAAATTTTTGAGATTTAATGTAGATTTCATGACTAACAAAAAATAAATTATTTCCAATTTCAACGCATCGAAATATTCTGTTATGACGAAATTAGTACTTATTTTAAAAAAAAATGTTCAATTCACAAAGAACAAAACTATGTGTAAACATAAAAATTTTTAATGAAGGGACACAAATTTAAATTTCTAGAGAATTCATAACAAAGGGAAACAGAGGGTTTGTTAATAGATACCTGTTAAATTTTTGTAATATTAAAAAAATTTTCAGACGCAATAAATATATTTTTGAAAAACCTACCTCTTGAGAATTTTTTCTGTATGCACTCCTGACATAGATTGAAATAATTATCATTAAAACTGTTTACAAATAACATAACAGATAACAAGAAGACAAGAAGAACACAGAAAAACTTTGAAAAAGTTCTTTTTTTAAATTACAACAAATACCTATATTAGAAATGAATGTTTTGACAATGAAAGCTGCAATTAATAATGGCAATATGTAACGTTTGACTATAATTTAGTATTTGAAAGTTATTTCTAGTTAATTCCACAAAAATAGCTATTTGGGTAGTCGGGATATCAGTAACAAATTTAAATCGTCAAAATTTGTCATATCAAAATTCAAAGATCAGAACTCAAATTCGTACCTAATTTTGTCATATTTACCTTCCAACGAAAAATAACTGATTTTTTCACCATGCACTTACTCGACTCACTCGACTTGCGAGCAAGTTAAATGAATGTCAGCTACAGGATTGTTGTCTCGAGTTTCTTGAGATAAAATGCACGCTCCATGGTGCGAGAAACCTTGCATTGTGCGTACGATATTGAAATTTCATATCGAATCCCAAGATTTTTATCTCCTCCCTCGTTTCTTAGATTGTTTTCTTACGTATTAATTCTAAGGAGTGCGAGACTGCTTTTTAAAATGCTGACTTTTTTCTCAACAAGTGTAATGACTTATTGTCTTTTCCCAGCAAATTAATGAAAAACGTTTTCTCACGTTCTTTCAACTTTTTTTAAATACTTCAGGAACAAAGTTAAATAAAGTTACATAAATTGAACTTATGAATCTCATAAAATTTGATAGATTCGCAGGTTAGACTTTTTTTTTGTATTTCTGAACAGTTTTTTTTACAACCTAAAAAAACATATTATTTGAAACTTTTGTCGAATGTTTTCGAAATGTTTCTGATCCAAGATAATCTTTTATTGTAAAAACACGAAATTGGAGGAGAAATTTTTACGATGTAAAAAAATCTTGAAGTTGGAGTGATACTTTATGTAATGGCTACCTGCACGAGGGCAAATCGCGAGTATAAGTAGCTTGCAACGAGTGTTACCGGTCCTGTGTTCCTTTTTTGCACCTTTTTTCACCTCAATTTCTCTCATTACGCCATTATGGAGCGGCTTCGAGCTAGGTGCAAAATGAAACGAAATGATGTTCCGTATGCTGAGGAGCCTGTATATTTTCTAACATTCACATAGGCATTCTTTCCTTAGTTTTTTTTTTCTGTTTTTATTTTCTAGAACTCGTATAATACGAAGCAAGTAATTACTGTGGCGTTACATCAATACAATGTACTCGTAGTCGAGTGTAAAATGACAAGAAGTGTGCAATAACCTAGGCCAGGGTATAGCAGTTATTTTTGTGAGTGTAATGCCTTTTTGGAAAGAAAATAAATGAAAAAATATATAAGTAACCTATCAATAAAACAGTGAAACTATATTTTCATAAATAATAAACGTAAAAGATTAAATAATTAATAAATAATGAAATAATAAAAAAGTAAATGGATCATATAGTAAACAAATAAATGGTAAAATAGTAAACAAGTAAATGGTAAACTAATAAACAAGTCAATGGTAAACTAGTATACAACATGCAAGTCAATGGTAAACCAGCCAAGAAGTAAATGGTAAACTATTATACAAGTAAATGATAAACTAGTAAACTAGCAAATGGAAAACTAGTAAACAAGTAAATGGTAAACTAGTAAACTAGTAAATGGTAAAATAGTATACAAGTAGGTGATAAACTATGGAACTAGTAAATGGTTAACTAGTAAGAGGTAATGTAGTAGATGGTTAACAAGTAATGGTTAACTATGAAATGGTAAAATAAGTAAACAAGTAGATGATAAACTAGCAAATGGTAAACTAGTAATGGTAACCAAGTTATGATAAACTAGTAATGGTAAACTAGTTATGGTAACTAGTAAACTAGTAAATGGTAAACTAGTAAATAAGTTAACGGTAAACTAGTAAACAAGTGAACAAGTAAACCAGTAAACAATTAAATAGAAAATCAGTATACAAGTACATGCTAAACTATTAAACTAGTAAATGATAAACTAGTAGGAGGTAATCCAGAGTAAATGGTACACTTGTAATGGTTAACTAGTAAATGGTAAAATAAGTAAGACTAGTAAATTAATAAATGATAAACTAGCAAATGGTAAACTAGTAATTGTAACATTGGCAACCAAGTGATGTCAAACTAGTAATGGTAAACTAGTTGTTGTCTAGTAAATAGTAAACTAGTAAACAAGTAAACTAGTAAATAGTAAACTAGTAAACGAGTAAATGGTAAACTAATAAACAAGTAAATCGTAAACTAGTTAAGTAGTAAATAATAATCTAGTTAACTAATAAATATTAAACTGATAATGGTAAAATAGTAATGGTGATCTAGTTAGGGTAAATGAGTAATGCTAAACTAGTAATGGTAAACTAGTATACAAGTAAATTGTAAACTCATAAACTAGTAAATGGTAAACTAGTAATAGTAACCAAGTAATGTTAAACTAGTAATGGTAAACTAGTAAACTAATAAACTAGTAAATGGTTAACTAATAAACAAGTAAACTAGTAAATAGTAAACTAGTAAATGGTAAACTAGTAAATTATTAAATGATGAACTAGCAAATAGTAAACTAGTAACGGTAACCAAGTAATGTTAAGCTAGTAATGGTAAAATAGTTACGGTAAACTAGTAAAATAGTAATTGGTAAACTAATAAACAAGTAAACTATTAAATAGAAAACTAGTGAACGAGTAAATGGTAAACTAATAAACAAGTAAATGGTAAACTAGTATACAAGTCAATGGTAAACTAGTTAAGTAGTTAAAAGTATCTAGTTAACTAATAAATGGTAAACTAGTAATCGTTAACAATTAATGATAATCTAGTAATGGTATATGAATAATGGTAAATTAGTATACAAGTGAATGGTCAACTAGTAAACTAGTAAATGGTAAACTAGTAAGGGGTTATCTAGTTGATCAAAATATGAAGACTTACACATTTTTTTTTAATACAAAACTGGATTGTAATTTTTGAAAATCAACAAATGTGTTAGACGCATACAAAACTATGTAGCTTAAATAAACCATAACAGTTGCTTACAAAATAATTTTTCTTCACTGGTATCTTTCACACGCCATGTTTTTAACACAATGCCTAAAAATTTCAAATAATTTCGTATAAAACTACGAATATTCGATGAAAACTATAAAAATCTTATAACTGAAGAGATATTACCGGTATTATTAGAATAATACTGTAGTTTACATTTTTGTAGCATTACTGTGCGTAACTTCTGCGATTTCGAATAAAGAAACATTTCTGATTTCTGCCATTGCAAAACGCACCATTATGCAACAAATTCTACTTTCATTTTCTTTGTATTATAACATTAATATGATTTGCATTATTTATAGAATAGATCATGAATTACTCATGAGGGTGATATTCAACGAAATGAGGATAAGAAAGGCGATACAAAATTTGTCTACTACGTAGATTGTGTCTAAATATTGTTGTGTTATTAGGCAGTGGTTTTAATTACTGACGAAATCCTATTTCGGGATCAAGGGCGGTAGTAGATGCAAGTGAATGGATTTAATACGTAAAAACACGTGAAAATGCATAAATTAACAAATTGTCGTTCTAGTGAATCGTAGGAACTTTACAGAGTTTACGAAATTTACTAACGTTTTTAATGATTCTAGATCTTGATAGAAGTTTTCAATATCTTTAACCATCTTTTAACAATGAAGCTCATTTTGATTCTTAAAAAATTGTTTAAAAATAAGAAGGTTACGTTAGTTTCACTAAATTTCCAACATTTCCTTCAATTTAAAATTTTCACTGGAATTTTCCAAACTCTTAAAATTTCTCAAGTTTTATGAAAATAGTAACAAATAGTGGAATGCTCGATATGTATAAAAATCAAAAACATTTCAATCATAATACTAACAATTTGAAATTTTTTTACTTTTATCAAAATTCGTCCAACTGGGGATTTTTTGTATTTTTTTCAAACATTGTTCAAGGTTTTAGATTTTGTTGAAATATGTGTAAGCAATTTTAATCATATTTCGGAAAAATATGATTATGAGCATAGTTACAAAATTAATGAATATTCCTAGAAATACATCAAATGTTTCGTATTTCATACAATTATTGACACACTGGAATTTGTAAGTAATTATTATCTAGAAGAACATCGGACACCATATACAATATTTTATTAGTTTCTTGAATTTTATGAAATTCTGTTCGAATCTAGATTTTTCGTGACTCTTTGATATCTTTCAAGTTTCGCATACGCTTATGAGAAAATATGTAAAATCAGCACCTAGCATAGTTCAAAAAAAATGTGATGAGAAGCATATTCATAAAAAATTGATAATTTACTGAAAATTCTAGAGATATTATTAACTTTATAAAATTATTAGAAAACTTGATTTCCAGTTAATTGAAATTCTAAAAATATATCAAACACCATACAAACTATCCAGAATCTCCCCAATTTTATCAAAATTCGTTCAACTTTTAGAAGTTTTCGTAATTTTTCAACACTTTTTAACTTTTTCATATTTCTATTGAGAATTATGAAAGCAGTCATGCATATTTTAGAAAATATGTTAATGAGCACAGTTAAAAAATTATTGAACGTTTTCTAGTAATTTCATAAATGTTACTAATTTTATCAAATTACCGACAATTTTCGAAATTTTTTATTGTTCCGAGCTTCTTGTGATCTTAAAAATTTTAAACATAATTCTAACTGTTCAAAACTATCTAAATGATATAAAAATATGTTGAACTCAGAAAGATTTGAGAAAGTTGGTGATACTGTTCAGGTTTTTTAAATTTTTTTAACAATTGAAAAATATAGTTCTTTTCTATTTACAAGTTCATGATAAGTGCTGGCAATTATCATGCTCCTAAAAAGGGACATCATGAACATTTCGATGAAATACTATTATGAACATGATATACGGAATTCAGGTAAATTTTTTGAAATGCAACAAATTCTCATCATAAATAAACAAATTTTTTAAGAAATTCTTAAGCCAACAAATAAGACAAACAAATCCTTATTGAGAAATTTTCTGAAATTCAATGACTTCTCTGTCTTTCGAAGTATTTAAAATTTCAATGTTACATAAACTATTTAAAAAATTGAAAATGTTTCGGATATTTTTCCATTTCATCAAGTGATTTATGTCTTATTAAAAAAAAAAAATAATAATAATAATTCATTTATTGAAGAAATGTAATAATCAAGATAATTTACAAAATTTATGAACAATTTCTAAAAGACAACAAATTTTTTGAGTTCGAGAACAATATCGATAATCTCTAGAATTTCGAATGCCCATTCATTTTTCAAAATTTCTATCATATCAGATATTGAATTATATTTATCAAACGCACAACGTTTCTCTAAGGCACTTTTGTCACGTCTAATTATAATTTTAAAGTGGGATATTAACAATTGTGATTTCAAGATTCAACGTTTTGAATATCTAAATTCTTGAGTTTTTTAATTCCACAATATCTCCTTTCATAAATTCTCTACTAAAAGTGTAAAAACAAAAAAATTTCATTGATACATCAACATACTTTCCAATAACAATGCATACATCTTTATTCCAATTCACTAAGCACCTGTAATTTCTAATTTGTATACATAAAAGATCCACGAAAACTCATGGATGCCAATTGAATGAACAAATGAAAAGAAAGTTGATAAACAGGCGCCCAGTCGAATACAAATTGCTGAGGATAAAATTTCAGGAGGCGATACATGGCCTCCAAACTCGGAATTTTTGTGTAATTTTTTCCTTCTCGCCTTGAGCACGATTGTTCGTACAATTGTGCTACATTGTGAGTTTAATAGTTGTATAATTCTACTATAGCTATAGCTATATCTATATCCGAGCGAGAGAAACATTCACTCGAGCGTGACGAACGGGCGATCCGACTAGACCTATATAAACCGCTGCATGCCATGCACCGGAAAAAGCCTCGGGAAATACATATTATGAAGTGTTCAGAGTGCATTGAACCTTCATACAGCTACACGCTAAATAACCGAAACAGGATTTTTCTCGTCTTAAAAAAGAGCAATGTATACCCAATGACTAATTATGTTCAGAAAAGCAGTTTCAAAGTGATGGGAGTACCAATCTACCTTCAAAAGTTAAAATATCGTGATTCCAAGTTTTCTTCGCCAATTTTCAATTTTTGCTTAAGTTCCTTTCGCATAATTTTTACAAATAATGCCTATCGCTTGCGAAACAAACAAAAAAGTGTTTTGTGGAAGAGATAGTATTTTAATTTTGTTTTTAATTTTTGAGAAGTAGTCAATACAACTCCGTTTGTGAGCTTATGTTTTGGAAGTGTCTTGAAGTTCAAGTTATATTTGGCTGATAATTTTTAGCTAATACTAAAAGTTATACTAATACATAAATAACTTACGAGTTTAACTCATGAGTCACTCATAGATTCAAATTTCAACTATACATTTAACTGCTAAGTGACTCATAAGTTATATTTCTGGGTAATTCGTGAGCCTCAAGTTTAACTATACGTTCAGCTTAAAAGAGACTGATAAGTTTGAGTGTGAACTACAAGTTTAATAATTAAGTGAATTGTAAGTCTAACTTATAAGTAAATCATGAGTTGATACTTTAACTACAAGTCCAAATGAAAAGTGAATTTAAAGCTTAACTTCTAGGAGACTTAAGTTGATATTTAGATCGTAGGTTTAACAGGTGTTAAACTAAAAAGTTTAAACTTGGTAAAAAAGTTTAACTTATAACTATCTTGTGGGTTTAACTCAGAGAAGACTTATAAGTTCAAACTTTAACAACATGTTTAACTCGTGAGTGGCTCAAATTTCGACTGAATGACGACTCATAAGTTTTAACCTAACATGTAAGAGTGGTTTTTTAGATTTAACTTCTAAGTTACTCATAAATTAAATCACTATAAGTTAAACTATTCATTGACTTATGTATGTGACTTTTAAGTTCAACTTGAAGCTGACTCATATATTTCAATTTGAAATATAAGTTTAACTTGTAACTGTCTCATAAGTTGAAAATCAAACTGCAAGTTTAATTTATAAGTGACTTAAAAGTACATCTTAATTATTACTTATAAGATAAAGACTAATATCTTACATATAAGTGTATTTCATAAGTTTAACTTCTAAATTACTCATGAGATGAACCTAAACTATGAGTTTGACTTATAAATGACTTATATATGTGACTTTGAAGATCAACTTGAAGCTGGCTCATAAGTATCAATTTAAAATATAAGTTTAACTTTTAACTGACTCACAAGTTGAAACTCCAACTGCAAGAATAACTATTAAGTGACTCGGAAGTTTTACTTATAAGCGACTGATAAGTTTAAACATGGTCTATGAGTTTCACATATAAATTGCTAATTGATCTAACTTTGGAGTGAGTCAAGTTTAAACTTTAAATACATGTTCAAATCATGAGTAGCTCATAAATTTTAACTTGAACTGCAAGTTTAACTTATGAGTAATTATCCACTACTTGTAATCCATTACTTGTTCAACTTAATATTGACTCATGAGTTCAAACCTAGCATATAAGTGTAGTTCATAAGTTTAACTTCTAAGTTACTCATAAATTCAACCTAAATTATAAGTTGAACTTACAAATGACTTCTATATGTGACTTTTAAGTTCAACTTGAAGCTGACTCATAAGTTTAAACCAAAACTGCTGGTTTCACTTTAAAGTGACTTGAAAGTTTAACTTATATGTATGAGACTCATAAGTTCAAATTTGACCTATAAGTTTCACTCATGAATGACTCACAAGTCTAACTTTGAAGTGACTCATAAGTTTGAACTTTAAACGTAGAAGTTAAACAAATTAATCACCCATAAGTTTAAACCTTAACCATGAGTTATCCATTACTTGTTATTCATTACTTGTTATTCATTACTTGTTATCCATAACTAGTAAATTATTTCTTGGTATCCATAATTTTTTATCCATTACTTGTTATCTATAACTTGTTCAACTTAATGTTAATTCATAATTACAAACCTAACATATAAGTGTAGTTCATAAGTTTAACTTCTAAGTTACTCATAAATTCAACCTAAATTATAAGTTGAACTTACAAATAACTTCTATATGTGAGTTTTAAGTTTAACTTGAAGCTGACTCATAAGTTTAAACCAAAACTGCAAATTTCACTTTTAAGTGACTTGAAAGTTTAACTTATATGTATGAGACTCATAAGTTCAAATTTGACCTATAAGTTTCACTCATGAATAACTCACGAGTCTAACTTTGAAGTGACTCATAAGTTTGAACTTTAAACGTAGGAGTTAAACAAATTTATCACCCATGAGTTTAAACCTTGACCATGAATTATGCTCATAACTGACTTATAAATTATAGCTCTAATTTACAATTGACGTTTAACTTAACAACCATCGTTTCGCATAACAAAATTCCCCACTTCCGACAGTTGCCCATGTCGCTCCTCATGTAAAACCGCCCATGTTTCTTGTGTACGACTGTAATCGACTGTAATTACGATATGTAATTTTGTGCTCAGGTAACGACAGCGACATCGGCGACGGCACTTCTGTGCCTGATTCTGCTGCTCGTTGGTTTCACAGAGAACACGGAAGGTGAGTCACGAAATCGAGTTTTGCGGCGAGAGTGATTTCGCGGGCCCGATAAATCACTCTCCGGGGGCTAATAAAAATTGCCAGCAAATTGTTTCCTGATTCTCCCAAGAAAAACGAAATGTGTCCCCTCAAGATGAGAGCCGCTCGTTACGGTAGCACGACAATCTTATCATCAGGCCTTTCTTGCCCACTTCCTTTTTTTACGACCAGCACTTTCGCTGCTGCTTCGGACAATTAGAGTAAAAACCGGAAGCGCCTTGACTTGTCGCACATTATAATCTAATAATTGCCTGCACCGGTATTCAGATATATCATTACGATTCGTACAATGCCCAGACATTTTTTTCTACTTTATTATTAATTTAATTCTGGGACTTCGTAGTCTGCATTTTAATTATCAACAGCTACAGGTTTATGGATAAGAAATTTTTTGAAAGTCGGGTTTATCGCACGTTATACGAGGATGAGAATCGTGATTTTTATTTCCTGGGTAGAATGGGAGGATGAAAATTATGATGGGGATGTCATTAGAGAATATATTAAGATTCTGAACAAGATGTAAAATGAAGGATTGCAGAAGTTTCATAATTCAACTTTGGAGGATATATATATGAATTTGGCTTGATTTGGCTTGAAAAAAATGTGCAGGAGCGAGAAAAAGATTTCGGAGGCCAACTACAGAGAGCCCGGTTGTATCTTCAGATCAGGAAGTCTCAGCTAGTGTAAATCGGGTCAAGTTGACCAGGCATCGAGGAGGCTTGAAAAGCACAAAAAATGAGCTTCAGTCGGGAAAACCTGGTGATTATAAGGTGAGTTAAAAGAAATTTTGTTGAATTTGATTGCTGGGTAATTTTTCGAGAGCTACTTCGAGCAACTAAATTTTCATGAATTAATGAGAACGAAGTGTAAGATTGAAGTACTACACACAGGAAGTATCACTCATTCTTATCAATAAAAAAGTACTTTTTGAAAGTATTTTTTATACATACTCACGATTACAAACAATATTAATTTTTTCTTACAACTTTATGACTATACTATAGATATCCCTTTTCATTGAAACCTGATCATGTTTCTGGAGAATTTTGGAAAATTTCAGTGTCATTGTGAAAAAATTAAAATAAGGTATACTGTAGCAGGCAAAATAATTAATGTATAGATATCATTTTCTATTTTAATCGTACACTGTCAGAAATTTTTCTATTAAATTAAAAAAACTGTTTTCGAAGCAGATTTCCTACGTCGTCTATTAAATTGTCTTTTCAAGTTATTGACACATATATGAAAAAAAATATACAGTCTATGAAAATACTAAACCCTCTATGAAATGGAAGTGTTATTATTGTTATATATAACAGAAATTAAAATAATTTCAACTTCAAATGATTTCTGAATGAAAATTTATATGAAAACTTTTTGAAATTTCAGTGTTTTTGAATATAATACATCGAATGTCATAGAAAAATTGCATATAAAGTCTCTTCAAATTCATTTATTATTAAAAAAAGTATTTCAACAATATGTATATCCAATATGAAAATAATATAAAAATTTATAAACATGAAACAAATGAAAATTTTAAGAGAAAGTCTATGAAAGATGTTGGAAATTTAGAAATTTTTTGACAATATACATATTTTGAATTTACTGAACAATATTCGTTTCAATCACAATTTTAAGATATTTCCATGGTTTTCTTCATGTAAAACAATATCTAAAAATTCAGGTGTTCCTTCTGAAGATAAATTATTTACCGATAGATTTGGCGATTGAATAAGGTCTCTGAATGCGGAAAAAAAAAATCTGGAGTTGGAGGAAAATTTAACAAACGAAACCTTGAAATTCTCACTTCACAAAGAAAAACCCTCTTGAGAAAAATCATAAAATTTTCTGAACAATCTGATTTTTGATTTTCGTATAGCATTACTATTGACACCAAAACACAAATTCCAAGTTTCTACATTGAGTTAAATAATTTAGATCCAGAATTCAAGGTATATGTTATTTTTAGACACAAAACCATGTTTCTTTAAAAATTTTAGCAGTATAAGAAAAATCTATGCCTTTCATTTTTATAGTTTAAATTGCAATATTTTCACAGAACTCGAATGTGGAGCAATTTTTCTTCAAGGAACTAAGAGTTGTACAAAAATTCTAAAAGGTTTTTAAAAAGCAAAAAATGAAAAACCGCTGTTCATGGCAGAAAATAGAAGTTTTTGAATCTTCAAAATTCACATTAACTGAGTCAAAACCACATCTTACTATACCATGAAATTTTCAATTCAATAACAAATTTAAAAAAAACATATACTTAGCATACATTTGACCATACAAAAAAAAGTTGAAGTATTCTCTTGAATTCCGTTTTTTTGTTTACTTTTTTTTACCATTTAGAAACTTGTTTCGCCCATAAATCATACGTTGATTCCTGTTCATGATTATTATTTTAATGAACTAAAAACAAATATAAATACTTATAAACAATATAAAAATAAAGCTAATTTTATTCGAAAAAGAACTTTTTTTATTTTTATTTTGTAAACAATAACAAATTGGAGTGTTTTTCACATTTAATAAGGTTTAAATTTATAACAGGTATGGAATATGAGAAAAAAAAACCTTTTTTATAGCTTTCTTTAACTACTTTTTTCTAGCTTCAGCTTCAAGTTTCAGGAGAAAAAAGTTGTATTTCACCTTGACAGTCGAATAAATAGAGATACACATTATTGAATCATACCACTAAGGAGTGAACAATTTTTCGTAACCTTTTGTATCTTTTTTTCCTGCAAAAATGCTAAATTGAGAAATTGACTATATTTTTTCTGCTAAACTCGTAAATTAATCCAGCTTGGAAAATCAAAAACGAGGGATAAAATTGAAAATTTTTCATACCAAATTTTCGAACCAGTGATCTACAATTTCATTTACTATCTTTATTTAAAGTGGTTCAATACATAGTCACCAAAATTCAAATTTGTAGAAAATACATTTTTAATTAATTTCCTTCATTTGAAAGACTCTAATTTTACAATTGATTCACCAGAGCTCTAGAAAAAAATTGCACATAATTTGAAACATGTCATAGAATCCACATTATCTATTGTTTTCATGTTTTGAAATGAAACTTTTAAGACCATTTTAACACCGAAAACACCTCTTGCATTTCGTCGCTCTCAAACACTATGCAACAACTTGATTGCACAGCACCTGAGAAAACCGTGTCACTAAAGTTGCAATGCCACATTGCAAAACGTCGAAATTGTGCGTTGTGCGATTATTATGCGATGGGCTACTCATAATAAACATCATTTCCCCTCATTGCTGAAATATTATGAAGAAAGAGTCGTCTAGACTAAACTAGGATAGGAAACTTGTCAGAAAACAATCTGCAATGAACCAAAAGTCACATGGCTTGTAAATAATTTTTTTTATTTCTTCTGAATTTCGGCGTGCATCAGGCCCGTGTAGAAAATGTTGCAGGATTTTCTAGTATTTTTATATACTTTAAGCATTTTGATACAAATTTTGATACATGGATTTCGAGAGTTTCGAGCTCTAAAATGTGAAATTTAATAAACTTTTCATGTTCCACAAGAATTTTTCAGAAAACATGTTTCTCAATAGATTCATATTTCTTTCAGTATCTTCCATATTTCATCAGTTTTTCCACGATTTAAAGGATTGTTCAGTTTCTTGTATATTTCTGTATAAATTTCTGGAATTCAATGCTCTATTTTTGAAAGTGGTACAGACATTTAATATTCCATAGATACACTTGTATTTTCTATACATGTATCTTCTTTTTGTATTTCCTAGTATTTAAAGAGTGTTGGAAAATTTTAAGGTTTTTTCAAAGATATATCTTTCAATTGCAAGAATCAGATTTCCTAGAGTTGAAAGTTTAAAATATTGCAGTATTTTGATCGATTTTGTAGAAAACAGTTTCGTTATAGATTTAGAGTGTCCTCAATATTTTTGAATTTTTAACAGATTTTTAAAATTTGAACATTTTGCTAGTATTATTATGGTTTTCTATACATATATATTAAAATTCAATACTCGGGAAATCAGAGTTTCTTGATTTCTGGAATCACATAAATTTTCGAAGAATCTAATAGCTTTTTGAAAAAAGTAAATAACATCTAGTATTTTTCGTATTTCATTTTTTTTCTGTATTCATAAAATTATGTAAGGTTTTCTAGCATAGGGATCCTGCTATAGATTTCAAGAACTAAGGTCTCCAGTATTTCCATGTACTTATATGCAGATTTATAAAATTTATTGCTAAAATTGTGAACATTTCTAATAAAAAGTGAAAAAGCATACTGTTTGTCGATATTTGTACAAAAATTACTTGTATATCACTCTGTTTCATCTAGAATTATAAAATTATACAATTTTTATCTGAAAATAAGACAGTTAAAAAATTCCTTATATGTATCTAAGTTTAAAAAAATTCCATAAAAAATTACAAATCGTTCTAAAAACTTGATGAAACAGATGCAAAATGAATAATACGATTTTTGTTACTCGTTACCAAAAAAAAGGAAGTCGTTCCTGTTATCGTTACTTGTTAATTAATGTAACGCGTTACGTTATCGTTACACTAAAAAATGTAACGTTTTTGTATATTATAATTTCAGTTGACTTATTGTATTTGCATTGCAGTCACTGCAAGCCTCTTAAAAAAAAAGTTGGGGAAGGGCTATACCTCCACCATTTGTTGATATTTTTTTCATCAAATAATGTTTGTATATTATAGTTGACAATATTCTATCACAATAATATAACTTCCATGTAATAAAACTATGTGCTGTATACATTAAAAAATAATCCAAACCGTCCTCAAAAAAGGCGTACAACCCTTTGAATCATAAAATATGTGTATAGTGCAGGAATAAAAAGTTTTTTTTTTAATTTATTGTGCATTCGTTATACATCTGAATGTGAAAAAGAAATAATAAACGTGTTTTTTGTAATCGTGTATTTATAAGTAAGGAGTTTCTTGTGTTTAATTTGTTGAAAACATAACAAAAATTCAATGTTTAAAGTAGAAGTTGTTGAAAACAAATGATATATATTTGAATATTTATTGATGAATTAATTTATTTACTCATTCAATCTACATCACTATGAACGGACCATGTACTGTAAAACCAAATAAATTTCAATGCATGTTATTCTACAAGTAGAACATAAAAGTTGAACCCCCCCCCCCCCCAGATACAGGTTTCTGTGCACGGGCCTGGTGTGCATTATATAGAATTTTTGTGGAATTCAAATCAAAATGTTGCCTCAATATACATCGAACGAAGAATTGCATATTTATTGGTTGTTTCATTCATTTTACCTCTGTTTAGAAGTAAAATTAGTTTTCAGAAGGAAATATTTCGAAAAACTGAGACTTACGAAAAACCCTCATATACTGACCTTTTGCAAAAAAATTCTTAACTCCTGTATTCCATTCATTCGAGTCTAAACATGTGTAAATCAAGGGAACAATTGCTAAAACTCAGCGAGTTTCTCCCAGGAATACATGCATGATCTTACAGTGCTGATGGCATCGATGGGGCATAAATCACGACTTAATTTCACTTTCCCCTCTCGTTTAGCTGGTGTGTTATTACACGAATTGGTCCCAGTACCGAACCAAAGTCGGGAAATTTACGCCAGAGGACATACAGCCCGACCTTTGCACGCACATCATCTTCGCCTTCGGTTGGCTCAAAAAGAACAAGCTCACGAGTTTCGAATCGAACGACGACACCAAAGATGGAAAGGTCGGCCTCTACGAAAAAGTCATCAACCTCAAGAAAGCGAATCCTTCACTCAAAGTCCTCCTCGCCATTGGTAGGATATTATTTTCGCTATAAGGTATTCCCACATGACGATGTAATGACTGTCAATGCATCATCGTTGCAGCATCTGGTGCATACTGATTTCTTCACGAACGTTAGGTTTAAGTGTGACTGCAGCTTTGTATGTACAGTCTGGGTGATCTGGTAGCCTTACATTGAGAGAACACTTTTGTTTCTTTGAAATGGAGCTCGTGCAAGATAAAATTGGGTCTGTTTTAGACTTTTTGGGCATTTTTTAACGTTTCTAACAGTTTTTATGGGTTTATTTGTCAGATAATGAAAAGATAAGGTCAGTTTTGGAAATTGAGGGCATTTTTTAGAGGGTTTTAATTGGTTTGATGGGTGCATGAGAATTTCAACAGTTTTACAGTATACTTCAGTTTGTCAACAAATTGTGTAAGTTTTGGAAAATTTTGGGCATTATTAAACTTTCTGACAGTTTTTATGGGTTCAAATTGTTTTGAGAGTTTGAAAAGTTTTCACGATATTGTCAGATTATGAAAAGATTGGGTCAGTTTTGGAAATTTAAGGCATTTTACAAAATTTTTAATTAGTTTGTTAAGTGTATGAGAATTTCAACAGTTTTTACAGTATATATCAGTTTGTCAAAAAAATTTATGAGTTTTGGAAAATTTTGGGCATTTTTAAACTTTTTAACTATTTGATGGGTTTTATTTGTTTCCGACATCTGGAATTATTTTTAAACTTCAATCAAAACTTTGTTTAGGGTTTTTTAAAAATTTTACACATTTTCAATAGCTTTTATAGATTATGACAACTTGAATCTTGTTTTACTTAATTGATGGTAAAAATATAAACAAATTGAAAGCTTTTTGATAATCTTTGAAACATTTTTCAAAATTTTTGAAGTAATCAACATATACATAGTAAAGAATCGTTCTTGCTCGGGATGTGTGTAAAAAAATAATTGTAGATTTGGAAATTGTTTAACAGTGTGTATATATGATACTGAAAATTTTGTAAATTCCAAAGAATGAAATACTATAAAACATTTGAAAATATACAAATTGTCAATTTTTCCGACATCTTCAACTTTTTCGACGGTTTTGATAGCATTTGTTTGTTTCGGCAATTTTTATACTTTTGGAACGATTCCGTCAGATTTTCGAGAATTTGAGTCGGTTTTGGAATTTTTGAGCATTTTTCAACATTGTTGACTGCTTTTATGAATCTTATTTGTTATGAGAGTTTCGACAGTTTCTATAGCCCAAAGTATCAAAACATTGTTTAGAGTTTTTTAAAAATTTTACACATTTTCAATAGCTTTTATAGATTATGACAACTTGAATCTTGTTATACTTAATTGACGGTAAAAATATAAACAAATTGAAAGCTTTTTAATAATCTTCGAAACATTTTTCAAAATTTTTTAAGTAATTAACATATACATAGTGAAGAATCGTTCTTGCTCGGGATGTGTGTAAAAAAGTAATAGTAAATTTGGAAATTGTTGAACAGTGTGTATATATCATACTGAAAATTTTGTGAATTTCGAAGAAAAAAATACTATAAAAAATTTGAAAATATACAGATTGTCAATAACTTGATTTTCTAAAAATTCGTAGGATTTTACAGTAAATTAATAAATTCTGTATATTGTATCTTAGAATTTTGAAAATTCTGTATAACTACGGCAACTGTGAATTACTTTGAAAATTCATGAAACTCGAAATATTTTTTAACGTATGTAGGCTGTTCATATTTTTGAAAACTCTAAAATGAATCTTCAAATTCCAAAATTTTTGAAAAATATGTAATAAAATTTTGTTAATGTGATGGATTATCGATCATAATAAAAAATTCGAGGAATATATATAATTCCAGAAAATTTTATTATTTTTCGTAAATCGTGCAGAATTTTAAAAATTCTATGAAACTACAGAATCCGTATAATATGCCTTGAATTCTTGAAGAAAAAAAAAAGTATTCTTCTCACTAAGATCGTCAGAAATAAAAAAAAAATTCAGTCATGATCAAGAAGTTCAAATAGTTTTGAAAATTAAAACCATTCCAAATTTCACCGTCTGTAAAACAGCTTATAACAATATTTTCCAAAATTTTGTAGTTTGTGAAATGTTTTATGAATTCCCTGAATTTACGGAAACTACGTAGTACAGAAAATATTTTTAAAAATCAGAAAATATTTTGCAAGACGGGCATTATCGATAATTTTGAAATTTTTATTGAACATCTAGAAATTTCGTATTTTGAAAAATCAAGAAACTTTTGGAAAGTCGAAAAATTATTGATTATTCAAAGAAATTTGAGAAACACATGAAATTCTAGGAGGTGTAGTAAAATTTTTTAGATTGTAGGAAATTTTGAAAATTACGAGCAACTGCAACGATTGCAGTGTAATATGTTGAAATCTATTGAAATGAAAAAATGTTACTGGTGGTAATCGTCGATAATTTCAACAATTTTGATATACATCGAATACTTAGAAAAGTCTGAGCGTAAAAAAAAAAAAAAAAAAAATCCCAATGCCTCGTAAAACTTGTCAAATTGTTGATCAATGTTGACGATTGGAAAAAATTCGTAAATTTTTGAACACTACAAAAACTTTGTTATATTCCCAAAATTTTTTACACTCATAAAATGTTGAATTGGAGGGAGATCGTCAATGATTTCGTAAATTTCAATTAATATCTAGAAATCTTAAAACTATTGAAAAATTAAGAAAGATTTATTGTGTAAAAAATTATCTGTAATTCTAAAAAATAAGGAAAATCTGTATAGATTCAGAAAACATGTCGAAATTTCATAGATTGGATAATTAGTTAGAAAATTACTCTGAAAAAAGGCAATAATGTATTTCTAAAATGTTTTATCGTAACAAGATGATCAGTACTTTTTGAATTTCAACGAATGTCTAGGAATGAGTAACATTTTTAATATTTAAAAAGATAAAGATCTACAGGTTTGTAATATGAAAATAAAATATCCGAAAAATTGGCAAAAATTTAGAAAATGTTGATGAACTTTAAGTTTGTCAATTTTTTCGAAAATTTAGTATAACTGAAAAAACTGAATGATACTTTCAAAATTTTTAAATATCTCAATATTTTATACCCTCGTATGGAGATCATTGACGATTTTGATGATTCTATTGAAAATCTAAAAGTTATGAAAATTTTGGAAAAAAATTAAACATTGAACAGTTTGATGAATACCAATCATTCTTAAAACTTAGGAAATGTTGAGAATCTTCGATATACCATGAATTAATTTTTTTATTGTTGAGAATTTCAGGAAACTGCAGAGACTACGTATTATTTTTAAATTTTTGAGAACTCGAGTAATTTCTTACCCCACGAGAATTATTTAAAATTGCGAAAAATTGAATAAAAAAGTCGAATTCTAGAGAATGTTTTTAAGTCATGAATATTTTTTGAATGCTGACGATTTGATAAAATTATGATTTTTTATAATTTTTCCATCTTACGTGTGCAGTTTTGTGCATTCTATGTACAAAAAAACATCATTATATTTCTCTTCCAGTCTTTAAACTTTCATTCTTTTATTTTAATTTTCGATGTAAAATATACTCATTTGTGATAAAATAAAATGTACAAATGTATGAAATTCTCTATATTTAACTTCAATACATTTAATTTATCTAATTTTCAAGTGACTTACAAAATGTTTTTAGTTTTCCAGGATTACTGGATAATTTTTTCAAAAACCTATTTTCACTGTTAGTTTTTTTAAAGAACATATGCGGAAGACTTATAAAATTTCACGATTTCGATGCATGTGTTTCTCGACAGGAGGATGGTCGTTTGGTACGCAGAAATTCAAGGATATGTCGTCGTCTCGTTACGCGCGGCAAACTTTCATTTACAGTGCCATACCGTACTTGCGCGACAGAAACTTTGACGGCTTGGACATTGACTGGGAATATCCCAAAGGAGGAGATGACAAGAAAAATTACGTGCTGCTACTAAAAGGTGCGTTTATCCTTTTTAGTTTTCTTCGTGCGATGCACTGTCAGAAGTAATCGTAATTTTTCTATACTGGAATTTTTTTAGTATGGAAAAAAAAGAAATCGTGATTTTTCCATAACTGAATGAAAACATCCTTTTTTTTTCTTTACAGGTAGTAAAGTATTCATGCAAACATTCGAATTTTGAATATTCTTGTAAAAGTATGAAGAAAATTCTACAAATTTATAAGACAAGGTTTTTTTGGGATCGAAAACAATGTATATTGAAATTATTCAAGCGTTTTTGTAAATTTTCAGAACTGAGAGAAGCTTTCGAAGCAGAAGCTCAAGAACGCAAAAAACAACGACTTTTACTAAGCGCCGCTGTTCCAGTTGGGCCTGATAATATTAAAAGTGGATACGACGTTCCAGCTATTTCCAGGTTATTTTCAAACATTTTCATATAATATTTTCATATAGGTACAGCTCGCATATTATCAACAATTTTACAGATATTTCGATTTTTCAAACCTTATATAACATTTTTCTCAGTTTAATAGTTCACAAAAATATGAAAAGTGTGGATATTTTTTACTCTTACAGTTTTTACAGTACTGAGACTTGATAAAAACTGAATTTGATAGAACTTGGAAATTGTTGGTCTCTGAATAGTTTTAAAGCTGTTAGTAACTGCCCAAATGTCTAATTAGGAAATATTTTAAAATCTGTTGAAAAGACTGAAATTGTTAAAAAAAGTTATAAATTGTTAGAACTGTTTCAAATTTAGAAACTGATGTAAAAATTTTTATCTGTCAAAAACTATTAACATAGTTGTACAATTTTGAAACTATCGCTGGACTTTTTTTATTGTTTTATTATTGACAGTTTAAGGCCTATGAAAAATTTAGAAACAACTAAAAAAGGTCAAACTATTATGCTACTTGAAACTTTCTAAAAAGTATTCGAAAATTTTAAATGAATATCAAAATTCTTTAAAAGATCATTGAACTACTGAAAATGTACAACTGTTTGAACCATTAAGTATCCAAAATATATGAAAAAAAAATGAAAACTCTAAATTCTTCACAAAAAGTTTAACTCTCCTAAATTTTTCATAACAACTGGAAAAAATTGTTTCAACTTTCGTTGACTGCTCAGTTCAATCAGTTTCCAATTGAAATACTATTGTATAATGTTCGTTTGTCGAAACTTTCGAAATAATTATAGAGTTTTAAAATTATTTCATATACAATAAAAAATTGTGTAAATATTAAGCATATCAGAATATTAGAAGTTTTATTAGGCATTGAAAAACTACGAAAAATGTTGAAATTAGTTAACTATTTCAAATAGTTTCTGATCATCGTAATTATTAGAAAGTTTTCAAAACTATCGAGAATTTGAAAAATTTCGACTAATTATCAACGAACAAATGCTAAAATCTCTTGGTCTTGCACAAACTGTTCAACACTTCCAAAACTTTCAGAATAGCCCAAAAACGTTGTCATAATCGTGTAAACTGTTTACTAATCAAAAACCATTATCAACTATTTAACTACCAAAACACTCAGAAATGATGAAACTTTCACGAATATTAATTTCTCGTTATAGCTGATTATTTTCAAATTGACACCAACACAAAAATTCCGAAAACTTTTTGTTACACCCTGAAAAATCGCCATTGAGTTAAATTTACCAACAAGATTTTTTAAGTTTCCTGTGAAGTGTTATAGAAACGTTAATCATTAAAATTTTCATATAATTCAATCGTAGAAATAAACTACAATGATTATCCGAGTAATTAACATTTTTTAAATTCAGACGTTAGACAATATTTAAACAATCAATTTCAATTAAAATAACATGTTAACCTTTTTCCAGTTCCTTTGAGTAAATCAATATATTTTTTTCGATTATTACAACTCATTTTTCGAACAAAATATTACTCTCTTAGAGCTAGGGTGAATTTTACCCAGTTTGACTTTTATTCGATTTCACTGAAATGTGACTTTCTAGAGTAAATCCAAAAAAGTATCACGAATCTAGATCTTTGTAATTTTGCTCCACTCATTGTCACAGAAATTTCCGTTTACTTTTGAAACGGAAATAATTTCAAAGATATCTCTTTTTAAAATGAAACGCTAACTTTTCGTTTTGAAATTGTCGGTTTTTCAAAGTAAGAGGACTTGGCCTTTTACTTTGAAACGCTACTGCAATGATATTTTGAAAGGGATTTTCCTTTCAACCTTCTCATTATTTCCATCGCTCCGTGTTATGTAATTGAAAGGGAAACGCGTTTCAAATTATGATGGCTGGACATAGTTGTAAACAAACGCAAAAAAAACTTTAATAGTGAAGAGGGATCCTTTTAAAATTTTTATGTTTTCTGAGTGTAGGTGAAAACTTTGAAAATCTTTCCGTTTCAAACCTAAATGGAAATTTCTTTGATTGTAAAGTTTATCTTAATGTGAGGTAAAAAATATCAAGATTACGTTATCATCAAGATTCAAGAATACGTTAATGTTAATTTTTTTAATGCAAACGTTAGACAATATTTAAACAATCAATTTCAGTTAAAATAACATTGTAACCTCTTCAGATCCTTCGAGAAAAGCAATATATATTTTTTTTATTATTATAACTTATTGTTTGAACAAAATATCACTCTCTTGGAGCTAGGATGAATTTTGCCCAGTCTGACTTTTATTCGATTTTACTGAAGTGTGGCTTTCTAGACTAAATCCAAAAAAGTAGCAAGAATCTAGATCTTTGTAATTTTTCTACACTCATTGTCAGAGAAATTTCCGTTTAATTTCGAAACGGAAAGAATTTCAAAGCTATCTCTTTTTAAAATGAAACGCTAACTTTTCGTTTTGAAACTGTCGGTATTTCAAAGTAAGAGGAGCTACTGCAATGATATTTTGAAAGGGATTTCCCTTTCAACCTTCTCATTATTTCCATCGGTCTGTGTTATGTGATTGAAAGGGAAACGCGTTTCAAATTATGATGGCTGGACATAGTTGTAAACAAACACAAAAATAACTTTAATAGTGAAGAGGGATCCTTTTAAAATTTTTATGTTATCTGAGTGTAGGTGAAAACTTTGAAATTCTTTCCGTTTCAAACCTAAATAGAAATTTCTTTGAATGTAAGGTTTATCTTAATGTGGGATTAAAAAAATCAAGATTGTTGTGATTCTTTTAATTTACTAAATAAAAAAATATTAAAAAAAGAAAAGAAATTACTTAAAAAATCGCTTTCAGAAGACAACCTAATATTATAAACAAATTTTGCGAACTTTTGTTTAAGTTACCTGGACTTTATAAACGTGATGGCTTACGATTTCCACGGAAAATGGGAACGAGAAACGGGGCACAATGCGCCGTTGTACGCATCGTCTCTGGATTCAGAGTGGCAAAAACAGTTGAGTGTGGATAACGCGGCTTCGTTATGGGCGCGCCTAGGGGCTCCCAAGGACAAGATAATCATCGGCATGCCCACCTATGGCCGCTCTTTTACCCTTGCTGACACATCCAAATATAATGTCCACTCACCTGCCACAGGAGGCGGCAAAGCTGGAGATTTCACCAAGGAGTCCGGCTTTTTGGCTTACTATGAGGTAGATTTTATTATTAAATACTATTTTTTTACGTACTTTGCATGATTCATGAAAGAAATAAAAAATATTTTGTCAAATTAATGGAAAAACCATTTGTTTATCCACGTTGTTAAACAAAATATAGTCTTCAAAAGTTTTTAAAAATCATCTGATTATGATCCTCGTCTTCGACTTGCATTGTGTACTTGTTAACTAATGTAATGCATTAAGTTATCGTTACAGTAAAAAAATGTAACGTTTTAGATACATTTTTACATGTAATAAACCATCAAACTTGGAAAAGTACCAAAATGCAGACACAAAAAAAAATGCCCGTACAGATATCAAAAATTCATAGGTGAGGCACTATTATTTTTTTTTTTTTTCATAATTGGTATCAAAAAAATCACACTCAATGCGATAATTTCGTTCACGACTCTCCAGTTTTTGTTTGAAACAAGTTTCTAAACGTCAATACGTTTACACTTTTTCTTTCAATCACACCTTTAAATCATTTTTTGCATCCCAAAGTCTTTTTTCTCATCGAATAGAAAACGGAAACACGTGTATAAAATTTTTCTGATAAACTTGACGTATGGGTTCAATTTCTGAACTTTCTCGATTTTATACGATATCATCTACGAGGAATTCGAGAAAGTTGTGAAAAGTTACGTTCATTTCTAACGTTAGATGAATCGAGAACCAGATAAGAATTTATTGAATTCAGTTTCCTTTCTTCAAACGATTCGACATTACTCTCACTTTGGGTTCGAACAAAAAATTCATTACGCCTCGAAATCGAATAATTTTGAACATATGGTAATTTTATTCTGACAAGGCAATAAATTAGATCCTAAAATTGAATGTAGAAAATCGCGAGGATTTCAAAAACGTGAGAAATTCATTCACAAAAGAGAAGATTTTTGTTAATTATCTTGATACATCAATTTTTGAATAAATTACGTGAACGACTCAAAAATCAAACGAAGAATTATGCAGAGTATTGCAACAGTGCACAAAAATTACAACAGAAAGTGAAAAGTAATTATTTTTCAACAGCATAATTATGAAGCTCATATCATTTCATGTGTTATTACGTAAAGCATTTTTCTGTGCACTTTGGGTCTATATATTTCATGACTTTCAACTGCAATTATAAAACTTCATAAAAAAAAAAATAACAGGAAAATTTCTGGAATCTCAAAAACTATTAAGTCAAGTCTACTCGACGTTTGACATGTAACAGCAATTTTTTCAACATTTGCATCTCCGGAAAAATTTTATTGCTGAGAAGTTACATTCATCTTGAGCGCATCGTAATATACATGTCACAATCTAGTAATTAACCGTTTTCGCAAGCGCAACGTCGACATTTTGACGAAATATTTAACGAGTTGCGTGCAAGGCCGCATTCGGAATTCCGAGGCCATGGAGCCTATGGTTTTCGAGACACTGAAATTTCGTAAATTTTGTAGATTTCAGAACAACGAGGGCCCAAGAAAAACTAGAGTATGTATATTTAGATAACGCTGTGCGACAAAATTTATGATGTAAATTGCAATATGGAATATGAAAGCTAATGTTACCAAAGGTGAAAACACAATTTTTCAAATTTCAAAATATTACACTTAAATGGTCTTTTTGGAAGATAGTCTGTTATTGTCAGTGTCAAAAATATAATTGCAGGAATCTTCAATGGACGTTACGATTTTTTATAACAATAATTTCGTGCTTTTTTTCTTTCAAGAAATGTATGTAACAACCGAAATTCTAAATTTGATCTGAAAAAATTTGGGAATTATTTATTGGAAATCTATGAATTGAGGAAATAACTGTTCTACGAATGATTGCTAACATTAATTATGGGTAACAACAATCTATGAACTTCTAGAGCTTAAAATTACAAAAATTTATATTGGAATATGTACCTAAATATCTTCAAATCTGCTAGAAAATCTTACGAAATTAAATAAATAAACAAAAACACCAAAAATAGTAAGAATGAAAAAACGTACTGAATAATTCTGATCTAAATATTACGAAAATATTTGAAAATTCTGGAGTTTGATGATACTTTGATTCCTAGAGCAGTGAATTTGAGAAATTTATATACATACTCGAAATGTCCAAATTTTTCTGAAAATTTCACAAAATTTAATAAAAAAATGAAATTTCCAACAACACAAGAAATTAAACAACTTACTCTATAATGCTGATTAAACACTTTCGAAAATCTATTAAAATTCTGAAAAATGGTATAATTTTCATTCTTAGAAATCTATTGAAATACTTAAAATCTCTAAATCTTCTGGAAAATCTTACGGAACTCAATGATTATATAGTAACATCAATAATATGAAAAATAAAAAAAGATACTTATCAATGTTGATTTAAATATTTCGAAAATCTATAAAATTTCTGAAAGTCAATCAAACTTTTATTCCTGGAGTAATAAATTATAGAAACTCATACAGATATGTAAAAAAGTACATAAAATGTTGAAATCTTCAAAAATACATAAAATCCCACGAAAATACCAAATACACTGGATGTTAAAAGAGATGCTCGTTAATGCTGAATGAACACTTTAAAAATCCAAAAAAAGTCTGGATATCATTAAAAGTTTTATTTCTAGGGCACTGAATTCCAGAAATTCGTATCAAAATCTATTGAAATACCTAAAATCTTTAAATTTTCTGAAAAGATCTTCTTACAAAGTTGGATAAATACACAAAAATATCAATAACACTAATCATCAAAAAAAGAAGACATTCTCTATTTTGTCCTTCTTCCTCAATAAAAAATCAGTAAGACTTTGATTCCTAGAGCACCGAATTCCTGAAATTTATATATGAATGCATAAAAATACAAAAATCTCGAAATTATTAAAAAATCTCAAGAAATTCAATAGAAACAGAAATATCAAAAGTACTAGAAACTAAAACAGATACTCAGTAATACTGATTTATGGATTTCCAAAATCTATTTCAGTTCTGAAATTCATGAAAATATTGATTTCTTGAGCATTTGATTTCAGTGATTCATAAAGATATCTATAAAATTACCTAAAATCTCTAAATTGTCTAGAAAATCTTACAAAATTGAATAAATACCCAAAAATACTGGAAATTAAAAAAGATGCTCTTCGATACTGATAAAATTATTCCAAACATCTATGAAAATTTAAAAAACTGTTTGAACTTTGATTTCTAGAGCATTAAATTTTTGAAATTCATGAAAAATCGATGTAAATACTAAAAATCTTTAAATCTTCTAGAAAATCGTACAAAAATCCACAAATACTACAAATAAATGTACTTAATTTCTTTTAGAGACATGTGAAAGCAAATTAACATTCTTCAACAATCTATACAGAATTTGAGAATCAATGAAACTTTGATTCCTAGAGGCTTGAATTCTAGTAAACTGTACAGTATAAATCCAAAAAAATACGAGAAAATTCTTAAGATTATATAAATCTTTCAAAAAAAAACGCAAAATATGAAAATCATTTGAAATCTATGACACTTTATTTCATAATTTCATCGTAAGAATGAAAATGTTTCAACCTCTCAATTCAAGAATATCACATCCTTAAATTACAAAGACGTATTAAAAAAAAAAAACAAGGAAATCCTGCATTTAACAAATACAAAGAACTATAAAAAAAAGAACATGAAAATACAAGAAAGAAATTAAGAACATAAAAAATTATAAAACTACACCAACTAGAACGACGAAATCTAGAAAATCTCTACAGCGACTCATGAGAATACTGAAAAATCCTTGAAATCGTATGAAAACTGAAAAAATGCGAAAAATATGAGAAAGAATTATTGAAAACTCCATTTTAACACAAAAACTGTTTTCAACTTCAGATTTTGAAGCACGAATTTCTAGCAATCTATTGAAAAAAAACCGAAAATCTAGAAAAATACTTAAAAATTCGTAAAAATTTTATGAAAACAAAAAACTCGAGATAAAAATAAGTTTTTTACCCTTGAAGTGCACTGTAAGTTTATCATACCTGGAACTAATTTTACATCCTCACAAAAAGTATTTGATTCGAAAAAATAAACATGTATTATCATGCAGCAATACTTGAAGCTCTTAAATTTAGGTACAGTAAGTTACTAGCAGAATCCAAGCATAAGTATGTGTTTGACAGCTGATCAAAGTAGACTCCTCGAAATTATTAGCTTGAGAAAAAAATTATTTTAAAGGATCGCAAGTGAACTAATTTTTATTCCAAAGTATAACATCTCGAGAAAAGTTGAATTAATTTTTATCAGAAAATATACAAAATTCAGCTATTTATAATTTTCTAATTCTCCTGCAAACAGGTATTTTTACAACTATTTCAAAAAATCAAATTCATGTAAAACTTTTTTAATTCGAAATAAAATGTATTCAACTGCAAAACATAATTTTTGATGATTCCAATACGTCACATGGGTTGATGTTGATATTTCTTGTTTCGATTCCTCTCCCCATCAAAAACCTAACTCCAAAACGTCAAGATTTTTTTAAATTCAAATTCAACGTTCCTTGTACCACAGATATGTGAAAAACTGCAAAACGGTGCAGGTTACGTGTGGGACGACGAGATGAAGGTCCCATACCTAGTCGAAGGTGACCAATGGGTCGGCTTCGACGACGAAAAGTCCTTGAGGATGAAAATTCGCTGGCTGAAAGAGAAAGGTTACGGGGGCGCTATGGTCTGGACCGTTGACATGGACGATTTCAATGGCACCTCTTGCGCCGGAAACGTAAGATATCCCCTCATAGGAGCCATGAGGGAAGAGCTTTTCGGCATTTCCCGAGGCAGCGGAGCCAAAGACGTCGACTGGTCTTCTGTCGCTGGCACCATCGCCCAGCCCAGCCTCAAGAAACCCGAACCCTACAAAATTCCCGTTTCCGAGCTTCTCAACAAAGCCAAAAAGTCCACCAAAACCACGTCTCTCGTTGCCAACTCTCCATCAAGAGGTTAGAATCAAACTATAGACTTCTAGCAAAAATAACAATCTTAAATCCTCATAATTTCTATCTTTCTTCTCATCGAAGGTTCAGAAATAAATCTTCAAATTCTACCTGGAATTTTTCATTTTGACTGATTGAATTCTCACTTCATTCATTAATAAATACGAGGAAAAAAATTTCTGTGTTTTGGTAGAAAGAGCACCATTGACAATTTGTTACCTGACGAACTGGTCGCACAAAAGGCCAGGGTCCGGTAAATTCATGCCGGAAGATATAGACGCGCAGCTCTGCACGCACGTGATTTACGCTTTCGCCACTCTCAAAGACAACTTACTTTCCGAGGGCAACGACAAGGATATCGTGATGTACGAGAGGCTCATTGCACTCCGTGAAAGAAATCCCGATATCAAGGTAATGCTACAACTGCAACATCATCGTGCAAAAATTATCCTTTTCTTCCTCTTCAGCATTCACTCGACATCTTCAGGATTATAATGCTATTGAACTTCATGAATTTAAAAAAAAGACCGAAGCAGAAAGATGTTTATTAATTGCATTTAGAGTTCAAGATCTTGAAGGTTTAACAATGGAGAATCTACAATTACCTTGTTTTATGATTTTGATTTTGTCGAATTTTCCGGCAGATTCTTCTGGCTATTGGAGGTTGGGCTTTTGGTTCGACGCCATTCAAAGAGCTCACAAGCAGTACATACCGAATGAACCAGTTTGTGTACGAAGCCATTGAATTCTTGCGAGAGTACAAATTCGATGGGCTTGACGTGGATTGGGAATACCCAAGGTAGGATTTTCATTTACATCAAGTTCATAATAAGAGAAAAGTTTACTACATTAGGATATAGTATTCCAGATATTTATTATTCTAAATCATTCAATTACAGAGGTGCTGATGACCGAACAGCTTACGTAAACCTACTGAAAGAACTCAGGCTAGCTTTCGAAGGTGAAGCCAAAAGTTCAGGGCAACCAAAACTCCTGCTTTCGGCCGCTGTGCCAGCCAGCTTCGAAGCCATTGCTGCTGGGTAAATATCAGTATTCGCATTTTTCTCTTTTTCTTCTTCTTCTTTCAAATGTAGATGTAAAACAAAAAAATTCTGTCGACAGCTACGACGTGCCTGAAATCTCCAAATACCTCGACTTCATAAACATCATGACGTACGATTTCCATGGACAATGGGAACGACAAGTTGGCCACAACAGTCCCTTGCATCCTTTGGAAAGTACAACGAGTTACCAAAAGAAATTGACAGTGGTAAGCTCCAAATCAAACTGATAATGTAATTATTATATCACTCATGCATGATTTATCATAAACTAAATTTGTTTCATTTTCTGTCAATATTAACTAAGGAAGCTCCCTTCTTTTGTGTAATGAAAAACATCATCAATGTAAGAAAACATTCTTTAACAGGACTACAGTGCACGAGAATGGATGAAACAAGGTGCACCAAAAGAAAAATTGATGATCGGTATGCCAACGTATGGGCGATCATTCACACTCGTTGACAAGGACAAATTTGACATTGGTTCCCCAGCTTCTGGTGGAGGAACTGCTGGCAATTTTACCAACGAGCCTGGATTCTTATCATACTACGAGGTATGGCAAAACAATGAAATCAGTTAAAATTGAAAGAGCAGTAGCTCATATACTGAGTTAGGATTTATTTAAACAATTATTATTTAGTCTAAGAATCTTTATCATGTTGAGACTAGTCACAATGGATGGAAAAAAGGGATTGGAAAAACATAAAAAACATGTCATGATATTGAAACAAACAATAAAAACAACAAACATGACATAACATAAAGTAACATTGTGTAACATAACATGACAGAAAATAACATTGCGTAACACATCATAACATAAAGTAACATTACATAGCATACCATAATGTGACATTGCATAAGATAACATTAAGTAACATCACCTAACATAGAAAAAATATATATATAACAAAACATGACACAACAAAGAGTAACATTACATAACATAAAGTATAGTAACATTGCGTAACACAGCATAAAATAAAGTAACATTACATAGCATACCATAATGTAATGTTACATAAGATAACATTAAGTAACATCACTTAACATAACATTAAATAACATTACTAAAAATAACATAAAGGAGTATTACATACCATAACATAAAGTAACATCACGTAACATAGAAAAAAATATATATAACAAAACATGACACAACAAAGAGTAACATTACATAACATAGCATAGAGAAACATTAAAAAATATTAAGAAAAACTAATATTTGCAAAAATTACTCGCTTCGTAATGATGTAGATGTTTGTAAAATCGATCCTTGGAGTCAATGTTGTAATTAAAGAAGTTTGATGTTGAATTAGTTGAAGTTTGAATTAGTACATTTTCCTTTATTTAATATTTTTTCATTGTCATTTTTTCTTTTTACGTTTTTTTTAAGAAAGAAGAAAAAATGACAATAAAGAAAGATTAAATAAAGGAAAATGTTAAACTAACTCAAAATTCAATTAATTCCACATCCAACTTCTTCATTAACAACATTGGCTCCAAGTATCATTTTCACAAACGTAAAATAACTCTATATAACACAACATTAGGTAAAATTACATAAAAAAAACATAAAGTAACATCGAACCAAAATATAACATAACAAAACATAACATAACATTGAGTAACATTACATAACATAACATAACATAAAAACAAAATTTAACATCAAAACACATAAAAACACAAATAAAAAAACCTGTTTATAGTATGCTGTATAAAAAATGGGATGATCCGATTTTTTATATTTGACTTTCATATAATATTTTGAATATGTACCCATTCGATTCGTTGACTCTATGCATTTGTTTTGATGTATTATCATTTATTTAATGAATTTGACTTTATCTTTGCAAAGTTCGATTTATACGATTTTTCGTAGTATTTCTTGAAACCTAAACTGTAAGAATATTGAAATAAGAAATATTTCCTGCTCATAAGTTGAAGTCTATGGAAGACATTGAGTTTTTCCTGAAGAAGGTCTATATCCTTCTTAAGAAATTCAAAATTTCACTGCATAAGAAGAATTTTAGTTTAAATCATCATTTATTTTAATGTTTAAAAAATCTGAATTCTCTGTCTGAGGAGGTTCTTAATCAAGACATTTACTTCTTTTTTAAAGATTTGTCATTTCTTGAATGAAGACAACACAACGTTAGTTTGGGACAGTGAGCAACAAGTCCCCTTCGCTTATAAAGACGATCAATGGGTAGGATTTGACGACGAAAGAAGTCTCGTAAATAAGGTAATTTCCATATCATTCCAAATTTCCTAAAATTTTGGGATGTTTAAAAAAGAAATATACCGTTGAAATTTACTTTTTGTTACAAAATGTCAATCTGTAATTTTTAACGTAATTTTTATGTCAAAAGTTTTGGTCCAGTTTTTGAGCCCTCATCTACAAAACCTACTTATTCTTCATATGTAAAAAAAAAAAGTAGTTTTTTCGAGTTCAAGATATGAATAACAATATTCGATGTTTACGAAGGAGACACAAGGATGATCCGAATACTTGTCCAATACTGTCAAATGCTTTATATAGCTTCTGAAAACTATTCAACACCTTATCACCACTTGAACCTAATCCTTTAATGTTTACAAAATCATACTAATGGCAATACAAATCATTGCTACAGATGACGTGGCTGAAAGAAGCAGGTTTCGGTGGCATAATGATTTGGTCAGTAGATATGGATGACTTCAGAGGAGTCTGTGGAAACGGAAAATATCCTTTGATCAACGCCATGAAAAAAGAACTTGCAAGCTACTCCGTAAAACTTGAATACGATGGACCATATGAATCGAGTCCCAAAGGAGGAAAATACACAACTCCAAACCGTGAGTAAAACTCACTCAAATTAGAAAAGTAGAGTAACCATAAATCTACTCAACAATTTTAATTATCTAGTTACTCCAATTCCAAAGGTCACTTAACCTCTTCCTCCGATGCAAACCTTACATTCAAAGAAATTCCCTTTTAGACATGAAATGGACAGAATTTCGGAGCCTTATCCTTTCAAAATAAAAAGCTAACCCTTTCATTTTAAAACAGTCGATGTTTAAAAGTAAAAGAAGTGTATAATTCAGATTATTTATGAAATTATCTTGAAAACAGCGAACGAAGTGACATGCGACGAAGAAGACAACCACATCTCATATCACCCAGACAAAGTAGACTGCGCCATGTACTACATGTGCGAAGGTGAACGCAAGCATCACATGCCCTGTCCAGTGAACTTGGTTTTCAACCCTAACGAGAACGTTTGCGACTGGCCAGAAAACGTCGAAAGCTGTTCACATCACACCCAAGCGCCACCAACCAAATAAATCATCATTTAGAACCGCAACATCAACGATCATTCCACCTTCCCAAATAGCGTTCGATTGGCACAATTTTCGGTCCATCAGATGTGTACCAATGTGATGACAGAATCATCGTAGCATGTTTGAATCCTCAGAATCCTCGACCATTGCACCATCATTGAACATATATCTGTGCATGACATTTCGTGGATCGTGATTGTGCAATTATTGACCAATCATCTATCATTCAGCGATTCGACGAGCAGTTTTTTTATTGTTTTTTGAAGTTGTGGTTTCATGGAAACTGTAGATGAACATGATTTTTGTCGAATTGTCATTCATCAGATGCTGCAATGGTGGAACAATGATTGTCGTTACACAGCTTTGTGGGTTAAATTTAACTGCTGCAGTGCATGTACAGAAACTACGACGCTGTAGCTGATGCTGAATGCAAGGCGCCGCTGCAAGGCTACTCTCAGAAAGATATTCTAAAGAACTTGATGAAAAATTCCCATTCAAGTATATACTACCAAAGGTCCAAGCTTTTTTTCAAGGGTGCGTTTTTCGGAATGAATATTTTCTGGAAGTACTAAAATCAGGAATAGATTCTCCTGGATTGAATTTCTGGTATGGCATGACATATCTTCGAAATAACGATTGTACCAGTTGTTAGAAATAAAAGTTTTTTAGTTTTCCAAAAAAGTTTTCTTGCCAAATTTTCTGCTCTGCACTCATTGTGCGTGCGTAAAAAAGTATGATGAATAAACGGTTGCCCATTATAAAGTTTTGGGAAAAGACTTAATTCATTAAATTCTTTATTTCTTCATTTTACTGTAAAAAATAAATAGAATATCTCCATATTTTTTATATTGTATGGAAATGTTCAATGCATGGAAAAAATCTCACATTTTTATGGTACTTTTCCAATATTTTGCCAGTTTTTACCATAAGTTTGCGAAAATATCAATGCATTTATGAAAAAATTTCTGTACATGAATGAGAGTTTTGTAAAAAAGTGTGGAAAAATTTCCATACCATAGTAATGGTTAATAACTTCACATACATGAATGTAGAGTTTCAAAATTTTTTTCACAGTGTATCTTCATTCTTCAGTTGTAATGGTCTCTTTTTATGAATTCATTTTACAGTAAAATTTTTACTCCTTAACTAAAATGTCCCTGTGAATTTTTCTATTATTATGAAAAATAATTTTCATTTCATCATCCCATTAGTAGTAATTCATAGTTTTTTATTTCAAAATTCTATCGGTCTTTTTGTACTATTTTATTTTTTGCTTTTACTCTATTGGTATCTTCGTGTCTTTTTACTGTATGGAAAAAAAAATAAGGCAACATCAAATTTTCATCGTCTCATTGTATTATTCTATTTTCTCCTCTATTTCAAATAGTCTCTCAGTATTTTTTTTTTTTTAATAGAAAGATGAAATTTCTACCATATGATTCAAATAGTCACTCTGTTATTTTTTTTTTTTTTCTAATGCTATCTTATTATTTTATTTATTATTTAACGAAGAAAAAAAATTATTGGAACTCTAATAATCTCTTATTGTAAATAATATTTTACTTCTTTCTTCAATTCTTTCATTACCTTTGTACTATTTTATTTTATTTTAACGAAAATAGGACAAATTTTCTTATAAAACTCTAACGTTTTTTCATACTATTGTACCCCCCATCCCCCATTCTAGTGGTCGCAGTAAATTATTTCGTTTTTTTTTCGAACAAGAATGAGGAAGTCTTCACTGTTTCATTTTCATTATTACTTTGTATTTTTTTTTCTCAATTTTAATAGTATTATTTTATTATTTTACTTCAATTCAGAGATAATAGGGCAACTTTATTTCTACGATTCTAATAGTCTCACATATAATTTTTTTTATCCACCATTTCTAACAGTCATTGTTCATTATTTTATTTTATTGAAATAGTAATAAGGAAATTGTTTTCTTCTATTTTAATTGTTTATAATAATTTTTTTCATTATGTTCTCAAATATTGTAATTTTTCCTTCGTTTACTTTTTTTCAGTAATGTAAATAAGACAGTCTTCATGATTTTGTTCCAATAGTCTCACTGTATTTTTTTTCTAATTCTATTGGTATCTTTTATTTTATTTTTAAGAATAGGATTGAAGGCAATTTCTTTTTTCTCATTTTGATCATTTCGATTGTTTTCCGGAAAATATATACTCTAAATAATCGTTCCACATAATAAAATTCTGCAAATTCAATTTCAGGATAAAAATTTAAGATTTCGGTGGTTCCGGAAAATGGCAATTCCGAAAAATGTGAATTTTATTTAATCATAATTCTTTCAAATAATAATGGTTTGCTATTCTAAAAACTGAAGAAACCTATGAAAATAATTATTCATCTTCGATTTCTACAATATTTTTCTTTCAGTGTATACCATATTTTATTATTAAAATTTCGTCTTTGCACGACCTTGGTGGATTTGAAAAATGGTTTGCATCACAAAAAACAAACTTTAAATCTGTATACCGTCGTGAGAATTTTTTTCTCGATACAGCATGTTTGAGTTTTTTTTCGTATTTATTGTTAACTTTCTTGATTTTTCTACTCGTCATCTGCAAGTTACTGTTGCAAATTTCTTAAGAATTTTATTTACATCTTCAAAAAAATTGTGAATGAAAGATAATAAATTAGAATATGTTGAAAGTACAAAAAAAATTTGGTGAATTCGAAAGAAATTGTGAATGTCAAGTTTTGAAAAAGCACAGTATGAATACTGGTCTTCAAATCCAGTTGAAAATTCATCCAGAAATTTGTAAAAGTAACAATATAGTGCTCTATAAATAAAAAAAAATTTTATCGTACACGTGGTCATTTCTTGGCGAGTTATCAGATGAGTAGATTATAATTTAACTGTATAAAATAATCGAGAGTAGACGAAGCAAATTATTGACTTGGTGGAGCCGAATTTTTTTAGTGTTCTTGTCTTGGTTTTCCGACTAAGTCCAAAATCCGTTTCGGATTCGAATTTTTTGAGAGCGAGGAGATGATTTTGATGGTGATAACGATTAGTTACTAGTGATTCGAGCTATCTCGAGGGTCATCGGAATTCACTGAAATTCATTTTTATGAACAACTGCATTATTGCCGTATCAATTTATTTCTTCAGATATTTCACAATCTAAGAACATTTTCTTTATTTTCTCGATGGCCCTTGGATGCATCAGAAAAGTTGGTAGAAAACACGTATCAGCATCGACTGTTAAAATAATTGTGATTAACTGTAAAATACATATTTGTACAAAAAAAAGTGTTGATTGACCTGCACGTGGTTGTGGATTTCTACACCTGACGTTTACATCTTCCGTTATAAAAAAAAATATGATATTCTATTAAAGTAGTATAATTTACAATAAAAAAGACGATTCTAATTTCTGCAAGTGGAAAAACTATTAAAACTTGAACTAATTTTATATACACAGTCTTGCATGGTTGATTGTATATGCAATAACTACACAAAAATCAAATATGTAGTTTTTTACCACTTGAATTTTGAAAAATCTTTTTTTTACATTCAAATGATTCTGCCCTGCTTAAAAACCTGAAAAAAAAGGAATTCGGAGAATAATAAGCATTAAAAATGTTTATCATACTTTGTTTTCATACGTCCTGTTCCCATGACTTGAAATATCAAATACTAAAGAAATTTATGTACTATATTGCGAATTTAAAAGTACAAACATTTGATGAATATTACCTAAATTTCAAACAATTTCAACAATCTCAATCAATATACAATATTTCGATGTTTCGATAGTGTACATCTAGAACATATTCATCCACTCATTAAATTATAAATAGTCATTGGAATCCCTCATAGGTATGTTCAAGTAAATTTCAATAAATCATGTAAAAAGTCGTAGACTGTTAACATCGTATGTATAGGCCATTTAACTGTCTACAAGATGTTTGCAATGTGTTTACATAAACATGTCTACAAGAGATACCTGGAAAATCTGAACAGTCTCGGTCATTCCAAGAAAAATCTTATGACAAAATAATCATAACAATTCCAAAAGTTGGGTCTTTGATATGTGGTCAAATGGACTGAACTTAATTCATTCCGTTGATGCTTTACATGATGAAAATCATCAATGGGATTCAGTCACTTCTATGTTCATTTCGGTGGTCAAATCAAAATAGGAACAAGGTAACAGTAGCTTCATGATTCACTCAATGAGGATGAGGAGAAGTAGTAGCTGAAGAAAAACAAGATGCAGACCAGCAAAGAGTCTTTTGTGATTGGCAGAGCTCAAGGCAGATGCCTGACAGGCAGTGTGTGGCGTGCCCAAAGTCAAAAGGACCTTGTCAGAAGAGTAAGATGGAGTGGTCTCTGTGCAGACAGCACGACCTGCTAGACTTCTCAGCTGCTGAGCATTGGACTGTGAAGCTGTATGGATTTGCTGAGATTCTCTGAGCCACCTCCGAAGCCACAAGCTCAACCAAGCGATTTCGCAATCGCACTCCAAGGGATTTCCGCTTATCTGCAGACCACCTGTCAACCCCAACCTTCTCATCATTTGGCCATTCTCGAATGCAGTTGTCAATGCACTTCATTATTGACACAAAAAGTATCAATTAAACGCGCACAAACACAGATTCTCACCTGCTACCATATTGGTCCCAACGCTTTCCCAAGACATGTTCCCATAGATGATGGACGGACTGAGTTCATTGATATGGTTGTTGCGCAAGTCCAAAGTGAGTTCCGAAAAATGCTTGGTCAAAGTCGAGAAAAGGTCGGAATGGAGTTTTCGCACTCGAGTGTTCTTGATGCGAAGGGTGAGCTGACCACCCTCAATTGTAGCAAAGGCTTCAGGGTCTATGCTTTCCAAACGCTGACCAGTTATTGTGAGTTCTCGTAGTTGCTTGGTGAAGACGTTCTGCAACTGCTTTTTCAAGACAGGTTCCATCATCTGGATCTCGACTGTTCTCAGAGGCAAGCCACTGAGCACGTTGCGCAAATGGAATCCGCTTGTTTCAGGCCAGCACTGGATTTTCAAGTCCTTCAAGTATTGCAGAGGTTGCAGACAGTCTTTGCCCACCGACCTTGCTCTGCTCAGACCTCCCATGTTCAGTTTTTCCAGCCTTGGGTATCCCCGAAAGTTTTCAATTGATAAGCTCTATGACAAAGTATACATCGTTTATAGAACTATTCCTATATTCAAGGGATTCAGAATTCAAGTCCACTTATTTTTGCGAAAATAGTTGTTAGAAGCAAGTTCTGCCCCACTTTGACATCTGATATTGTTGGTAGGGTAGGATATTGTCGGTGAAACAGCTTACTGTCGGTAAAGTATGTTATTGTTGATAAAGTAGATTACTAGTTAAAAAACTGCGACCAGTCTCAAGATCAAAGTGTAGCAAAACCCTCAAATAAAACTAAAAGACAAAAGTCCTAATCGTGCTCAGAATGACAAATGAGACTCCAAAGACTATACTCACTTCGATCGAGTTTCCAGAGACATCCAACTCTCGAAGTAACTCCAAGCTCAAACTGGGCATATTCGTCAACGAGTTATTCAGCAGTAAAAGAACCTTCAAATTACTAAAATGATGAAAGTCCTTATCACTCATGTCTTCGATGTTATTCAGAGAAAGGTCTAAAATGTTCAAGGTCCCTAAAGGCAACATTGGAACCTTTTTCAAGCCACAGTCGATCATGTACAACTTCCTCAAAAGTGGCACAAAATGCAAAAGTTCCTTGAAATTGGCCTGTATGCTGTTGAAGGACATGTTAAGGCTCAGCAGATGTTCAAGGGAATTGAACGAGTTGTCGGGTAGGATAGTGATACGATTGTGTGCAAGGTTGAGGGAAGTCAGCTGTGATGTTGGAAAGGAGGTTGAGTCAAGTCTGTCGACGTAATTGTTGGCCATGTTGAGGTCCCTTAATGTGTAACCCACTTCCAGCAACGTGGATGATGGCACTGCTGTGAATTTATTGTCACTGAGGTCCAGGATTTCCAGGCTCGTACCTTTGAAAGTATCACGTGACAAAGATTTTATCCTGTTCTTGGCGAGATTCAACACTCGCAGGTTCCTCAAATGCCGGAATTGTTCGGTCGTAAGTTGGGATAGAACGTTATTGCTCAGGTCTAGTTGTTGCAGAGACTTCAGCTCATGGAAAGTTTTTCTCCGCAAGGATTCCAAATGGTTATTTTGAAGCTTCATGATTTCTAACAATGGTAGGTTGAAGACACCTGCAAAAAAAGTTTTTGTACCTTGAAGTTTATGCTCAAAAGACCTCTTCTGTTTTGAAAGTTGTCTCACCTGCTTCCATAACCGAGATGAAGTTATTCCTAAGATCCAATGTACGTAATTTCGGAGTTGCTGCAAAGGTGTCAGCTGAAAGAAGACTGAAATTATTGAAACCAAGGTCAAGATGGGTGAGATTAATGGTGGACCCAGAATTTTCAAGAACAGATATCGCATTGTAAGAGGCATTGAGAGCAAATCTAGGCCCTCCAACGTCTGCAAAAGCTTCCATATCAAGACTCGTCAACCGATTGAACTCCAAGTGAAGAAAATTCAACTCCGATAATCCTCTTAAGGCGTCTTTCTCAATTTTAGAGATTCGGTTGTAGGCCAGTGACAGTGTCACCAGTTTCGGACAATCAACAATGGACATCGATGCCAGAAGACGTATCCTATTGCCAGTGAAGTCCAAAGACTTCACATGTGTAAAGTTGTGAAAGGTATTCTCAGGTATGGCTTCCAAAAAGTTGTAGCCCACTTTGACATCACGTAACTCCGGGTGCAACATTGGTACAAACAATTGTTCCGGAAGATAATGCAGCCTATTGGACTCCAGATTGACGTAACGAAGTTTGTTCAACGTGTACAGAGCATTGAATTCTATCGTGTGGAAGTTATTATTGTCCAAAACAAGCCACACCAAACTAGCTAAAGGTCTCAAAGGACGTTGGGGAAAGATGTCGGTAGAAAAGGCGAAGCTCAATTCGAGAATCTCCAAGCTGCTGTTGAAGCCGCTGAAGGCCTGGTCATCGATTTCCGTGATTTGGTTAAACGACAAGCTCAATTCTTGCAGTTTCTCAGCCCCACTGAAAGCGTTGGCCTTGAGCCTGCTCAAAACGTTGTTCCTCAAAAGAAGGATTTCCAAATTTTCAGCCCAGTCGAAGTCTCCAGCTTCGATTTGAGCTATTTTGTTGTAGCCCAAGTTCAAGTGCAAGAGTTTCTGACATCCGGATAAAGCAGTGACTGGCACAGAGTTGAAATTATTAGTAGCCAAAGAAAGAGCTCGAAGATTATCTGATATGTCGAGAAACCCATCTCCGGAGATGTTGCGTATCTCATTGTTGGCCAGGTAGAGATAGGAAAGCCTCTTCATGCGACTCGTGGATGGAGGAACCACGGTGATGGCATTCTTCTCAAGGTTCAGGTACTCCAAGCTTTCTTCTAGTCCTCGCAGAGCTTGATCATCCATGAAGGTAATCTCGTTTTGGGACAGGTGGAGCCATTTGATCTCCATGTAGCGAAACATGTCAGCAGGCAGAGACGAAAGTTTGTTGTTGTCTAAATTGACGTCTTGTACATAGAACGTTCGGTTTGGGTACCCAAGGAACTGGAAGGTCTCGATCGAGTTCTCGCTGACGTCGATCAAATGGAGGCTTGCGCTTCGGAAATCGATCATTTCCAAAGATCTTATGTCGTTCCCTCGTAGATGGAGGTAACTCAGATGTGGTAGATTTGCTACGGCCATTGGGAAAGACTTCAAGAGATTGTTGTTCAGGCTGAGGGTCCTGAGATTTGGAGGCAAGGACGATTCTGAAATGTCCTGGATATTGTTATTGTCCAGGTTTAGGGTCTCAAGGGAGTAGAAATGAGACATATTTTTCGGGATCTTGGCGATGGAGTTTTCCCCGAAGTACCCGTGGATTAATGTATTTTTTGCGTGGCCCCAGTCACCTTCGAGTGATGTTATGTGATTGCTGGAAACAGGAAATATCGAGTTTTTTTGTAATAGTTGGTATTCTTAGAAGATGATACCATTCCAGCCAGGAGATAACTCTATCACTTGACTGTTGATGTTTTGCTAAGTGAGTGATACATTTATTGACAGCAGCGTGTTTTATATTTACCTGTACATATTCAGCCAATTCAGATGTTTCAAAGTGCTCAAAGCTTCGAAAGGAACTTCTTCAAGAGCGTTGTAGCTCAGGTCTAACCATTGGATGCTGTGAGTTATTCCTCTGGAACCATCATTATGTTTATGAGGGATGTATGGCTTGTTTTAGAGAATAATAATTATTATTATATTAATTTATAGAATTAATTATGATAAATAAGAAAAAGATAAAATATGGTGAAAAATAGTTCCATGATGTTGTTATGAATTATGTGTATGCTACTGAAATAACTGATAACTTACGAAAATGCTTTTTCAGTTATGCTTATGAGTTTATTGTTGATCAATCCTAATGTGTCGACGCCTGACAAACTTGATAAAGCATCATTGTCCAAAACTTGAATTCCTGAATTGAGTATGTCTAGCTGTGCCACATAATTGACTGACACATCTGTAAAATTTTTACATTTTGTTTGGAGCTGAATCGAAAAAAATTATAAATAATAACAGCATTCATGTATGACTCTAATTTTTTTAATGGTATAACGTTTATCAATAAAGATTCTTTGGAGCAATTGTCATCCACTCATAATTATTATGTTATTTTTCTACAGAGATTCTTTCGGGCACAAAAGAGTAAATAAAAGTTTGTACGATTCAGATTTCGAAAAAAGCATCACCTGGAAATTTGGCAAATGGTACCCCCATGCAATTAATATCCATTTTCGTGAATTCCGTGTCGTCTTGCAACCAGCAAGAGCACATCGAATTGAAGGCGCACTGTGGTGTGTCATCGCATTTGAATATACAGATGAACCAACTAAGGAAGACGATGAGATGTCTGATAGGACACAGTTTTAGCCTCATCTGCAAAATGAGAAACTTGCTTTGAGAGTTATGTTATATAGAGATTTGACATATCTAATATTAAGAGTTAGAATAAAAAGGTAACAAATTAAAGATTTTAATAATGTGTGGTATTGTTTCGATAGATTCCATTATTTTTTAATTAATATTCCATGAGTTTTCCAAAGAGTCACTCATGATTTTCTATTAGTTTTTTTCATAATAGTTCAACCTTAGATTGTTCTGCATAAAACCAGAATTAGGGAAAACTTGTATTAATATAGTCACAATTTCGCAAATTTTTACAAGATAAAATTAACATTTTCGAGTTTTAATAGAATAATTATAACATTTTTAAAGTAATAAAACTAGGTCTTCGGAGATTTGGATTTCAGCTGAGAAAATTCAAAATTATTTGTTCCTTCTTATCCTAAAGGTTTTTCCAGCATTTGTGAATTCATATAAGTTTGAGTTTGTTATTCGATGATCATGGCTACAATTTAACAGAAAAATTTTACTTATTCGAAGAATATAAATCCGATATAAAGAAAATTCTAAGATTGAGAATTTTGGTAATCAATCAACACTACAAATTTCAAAAGGATAACTTCAACTCTGTAAATTCAAAAATTTTTAGGTTCAAGTACAAAGATTCAGGAATTCAAAAAATTTATTTGGGTTTTCAGTCATTCACTGCTCCAAATTCAAGAATTTAAAATAGAAGTACAAAAATTGATAAATGATTTACTTTGTAAAACAAATTTATACTACGAACTGCACAATTACAAATTCTTAGGTCCGTTCATGAAAATTCTCACGTAGACAAAATTGGAAAAACCTTGATCGGATGCAATAAAATTTTCAATTTTCGAATATGTTTACCCATTCGATATTAAATATTCTCAAAATATAAAAACTCAGATGAAAAAAAAAACTCATTTTTCGATCTCAGAAATGTCAAAACTAAAAATTCAATTAATTAAAATCATATTCACAAACTTACTAAATTGTAAAATTTTTCAAAACCCCAGACCTCTCATCTCTAAACACCAGCCCTACTTTCCCAACTTCAGATTATCTTTCACTCTTAGCTATACTGGAATCTGAATAAAATTTTCCAAGAATTCCAAAAGAAAAATTGTCAAATAATTTTGAAACCTTTGAAAGAGATATTTTCTAATCGAACCTTGGCCAGGAGCATGGTTGCATCGGCAGCTGCGATCAATTTTGTTTGCTTTGCTAAACGGCACGAGTCAATCCGAAAAATCTCAGATTCTCAAGTTCCTTGACGAACCACTTGCATTGCATTTTCATTTTCAGACTGAAAATTGATGCAGCTGCTGCAAAATCCTGAATTCCTAGTGTTGCAATTTTTTGTGTCGATCAAGGATATTATGGAACACGCACGTTTCACCATAAAAGCCGGACGTAGCCGCCACTGAATTCTCAGCTACGCGATTCTTTGGCGCAAGCGTCGGGATTTATGGATTGCATTTGCGCAAAAACCTCCCGCGAAATATACGGCGATGTACATACAGGGTGTTAAAATTTCGAGAATGATTTTGAATAAACTCTTGAAATTCATTAGAGTGAATTTTCACTCTACATCGAGTTAAAACACTGTCAATCAAACTTGGAGTAATTTTTTACTTTGTTAGAGTGAAAAAAGTAGTAAAAAGCAATTCCTCCTAAAGTAAAATTCGGCTCATTTATTTAGAGAGGAATCTGAATGAAATGTGAGAGTGAAGTTTAATTTGTTTAACAATGATGACACACTCTTTCACAGTGAATTTTCAATGTACATCGAGTCAAAACACTGCCATCTTAATTAAGAGTAATTTTTCACTTTTCAAAAGTAAAAAGTCACTCAATAGTATTTCGATTCCACTTCTCTTGGTGTGAAACTCAACTCAACTTTTTTAGCGAGAAAGATGTCACGAATTCAGTAGAAACATCGAACTTCCCTAAAAGTGAGAATATACTCGTTGGGAGTGAATTTTCACTTTAAATTGAATCAATATATGGCCATTCAAATTAAGAGTGAACTGCCACTTTTTTAGAGTGAAAAGTTACCCGAAAGTAGTAGAACTTCAATCCTCTTGGAGTGAAACACAACTTTACTTTTTTAGCGAGAAATATGAGATGAATTAAAAAGTGACATCGAACTTCGCAAAGAGTGCCGACACTCTCTTTGATAGTGAATTTTCACTCTACATCGAGTGAAAATTGAGAGTGAATTGGTACTTTTTAAGAGTGCAAAGTTACTTTAAAGAAGGGAAATTAGTATCCTCTTTATCTGAAACTTAACTGAACTTTTTTTTCGATAAATATGACATGAATTTAGAAGTGACATTGAACTCTGCAAAAAGTGACGATACACTCTTTGAGAGTGAATTTTGACTCTACATTGAGTCAAAATACTGCAACTCGAACTTGAAACGATTGTTCACTTTTAAATAATGTAAAGTCAAGTGTTGATATTTTACTTTTTTAAAAGTAAAACTGAACTCGTTTTTTAAAGAGAGATCTAACTAGAAATGAGGAAATAAAACTTACTCTTTGAAGACTGATGATTCACACTTTCAGAATAAATTTTCACACTAAATGAAGTTCAAATACTGCTGCTCAAACTTGGAGTAATTTATTACTTCATGAGTGTGAAAAGTCACTCTAAAGTAATAAAATTACACTTGTCTTAGAGTGAAACCTAATTTCAGAGAAGAATCTGACTATAATTTCAAAGTTAAGTTTAACTTCTTCGACCGTAACGATACACTTTTTCAGAGTGAATTTTCACTCTACATCGAGTCAAAACACTACCACTCAAATAAGGAGTGATTTTCTTTTTTTTTTTCAGAGTAAAAAAGTCATAAAAAAAGTAAAATTATGACACCCATTTTGTTTTTGGAGCTGAAAATCTAAATAAAATACAAAACTGAAGTTCAACTTCTCTGAGAGTTACGGTACACTTTTTTAGAGTGAATTTTCACTTTGAGTTACATGGAGTCAAAATACTGCCACTTAACTTGGAGTGATTTTTTACTATTCAAGAGTGAAAAGTCCTGGAAGTGGTGAAATTTCACTCCTTAGGAAGTAAAGCTTTACTCTACGATTTTCAAAAAAAAAATTCAACTTCTTGAAAAGTGACGGTATTTTATTTAAGAGTGAGTTCCAACTCTAAGTTAAAACGGAATACTGCTACTCAAACTTAGAATGATTTTCTACTTTTTAATTATAATGAAAAGCCGCTCGAAAGCAGTCAAATTTTACTCCTGAAGAAATGAAACTCAATTTTTTTTTAGAGATGAGTCTGACTAGAATCTAAGAATGAAATTCGACTTCTTTAAGAGTGACGTTACTCTTTTTGAGAGTGAATTTTTGTTCGGCATCGAGTCAAAATACAATTAAACTTAAACTGGGAATGATTTTACACTTTTAAAGAGTGAAACGTCACTCGAGAGTAGTACAATTCCACTCCTATCAGAGTGAAACTCAACTTTACCAAGAGTGAGGATACAGTATTTTAGCGTGAACTTTCATTCTTGACAGATTAAAAATACCGCCTCTCAAACTTTGAGTGATTTTTCACCTTCAAAGAATGAAAAGTCACTCCAAGGAAGTGAAACTCACACTTACTCACATTGGAAACACACTCTTTTGGAGTGAATTTCCCATACCTGTTTCAGTAACAGTATTTTCACTCGATGTAGAGTGAAAATTCACTGTAAGACATTAGGAAAGAAAATAATCAGTTTTTTAATTCAATACTCGAAAATTCAGACTGGGCGCCATTAAAGCAAAATTTGTTCGTGCATTGAGCTTTTTGATTGCAAAATTTTTCACTTCGAGCGAAGCGAGGGCATAATCTTCAGAAACAATTTTTCATTTTTTTTCTTCGAAAATAAATTTCTCAGTTTAAATTATACTTCTAAATGAACTGCTGGCTTTCACTGACACTGAAAATATTTCTTCTGCGAAAATTTGCGGAAATTTCATAGTCGCAAATAATTGTCTCACAGTGTAATTGGCTTCTTCAAAATTCCAAAGACACATTATAATAATAAAAAACGATGGAGAATGGATTTTGCAAGTCTCGTGGAAAAAGTGCCGATGCCCTCGGGGTTGTATTGCTCATACAGCGAGTATGTATCAACCTAACTAAATGAGCTAACTGAAATGGCCGCAGGCGTTTAAGTTCCTCGAGTTATACGAACAACATTGCAACATTCATGTCGTATTAATTCTCTTTCTTGATTGACTTTGATCCTTGCATTTATTCACAGGCCCCATGGAAAATGGTGATTTAGGGGCTCTGAGAGTGGGAAAAATAATGAAGTTCTGGGTTGAGGATGTAGGAGTAGGGGAAGTACTTACTTTTCTCAATCGTGTTTTAATGAAAATTCTGTGTCATGAAATTTATGAATAACATCTATTTACATACCTATTGAATACAACAGGAATCGTGTGATTTTTAAAACCTTACAATCAAGTTTGTCAGTTATAAAATGAAAAAATTAGGGAATTACTTTTTTTTCAATTTAAATCTTCTGCATAAAGGAATCACCAGTTCATTCAATGTAACCTTTTTAATTTTTGGACTGGAATTATAAAATGCAGATTGAAAGAGAAAACTACGTTCTGAACCTCATAAGAAACTGAAATAACTTATAAAGAATTGATTAAAAACTTTTTATGAGGTTTTTTTCTTGTAAGAATTTATTAAATGCATTCTTAGAAGAAGTTTAAGTTTATTATAAGGTTTGAGAAGGTTTTTGTAAGGTGCAACTTATGAAAAATTGAATTCTCATAAGAAATTTCGTTTTTTCATAAGGTTTTTCTAAGGATTAAAATTACTAGGGATTCAATTTAAAAATATTAAATTTGTACACTCAAATTGTAACTTTTCAATTCTGAAATTGATGTTTTCGAAATAATTCAGACAAAACGGAGCTCTTTTCACGTAAATAATTTATGATGGTCACTGATAAAATGCAAGATCGCGGAAAACTAGATCAGGGTTGGAAAAGTCGCAGCTGAACAATTAACTGGATTGAGATCTGTTGTACGTCAATTTGATATCTACTTTATTCATTTTTGCGTCGGTTTTTAACCTTCCTTACATTTTGATCGTTAATACAATCAGAAAATTCCTTCTTCACGTCTTCCAAAGCTGTGATTTCACTAAGTCTAATAAAAGAGTCGCAAATTTCAGTAGAAAAATTTTTAATTTTTTCAAATCAGAAAATAATTAAATGCTGTAGTAAAATTTTTTAACTTAAATAGAAATTTATATAATCATAATTATTGTAGGGTACAAAAAATGAATTGAAGTAGTAAATCGATATAAGTTCATGAGTTTTTCTCCTTTCGAGTTTTCTTGGAGTAAGATAAAAGTTATATGATTAGAAATATCAAAAAAATATAACAAACTAGAAAAATATTCTCGAAAAAATTATTCTAGGCTTTATTTCATGTGTTCAAAAAAAGAAAATATTTGATTTGCTCAACATTATAGCAATACACGGTCATACAAATAGATATTATAAAATATGAATCATTTTGAGTATAATATAATTCGATGGATGATTTGAAAGTATAAAAAACTTATTTTTTATATTAACATGCTATTGATTCATTTTCAGTATCTTCTTTTTCACTCAAAATCTTGTTCATCGAAACAAAAAATTCCAACATTTTATTATATTCAAGTTTATACTGTAAAAATTTTGCGGATTAAGTTCTCTAATTTCCCTAATTCAGCATCAGTTACCATTTTGCATATTTTACAATAAAAATGTCAATGATAGAGATTTTAAAATGATTTATTTATTTAAAACTTCTTATAAAGTGTTACTTTTTCGATTTTTAGTTTCCCTTGGTAAATGTATATTTTCTCTTTTATATTGACTAAAATACCGTCTTTTTTAAAATTTAGAACTCACCTCTGTATTCACCACTGGAATAAATGAGAAAACAAAAATAAATATTAAAAAATAAATTACATATAATCATCATCTGAAGATTCGAGTAGTAGAGAATACGAGAGTAGGAGTTGATGCTGCGAAAAAGTGAAAGTGAAAAATGTAGCTAGCCCGGGTGCAGGCCCATAACGCGTGTATCAGCAGTCACCATTGGTCCCTATCATCACGCGGATTCAATAAGTCGTGATGCTCGCGGTGTCCATTTACATATTCCGTAATAATTCAGTAAGTGTACTGAAAGTGAATTTTAGTAAAATAAACTCAAAATCGTAGCCTTCATAAATATTTTCAAAAATAAAAGAAAATCAACAGTTCATAGGATCAATCAAATTTCAAGTAACTTCATTCTCTTTGCTGAAAAAAAAATCTATTCAATACCATCGAAACCCATTGAAAATAGTAGATTATTTCAATTGCCAGTGGTGAAGAGAAATTTCAAAGTTTCACAATATAATAAAACAATCGAGTTCTTAAATCAATGAACCATCGATCTATTACTGAAAAAATTCGTTTCAATGAATTAGTGATTTAAGATGTTTGAATAGATTTTTAAATCTGGAATGGACGTGCCAAAAATGAGCTTGTTGAATACTTTCTGACAGTGAATACCCAAAGACTGTATACCAGTGAATTATTGAATTGCTTTACAGTGACTGTAAAAGAGTGTAGATTGTTACTGTAAACCGGTGTAACAGTTCGGGATTTGTATTATTATGTATTTCGAAAATGAATAAGTTTCCAAAAAGATTGAGTTTGCCGGAAGTGGAGTGTCTGGCGGAAAAAAAACGGACGAAAATACTGAAGGAATTATCAGAGTGCTTGCAGAATACTGAGGCTTTGAGCTTTGACAAAGAATCGTTTCGCAGATTACTCCAAGATGAGGTAAGATTTACAATTTGTTATTAATATTTTATTCTTACTTTCTGCAAAATGAAGAGTTTTGAAAATCATTTGTTTAGCTTCGAATCAAACAAAAAATTGTTTCATAAATCAATGAATGAAGTAAGTAAATGAAAATGAAAGAAATAAAAGAAGAAAAGATGAACAAAGAAAAAAAGAGAAAAGCAAAAGAAAATAAAAGACACAAAAAGAATGTGTAAGTAAAAATCAAGTTAATAGATATTATTATTAATCGAGAAATCGCTCAAACCTTACGTCTTAAAACTATAAATTAAAAAAAAATAAATAAAGAATTAATCAATTATCATTGCCTTCCTTATAATTTTATACCAATTATTTGAAGCATTTTCAATGTGAAGTTAAAAATTAGAATAATAAAAAATATTTCTATATAAATATTGCAGTTTTTTTTATCAAACTGATTTCATATATACAGTTCCATAAATTACATTCAACAGAGAATGAGATAGCTAGAAAAAAATGGTACTTTGAAATGGCTTAAGATCAAGACCAAAATTTAAGAAACTTTCAATTTTATATTTTTCAATAACAATACCTATTATTATTTTCATGCTGTATTTTTTCGTGATAAAAATTGTTGAAAAAACAGTTCCAAGTCAGGAATTTGAACTTATACGAATAAAATGAATAACCTTGAGAAAATTTTTCATTTGAATATCTACACAATCAAAATTTTTAATTTTTAAAACGATCTCAATTTCAAAACAATCAATTCAAGAGACTAAAAATGGTAGTTTAGAATATTCGATAAAAATATGATATAAGAAAAGTAAAAAATGAAACTTTCCAAAATTTCGAACTAAAATTTAAAAAAAGATTATCGAAAACTTTCTAAATACGTGACCTCATCATATGAATTGATGCAAACCAAACTTTCAAGAGATAACTTTTTACTTCAAATAAAATATATAAAATTCATCTTTAGCTAAAATGAATTCAATTTTGAAATTGCATTAAAACGCTAAAATTTACATAAAACATTTTTTTTCCTCAAAGATTCAAATCTTCGAAATCTTTTTATCCGTGAACAATCAAGCCGCAGAGCAATCAATCTTGAAAAATGAAAGTGACATCTCGGTATTCGGATATTTCTTATGTATGGCATCGAGATTTAAATATTCGAAACTTTTACATCCAGATACATTATGACTCAAAATGTCAATAGCACAACTGATCGACATTTGAATTCTTGTAACGACACAAATGAGTTGGATATTTTTTTTATCTCAAATATCTACAAAATGAAATTTGGAAAGTCAATACCTCAGTAATTTTGATTCTTATATAAACCTTAGAAAAAAAAAAATTTTTTTATAAGAATTTAATTTCTTATAAAGTGCACGTTATAAAAAACCGTATAAAAATTCAATTTCTTATAAGGTGACCTTATGAAAACCTTTAAGAAACTGAATTTTTTATAGGAATGTATTTGATATAATCTTAAAAGAAATAAAACATTGTAAAATTTTTTGGAGCAATTCTTTATAGGAAATTTCAGTTTCTCATGAGGTTATAGAAGGTCACATTAAAAAAAAACTAAATTCTTATAAGGTTTTTATAAGGATAAAAATTACAAGGGTTTTTTGAGATAATCGAATTTTAAAAACTCTACATGCAGATCAAAAATTCTGAAAGGGAAAGTTAAAAAAAAACATCTTTGAAAAAACATCTCGACATTTTTTTGTATGTATGTACTTTTCAATATATTATTAGAAGATATTCATTCGTGTTAGATAAATATATGATTCATTTAATGTGTATATCAATTATTCGACAAATATAATTGATTTATTATTAATTAATAAATAATTTAAAATTTATAGATTAATTAGTAAATATTTCATTTATTATTTTTCGGTTACATTGAATGAATATATATTTTTTGTATATCATATTTTCGATATTATATAAACTAATATCTTCGAGACATCTGTAAAATTTCTTGTAAAAAGATTACAGTGTTCAGTTGAATAGCGAACCAAGATTACGTAATAATCGCATTCGTTTTTTCGAAGCCACGGGAATCCACAATTCAAGTTATTTCACGTGTGGTTTTTTTGAGACTCGTCGTGAAAGAAACGAGATTTCTTTCTGCTATTCGATTAGCATAAAAAAAATTGGGTGAGCAGGTGGCCTTGAAATTAGTCTTTGTAATATTAGGACAAATTTATCCTTAAAAAAAGTGCATTGGAAAACGATAAACTACATACTTAGCAAGATTATGCCAAATGGAATGAATAAAAAATCCGTTAATATTGGAATTTATTGCACTTTTTGATATCGAACTTATCTAAATTTTCTACACTTATAACTCATTGTCAGATCTTGGAGGATTATTAGTGTTACAATATTCCGAAATATTGGATAAATTATTTCATATGGATTCCATAAATTGCAATATGAAATTCAAGAATTCCGTTGTAAAAAATGAAAAAATTTGAGAAATATTATGGATTTCATTAGAGCCGGAAATGATAATTTCAAAGTTTAGAAACATCGAAAATTTGAAATAAGCTTCATTAAACTTAAACAATTTTGGAGGTATCGAATACAAAGTTATTCATCCTTTATTGCCACTTTTTTTTCGTGTGGTTAAACATTTGAATCGAAAATTGTAGAATTTGTTAAAATTTCTTACATTTTGTAGGTAAAGTTTCATCGTCACATAAAATAATTCAAAACTTTTTTTTTCAGACAAATTTTCTTGCTATCGTGATTACAGTATAGGTATCAAAAATAAATGTAAACCTAAGAATTTTATCATTTTTTCAGTATCGTTTCCAATATTTTTTCTAATCAAATTGGTTGAGTAAAAAAAAAAACATCCCGTGTCTATCTCTAATAGTTGAAATTCTCTGCTTAGGAACTACGGTTTTGAAAAGTAATAATTACATTTTTTCAGTTATTTTTATGCTTCACTTTCATTTTATTTTATGATTTACAAAAATAAGTAAAATTATAAATATTTTCAAGTTTCTTAATAAAGATATTACTTTCGAGGCAAAAAAATATAAGAGCTTATTCAATTTTTATAATTTCATTTATTATCGTGAGGAAGAATCAGAAATTTCTGTACTCAATAGTTTTTGTACCACGTAAGTTTTTTTTCTCATTTTTATCTAAAATTTTGTTTATCGTTGATTTATTATTATAAAATTTTTTTGAATATATAATTATATTGTGAACTCTACAAACAATATATTTCTTCTATTGTAAAGTTGTTGAAAAAATGTAGTTTCAGGTTCAGTACAACAGTATTGTTATTATAGAAAGAAAAGTTATATCAATTTAATGAAATTGAATTCATAGCTTTTGAAATTCGTTAGTACATAATATCTATAACGACCAAAATTTTTTCCATAAAAAAATTGATAAACGAACTCATACTACTTGACAACTTTTAATGTAGAAATTTTATATTTATTTCATGATAATCAGAGGAATTTTGAATATTTATTGAATTCTTACATTTTTTTTTCTGAGAAACTAAGTCATTACTAATACACTTAAAGAAAAAATTCTATAATTTTTATCATGTTTGGTGAAATTATAGAACAAGAAAAAAATAAAGCATACAAATAACTGCGAGAATGAGACTTTGACTTACAATTACAAAAATCGTAGTTTAACAAAAATGAATTCGGCTAGTAGAGAAAAATAATAAATTTTGTTCATTTACCTCAATTATTTTTGACAAATTATGAAAATAAAACTACTGCAATGTCAAAATTTTCAAGTTAATAATTTTCCATTTTTTCACAAATGAAAATCGCAAAAGAATTTCATGAAAAATGAAGTAAGAAAATTTTTCCCATCAGGATGAAACTTCACCTACAAAATGAAAAAAAAAAATTATCGCAATAGGACAATCTTTCGCCTGGTTGTTGAAATAGATTAAAATAAACTTGTAGCATTTTAGGTAAATCAACTTTCTACCTAATTTTTGGAAAATTCCCTCCCAAGAAACAACGAAAATTGTAGAATAAAGAAAAAATACGTGTCTCCTCAATTTTGATGTAGATAAAAAAAAACTTATCACAAAAAAAACTAAAAACCTGCATCACCCGGAAAATTTTACATGAAATCATCCTTTTTTATTCCAGAAAGTACGTATTTTCTAAAAATGATGGAAAAAGAACAATTTACTCAATTTCTCATATGATATAAGACACTCGAAGAATTGGGTCAAAAATAGGACATACTCCATTAAAAATGCTCTAGTAACCCCTAGAAAAAAGCCTATTTCCATCGTCATCAATTCACATCGATCCATATACACCCAAAACGAAGCAAGGGGGGATGAGTATAATGCCTATCGAGGGACAACCAAGGTGGTTGTTTGCCTGGGGCGTTTAGAGAAGTTGGAAGCAACCGGGCCTCGAGCCTACTCCTTTTCCATCGAGAAAATTTCAAGGGGACATTTAATTGCCTGCACAGAAGTCTAATAACAATCGTTATTCAATCATCCAACAATCGACACATGAATCGACTTACACTTTTTACTAACCCCCCCCCCCCCACACAACAAAAATTAACTCTTCGAAAAAAAAAATAAATATTGACCAGCCTGTAGCATAATGTACTATTAACAGAAGTTCAATTTTTATAAAAAAAAGGAATGAAGGATATATGATTGAAACGTAACTCGAGCTTTCGACACTTGCAGCGTCAGCATGATTTATTCCTCCTGTAATTACAATTTCATCGCTGATTTTTGCGGCGAATAAATTTGCTCCGGATACGCTTTGGAGCCCAATTTTTTGACGCCCTCGAGTACGCCTTGTTATTTTTTTTTCGACTCCAATCACGCAAAATAAATGACATGTTTGCAAGTACGATTCGAGGGTACAATAAGTACTTCGGTACACATAATTATCGTGCCCTTTTTTTGGGCCGGAAAGTACATACTGAAAAAATTCGAGGTGTAGAGGTGAAGATTTTTGGATCTGACCTAAATTATTCATGATCGAAAGTGACAATCATTATATGGTTTGAAAAGAGAAAAAAAATTTTTATGCGAGGTTTTGGACGTGTTTTTTAAGATCTTTGTGTGCATTGATGTGGAAAAAAGCTATAGTTACGTTCATATATGAATTGAAAATCAATTTTAGAATATCTAAGTTTACTCCAAATTTCACATTTTCATGATTGAAAAAATTAAGTTTTGTATTACTGACAGCTAGATTTTTATTTTTTTGTAGGTTTTTTCGAAAAAATTCTTCACTCTCTTTGACCGGGATGAGAATGAAATGCTCAAACAGGACCAATGGATAGAAACTTTGAAAACACGTTTGACGTAAGTTTTTATTATTATCTTCTTTTGCTTGACTCCTTAAACAATAAAAAAAACTCCACAATTATTTGTGTTTCACTAAACATTGAAATTTTACCCATTCGAATTTTTATCCTCTACTTCAAAAAATTGAAACATAAATCCAAAAATCTCGAAATCTGCAAATAATCCGCACAAATGAAATTTGACATTACAAATTTGAAAAAGAATTGATCTAACCAACAGTATTCAATTTTATCTACTTTGACTTTTCAAAATCGTTTTCGATTTATATTAATTTAATTCACATCATCAAAAGTGCTGAAACGGACATTTAGTAAGTCCCAGTAAGCTGTAAAAGTGAAAATACTTTCTGACTGTGAGTCATAAAAATCGAATTTCATCTACCTCTTGCTGAAGGACAAACTTTCCCTCATTCAAAGACGATTTGATTGTCTCATTAAAGAACTGCAGAGGTTGAAACGCTTGCTTTCAGAAGTGACAAACTGAGCGAATTCGTGGGTCACGTTGAAAGCGTTGCTTACGTTTTATGTGGCGATGATCCCATCAATTTTACGACGTTTCGCCAAATTTTTCAGGCAAAAGTGGTAAAAACAATAATTTAAAAAAGACTCTTCTAAATTCTTTACAGTTTCTTATTATTTTGCAGTTAAGAAACTAAAAATAGCATTTTTCGTATCCAGGAGCAGAAACGAGTGTTTTTACGAGTGCGAGATTTTGCGAACGAGCGAAGCGAGTGAAAATTGCACGAGTTAAAACACGAGTATGCTCCTTGATATTGTAAGATAATAATCAACAAACTCTGATTTTTAGGTATCAGAACAATTATTTCAACTTTTTGACCGAGAAAACACAGGATTTGTGACACACGAACAAATAATGGAGTTTATGATCAGTATTGCTAATACAAGGTAAATGCAGAAAAAATTTTACAAAATAAACAAAATTTCTCATGCAACATGAATATTCCTAGACCTAGTTCAGAACTGGACAAACGACGAATGGAATGGCTAGAAAAAATATTCAAACAAACTGTTGGTAATGGGAGAGAAATAAATCGACAAGAATTTAAAAAAATTGTCATGTCCAAAAATGTAAGTATGATTAAAATTTTATCTTGAAATACTCTATACCTATTATATAAATACTTTTTTTAATGTGAACTTTGCCTTTCTAGCCTTTTTTTACGGAGAGGGTCTTCCAAATTTTCGACAAAGACAATTCGGGCTCGATTTCTCTGCAGGAGTTTTTAGACGCGATGCATCAGTTTGCAGGAAAATCGTCGAATGAAAAAATCGAGTTCCTTTTCAAAGTGTATGACATCGATGGTAAAAATTTGAAAAGAAAATTTATCCTTGAATCATCATTTATCATTACAAAGTCTATCAATTTTTCAGTAGGTTTATTTTGAAAATGAAAATTTCTGTGCAATAGATTGTTCATCAATCTGTAATTCATAAGTAATTGTGAAATATTGATAAAATATTTCCACATTTATCATAATTTTTGCTGTTTGTTAGTGATCTTGATAATTATGACGAATAAAAATTTAGGTGACGGTTTGATTCAGCACCGAGAATTGGAACATGTTATGAGAGCTTGCATGATAGAAAATGGAATGAGTTTTAGCGACGAACAAATCGAGGATCTCACTCTGGCTCTATTTGAAGACGCAGATCAAGGAAATCGTGGAGCTATAACTTTCGACGCTTTGAAAAGACAATTAGAAAAACACGAAGGGATTTTGGAAAACCTATCTATCAGGTAAGATCGACGTTTTAATAGTTCATGAATTCTTGAATGTTGTTTTAACTACGTATTCTACATTTTCAAACTTATGTATATAGAATTTTGCAGATTGAGAGTTTATTTTTATAATTATTTATGTAATAAATTTATTATTAGTTTGTTAGTTTTGACGATTTTTAATTGATTTTACAGTTTTGATAATTTTAACAGTTGATAATTGTCAAATATTTCGAACTCGTTTTTCGCTGTTGAACCGTAAAAACTGTCAAAACTACTATACTGTCAAGAAAAGCTGTTATAAATGTTAAGGGTGTCGAAAAATTTGCAAACTTCCGTAGTTTTTGAAAATTATCAAACTTATCATAACTGCCAAAAAACTGTAAAATTTTCCATCGAAGCTAAAAACTGTCAAACCTGTCATAACTGCAAAAAATCTCAAACCTGCTATAATTGCTGAGAAACTGTCAAAACTACTGTTTTCTAATGAAAAGCTGTCAGAGCTGACAAGAGTTTCATGACTTCCGAAACTGTGAAAAATCGTCAAAACTGTCATAATTGTTGAAAAAAATTCAAATCTGTCATAACTGATTAAAACGTTTAAACCTGTCATAACTGCTAAAAAATGTCAAATCTGTCATAACTGTTATAAAACTGTCAAACCTGTCATAACTGCGAACAAACTGCCAAATCTGTCATAACTGCTGAAAAAATTTTTGGATCTGTCATAACTAATGTTTTACTAGAAAAGCTGCCAGAACTGCCAAGAGTCTCAAAACTCTTCAAATTTCAAAATTTTCATAAACTGCTTAACCCGTCATTAATGCTTAATAAACTGTCAAATCTGTCATAATTGCCAAAAAATGTAAAACCACCAATAACTGTTAAAAAATTGTGAAACCTGTCATCACTACTAAAAAATGTCAATCCTGCTATAACTGCTGAAAAACTTTCAAACCGGTCATAACTGCTAAACGCTTTAAAAACGACTGTTCTGCATGAAAAACGGTAATAACTATCAAAACTTTCAATACTCTTATAAAAACTGTCAAACCACTTATTACCGCTAAAAAACTGTCAACTCTGTCGTTACTGCTAAAAAATTGTCTTACCTGCCATAACTGTCAAAAACTGTTAAACCTGCTATAACTACTGAAAAACCATCAAAACTACTGTTCTATCAAGAAAAGCTATCAGACCAACAAAGAGTTTCAAAAGTTTTCGAAAGTTTCGAAACTGTTGAAAACTGTCAAACCTGTCATAACCGCTGAAAAACTGTCCAACCTGTCAAAATTGCTTAAAAACTGACAAATTCGTCATAAATGAATTAAACTTTAAAACCAGTCATAATTCCTAAAAAACTGTTAATCCAGTCATAACTACTAAAAAAATGTCAAAACTACTGTTTTGCCAGAAAATCTATCAGAACTGTCAAGAGTTACAAAACTCTTTAAAACTTATAGAACTCTTCAAATCTGTTAAACCAGTCATGGCTGCTAAAAAACTGTTTAACTTGTCATAACTGCTCAAAAAACTGTTAAACCTGCAATAACTGCCAAAAAACTGTCATAACTACTGTCCTGCAAAGAAAAGCTGTCAGAGCTGCAGAGAGTTTCAAAGTTGCTAAAACTTTCTAAACTGTTGAAAACTGTCAAACTTATCATAGCTGCTAAAAAAATGTAAAATCTGTTATAACTCCTAAAAACTGTCTAACCTATCATGATTTCTAAAAAAAACTTTCAAATCTGTAATATTCTAAAAAAACTTTCAAATCATAAACAAATAATAAAAACTTTTAAACCTCTTCTGATTCCCAAAAAATTGACAAACCGATCACAACTGCTAAAAAATGTCAAAACTACTGTTTAGCCAAAAAACATGTCAGAACTGTCAAGAGCTTCAAAACTCTCTAAGACTTTCAAAATTGTTAAGAGCTGGCGAATCTGTTATTACTGCTAAAAAATTTTCAAATTTGGCGAAACTGCTAAAAAACTGTTAAACATCTAATAACTGCTAAAAAACTGACAAAAATACTGTTCTGTCTAGAAAAGCTATCAGAGCTGCAGAAAATTTCAAAAGTTGTTGAAACTTTCGAGACTGTTAAAAAATGTCAAACTTATCATAGCTACTAAAAACCTGTCAAATCTGTCATAACTGCTGGAAAACTTTCGAGTCTGTCATAAAATAAATACATAATAAAAACTTTGAATCCTCTTGTAATACCTAAAAAACTGTCGAACCGGTTATAATTGCTACAAAACTGTCAAAACTACTGTTCTGCCAGAAAACCTGTCAGAACTGTCAAGAGTTTCAAAACTCTTTATAACTTTCAAAATTCTTAAAATATGTCAAATCTGTCATTACTACTAAAAAAATGGTCAAATATAAATGCTAAAAACTGTCAAACATCTAATAGCTGCTGAATACTGACAAAACAGCTGTTATGTCAAAAAAAGCTATTATAACTGTCATAAGTTCTTGACACTCGAGAAACTACTGAAAACTGTCAAACCTATCAAAACTGCTAAAAAACTGTCAAAACATTTCAAAATTTCTGAAAACTGTATTACAGGAAAGTGATGTTTTTTGCAGTATAGATCGATGAATACTTCATAACTGCTAAAAAAAACTTTCGAATCTGCCATAACTGCTAAAAACTGTCGAAACCCTTTCAATTGGCTAAAAACCACATTACATCAAAGTTGTGTTTTTTTTTTGCAGTTTCGATCGATAGATCTATCATAGCAGCTAAAAAACTGTCAAAACCCTTAAAAATAACTTAAGACTATATCATATCAAAGCCTATTTTTTGCAGTATAGATCGATGGATGGTACCACCAAAGCCATCGGAACCACGACAAATGTCGTACATCGAAATGTTGCTTTCCCTGAGACCTTATCAGCTAACTAAACCGTACATCAAGAACAATTACGTATACCTCACTTTTCTTTACGGATTTATATTCATCAATTTCGGTCTTTTCGTATCAAGGGCTTATCAGTATAGGCACTCCAACGGCTACGTTATCGTGGCTCGAGCTTGCGGTGAGTGTCCATTTACATCAGTTTCAAAAATACGTCAGACACCATGCACATGGCGAAGTTTTAAGAACTTCTGTCAAAAGATTAAGATGAAATGTAACAACATATTTTTACTACATTGTAATGCGTGAATGATTTTTATAGCTTCTTGCATGAATATATTTGTAAATTATCTCTCCGGAAGAAAAACTCAATACATTTATTTATTTTGGAAAATTTGTGAAAATAAACTTTGTAGAAAATTTAGAGATTGTTAAGAAAATTTACTTTTCAACAAGTTTTTCAAACATATTTTTCAAGTATAATAATTATTCTAGGTCAATGTTTGAACTTTGACTGCACATTCATTCTCGTGCTGATGCTCAGGCAATGCATCACTTTTTTACGCAGCAATGGTTTCAATGGCCTTCTTCCTCTGGACCATCACATTTATCTTCATAAATTGACTGGAATTTTGATCTTCATCTTCAGCGCTCTTCACACATTCATGCACTTACTAAACTTTGGTAAGTTTTGTTCCATTCTCCAATATTTTGTGTCAAAAAACACAATCAAACATCCAAATCCATTTCACAAGTTTATGCTCTTAGAAAAAATTTTCTTCAAACATCAAATTTTTCATTTGTTATTTAACCTTTATGTTTGTACTGAAATTCTTCATGCCCATTTTTTGCCCAACTTGATGATCCATGGAACATGTTCTAGGAATGGTCGTGGTCAATGATGAGCATCTCAATAGTGCAAATTACACGATGTCAGAGTGGATTTTGACAAGTAGGCCCAAACTTTTCGGCCTTATACCCGGCGCTGCCAACCCCACAGGCGTGATTTTGCTTGTCATCTTGACGATCATGTCCGTTTGCTCAATGCCCTTCGTTCGTCGAGGCGGTTGCTTCGAAGTAACACCATTCGTTTCCAATATTTCTTTCTATCATCCATAAATTTTTTGTTCTATTTTATAAACTACAGGTTCATTTTTCCACTTCATTTTCTGCATTTATATATTTTCACGGAAAATAATGAACACAAAACAATTTTGTCCATTTGATGTTCTTCAATGGTTCTGAATCTTCTTCAGATATTCTACAGATCCCATTTGCTCTACATTCCATTTTGGCTTCTTGTCATCGTTCATGGCCCAAATTTTTGGAAGTGGTTCATGATACCAGGGAGCATATTTTTCATAGAAAAAATCCGCAGCTTCACTTGGATGTTTTCCGAACGTGGAAAAACTTATATAAGTTCTGGGTTGCTGCTGCCATCGAAAGTCACACACTTGGTCATTAAGAGACCACCAAATTTTGATTTTCGACCAGGAGATTACGTGTTTGTCAATATTCCTGCCATCGCGCGCTACGAGTGGCATCCTTTTACAATCAGCAGTGCTCCCGAACAAGAAAGTGAGATGAAGGAATTTTTTGATTTCTAAATTATTAGCTATGACTAAAATGGCCAATGATAGCTTTTAGTTTTATTTTATCTCTGCTAAAAATAGAATCGGGGAAGTTTTTGGCGTCTAATCTGACAAGATCTGATGTTTGATTTGCCATCAGATTTGTTAACTGTTAAGGAGTTTTAGAATCTGATGTCAGATTTTAGGTAAGATGTAGTGTCAATTTTATGACCAAGGTTTCAAGTCATACATGACATCAGTCTTAAACCAGATCTGATCCCTTCTGAAAAAAAATTTGGTTATTCTCTTACTTCTAATCTGACAAGATCTGATGTTAGATCTATCAGCAGATTTACTTCTAACGTCAGATCTAACTTCAAATTTGAGGTAAAATGTGATGTCAGATTCGAGGTCAATGTCTGAGGTCAGATCTGACATCAGTCTTAAGCCAGATCTGATCCCAACTGAAAAGAAAATTGGGCCAATCTCCAACATCAGATCTGATGTTATATGTGTCATCAATTTGTTCATAACATCAGATTTAAGGTAATATGTGATGTAAGATTTTTGGCCAATATCTGACGTCAGATCGATCATCAGTCTTAAGTCAGATCTGATACAAACTAAAAATTAAATTTGGCTTATCTCTAACTTCTAATCTGACAAGATCTTAAGTTAGATATGTTATCAGATTTATTAATAACGTCAGATCTGACGTCAAATTTGAGGCAAGATGTGATTTGATCAGATTTGAGATCAACGTCTTTCGTCAGATCGGACATCAGTTTTAAGTCAGATCTGATCTCTACTGAAAGTAAAATTTGGTTAATCTCTAACCTCTAATTTGACAAGATCTGACGTTAGATCTATCATTAGATTTATTTATAACCTCAGATCTGACGTTAGATGTACGTCGTCAGTTTTTTTCATAATATCTGATTGAAGGTATTTTGCGATGTAAAATTTTTGGCTAATATCTGACCTGAGATCAGATATCAGTCTTAAGTCAGATCTGACATCAGTCTTAAGACAAACGTCAGATTGTCAGATTGGAATGCAGATCTGATGTCAGGCTTACGTTGAATCTGACGTCAAATAAAATTTCATTTTAATTTGGAATAAATACGTTATTTCGCGAGTGAAAACTGCAAGATAAAAAAAATACTGAGGAACCTTTCAAAACCTTGAAAAATGAATAATGATATAGTAATAACAATGAACGGAATAAATTCTGAAAAAGTTTATGCTAACCATGTTAACTACTGATTTCTTTTAAATTTAGACTACATGTGGTTACACATTCGAGGGGTTGGAGAGTGGACAAATTCATTGTACTCTTACTTCGAAAAGGAACAAACAAAGCTCCACACTGGTCAAGTCTTGCCAATCGAAGGTTGTCGGAAGGAAAAAAATCTCACGTGAGCTTGCTTAAGAAGGATCATTTTTTTTATTTGGAATGCCAGAAACGCCAGAGAAAATTAGTACAATCTTGTTCAACAGTTGCCGAAATTCTAGACAGAATCCACTTGTACCGAGACGTGAGCCTTCTCTTGGACCAGTTCAGAAAATTCGAGGGTTGGAAAATCCTGGCTTCGTTCCTGAAACGAATCAAATGGGGTTTTCTAAGTCTGATGCAGATTCTCAAGGTACATATATTTTTTTAAAAGCAAGAGAATCTTGTTCTTGTTGAAAATTAAATGGATTTTCATTTTTAATCTGATTTGTATGAAAATAGATATATGATGACTAGAGTTGACAGAACACAATTTTTTGGTGTAGCTTAAAATGGAGACTTGAGGGATGGAATATAAGTGTGTTCATTACAAATTTTTTTACAAAACACCCATGATTTCATGTTATTGAAAAATTCAAAAAATCTTAGATGGTATGAAAATATTTCTAAAAAATTCAGAGAAATTGTTATTCTCAAATTTGGAAAGTTTTGGAAGCTTATGTTTTGTCGGGTATTTCAAACATTTTTAGAATAAAAAAAAACATGGTAAATTTTTAAAACTGTCGAAAATTTTATGATAACTAAGATTTTTTTGAAGTATCAGAATATATCTATAAATTTTGTAGATTCTGAATATTATTTACCATCGAAATATGGAACTGAATTTTTGTAATCTTTGCATGAAAATCTGAAAAAAAATTGTCGAGTAGTACTAAATTACGATATGTTTGAATGAGTTGAATATATTTTTATAAAATTTGGAAGGGTTGAAATAACTTACATGATATCATGTATATTGAATTAGAAAATTTAGAAAAATGACAAAAACTGAGAATTAAAAAGATGATCAACAACTCTGTATAATTTGAAAATTTTGTGGAATTCCAGCACATGTTGATAAATTTGTAAGTTTGTGTTTGTTAATATTTTTTTTAAAATGAGTAGGTGGTCTTATTTTTTTTTTTTTTTTTTTTTTTATCATAAAACTGATACAAATGAAGTATCTTAAATTGACGAAAAATCTGGACGAGTTCCAAAAATTTCCGTCTAATTCAGAAAGTTGGCAATAGTTTTTGTTACATTTGAAATTTCCAAAATTTAATAAATTCAAAAAAAATCATCGAAAATACGAAAAACTGTCAGTTATCCTGACAACTTAAAAAAATTTGTGGGATTTAACGAAACCTTCATAGATTTTGTAAATTATGTTCATTTTTACGTTAATTTAAAAAAAATAGTAATGTAACTGGTAATCAATAAATATTTGTATAATTATCAGAGAATTTTCTCAAAAACATACCAAGAATTTGAAAATTATGTAAAATTTGAAAAAATCTCGAAACATTGGATAGATCTTTATGACTTCAGAAAGTATTTGTAAGATTGTATCATGTCTCGAATCTGATTAATTTTTAAGAATCAGATAAAACTGAAAATTCGAACATAACCTACATAATCTATTAAATTCGAAAAATTTGTAGACTTTCAAAAAAGTTTCTTTAATGTTGCTCATTGTGTCCATTATCGTATTTTGTGACGTTTTCTTATATATATTGTTTTTTAAACATCTGAAAAAATCAGTAATAAAAATTACAAAAAATATCTAAATTCGACACATGCTTCTGAAATTTGGAATTTTTTATAATTTCGTAAATTGTAAAAAATTATAATACATTGAACAATGTCCAAGATTGTCAATAGTTCAGAAAGTCCTAGTTTGTATAGTTTTAGAAAGTATTTAATTATTTTGTAGATTGTTCAAAAGTTATTAAACTTTCGTAAAATAGCATTTTCACGTACAAACAAATTTTCAAGATGGTGCTAACGATCGACTTAGAAAGCCGAGAGTGAGAAAACTTCTTCTCACCAGTAAAATGCCTTTGGAAAAGTCTTTTTCATTACCTGACATGCAAACGAAAAACAAAAAAAGGCAAAGGATGAAGGTGTAAGTAAATGACCTAAAATCACGAAAAGTAACCAATTGTAAAACCAGACCAAAAATTTTTTTCGACTAAATAGGATACTTCAAAACATGCAGTGAATAAAGTGTCTTTACCTTCATCAACATTTAACATAAATTCAATATCTTAATGAAATTTTCAAAAAATAACTTTTTACGAAAGTCTTGTATAAAGTTTCAACCTGGAATTTTTCTTCATTCTATTGGACAAAATAATTTAATTCGCATCAATTAATTTTAATGATCATCTGAAATATTCAAAATTCATTTTTTATACTTGGTAAACTATATTATAATAATTTTTGTATACTTCCTCAACAGACTCCGAGACTATATGAGGTCTGAATCTGAGACAAGTTTCGATGAATGTCAAATTCGAAGAGCCCGATTAAAAGCTCTCGGTTTGGCATATTTGAGTCCTCAAAATAAATCTCTGGCTCAAAGTTTTCGTTACATGAGAACGAAACCGACAATCATTGCTTTTAAAACTCCAAGTATAGACCAATGTGAATACGACCCTGCTATCTCATCAGATATTGGTAAGAATGAATTATTTATAAAAAAATGAAATATCTTTCAATGATTTATAAATGAAACTATTGATCAGGCAAAGCATGTAAATAGGAAGTTATGAATTTTGAACCATTGGAACAATATTTTTTACCGTAAATTGTAATGCTTTTTTCAGTTATAAATAGTTTGAATAAGAAATACTCCTTTCGACTATAAATTTCCATTGCCATTTCGATAATTTTTTGAAAATAATTCCGTAAATTACAATATAATAATTAGTTCAACTTTTGTACTGGAAAATGAAGAAGCAAATTGATTGTAGAAACTGACTCACGAGTTGATAAAAAGACCGACAGTCGAAATATTATACCAGAAGCATTGGCAGAAGAGGGTAGAGTCGTACAAATGAAACAACATTTCGAAGCGAACAAAATGGCCAAGGGCGATATGCACCTTCATGCACCAATTAACTACCCCGTTGGAAAACCACTTGAGGTTATTTGAAAACTAAATATAATTTTTGTATTGAATAACTTGAAAGGTTGAAATAGTAAAAAGTTTCAGAAGTACGAAAGATGAAGTAAACATGATGAATGGATACAAATTTATACACAAATCATGAATAGTTATCTAGGATCTACAAAAACAAAAGTTATTGAAAAAAATCATGTTCTTCAGACTTATTTTTCTATGAAACTGTTATATAAGTAATGAAAATTATAGATCTGTAAGATTCTTTGACAGGCATTGAAATCTTGGAAATCTTCTGCAATCTGAAGAATTATTCCAAGGTCAAAGGTTTGAAAAAATTTTTTTTGGCAATAGGTCATTGTACATTGACAGAACACTATTTTGTTTTAATGATTGTAAAAGTATTTTTACGTACCTAGAATAAAAAAGCATCCGATTCTATAAATTTATTATAGCTGTAAAGGAATTATCACTGATTATTTTATTTCTACGAAAATTCTCACAACATAAAAAATACTGTAATAACGATAATTCTTTGAAACACTTGAAACATACAAAAATAATGTGCTCTAAACAATCGCTGAAGTACACTAAGAATCTAAAAAAGTTTACAGGATCTTTTCCAAATTCATATTGCAATCAATAAAAATATTAAAAATCAAGAAGTATGCTAGAATGTTAATACGATACATCATTTTGTTTGCTAAAGAATTTTTTCAAAATACAAAAAAAATACATAAATTACCTGAATCATTAAATAAAAAACCACTGTTTTCTCAAAAATTCAGAAAAACGATAAGAATCAATAGAACTCTCAATCCTAAAGCATCTGATTCTGAAAATATTCATAGAAAACTATCAAAATACAAGAAAACTCGATAAAATTTATGAATGTTGAAAAAATCCAGGATGAGTTTAGAGTTTCAGAAATATGTAAAATACATAAAATCTATGAAGATACTGTTATCTGAAAGATTCGTTGAAACACTACAAATCATGTAAATATGAAAATTTGAAGTATCGAATTCTAGAGATCTATAAATAAATTTGTAAAAATACTAGTAATCTTTTACAAACCTAGAAAATTTCACTATATTTAAGGGGTTACATACCTTTTTGTGCGGACGAATTGTGGATGATTTGGAGTATCTTTTAAAGTATATAGCAATAATGTTATGACACCAAAGTTATAGTTTTTTCATAGTGTATTGTTCACTTGAAAAAACAAGTCTAGGAATGTATCTAGTTCGTGTACAATTGAAAAAATGAATATTATCTTTTTTTATGTATGCAAGAACGCTTTCCCCGAGATTTAGATTTTTTGAACTGTGAAAGTTTTGTTAAAAAATTGTTACCTCCAAAATAAAAACTTTTCTATAAAAAAGCGATCCTTGAAGAACTAGATATATTCCTAGTCTAATAAAATTTTTTGGATTTTCTGATTCAACTTGACTTGTTCGACTTACATCGTGGTCACCGCAAGCTTCTTAAAAAAAAGTTGTTTTGGGGGAAGGGCCATAACTCCGCCAATGTTTGATCTTTTTTTATGAACAGATGCTTGTTTTTTGAAGTAAACAATACACTATTAAAAAACTATAACTTTTGAAATGTACCATTATTGCTAGGTACCTTAAAAGTTACTCCAAAACATCCTCAATTCGTCCGCACAAAAAGGTATATAACCCCTTAAATGATACAATTGAAAACATAGAAAAAATACTTCAACTACTATAAAATTCAGGAGAATATAGAAAATCCAAGTAGATATAAGATATAATTTATTTATATAACTATAAAATAACTAAGTATTAATTAGACATTGAATCATAAGTCATCGAATTTTGTAGGTATATCTTCATGGAAATTCACGGAAATTCCAGAAAATCGTATGAACTGTAGAAAATACTGAAAAAACACGATTAGTACTGTTTTATGTTGAATATTTTGAAATTATGAAAATCAAAAAACAATCGAATTTCAAATCATCAGATTCTCGAAATCTAGATGACCATCTACAAAATGCTAGAAGTATATAAAAAAACAACAATATCCACAAAATTGTATAAATTGAAATAAGCACGAAAAATCCTAAACATACTAGCATTCCATGAAATACCTTAAAAAACGAAGCTAGAGTATAGAATACCTTTAAATGAATGCAGATAAGATTTTCCGAAAAATTGATAAAATTACTAAATTTTCATGAAACTTTGAATTCTAGAGAATCGACTTCTAAAAACAATAAAGAAAATTCCTAGAAAAACGAGATATGGAAAACGATATATTTAGAAAAGTAAAAGCTTCATCTTGCAAATTGATTTCAAAGATGTTGCGATGCTAGAATAAATATCGATCAATACTTTCAAATAAATATATATTGTCCTTTTTGATATTTGGGTCTGCCCCTCCATGCGAAATTTTGTAACAATGCCCTTGTTCATACTGCAGCACAATGAACATAAATTTCGCAGATATACCTGGATGGGCCTTACGGGGCGCCATCGAGCCACATATTCCAGGCCCAACACGCGGTCCTTATCGCTACAGGCATCGGGGTCACGCCCTTCGCTTCGATCCTGCAGTCCATCATGCACAGATATTGGAAAGCCAGGCATACATGCCCCAATTGCTCTTTCTCCTGGTCCAGCGAAATACCCCCTACAGTCATGCATCTAAGAAAGGTAATTGATCAGACCATTTTCATCATTTTCATCAATGAATTGATTCAACCTACTCCTTTAGGTGTATATATCTATGAATTTATCAACCAACATCAAAAAATCATCAATTTTGAAGGATGTATAGATCCTTTGGATGATGATTCAATGATCATTTCTTCACCATAGAATAACAAAAAAACAAAAACTTGATGATATTGTATGGTTAGGTGTACTCTCTTCATTCACCATTAGAGTAAATTTTCACTCTAGAGTCAAAATACTGACACTTGAACTGGAAGTCAAACTTCAATCCAAAAGAGTAAATTGTCACTCTTCGAGCAATTGAATTTCACTCTTAAATTTTAGTCAGATTCACTCTAAAAGAAGTGAAATTTCACTACTTCCAAGAGACTTAGCTCTAAGAAAGTATAAAGTTGCAGTATTTTAACTCAAGGTAGAGTGAAAATTCACTCTAAGGAATGAAGAGAGTAACTTTTGATTATGATGGTGATGATGATGATGACGTGAACACATTGAAAGCAAAGGTGGACTTCTTTTGGATAAACCGAGACCAGCGATCGTTCGAGTGGTTTGTCAATTTGCTATCTCAATTGGAAATTGAACAAGCCGAACTTGGTGTGACCATGGAGCGTTTCCTTGAGATGCACATGTATATTACGAGTGCGCTGCAAAAGAACGACATGAAGGCAGTCGGTCTTCAGCTGGCCATGGATCTTTTGCATGAGAAGGTTAGTTATTTGTTCATTCTTTTGTATATTTTTCTCTATTCATTCCTTGGAGTGAATTTTTGCTGTACATCGAGTCAACATACTGCCACTTAAACTTGGAGTGATTTTTCTTTTTTTAAGAGTAAAAATTCACTCAAAAGTAATGAAAATTCACTCATCTTAGATTAAAACTCAGAGCAATCTAACTAGCATTGAAGGGTGAAATCTAACTTCTCTAAGGGTGATGATACACCCTTTCAGAGTGAATTTGCACTCTATATTAAGTCAAAATACTGCCACTTATATTGTAATTTTCACTTTTTTAGAGTGAAACATGACTCGAAAATGGTGAAATTTCACTCCTAGAGTGACACTCAAATCAGTTTTTAGTGAGGAATCTGACTAGAATTTAGAAATGAAATTGAGCTTCTCTAAAAGTGATGATAGACTCTTTCAGAGTAAATTTTCAGTCTACATAAAGTCAAAATACTGCCACTCAAATTTGAATGGTTTTCCACTTTTTAAGATTGAAAATCCACTCAAAAGTAGTAGAATTTCACTCTTCTTGAATAGAAATTCAATTAATTTTACAAAGAGTAATCCAACTAAAATTTAGTATTGCGATTCCAATTCTGCAAAAGTGTTAATACACTCTTTCAGAGTGAATTTTAACTCTATATCAAGTTCAAATACTACTTCTCAAACTTGGAGTAATTTTTCACTTTTTTTTTGAGTGAAAAGTCACACAAAAGTGGTGAAATTTCACTCCTCTTAGATGGAACCTAAAACTTTTATAGTGTAGAACCTTACTTGTATTAAAAAGTGGAATATTACTTCTCTAAGAATGATGATGCGCTCTTTCAGAGTGAAGTTTCACTCTATATCGAGTCAAAATACTGACTCTCAAACTAAGAATAATTTTTCACTTTTTATACTAAAAAGTCACTCTTGCAGTAAAATTCAAATCGATTTTTAGGGAGAAATTGGTTTAGAAATTAGGAGTTAAATTCAGCTTCCCTAAGCTGAACATTATTATGTTCAGCCCTAATTGACATTACACTTTTTCAGAGTGAATTTTGACTCTCAATCAAGTCAAATTACTTCAACTCAAGTTTGGAGAGATTTTTCACTTTTGTAGAGTGAAAAGTAACTCGAGAGTAATAAATTTCTCTCTTTTTAGAGTGACTTTAAACTTAGTTCTTTAGAGAAGAATCTGACTAGAATAAGAGTGAAATTCAACTTTTTTAAGAGTGATTCTATTAGAGTGAATTTCTTATCCCTATTTTAGTGGCAGTATTTTGACTCTACGTACAGTAAAAATAACTATTAGGAATGAAAAGTGTACTATCATTCATTTTATTATATTTTTATCCATTTATTTATTTGTTTATTGATCTTTTTCATTTCTTGATTCTTACTTACTGTCGAGATCACGTATAGGGTTCTGGGTTTATGAAGAAATTATCCTGTATAAACCGCGAAAATTACGAAATTCCTCGATTTATGCAAAAAAAAAATCTCGATGAAAAAAACTGTGAATTTGAGAAATTTGTTCTTATTATTTATCTATTTTAGTGTAAGTCTGTGATATACAGAAATGTTTTTTCTTTTTCTACATGATCAAAATCGAAAAATTAATTTTTTTTATTTAAATTATTAAATTATTTTTCTCAAAGCGCGAAATTTGTAGTTATGATTTCTAAAGTGTCGAAAAACTATTATATTTTTCAAAAATTTTGACGTCTGAAATATAAATTCGACAAAATTTTCCGAAATTAATAATAAAACTTCTTAGTTTCAAATGTTTAAAAAATGTTCGAGCTTTGATTAACAATCTGTCATGAATTTTTCAAGGTTATTCATTCTTGTGAGAAAATAAACTGATAAAATCCAAAAATACTTTTAAATTTTTTGACTTTTTACACCCAAGTGTTATGTCAACTGTTTCAGAATTTGAAACAGAATCTAAAAACTCTGAATCAAAATCAAGTGACTTATAGCGATCTATTTTCATCTTTTATTCCTATTTTCTAGTTAAAAGATTTTTTTTCATATTTCCTGTTGCACCCTCAAATTAAATCTGAAACATTGAAGTTCGAATTTTCTGAAATAGGGGATTTCATTCTGTTTAAAACATTTTTCTCATCAGTTAACAGTCGTTTCGAGCATTTTACTATATAAAATTATGGATTAATTTCTTTGATTTTTATTTAGATGGATGTTCAAAATTTCGTAGCAATCAAATACTACCAGCATTTTTTCTCAAAAAAGATAATAATTTATTTACAGGAGAAACGAGATCTCATAACAGGGTTGAAAACCAGGACCAACGCTGGTCGACCAAACTGGGACAAAGTTTTTAAACAGTTGCAGGATCGAAAAAAAGGAAAAGTCACTGTTTTTTATTGCGGTCCCCCACAGTTGGGAAGAGTCTTGCGCTACAAATGCGACCAGTTTGGCTTCAATTTTAGCAAAGAATCGTTCTAAAACATGATTTTTTTTTATTTCAATCTTGTAATGCTAAGCCTTTACAGAAGAAACTTGAACCTTTCACAGTCATTGATTTTAGAATTTAAACATTATTTTATTGAATTGATATTTCACGCCTACATTCAAATTCAGAATGAGCCTGAAATAAAAAGTTGAATGTCTAATTAGACAACTATGTTTTTACAAATCACAGTTGTATTCTAGAAAATATTTACATGTAAGTGTCATGATACAAGAATTTTTTCGTTTTTCTTCATTTTTTCCCTAGTGTTGGTTCATTTTGATTTTTTTCTAATCGGCCTTGAAGGTATTCTGAATTTTTTAAATTTAACTTTAAAATTTTGAGGCAACCCTGAAACAAAATAATTACGATGAAATTTAAGGGTTTTGTATGAAAGACAATTTTTTTAATTTGGAGAAGAATTAAACGATCTTCATTGAAAATACCATGTTTTTATTTTATATCCTCTCAATCTCATCAACTTTTTCGGTATTTAATAATTTAAAACAACTATTTGTTATTTCGTAATAGCTTGTATTACCGAATACACTATATCTACAGTGTTTTTTTTTTCTAAAGATACTGATATTTTCGAAAATTTTTGCGCATTTTTTTTTAACCTATCACGTTGGAATTCGTTTCACTAACTTTATTATTCATTCAATATTTATTATTCATTGTTATTTTTGCAGGTTTCGATTATATACTGACGATTCAAGTTTTACCTAAATAATAAACAAATTCTTGTATTTATTTATTTCACACTTAGATTCTTACCTGAAAATTTTACTTCATTTTTTTCATACTGTGAGCTGCTTCGTGCATTATCCAAATCATTAACAGTGCAATCAGGACTTGACTTTGTTTTTCATTCATTCTAATTTTATATCTCAATTTTTGAAATTTATTTCAACCATGCATGTAAACATGTCAAAATGAAAATTCAGTCGTAATAGTCTTCTAACTTCAGATTGTTCTTTTTTTCATAACAGAGGAAAATTTAAGTTTTTTTGTTTTGTTTTTCCATTTTCATTTGAATGATCATTTGGAAAACTGATTGTGTTTGTGACGTAAGTTTTTGAGTAAAAAATTTTCTAATAGATGAGAACCCAACTAGAAAACAATTTGAAAATTTTCAGTAGTATCGTAAATTACATTTCTGATTCTCTCGTGGGACAACCTTCACAAAATTAAAAAAAAAAAATGAACAAGCCATAGAAAAAAAATTTCCCAAATTAAACTCGTCACAGGTTTATTCACTGGCACATTATGTACATGATTAAGACTTTCTTAACATCTCCGCTTTCGGCGAACGTGTACGAACAATGTTCAAGAGGAGTCGAACGATGACATTATTTCGTGTAACTCAATACTTTCAATTAATGAAAATCTCAATAACTTTGATTCCTCTAACAATTTTCTAAACCTTATAAAATTTTTCCCATTTCATCGGTCTCACAAGGTCCACTATCTTAATGAAAAACTTGCACAAAAAAACATTCCGATAGAAAAATAACTGTATCAGAATTCACAGTTTTTGTAGAGTCAACCTTTGAGTACTTATGATATTATTCTGAAATCGGCTTCTAGAGACAAAAAAAAATAAAACTCCACAAGATTTTGTGTAAAAATGTTCAAATAATCACAATCTTTACAACCCCAAAAGATTCCGTCCTTCATTCATCCATTTCATGCACTCCCTCAACTGCTCTCTGTACATCTTTGTATACAGCATGTATAATCGTCTGAAGAATTATGAATTACAATTCGATTTTATTTAACGACGACGCGACACAACATTATGAAACGACCAACAAAACGACGATGCCCACGTAGCAATGAATTGGCAATCATTGTACATAGATAAATAATGCAAAGTCAGAAAAAAACAGACATAAAAAAAATTTGAAGATTATCAAGTCTAAACTGAGAGCGTTGGGCAGCGAAATTCAAAGCGACTTGCGTAGAAAAATTTTTTTTTCACACAGGTTTTCAATGCGCGGACATGTTCTACCCATGTCCAAAACATCGAATTTTCGTGCGCTGGACGTGAGTGTTGAGATTAAAAGAAATTTTTGCATTTTTGAATTCTCCCGCGTATTGTAAAGTTTGCCGTGCCACCGATGGCGCACCGGTGTCCTAAATATCTCCCACTCTCTCTATCAGTTTCTCTCTCTCTCTCTCTCGCACTCTCCACCGCCATGTTCTTGTAACTTGAAAACAGAAATCGCAGTCACTCTGCACTCCGCTCTCAACAGCTAAGCATCCTGAAATAAAATCTGTACATTTTCCGATAATCCTTGAGTGTTTTTCGTTGTTTAAACCATAATTTAACAGGTTATGAGCCCAGTCACGTAATGCAACGAATATTTCTGTGCGAATTGGTTCTCGATTATCGGAAACCCGTGAGAAAAAATATCAGTGCAGAGTCAGTTTTTTTTGCCATCTGAACACGTGTTTAAATTTCTGAAATATGTCCGCGTCCGAGAGCGAACACGTGAGAATCCCGAAACTTAACGGCATCGAGGACTGGGCGGCATGGAAATTTCGTGTACGCGTCACCCTTCAAGCATGCGGAGCGTGGGACGTCGTCAATGGGGAGTCAATTCTACCCACTCTAGCAGCCGGAGGCGACGCGGTGGGGCACAATCGGGAAGTCCAGGCATGGAAAAAATTGGACAGCATCGCCCAGAAAGTCATCGCGACCACCGTCGAGGAAAAGCCACTCCTTCACATCATCAACTGCGAGTCGGCCAGGTCCATGTGGGAAAAGCTATCCTCGATCTATGAGCAAAAATCGGAGACGAGCGTGCACATGTTACTTCAACAATGGTACGAGATAAAGGGGAAACCGTTGACGACACCCCCCTGTGATAAATAGGATTTATCACTCACAGGCCGTATTCCGGTTGAAACAGACCGGCCATCGGAGTCATTGCCAATCAGAATGACAAAACGCGCCACCCGAAAGCGGGCGCGCCCCGGAGTGCGCAGGGCCACCAATATGGTGGCATCTGTGGGCAACAGCGCACTACGAACCGCGATGAACCCAGCGTTCGTAGTTGCTACGGTCGGGTTCCTAGTTCTGTCAAAAGATTCCACCATGATGACCAAGGTGACAGAATTGGTGACCAAACTTGGTCTGGCAGCACTCGCCACCTGGATGAATGCCAATACCGACAAGGCAGAGCCCATGTTGTATGCCATGACGGCTGCCATGATGACAACTCCCAATGCAGTGTCAATGACATGTGCCGCTCTAACTTCCGCGGCAGTATACATCCTGAAGACACCCAAGAAGAACGCAACGGCCGAATACATCGGGCTGGTGTTCGCGGCGTGTTGGATCGCGCGAACACAATCAAATCGCATAAGATACGCGATCTGTGGGGTGTTGCTCTGTGCCTACTCGTATGGCATATGGGGCGTCAATCTGGAGTTGGCGTGAGTGCGGAAAGACCGTTCGAAAGGCACAACCGGACGGGAGGGAGAACATCGGTTGAGAGTAGGATTGCTCATGTGCAACGAAATCGTTATGACCAAATACCAACAACCGGTCATATACCAGCCATAGAAGACCATGTGCTGGTTGACGTCGCAGGCGAATGGACAGCAATAGGGCAAATATACACAGTTGAGCAGCTGGAAGAATTGGTTTCCTTAACGCAAACAACACGGATAGTACGCGACGAGCCCATAGACATGACACAATGTGTGCAGGTATTGACAACTGGCGTGTTTTATGCCGTTACTTGCGAGCTACCAATACATTGTGGTGAGTCAGTGTACCAGAAAGTTTCAAGCTCCTGGTATGGGACAGACGTCGGCGTGTGCCTCGGAATGGGAGAGCGGCCAATAATCATCAAGGACGTCGATAACAACATGATAGTCCCGGTCGGCTGGAAAGTTATAGTTGATGCACAATTTAAGGGACCGATAAACTTTGATAATAAGACCATGATACTGCTCTGGCGGGCAAAAGATTATTAGTGAACCCACATTAAATATGTGCCCAATCTATGATGTTTCTAAAACGTCATATGTATTTCCTAGATTATTTTCTAGTGAGGGTAGAATGTGTATAAAATGGATAACAAGAACTAAATGCCCAATACGAGCCACCAGTACCACCAATCCATATGGATACTTGCTGTTTCTGAGACACCCAGCCTACGGAGATTCGGGAGAGCCACCATATAAGCCAGTGATGGTGGATCACTTCCAATGTTGGGAGACAAAACACATCGACGTGAAATACCATTTTATCCGCGAGAAATACAATGAAAATGAATTTGTTCTAGGACACGTTTCATCCAAGGAACAGCAGGCTGACATCCTCACAAAACCACTGCCGCGGGAAACTTTCGAGGAGCAAAGAAAAATGCTCAACATCGTCGACCTGGAAATCGCCAGGGAAACCGAAAACCGAGGTTGCGAAAAACAACAACAAACGTCAACACGGGCGAAACGACGCGAAGTTGCAGTTCCGCGGACAGCTGATGCCGGCAGACACGGGCACGTTCACTTGTAGCGGCATGCACTGGCGTAAGCACTGGTGGATTCGGGTGACTAACAATCATCAACCCTCATCGAGATCATCGGGATCAACACCCCAGCACTACGTCGGGGCCAGCGAGGCCGAAGAGAACGAATAACTTATATGTAACGGGTATAAATTTCTTTGGTGGGAGTGTTGAGATTAAAAGAAATTTTATGCATTTTTGAATTCTCCCGCGTATTGTAAAGTTTGCCGTGCCACCGATGGCGCACCGGTGTCCTAAATATCTCCCACTCTCTCTATCAGTTTCTCTCTCTCTCTCTCTCTCTCACTCTCCACCGCCGTGTTCTTGTAACTTGAAAACGGAAATCGCAGTCACTCTGCACTCCGCTCTCAACAGCTAAGCATCCTGAAATACAATCTGTACTTTTTCCGATAATCCTTGAGTGTTTTTCGTTGTTTAAACCATAATTTAACAGTGAGTCATCCGTGTCCTCGCATTGAAAGCCCGTGCGCGAAAAAAAAATTTGTTCCGCACACTTCGCTTCGATGAATTTCGGTGTCCAACGTTCTCAGTGTAAGCTATCATTAAAATAGCCATTTTCTGTTTTGGTTGGTATCAACTGCCTTCGTGGAATAACCATGTTTGAATGTGATGCATATATTTAGGAAAGTGATTCAATGATAGTAAGTTTTGATGATGATTGGCATTCAACTGCCAAGGGAAAAGCCTGTCTTTGTCATCACCGATTTCAGATTTCAGACACTCCCCTTGTCAATGCCATGTGGATGATAAAAATTAACCATCAATAAAAATTCAACGAACGAATGTCACATTGTTCATTAAGTTATGTACTTTTGTAGACGATCGAGCGATTCGCTACTGGAATCGCGAAACAAGGCACGAAATGCTATATCATACTTACTTGTTACGAATCGTACGACATCAAGAGAACTGGCCAGTTGCCCCGAAGAACACACAAGTTTGCGCTAATCTTGTAAAAACAGTTGTTGACGAATCAAGTCTATTCCTCCGCATTGGTAACGGATTGAAGATTTTGGCCGATGGAGATTACTAATACTTTTATATACTAAGACTTCTTGAGTTCATCAGAACTAAACTTCATGTTAAAAGTCTTGTAGGAAATCCATAAATTTTTATCTAGACGAAACTTGCAGTGAATATGGCAATATCAATAACGAAAAAAGCACAGCTTTACACACTGTTGCCTGGCCAGTTCCGATAAGCAAATGTCTCGAAAATAATACTCGTAGTATTTAACGTTTGCTATAAAACACAGCCATACTATCTCACACTTCTTTCTTCTCGGTCTACATGGTTTTCGTCAAGGGCGTACACGGTGTTGGTTTTCATAAGATTGAAAGTTGAATATAAAAAAAACGTTTAAACCCATTCTAAACATTCTATTCCGTGTACACCCCTGATCATTGTCGTTGATTTCGTCATTTTATACTGACACAGTTCAGTAAAAACGAAGTTAAGATTCTTGGGCAACGTTTCAATGTCGCCACTTTTCCAACAATCAATAATGATCCATAGAAAAATTCACCAAGTTGGGCAAAAGTTGTCAAAAAATGCGCGACTTCTGAATAGATGGGATTCGTGGTTTTTCCTCCGCAGCCAAATCGTTGCATTTTATACGTATGCAGTGTGAAAGTAAGGGGAAAAAAAATACCACGTCAAGTCGCTTTCGTTTGTTCAGCAGTGGAAATGACAATGGTCATTTATGGCTCAAACGATGACCTTGTTATTCTCGTCTGGCGTTTGCTCGTGAAGTTTGCTGCAGCTTTTGCTTCGCCTGAGATTGTTGCAGCAGCAGTCTTCCTCCCCCTTCTCCTCTTTTCTAGAAGCTGGAGTTGAATCGGCTTCACTGGAAACCAGAATGAGAGGTAAGCCTCCCAAAACCATGCAAGTTCCCATGCACAGGAAGCATACGGTGTAATTTCCAGTCACGTCGCGAAGAAGACCTGCAGTCAGATCATGGAATTGGTTTTTCATGGGTTTACTCTGAAGTTGGTCGTGTCGGTAAGTTGGTAAGGTAGGGTGGCTATTGGTAAAGTAGCTGACTGTTTAAAAGGTAGGTCACTTTTTAATTCGAAACAAAAAGGGTTTGAAGTGTCTCTGGATTTCAAAAGTTTCTTACAATTTACAAAAAATCACTAAATTTTTCAAGCATCTTCGAATTGTCAAATTTTTTCAACAAATACTCTATTTGTCTAAGGGTTTTTCCAAACTGCTTCACATTTTTTCAAGAAGCAAAAGAAAAACAAACAAAAATCCAAGAAAAATGTACCTAATTGATGATGATGTATTCTTTACCGACAGTAATATATACCGTTCCGACAATACCCTACCTTACCGATTTATTAACACAGTCAACTTCAAGATGATACCACAACTCCCTATCATGTACATCCTTTGATGCACAACGTTTATAATAACTCGAATCACGCGTTTCTATACCTAATGAAAATAAAACAAATAAACTAATGACCTGTAAGAGGGGGAACGGTGATGGCCCCAACACTCTGAAACATCCTGACGAGGCCGTAAGTCGAGGAAATTTTTTCTGTACCGTATTGATCTGCCAGAAGAACCGGGACCAAAAGGAACCAACAGCCTAAGCAGAGTCCATAGACGCTCACGGAACACGCCAACGCGTAAAATGACCCTGACATGGGAATCGCCAGTACCGACAACCCGGCAATCACAATACTGCAAGTATTAAATGCAGCTATTGCAGATCATTCCACAAACAAGGAAACCTTTTTTGTAACGTCTGAAACTCAAACTTTGATTGCAAGGAAGACCTACCTGCTGATGTATGCTTTTCTGCGATCGAAGAGCTGCAAGTCAGAGAGCCATCCAAGACCGAGGCGGCCGCACATGTCAAAAACGGCAGAAATGGCAACAAGGTAACCAGCCTCAGATTTTGAGTATCCGTCCGCGTGAACGTAGGCCGGTAGGTAGTAGAGCATGTAAGGGCTGCCGGTCGACATAAGACTCACCGAAAAGCACATCATCAAGAATCGTGGATCCTCCAGCAGACTGACGTCCAAGTATCGTCTTATCCTCTGTCCTATCGTCTGCTTCTCCGGTCCCAAACTAGAAGTCCCATCCACGCTACCAAACGCCATGGTTGCCTTGTTACTGGCATTTTCATTTCCCACCGAACCTCCACCTATTCCTATAGACCTCAGCGATCTCAGGGACGACCTGTTCTTATAGACGCACGTCGAGTCCGTCGAAAGATCCTCCACACTGTGCAAGATGCTCGAACTCCGAATCTTCGATATCGGTTTCATCTGAAGAGCTGCAACAGTGAAAACAAACAAAGGAATGGAAACATAAAGACCTAAGGAACGAACCGATTCGGTAGATCTGGTCCTGAAGTTCCTTCCATTGTTAAAATATTTTAAATTCTAAATTATGCGTTTTAATTACTTTCTCCTATAATGTCTTTCTCTTCTTCGGTGTCAGCTCCTCCGGAAGCGACGTCGAGTTCGACCCTGGCACTGCTCTGGTGGAAGAGCTCGTTCAGCAAATTGTTTCTCGTGGTCGTGTCACTGGAAAAGAGCATTTCAAGTTTCTGCTTTTTGTCCGATTTTTCTGAAATTTCGGCTTCTTGCTCCGCTGCAGCAGCATTGGCTGTTCCATCGGGGGGTTGTTGCTGCGACATGTGATTGTTCTCGAGGGGTCGATAGAGAGTGGCGCTGGCGCATACGTGTAGCATGCAACTACCCAGGAGCAGAATCGTGCCGTGAAAACCGAACTGCTCCATGAGCTTTTCGATGAGAAGAGGGAAAACGAAACTACCAGCTGCAGTTCCGGATACGCAAATTCCATTGGCCATTGCCCGGTGTTTGTCGAAGTATTGGGAGACCAGGATTATGCCTGGTGTCGTTGACAGACCTCCTCCTATACCTTTAAATCAAATAACGTCTTTTATAATAACAGCTTTTATAATTTACTTATAATGTATTTCATCATTAGGGATTACCTTCTTTCATATGTTAGGTAAAAAATGGATACCTCAATAGAAAATAGAGGGAGATGCACTTTTTTTAGGAAAAGGAGAAAGTAATTAAAAAGAAATGTGTATACCTGTGAGAACTCCAAAGGTAAAAAAAAGATGGATCAAACTGGTTGCAAAGTAACTGAAGATGAGTCCCATGGCACAGCAGAGACCGCCTACGAAAACCACTAATCTGCAGCTGTATTTTTGGGACAGCATACTCGTAACTGGGGCTGGAATTTGAAAAATATACCTACAATTTTTTTTCGTTTCCTCCAAAATGCAAAACTGACCAAATTTCATTATATTTTTATAACTTTGATTCTTGTACGACACTGTTTCGATCATGTCTAATTCTAATTGAGTTTCTCAATTTCTCTGCCATTTCGAAAAAATGACATTATAAAAACTTTCTATCCATAAGACTTTTCATGAAGCGTTAGATAATACAAAATTCATAGATGACAGCATTTTTTTGCCTGTGACAAAAAGATGATCTACTTTGTAATCTAAAAAGTAATAAAAGTATTAACAAATTATCATTATAGCGAGGAAATTGCTAAATCTGAAGAACGAAAACTGCGGGCGAGTTGTTTGTCGACAGCTGTGTAAGTTATGAATAAAAAAATCATAGCAGGGCAATGGACCACGAGAAGATAAGTGAGCAAGACAAATGCTTCTCACGTGATGACGGAATGCCATCGGTTGCTCGACTTTCATCACATGAAAAATGTAGACCAACAGATACTAAATCTTGAATTTTTTAGATGAATAAAAAATTGTTTACGAATTCCTCATTTCAATACTGTTGGACATAAAAACAATCCAAAATTGAATAACTTGTTCAATCAGTCTTTTCCAAAGTAACGAAAGAATTTTCAATAGTTTTAATAAAATACACAAATTGTAATTATCTTCGAAGAATCAAACAAAAAACATTATTTTATTAGGTATAGTCTTCTTTAGACAAAGTTTCTCTAAAAAGGGTTCAAGAATAAATTTTATAGAAAAAATGAATCCCTTATTTTTACTGACAACAAACGATCAAAAAAAAATTTTTCTGAACTCAGGATCACAAATAAAAACAGTCAAATATGACAGACTTATTCAAAAAAATTGCAACAACAGTAAATCCGTCAAACGCGACTAACGAAATCTGTCAAACATACAGAGAAAATCTATTGTTCAGACTAAATGAATCAGTCTTCTACTTCAAATGAAATCTCTTCTGACGTAAATCTGGCGTCAGATCCGATATTACACATTGACTAAATATCTGACATCAAATCTTACCTCAGATGCAGTGTAAGATCTGACGACAGATCTAACGTCAGATCTGAAGTTAGACATTGGTCAAAAATGTGACTTTAAATCTTGCCTTAGACATGACGTTAGATGTCTAACAGATTGAGCAGATCTTACGTAAGATCTCACGTAATCACTTCATTTGAACAAAAAATTCAAACTGGTCTATCACACTTGAGACAAGCATGAATCCATAGACTCTTAAAATATATTATTGCAATTACGTACATATCGTCTAACATTGTATCCCAAATCTGACCCCTATGATGCGCCACTTGTTAATTTTACTACTGTCTATTCCTTCCTCTTTCCTGCAAAAACAAATAACTACAGCTAACCTAGAGCCAAGCAGAGACATGACAGAATGGCCGGAATCCAGGAAGCAACGGAGGCAGAGGAGTCACTGAAGGTCTCCATGACTTCGACGTAGAGGACACCGTAGGACTTGACTAGACCGGCGACCCAGAACTGCACGAAGAAAGCGCCGAAGACGATGACCCAGCCATACCCCCCGTCCAAAGGAAGCTGCTTCACGTTCCTCTTCAATTTCCTCCTCCTCTTCTCTTCATTTTCCTTCTTCCTCTTCCTGTCTTCTTTGCCCCTTGGACCACGTGCACCACGTAGCTCCCGTGATTTCGCAATCAATGGTCGAGCCGTCAAACTACTGATGGTCAGTAGGTTATCGTTTTCCTCATCCTCGATCGTCTCCGGCGGACTTTAAATTCAAAACGCATTTCAGAAGTCAATTAATAAGTCCAGACTGCTGCATGATATCAAAATTTTATGTCTGACTTTACAGGTCATGAAAGATAGTCAGATTTCACAGGTCAACTGTGATTTTGATCCCTACAAGGGCTTCCATACATCCAGATGGTTGAAAAAACCACTAACGAAGTTGTTTCAGACTTCACAGGTCATGAAGGTTTGGGACCCGATGTGATAGGTTCAAGTAGGTTATAATTTAGATCCTAACATCGACTCAGGTGACAGTGTAGGACTTACCTTAGATGGGGCGATGGGATGACAACAGGGCTGGATGTGGCGACAGCTTGGACCAGAAGGGATACAGGTCGAGGGGGGCCCGGATCAAAAGGAGCTGTGGAAGACAGAAGCAGGCCATTGCCATTGACGTTGACGTCGAAGACCGGCGCCGAGTGGATGGACAAAAGCGAGCCCAGCAAATTCGCAGGCTGCTTGTTCATGTTCTCGTCGATACCCGGTTCGCTTCCTTCCTCGGATGCACTGGCCGATGCCAAAGGGCGGCCTCCGAAGTTCTGCTCCTGTTCACCTCGACCTCTTCCGCCAACCCCGCCAGCGGAGCCGACGCCGAAGCCTTCCTGGAAACTCCATTCGCGCGGTAGCGACATACTTTCAGATCCTTTTTCTGCTGCTTCTTCTTCTTCTGCTGGATCAGGATCGTTCTCCCACAGTCGCAACCCCCTGGATACATTTGGACACTTTTGCCGCTACAGTTGTTCCAAGCCTGTTTTTTCTGAAAATCCAAATGAGCATTGCCATCATGGTCTGTTCGTATTAAGACAACTGTTTTCGTCCTCTTTCATTCAAATCGATCTCTAATCTACGTGTCTTTCTGGCACTACAGTAGGTTCTGAGTCGTATTGGGTAGTTGAACTGGGCCTGTTCTCTCACAAGGGCTCCCAGAGTGGAGCAGATCGATAAGGTAGAAACCTCACCTATCTCCAGCGGTAGAGTAGGAAACTACCTTATTAGGAACATGTGACAGAGACGGTAAGGTAGTAAGCGATTTATCAACAAGTCGAAAAAGTAATTACCGCATTGTCGACTGCAGTATTGCCGACTGTTGGTAATGAACAGCAGTCGATAGGTTAGACAATCACATTGCCAAGTGATGATAAAATCAATCACTATCTTAACGACGCTGTCTTCTTATGAATTTTCATATATATTTACGTGATCTGCTCATTTTGATCTTTTTTCTTGTTATTGTATCCCATCTACATTTGAAAATGGAGTTATAAATATAAATTTTGCCGATAAAGGAGCTTCCTACTTTACCGAAAAAGCTAGGTTATGTTTATACTTCACCAGCTGAGTTAGACTAGACTCTTACCTTATCGAGGGGCTCCACCCCGGGGACCTCTGGGCTAGAACCGGTTTAGTTTATTATTGTATTTCAATCTAACAAAAATGATACAATTTTTATTCTTCAATTGTTACAGTCTGAATGTATAATTTCATTTTATTTCCTTCAATTCTATTTGTACTTGAGTGTATTTTATTTTATTCAAACAAAATAAGGACATTAATAATCTAGAGTTTTTTACGAGTTTTCATAAAAATAGTAAAGAAAAAATTTATTTCTGTCACACAGATCAAACAGTATATTTCATGAATTAGAATTGAGTAAAAAGAAAAAAAAACAATACATAGTTAACAAATTTTTCGATTATTGCGAATACTTCAGGAGAAAAAAGTTTTCTAGGCTTATTTGGGTAACTTGGTACAAAAATAGCTGTCATTTATTTCTCGAAAGAAACGTTAACAAAATATTAGAAAAAAAAAACATGTTTTTCAGTTCTTTTCCCAATTATTGCCAGAAATATCATGAACGATCGATTCAAATAACATGAAATATAAATCGTTCGAAAGGCATACTTGATAGCTCACGGTGATATACTGCTTCTGTTTATCAAAATAGTAGTTTATAAGTTATAGGCGTTAGAAGTCGAAAAAAGTTCATAAACATGAATTCTTTTCGACAACTCTCAATTTGAGGTTAATATATTAAATTTTTCCAATAAGATTTCAAGAATAAAGTTTTAAGGTTTTGAAACGCAGAAGTTTTACTGTATGAAAAAATTTACTGTCTTTTAAATGAAAAGACTTTAAGTATTTACAATTTTTACGATTGTGAATTCCTCCATACGACATAAAAAATTAGAAGATTATAAATTCACTTCCACTCGAAAAAAAAAATTTTTGATAACCTATGGCTCGTAAAATTCATCTCAAGAAAAAGTTAAAATGAAGAAATTGATAAAATAATTTCTAAAAACATTTTTTCAATTTCGAAAGATCATTTCACTCTACTAAAATTTTTGATTTTCAAATAATTAGAGAAAAGATATTCCTAGAAACAACCTATATAAATCGATACATGCAACATCCAGTTGTTTGTTTCCATTTAAAACTTGAATTTAATAATTCACGAAGCAAGAGAGCAATAAACTAGAGACTCAATGGTCAAACATCTGCAACATTTCTCCAATAACCTGTTGATCAATTAATTTCATGCGAGTGAAAGTTGAACCAGAAATATAGAGCATAACAACTTTGGTTTTCTCGAGCTCAACAATTTTATTTACTTTTGTTGAGAATCACGAAGAATGCATTTTTTTATACTTTCCAATGCTTGCTCATTGCTCATTTCAGTCGAGTTAGCCTTATTTTTTTTTTTTTTTTTTTTTTTTTCAAATAAAATGGTACTCAAATAAGAAAAACTGCTGCTGTGATATGATACAAGAAAAATAAAGATAAGTGTGAAAGAGCTGAAACAATCGAGTTGAAAAAGAAGTGTTTTGAATTTTATGCAAAATTTTAAATTGGATGAATTTTGCTTCTTTATTTAATAAAAAAAACTATAGTAAATTGCTAAATTTTCCACTAAGTACTAAAAAATAGGTCCAATTTCAAGCGAAACAATGACGTTCGAGTTTTTTCACGTTCATATGCACTTTTTGTGATTCAGGCTCGAGAGAAAATAACTACTCTAAATACGATGCACAAATACATCACCTCCTTCGTTACACATTAAAATTGCATTTTCAAATAACACCCACGGCGTAATTTCTTTTTTTAGAATCTGCAGAGTGTGATAAAATTTACGCTCTTTGCACTTTACTTCGGCATAATTGGTTTGAATAATTGCTATTTGAAGTTATTGTAACAAACGTCAGCATTTTAATCAGTGGCATTTGTCATGCATTTGCTAGTAACCTATTCTAGATAAAATTCGCGATTGTCACTGAACTTTTATTGCTTTGAAAATTGGTTTGAAGGAGCAATAATGTGAATTGTTACTTCCAAAGCTGGAACTCCCTTAATCTATAAGTAGGTACATGAAATGACAATTTAAAAAATTTTTTTAAGAATAATTTGAATACGAATACATGGTTTTTTTTTTTAAAACTAGGATTTGTTTGATTTTTCGAGTTCAGGTAATTTTAATGTAACAAAATTTACAGGTCATGGTTCTTTCAAAAAAAAAAAAAAAAAAAAAAAAAAAAATAGAAATAGAAATAATTATGCAAAAACGGGAGCTGAACTTGTAAAACTCTTTTGAGGATCGTAAAATGGCAACCTTGACTACCTATTTTCGAGGGGTATGCTCAGGTTGCTCTTACATGTATATATAGTCAACATAGTCGACAATAATCAATATTTTACAAATAAGGAAGAAACGAAATGACACACTGAGAAAAAGGTGATAATTACAATAAAATTTTGTACTGTATAATCAATGTGGAATATTGTACTTTGTGCGAACTGTTTATATGTTGTGAAAACTCCACGAAGTATTGCATTTTATGAAATCCTTTTGTTGTACTTTCTGTCTAATTACTACTAAAACACTATTTTAAAAAATCTATATAGTTTTCACAGTACTCAAATTTTTATCGTTCTTTTGTGTAGTTTCTACTATAATACGATGTAATTTTAAATTACTGATGTTTTTAGAGAATATTGTAGATTTTGCAATATTATGTAAATTTTTGTTGAATACAGATTGGTACAGTATTTTCTTTAACTGTATGAAAATTCATAGTTGCTCAAACTGAAAACATGAATAATAAAAGGAAAATAATTGGATTGATATTTTATTATTCATGGATATCAAATTTTGGATGATCAGTCTATGAAAAAACTTTTAATTTATACATGTATACATATTTTATTTCAAGAACATCGAATTATAGGAATCTAATTTATTAGTAATCTACGAAATACTAAGAAATTCTTAAAAAATTCTATAAACAACAAAAAAAAAAGTTATGAATGCTTAAATTCTACAACTACTAAAATTATATGTGAGTATTATTTTTTCAAAAACTTTATAGGCTTTTAAAATTCACGGCATGAAATTCTAAAAATTTACACAGAAATTGTAAAAGTAGCAGAAAGTAAACTAAATTATATGAACATTATATAAATTTATAATAAATACTGATTGTTACAGTATTTTCTGTAAGTATAAACGAAAAATCATATTGTACAAACTAGAAACATAAATGATACAATGTAAAAAAATGTACTTACATTTCAGTATACATGGATATTCAATTCTGTGTACTAGTAATATCAACTCCCAAAAATTTTCAAAATTTTTTCAAAACTTGTCCAACTTATAAGGATTTTTCGGGATTTTTTAATACTTTTCGAATTTTTTAGATTTTTCTCAGAAAATTTAAAAAACATTACCATCATATGGAACATAATATACAAAATTTATTGACATTTTCTGCAATTTTATCAATATTTCGAACTTTTTAGAATTATTGTGGCTATTTTTATAATTTCAAATATTCACTTACTTAAAAAAATTTTCAAAACTTGAAATGTTATGTTGAATATTCCAAAATGTTAGAAATGTTATGGAAATTTTTTAAACTTATCAAGATTTTTCTCAATTTTTCAGTACTTTTCAAGTATTGGGAATTTTCATTAAAAAAATGGAAAAAATATTTGCAGGCAATTCTCGAAGAAACATAATAATGAACTTTTTTCGAAAGTCTACAAAAATTTTGATTTTTTAGAATTATTGAAAGTTTTCGAGTTTTTTAATGTGTTACAACTTTCCAAAATTTTCAAAATTTATAACATCAAACCAGCTACTCAAAATTTTCAAAACTTTATGAAATTTTGTACTACTTATGAAGATTTCTTCTGTTCTTTGAAAACTTTTCATTTGTATTCAAATTTCTGTTTAAAATATAAAAAGTATAATCATTCATATTTTAAAAAGGATAATCATGAATAAAATATATAAAATAATAAACGTTTCTGTAATTTTCTAAAAATTTGGTTTACTTTAGAATTATTGAAAATTTCCAATGTGTTCTGATTTTGTCAAATTTGCAAAATTTCTGATGTCATACTAGCCACAAATTTTCGGAATTTTATAAAAATTTGTCCACCCTGCAAAGACCCCTTTTGATTTTCAAATACTTTTCTGGTATCTTAAATATTTATTCCAAATTTGAAAAAAACATCGTGCATATTAAGAATAGACATGTTGCTAAAAACAAATATACGAAATTCGTAACCATTTTCTTGAATTTTACCAATTTCAAGAATTTTTCAAATTTATTACCATTTTCTTTAATTTTTGGTGTTTCCCGTTCATAAAACATCAAACCTATGAGAAACTAATGAAAAATTGTAGAAGATTCATTGAGAATTTTCGTGATTTTTCAATGTTTTTCAAGTTTCTCAGTTTTTCATTCAAAATGTAAAAACAATTTACATGGATATTTCGAAGAAATCCGATATTAAAGCTCCCTTCCCCAATCAAAAAAATTTCTTTTCTTACATTATCTATTGAAAACTAGCATAAATATACTAAATTTTACAGTATAAATTTCACTATAAAATATTGTTATAAGTAAGAAAAAAAAATCTGAAATATATGGTTAAAGTTACACTACTCTACCATAATTTTCACTATATATATATTGAAAGTACTACATTATTCCCAGCCCTTAAATTTGAAAAATCTTCGAATGAAAAAACCTTTCCTAAGCATAAACAACGAATTACATTTGGAAGAAACGAATAACTGCAATATTTTTGAAGAGGGCAAAAGCTCGATAGAGTATAGCGGAACGAAAGAAACTTGACTCTTCTTCGACGTGCATAATTCTATAAGTTGCATACATCGATCCGACTATTTTTTGCAACTGTCGATGATGCTTTTAACAAGAATCAACACTCGCGATAGACTTATGCAACGCAAAATCCGCTTGTCCATGCGGACAGTAGCGTCGGAACCAGGGCACAGCAGGTTCAAGCCCCCCCCCCCTGCCCCCCTGACCAGCTGTGAAGCTGAAGAAATGAGATTTGACGATTTGCATGTGAATAAATTTGTATTTATTTTGTTACTCTGATTCTCATATGCATTATACAGTGCTCAAAAAATAAAGGAACTTATGAATAATCGATGAAAATTTTTTTTTTCATAAGGTGACATTACGCCAATTTTATAACGGTTGAGAAAATAGTAATATTATCGAATTTGTTGTAAAAGTAATTTTTTATTGCAGTTTTTTTCTGTCTTGAAATGAAATATTTCAGGTAATTCTTAAGGTTTAGGACAAAATTCTGCAAGTTTTTATGATGGTGGGATGGGTTAGAAGAATTTTTGGATCATTAAAATATAAAAATTAGGAAAATTAAACATGGATGGATCGGCATTTCAATTATTTTGATTAAACGATTTTTTAATTAATGAATTAAAATTAACGAGCTGAAAAATTCAAATTCTAAGTATAAATATTCTTGTAAATTTAGGTTTGACAAATCAAATGGTTTGACTTTATCGAGTTCGATGCATTAATCAAAATTTCGAATCTGTTTTACGTTTGGAGATTTTTTCAATTCTTGATTAAGAATTTGTTAATCAGAACAATAATGTTTATTGGATTTTTCATTTTTCATTTTTTTTCGGAATTTGTAACTTTGAGTTGTGCCCCCTCAAAAAAATTTTGTTTCGACTTCACTGCTTTCAGACAGTATGGCTTAGCAAAGTCTTAATCAAATTGGTAATCGATATTTATTAAAATAACAATTTCAAAAAATTAGGGAAACCCAAGGCAAACCACAGCTGCTGAGATTTTTCGTGGATTCGTAAAATTTCCCAAAATTTTTTAAATTTTGTATATGAACAATTAAAAAATATTGTCATCCATATTTTGAATGATATGATGATAAAAACCATATACAATGTCTATAATTTTCAAAATTTATAAATATTTTCTCGAACTCTATAGATTTTTCGAAGGTTTCTAAATTATTGACGGTATTCCAAATTTTATGTTTTTAACTATTTCTAAAATTCAGAAATTTTGAACAAACACAAATATCCAAAGTTTTTCAAATGTAATAGAAATTTGTGCAACTCATTAAAATCTTAACTTTTTGAGTTTCTTTAATTCTCACTATAATAGGAAAAATCTGATCATTCATATTTCGTAGAAATTTGATAATCAACACAATCTACAAAATTTATGAACATTTTCTGAAAGTCCACAAATTTCTTGAATTTCATACGTTTTTTCATACAATCTTTCGAATTTTGAATGCTTTTTGATGTTTTAAAATTTGCAAAATTTTGAACATAATACATATTATTTAACATTTTTCAAATAGTATAAAAACTTGCTAAAGCATTACGATCTTTCTTAATTGTAAAATAGTTTTTACTTTTATAAAATATCTCGATGAATAAAAAACCTGAAACTTATTTCAAAAAAATATAATAGTGTACTTAATTTACAATATTTACGAGTATTATTTGAAATTCTATAGTTTTCTTACATTTTTCAGAAATATTGAAGATCTTTAAAATTTATTATGTTTTTCAGTTGATCAATTACTTTTTGTCATTTTTTGATCTTTTCATAATCTTTCAATTTTCATAAAAGTTTTCCCAAAGCTAATTCATTTTCGCTCAATTTTCGAAAACTATACAAGTTTTTCAGTTCCCAATAAAAAAAAAAGAAAAGAGATAGTCATAATCACCTGTTTTTTGGATAACAGAAATTTTGTATTGTGTTTTCAGAATCTTAACTGTTGAGTGATATTTTGTATTTTTCTGAAATCCACATTATGTATGTATCGCGATAAATTTCGAGTATAGGTACTTTGAATATAAACTATCTTGGATTTTATTCAATTTTTTTTGTCATATACTGTTTGCCCGAAAATTTCGGTATTTTCACTACACATATTTTTTTATCCAAGTGCTTTTTTTCATACATAAACGTTAAAATTATTACATTGATATAAAATCAATATTTTCTATTAAAATTATTGCAAAATGCATGTTCAAAAATAGTGAAATTATTTAATCTGAGATGATATACTTGAATGTTGAGAACTATATTCTGAGGATAAAAAAAGCCAAATTCAAAATATTTTAGTTTCTTACTGCAAACAAATTTTTTTGAAGGAACTTGGAAATTCCAGACTCGTAATACAAATTTGACAATCCATATTTTCCAATAAGAAAATAATATTCTCTCATGAATTTAACGATTAGAAACTTTGAAATTTCGTTTGACCAATTTTTGAAATAAAGTTGAAAAAGACGTGAGTACGATCATTAAAACAAATTCTAAAAAATTAAGGTACAATCGAAATTCGATGAAATTAAATTTATTCAATTTAATGTTAGACCATATTTCACTCTCAAGTTGTCAGAGTTTAAAATTTATAAAATAATTTATTTTTCTCTAAGAGAGTTTAAATGTTTGAAAATGAAAATATCTGGAAATGTGAAACTGAACTTTGCTTATTTCAAAATCAGGAACCGGCAAACGAAAATCAATGTGTAAAATCAATTTGGAATATGAGGAACAAAAATTAAAAAAAAAAAAATTCCTGATTATTAACAAATTTTACAGTTTGAGGATCTCAATCATACACTGGATTCAACTTTACAATTGACGCCTCAAAAAATTTGAAAGGCCAGCTCCAAATTCCTATCTTCAAATTTTCCAACTACTGTCTGAGAACACGAAAGTTCGACTACTGGAACCACAGTTACAACCAATCCAATGAAAACCAAGTTCATCAAAACAAAATGAATCAACTCTCCACAAATGTATCGTAAATCCATTTTCTATTTCCCATTTTTCCAAACGAATTTCCCCTTCAATCAAACAATCCCTAAAAAGCTCCCCTCGCTACGCTCCTGGAAAATTCCCTTCTGACAAACCAGGACTAAAATCCCAAATCCCCCAATCAATCCTGTAATACAAAGTCGAACAATAAATAAATAAATAATTGCAATAAATAATTGCTCACCGATGTCTTAGTGCTCCCAAATCCAAGATATCCAAAGCTGACGCAAACTGGTCCTTTCCTTGCTGTTTCGTCGTCAAAACGACGGCGATGACGAAGGGTCAATTTTAATTTTGGTGCTTCTCCCCCAACTTTGGCAGTCAATTATCTGACCAGAATCGTAAATCTGCGGTGCGAAGCTGCTCGGTTAGCATTTGAAATCCTGCTCGAATAAAAAAAAGGAGGTTGACTATTTGTTGTTGAAGAGCGTTGTCATCGTTGGCTGGCTGCTGATGGTTTGGACTGATGGACTGGTCGACGGTCGCGGGTACTTGATAGCATGTACTTGGACTGTAATGCTCTACAAGAGAGAAGAAGCACGAAATAATAACAAGATTCGCGAATCGCGCGAATCGTTTCACGTCGAGCCGCGGAGGACTCACTGAGGAAGTGAGGAGAAGGCCGGAGTATAAAGCGCGCACGCGTCCCAAGGCAATTTCCAAACGGAAACTTTTCGGATCGATACCGCAATTCAGCTGATGGCTAAGCGCTTTGACTCGCAAAAGCTTTATTTATGCCTTAGATGTGATTTACAACTTCCTTGGAGTGAATTTTGACTCTATTTTCAGCTGAAATGAAGTAATTTTGGACAGGAGTGAAATTCACTCTCATGGAGAGAAGACTCACTCCTTCAGAGTGAAAATTCACTCTCTTAAAGTGATTTGTCAGATTCATATTCATAAAAAGTAGAGTAATACTGCTAGAGGAATAGAATTTCATTACTTTTGAGTAATTTTTCACTCTAAGAAAGTGTAAAATCACTCCAAGTTGAAGTGGCAGTATTTTGACTCGGTGCAGAGTGAAATTTCACTCTGGAAGTGCACGATCAATACCGCAATTCAGCTGATGGCTAAACGCTTTGACTCGCAAAAGCTTTATTTATGCTTCAGAGGTAATTTACGACTTCCTTAGAGTGAATTTTGACTCTATGTCGGGCTGAAATGAAGTCACTTTAGAAAGGAGTGAAATTCACTCTCATAAAGAGAAGATTCACTCCTTCAGAATGACAATTCACTCTCTTAGAGTGATCTGTCAGATTCATCTCCAAAAAAAGTAGAGTTGTATGGCAGGAAGACTAGAATTTCACTACTTTGAAGTGATTTGTCACTCTAAGAAAGTGTAAAATCACTCCAAGTTTACGTGTCAGTATTTTGACTCAGGGCAGAGTGAAAATTCACTCTTATAGGGCGAGGATTCGCTCCTAAAGAGTGGAAATTTACTCTCTTAGAATGAATTGTCAAATTTATCTCTAAAAAAAGGTGGAGTTGCACTGATAAAGGACTAAAATTTTTCTACTTTTGAGGGATTTTTCACTCTAAGAAAGTGTAAAATCATTTTGAGTTTAAGTAGCAGTATTTTAACTCGGTTGAGAGTGTAAATTCACTCTGAAAGGGCAAGATCGATACCGCAATTCAGCTGATGGCTAAGCGCTTTGACTCGCAAAAGCTTTATTTATGCCTTAGAGGTGATTTATGATTTCGTTAGAGTGAATTTTGACTCTACGTTGTGTGTAAATAAAATGACTTCAGGAAGAAGCGAAATCCACTCTCATAGAGTGAAGATTTACTCCTTCAGAGTGAAAATTTACTCTTGTAGAGATAAGATTCACGCGTTCCGAGTGCAAATTCACTCTCAGAGGGTGAAGATTTACTCCCTCAGAGTGACAATTCACTCTCTTAGAGTGATTTGTCCGATTCATCTCCAAAAAAAGTAGAGTTGTACTGCAGGAGGACTAGAATTTCACTACTTTGAAGTGATTTGTCACTCTATAAAAGGGTAAATTACTCCAAGTTTAAGTGTCAGTATTTTGACTCGGTGCAGAGTGAAAATTCACTCTGAAAGTGCAAGATCCATACCGCAATTCAGCTGATGGCTAAGCGCTTTGACTCGCAAAAGCTTTATTTATGCTTTAGAGGTAATTTACGACTTCTTTAGAGTGAATTTTGACTCTATGTTGGGCTGAAATGAAGTCACTTTAGAAAGGAGTGAAATTCACTCTCATAGAGAAGAGATCCACTTCTTCAGAGTGACAATCCACTCTCATAGGGTGAATATTCACTCCTTTAGAGTGAAACTTTCCTCTTATGGAGTGAAGATTCACTATCAGAGGGTGAAGATTCACTCCTTCAAAGTGGAAATTCACTCTCTAAGAGTTATTCGTCATATTCATCTCCAAGCAAAAGTAGAGTTGTACTGCTAGGTGACTAGAATTTTATTACTTTTAAGTAACTTTTCAGTCTAAGAAAGTTTAAAATGACTCCAAGTTTAAGTGGCAGTATTTTTACTCGGTGTATTGTAAAAAGTCACTCTGAAAGGACAAATCTTCACTCTTACAATTGCAGAAGTCAAATTTCACTTCCTAATTCTAGTCTAATTCCTCTCTAAAGGACAAATTTCATTTCACTCTAACAGGAGTGAAATTTCACTACTTTTAAGTGACTTTTCACTCTTGAAAAGTAGAAATTCACTCTAATATTGAGTAACGGTATTCTTAATCGATATTAACTCTAAAGTAATGTATCACCACTCTTAGAGGAATTTGATTTAACTCGTAACTTTGAGTCAGATACCTCTCTAAAAACAAATTGATTATCACTCTGGAAGAAGTAAAACTTCACTACTTTTGAGTGACTTTTCAATCTTAAAAAGTGGAAAATCACTCCAAGTTCAAATAGCAGTATTTTGACTCGATGTAAAGTGAAAATTCAAATGAATTGTCACTCTTAAGAAACGTTCGATTTCATTCTTTAATTCGAGTCAGTTTTCTCTCAAAAAAAGTGCTCAGTTTCACTCTAAGAAGAGTGAAACTTCATTACTTTTGAGTGACTTTTCACTTTTCACTCTAAGAAAGTGTGAAATCGCTCCAATTTCGAGTGGCAATATTTTGACTCGACGTAGAGTGAAAATTCACCCTTATCAATTGAAAGAGTGTTGAATGATAAAGAAAATGTCGCAATCGATAAAAAATCAACTTTTCATGCAACTTTTCTAAAATTCCCCACGACGAAAAAACTGAAATTCAAGAAAAAAAGAATAAAAAACATGTCTCGTCAATTTTAATTAAGATTCTACAAAAAAATTTTCACTTGATCTTTCAAAATTTTGAATTTTTTTCTTTTGACTGAACTTCTCACTTCAATCACACCCACAAATCGCGATTGCGAAACCAGTAACTTTGCATGTGCCTGGCACATAGCTCGCGCGTGATTTTTTTTTTTCAATTAGCAACGGAGCTGATTCACTCACAGAAGTTGCACTGTGCAAAGATCGCTAAACGATAACCATTGTTTTTTTTATCTCACCCTTCGTTCTTACGCGTGCCACGTGCTCAATAAAAAAAATAACGAAATAAATGAAAGTGGATATAGCAATGAATATTGATTAAAATTTTTTATTGAATGGAATAAATTAAGTCCAGCAAAAAACAATAGCTTCTTAAGATTTGCTTTTCATCGCGCATTTAATTTCTCACAACACTGAATAGAAAACTGGAGAACAAAGAAACTGAGGCCTTTTGTTGCTTTCTCTACTTTGAAAAAAACTTCAACTCTATTCTTTGTGGTGATATCAGTTTTGACGAAATTGTACGTTCTAACTCGATTTGTATTGTCTGAAATTGCATGAAACGTTCAACATCTGCTGAAATTGACACTTGACGAATTATAATCTGAATCGATGCACGCTGTTATTTATGCACCAGCTGTATGTACATCATTTATCAGCTATGATATTTCTTTTTTTTTAGGTTTTATCTCAATTTTCGCAATTTCCTTCGATATTCAACGCTGCAGGATATGTATTGGAAATTATTGGTGGGGTGTAGAAAATTACTATAGGCATTAAAGTAATATATAATATGTATAAATATTTTTTTTCTTCGAGTTCAAAGGTCACGAAAATAACTTTATTGAAGAATTGGGAAGAATTGGAATGACTTCGTACATGAATATAGAAATTTCGAAATTTTAACATTCAAGTTAGTAAACCAAGAATTTAATATCTTGACTTTTAAGGTTTGAATTTTCAGTAGTAAGTAATAAAACAAAATTTTAGTAAAGTTTTAAAACTTCAACTTATTAGGAATTATAGGTTTCTAGATTTTAAAGCTAAAGAAATAAAATTTATGTAACTTCTTAGGTTTTTTGTATAGATTTCTAAAATAATTCTATAATGAAACTTTATGTTACTTCATTAAAATTTCAGTAAATACATTTTCAATTGTTTTAACTTTTTTTCTCATGATTATTTTTTTATTTATTATATTATATTTATGACATTTTTACGAATCTCATAACTATAATAATTTTTCTCATTTACCACTTATTAAAATTACTTTTTTTATTTTCACATAAAATAGAATTTTTTCAAATTTCAAGAGATATAAACCCCTCTCGTCCTACGACCTTGCCTAGAATTTTAAATTTCAAGAAACAGAGTTTCAAATTTTATAAGATAATTTTGTGGGATTCTAACAAAAAATTCTAGGCTAATATACTACTGGAAATTTCTAGTTGGATTTCAAATTGGAAAAATAGGTACTGGAAAAATGGTCGTTTTTCCAGTGGCTTTGTCTAATTGGAAAATCAATTAGATTTCCAATTGTTTTTCCAGCTGGTAAAATCGATTGATTTTTCAATTATTTTTCACTTTAGTTGTCCAATTGGCAAAATAATTGGATTTTGAATTGGTTCTCCAATTGGATTGTCTGATTGGCAAAATCAATTGGATATCTACTTGGAAATCCATTTGGTTCGTTTTATTGGAAATTTTTTTCCGAAAAAAATTTAGGTAACAAATACAATCAGTTTTTCATGTAGAAATCTTATTATATTTACATTTGGAAAATAAAATGTAATTGTGTCGTTAATTTTTTTATCCTAAATTTTCCGAGGGGAGAAATCCAACTGGAAAACCAATTCGAAATCCAATTGAAAAAACAATCATTCTTCCAGTTTGTCTCCCAATTGGAACTTCAACTGGGAAAATAACCGTTTTTCCAATTGATTTGTCTAATTCGAAAACCAATTAGATTTCAAATTGATTTTCCAGTTAAAAATCAATTAATTTTCCAATCATTTGTTCAGTGTAGTTGTCCAATCAGTTTTCCAATTGGATTGTCCAGTTGGAAAAATCAATTCGATATCCTCTAAGAAATCCATTTGATTCGTCCTAATGGAAAATTTTTTCAAAAAAACTTCAGTCATAAATACAATCATTTTCCATTTAAGAATCTTATTAAATTTACATTTGGAAAACTAATTGTAATTGTGACGTAATTTTTTTGTCTTAAATTTTCCAAGAGGCAAATCCAGCTGGGAAACTAATTCGGAATCCAATTGAAAAAACAGCCATTTTTCGCATTTGTTTTCCGATTGGAGCACCAACTGGGCAAATAACCATTTTTTAAATAGGTTTTCAAATTGGTTGGTCCAATCGGAAAAAAATCGAAATACCAGTTGAGTTTTTCCTCCTCCAAAATTTTTTCAAAAACTTACGTTACAAATTTTCCAAATTGAAATCTTACTAGATCTCTAAATGGAAATTGTATTTGTGACATAATTTTTCTTGTAAAAACTTTTCTAATAGAAGCAACCAATTGGATATCCCATTGATTTTCCAATTTGACAACGCAATTGGAAAACCATTTGGTAAAACAGTCATTTTTCCAGTTATTTTTTCAATCGTAAAACTAATTGAAAAACCAATTAAAGAACTAACTGAAAAATCAATTGAAAAACCAATTCGAAATCCAATTGAAAAAACAGCCATTTTTCCAATTTGTTGTCCAATCGAAACACCAACTGGGAGAATAGCCGTTTTTTCTAAAGGTTTTCAAATTGGTTAGTCCAATTGGAAAAACAATTGGATTCTCAGTTGGGTTTTTCCTTCTGGAAAATTTTTTGAAAGAAAACTTACGTTACAAATACGATCAGTTTTCCAAATTGAAATCTTATTACATTTCTAAATGGAAATTGAATTTTTAATATAAGTTTTCTTGTTAAAATTTACAAATAGGAAAAACCAATTGAATATCCAATTGATTTTCTAATTGGACAACCTAATTGGAAAACTATTTGGAAAAACAGCCCTTTTTCCAGTTATTTTTCTAATTAGAAAACTAATTAAAAAACCAATAGGAGAACTAGCTAAAAATTCAATTGGAAAACCAATTGTAAATTTTTAGCAAGATTTTGGCAATATTTGAACCTCTTGTCTACACATTTGTATAATGGCAATGACCTAATAATATTTCTCATTACATATCAAACCAGTTTGTATCACAAGTCGATAAAGTTGCTTGAAAACGAGAAAAATAAATCCTTATCTCATATACACTAAGACTGTAGAATTTCACAGTGACAAAATATCAATTCAAGTTCAAATCTCATCAAATTTTTTCCTCTGGACCACCTAACATCCATCAGGTAAATACACATAACAAGATGATATATATTGCACCTCCTAAAAACTTTGCCAGTAAAAGTGAAATGGAAAATATGACATTTTCCCGTGAAAGGTTAACTGCACAATCGACTAGTAGAATTTTCATGCATTCCTGGTAAACTTCTTTTAATTATCAGGAAGGAAAAGATTAAAATTGACTGAAACTGTGGAAAACTTGAGTAGAATTAATGTTGAAAGTAAAGACTGAATTTAAATAAGAAATTATTCAAGTTTCTTGGGGAATTTTAGATGAATGTGTAAATGTAAATGCAACTTGTTCGAAAAATGACACATAAATTCATGACACGTAATTTTTTGATTCAAGTTCTTCGTCTGCCTCGAAAATGTATGACATTTCGCCTAGAAGTTAATGACTGCTTTTTGTAAAATGTATAACTTTTGAATACATGATGGGATTGAGTTATTGAGAAAATGAAATTTTTTCTTTTAATTGTTGATTCATACAATATATCATAAGAATTTCAAAAAATACAATTTTCCACGTTTTTCTAGTTTTTGGAAACTGTAAGATTCAAAATTTGTTCGTAGAAATTAAATTATCAGTAAAATTTTCGGAAAAATACATCCCTAATTCTAAAAAATTGTTGAAAGGAATTTACTATTTAAAAATAGTGATATTTTAGTAATGCTTTGCAAAAAAAATTTCCAATTGATTTTAAATCTATGAATCCAAGTAGATTTCTAATCTATGAAATTTTAGAATAGAAAAATTATTCATCGATTAACTGGAAAACTAGTTTTTTTGTGACATCGTGAAATTTTTTTGTAAAAATGTAGTCAAAGTATCTGTTTGAAAACGTACTTGGATTTCCGAGAAAAAATCTAATAAAGTTTCCAATCGTACAAACCAATTGAATTTCCGAATAGAAATTCAATTGATTTTCCAATCAGAAATACAAATTAGAATTTTATGTGGAAATGCAATTGATTTTCCAATTGGAAAATCTATTCTAAAACTAATTTATAATATTCATCAAGTTGATTTTTTTAGTTTTAGGATTGTGAAAAATATAAGAAGGAAATTTTGAAAAATTTTACTTCTTTAATAACCTTCTAAATTTTCAAGGTTGAAGAAGATTATTTCGATAAGTCAATGTTGAAATCTAATTTCGAAATAATTTACTAAAACGTTGCACTTTTTAGCAAGTTTCAGCAATATTTTTAGGGATCCAGTACCAAAGTATAATTTTTCGGAAAATTATGTGTTTATCAAATTTTTACACTTTCTCAGAGAAAACAAGATAATTAGAAAAATAATTAAAAATTTTGAAAGATATGTACATTCGAACTGTTTTGAACTGAAATAATTTCGTGAAAATCAACAATTTTTCGAAAAATTTTAGAATTCCATAATATTTACATTTTGCAATGAAACTTTTAAATTTCATAAAAATTCAAAAATTTCAAGCATATACATTATTTTGAGGAAATTTCGGAAATCATTGAAACGTTTGAGAGAAAATCATAATTTCAAAAAAATCTGAAAAATTGTATAAAAATCTTAAGTGCAGTTCAAAGAATCATTGATTTATCAATTTACATATTTCAAATCAAATATTTTTCAGTTTTTACCTTCACAATATTTTTAATTCAACTATCAAAACTTCATAAAATATAAAATTACCAGATCATTAGAGAATTCAAAAAATTATACTTTACTGACAATAATAATCTTCTAAATTTTCTAGTTTCGATAAAATTAATTCGATGAATCAAAAATCTTGGAATCTAATTGGAACTCCATTTTCTAGAACGTTGTAATTTTCAGCAAGTTTCAGAAATATTTTTGGGAATCCAGCAACAAGGATAATTTTTGAATAATAAAAGTATTCATTGAAATTTGTATAACAATTTTACAATTTCTAATCAAGAACAGCATACTTGGAAAAACCATAAAAAAATTTGAGAGATTCATTGTAACTTTCAGAAATCTTTCCGAAATTGCAAATATTTCGTAGAAAATCAACAATTTTCTCAAGTAGCTATAAAAGTTTCAGGGTTTCATAATATTTTACATTATTTTTCAATGAAACTTTGTTAAAATTTAGAAAAATTCAAAATTTTTAAGGCTACATTATTTAGAGAAAGTTATGGAACTCATTGAAACGTGAAGAAAAAAAATCATAATTTCGAAAAAACTTGAAAAGTTGCATTGAAATCGTAAGTGCAGTTCAAAGAACCAATTTACTTATTTATTGATTTACATACATCAAATCAAATATTTTGTACGTTTTTATCTTAGAGTTTTTCATGCAACTATCGAAATTTAACTTTACTTTATAACAATAAAATCTTCTAAATTTCAAGGGTTCAATAAAATTATTCTTAAAAGTCAAAAATGTTGGAATCTAATTAAGAATAAGTTATTTATTAGAATTTTGCAATTGCCAGCAAGTTTCAGAAATATTTTGAGTGATACAGTAACAAGGTACAATTTTTCGAAAAATTATGCGTTTATAAAATTTTTAATAAATTTATACACTCTTCAAACAAAAAAAAAACATGCTCAGATAAATAATTAGAATTTTGAAAGATTCTTCGTAACTTTTTGTATTCTTATGTATATGTATATCTTCGATTGGTGATACACATATTTAAATAACTTTAGATGTTTTTAGATTTTACAATATTTTACGTAACTTTAAACAAATTTTTTTTCAAGCTAAAAGAATTAAAAACTTTTAAGCATACATTATTTTCAAGATTTTCGAAATAGTTTAAAGTTTCAGAAAAATCATAATTTCAAAAATACCTCGGGGAAACCTACATAAAAATCTCAAATATTTTTCAAAAATCATTCAATTGTTTATCAATGAACATAAAATTACAATTTTTTTTAGTTTTCACTTTCGCAGTGTTTTTCATTCACCTATCTTAACTTTCTGAAATCGAAAATTACCTTATTACCAGGTGTACTCCTAATTAATTTCCGGTTTTTTTGCAAATAAAACACATAATTCCATAAAAACCGTAACCTTTATTTTATTCAAAGTATTTTCCATCGCTTTCTACACATTTTTCCCACCTTTCTGGTAAATTGTGGATACCACGCCAGAAAAAATCATTGCCTTTGGAGGTGAACCACTCAGTGAGCCATTTTCGTACATTTTCGTACGAGTCGAAGCGCTGCTCAGAAAGGGCATGGCCCAACGAGGCAAAGAGGTGGTAGTCGGATGGCGCCAGGTCTGGTGAGTAAGCCGCATGATCAAGCACTTCCCACTTGAGCCTTTCCAGCGTGTCACGAACGACTTTCGACTTATGCGACGGCGCATTGTCGTGGAGCAAAATCACCTTCTTCCGTCGTTGTTGATATTCTGGTCGGTTTTCCACAATGGCTTGGCTCAAATCTTTCATTTGCTGTTTGTAGCGAACGGCATTCACAGTTCCACCAGGTTTCAGCAGTTCAAAGTATATAACACTGGACTGGTCCCACCACACACACAGCATGACCTTCCGACCGTAACGATTTGGCCGTGCCGTCGATGTCGATGCTTCACCTGGACTCACCCACGATTTGTTGCGCTTAGGGTTCTCCAGGAAAATCCACTTTTCATCACCAGTAACAATACGATGCAGGAAAGACTTTCTTTTGTATCGTTGAAGCAGCATTTCACAGGTCACTTTTCGATTCTCCATTTGTCTCTCGGTCAGTTCATGGGGCACCCACTTTCCACACTTCTGAATTTTTCCCATGGCTCGCAGACGTTTGGAAATTGCTTGCTGTTCAACTCCCAACGCATCTGCAAGCTGTCGTTGCGTTTGCGTGTTGTCTTCATCTAATAATGCTTGCAATTCGGCGTCATCGAACGATTTTCGCTTGCCGGAGCGTGCGGCGTCGTTCAGGTCGAAATCTCCATTTTTGAACTGTCGAAACCACGTTTCACATGTTCGAAGTGTTAATGCACGATCACCATAAACTTCCACAAGCGCACAATGGCTCTCGGACACTTTTTTCCCCTGATTGAACGTGAAAAGCAATGCATGGCGCATATGCTCAAAATTCGGTACAAAATTCGACATTTTTGAAGCGCAATAAAAACTTCCTGGAAGATTTTTTCGAGAAAATGTCAACGCAGTTCAAGCACTCGATATGACTGAACAAAATGACATATGGTATGTGTTACCAACAGCGGTACAAAACAGAACGCCATCCATTGAAAAAACCGGAAATTACTTAGGAGTACACCTGGTATGAAGGTTATTTGTGATTCACATAAATATTTTCTACAATTATTTATTCCGTATTTTTTACAGTCAAAATGAGTTCGAAATTCGCAAGTAATCTTTCATTCATGTTCACGGAGTGCCCGAGCATAATTGGGAGATACAAATTGGCTAAAGAAGCCGGTTTTAAAGCCATCGAAAGTGGATTTCCTTTTGGTTTCAGCAAAGAAGAAGTTGTTAAAGCCAAAAGAGAAGCTGATATTCAACAAATTTTGATAAACGTGTACACAGGTGATCAGCAAAATTAGAACCATGGCTAAATTTGATCGAATTTTTTGAAATTTTCTATTCCTGGAAAAATTACATTTCAAAAAGAATTCGAATGAAATCAAAGTCTTTTTGTTTCAGATTTTTAAATTTCAAGACATTGTTTTTCAAAGTTGTATGATTTTTAGATATTATTATTCTTCGAAAATATTAACATTTGAAAATAAAAATAAATAAATACTGATAGCTTTTTGGAAAATGCGATTCGGAGTCTGAAATTTCGAATATTTGATGAAATTTCGGCATAATAATTTTGATGTGTTTTCACAAAATTAATTATAGTTCAATTAAAACTTATTGTTTTATTTATTTTAATTTTTCTTTGATACTCGATGATGTTCTTTGGAGATAATATTTTTGATCGAGAATTATGAAAAAGTACTTTTCCAAAATTTGGAGTATTGGTCGAATTTTTCGGGTTTCATAGAATAATAATTATTTTTTCAACACAGGAGACGTATCAAAAGGCGAATTAGGATTCGCTGCTATTCCTGGCATGGAACAAGATTTCAAAAAAAGTATTGCAACAACAATTGATTATGCGACAGCTTTGGGTTGCAAAAAGTACATATAAACTTTTTCTTTTAATTCGCAAAGTCCATTTTCATGCTCAATTAAGTCCTGAATTTTCTAATAATTTGACGATTTTTCACAGAAACAGTAAAACATAATTTTGGAAAAGTTGGGTATAAGTCAGAATAGAATTCTAAAACTTGAATAACTAGTTCTGCAAATGTAAAAATGTAAATTTATAAAACAAAACTGGACGATTACCAAATTTTCCAAGATTCTCTAAAGAATTCCATTAGTTTTGCTCAACTTTGATTTGATAAAATTGGCAATTATTCCAGTCGTTGAACAAAATATCATTAAGTTAGGAAATGAATAATATTTTTCAACAAATATTTGCAGAATCCATGTAATGTCAGGAATCGTAGAATCTCCCAAGGCAGAAAATGACGTGATTTACGAATCAAATTTGAGATATGCAGTCGAGCAGTTCAAAACTGCAGGAATAATTGGCCTCATCGAACCCATAAATCCCGTTACTGTTCCACGATATTATATGAACAATTTTGAAAAAGGTTGATATAAAATACTCTACTGAAAATTAATTACAATATTAATTCAAAAAATTGAAACAACTGAAAAACGACACACTTTTTTCTAATAAACTGTACAACGGTTATTAACAAATTTTATAATGAATTTATATGATCAAAAATTACCGAATTTTCACAAGATTGAGGAACTCAAAAATTGAATTTTTTATTTTCCTTCAATATGCTGTATACCAAGAAAATTTTTAGTGATTCTATTTCTGAAAAAGTTATGAATTTTTATGTGGAATTGACAAAAAAATATATGTATTTTTGTGTATAAAAACTTCAGTCAATTTGTTGCAAGTTTTTATATTGTCAAATTTTGCAAGAAATGATTTTACTATTTAAACTTTTAAACAAAAGTTTGTTACCGAAGGAAATTTTACAAAAAGGAAGTAATAACAATCTCTTTTATGTAGAAAAAATTGAAAAAGAAAATAAAAAATGACTCTAAATAGAGTGAAAATGTACAATTTATTTTTACTTTTAATATAACTAATAATGGAATAAGTTTTTTATTTAAACTACTTTTTCCATGATCATTTTTTAAATATTGCACTTTTTCGACAGGATTGCAAGTCGTTAAAAAGATCAACAGCTCAAATTTGAAGCTGATGCTGGATATTTTTCATTTGCAACATATCTGCGGAAATTTGACAAATAATATAAAAGAGCTCATGCCATTTGTTGGTAAGTTTATGAACAATTAAAACTTGATAGATTTAAAAGTTTAAAAAAATTAAAACTTTATAGAAATTATATTTTAATTTTGATTAAGTTAAGAAGTTTGAAGATTGTTGACTTACTGATTTTGACAGATGAAGTAAATTATTTTTTACGAATCATAAAAAATTATAAAAAATTAATAAATTAATTTTACTATTTTGGCATTTTAGATTCCTCTATTTATATTTTGAAAGTTTGTTATGCACGATTTTACAGACTTGAGCATTTTCAAAAGTTCAAAAACTTTGAAATTTCAATTGTTCTAAAGTAATTACTAATACTTCAACATACCTGCATGATATTGACAAAAAACAAGAAAAATAAATAATGTCTCCAAAACTAATTATATGTTCTACTTATTTATGAACAATATTTTGAATACTATATAATTATTTTATCAAAAAAGTTCAAAAATTCAAATCAGTATGTATGATGAATGAAAATTTTAGTTACAATATTCTCATATTCTCATAATTTATATTGCATATGATAATAAATAAGAGATAATGATAATATACTTTCAAATAACTTGAATTAATTTCAAAAGTAGAAAATGCATTTACACAAAAAATAATAGGTCATGTTTGTTATAAGGACATGTACAAATAGCCCAAGTGCCTCACAGACATGAGCCTAATATTCCTGGGGAAATAGATTACAAATATATCCTGGAGTTGTTAGAAAAAGAAGGGTACAAAGATTTCATTGGCTTGGAGTACAAACCAAAATCTGGAACAACCCAAGGACTCTCATGGATTGAAAATTTTGGATATACTTTGTGATACGAAAACCATCGCTGTTCCATGAAATATGTGTTATTTTTATATGCCTCATTGTTACAATAAAAAATATGAAAAAAATTATTTTGCTGCAGATTATTCACAAAATCATGGGTAAATTTTTTGTACTCGGTAGACGTGAAAAAAAAGACGATTCGAAGGAAATATTGAAGAATTAGAAAATATTGGTTTTGATAACTAATTAAATAGAATTATGAAATAATCATGAACATTTATTAATTTGTTGGTTTGATATTACATGATTAAAGAATTTTATTACCAAATATCACATTATATGAAAAAAGAAAATTATTTTTTGCTGTAAGTATGAAGAAAATATAAAAAAGAATTATAAAAGTCGAGTTTTTTATTTGTTCAATTGAATGAAAAAAAATTTTAACACTTTTTCAATGTTAACTTTCGAATGATTTGCCCTAAACGAAAAATTATTCTAGAATGCAACTTTTGACGAACGAAAAAGAAGCCATGCAGTATTTGATAAATTAGTTTATTCAAAAAAAATCCAAAGTATAACAAACAAAAATACAGAATACTGTTTACGTATGCATTTAGATAATCAATTCACACAAATTTCAATTACCAAAAACTTTTTCTGATCCATTAATTAATGCAAAAAAATCCTACTATTATAGGACAAAAAAAAATATTTATAATACGAGAAACTCATTTTTTTGGTATAAAAATTGTATAATAAATATCAGCAAATGTTTGTGTAACGAAAGTAATAAACAAAAAAAGTAAAGTAATCGAGATTCTAATTTTTAATACAAGGAAAAATGACATGGCAATTCATACATCACTCTTATTTTTCCATGGAAAATAACACAAAACTAAAAATATCAAAACCTATAACTTAAAAAAATAAAAATAAAAAAAAAAATTCGCACTAAAGCTATCAGGAACATTTATCAAAACGCATTATCCAAAGAAGAAAAAACTTACAACAAAAATTTTTATGCTGCCCTGTCAAGCCGCAAAAAAGCGCCATGCAATAACTAATATTTTCAAAAATGAAAAGAAAATTTTCGTATAAGAGAGAAAAATATGAAAAAAGATTTCTGAAAATATAATTTATTAATAAAATGGAATTTTTTAATTGTATATATATAAAATCTAAGTGTATATAGGCGAAAAATAACGTCTGGAATTTTCTAAACCCACATTTTATAATTCCAAATCCTGAAAACCAAGGGTGAAAATTTCTTCAATAACACATAAAAAATTTGAATATAACTTCCAAATTCTCACTTCTCAAATTTCGAAAGGTTTCGGAACTCCAAAAGTTTTAGATTACGAATCAAAAATTTGAAATGAAAATGGGACTAAAAAAAATTTCCAATAGTTCGAATCGCTAATTGAAACAGAAATATGGAAGCTTGAGAAATATTTGAAATTTAACGAATTTCTTTGTCTCATTCATTATTATAATTTTCTTTTCTTTTATACTTATTGAATTCCTCAATCTTGAAGATCTAAACTCATCGTAAATCTGAATTGAGTTTTCAAATTTCAACCTCCCTAATTTTGAAAGTTTTAAAAACTCCAACAATTTTAGATTGCAAATAAAAAATAAATGAAAAATTCTACTCAAAAATATTTTATTTCCAGTTTAAATCACTGATCGCAACTTTAGTATGAAAAAGTCTCAAAAATATTTGAAATTATACAAATTTTTTGGCTCTGCCATGAATATAGTTCATTTTTGTTTTACCTGCATTCAATCCTTGAGCTCTAAATTAATCTTAAATCTGAATGAAATTTGAATTTCAATTTGCTAGATTTTGAACATTTTGAAAACTCCAACAATTTTAGATTGCAAATCAAAAATTAGTGTAAAACGTCACAGAAAAAAAATTTTCTTTTTAGTTCGAAGCACTAATTAAAACTTTAATGTAAAAATATCTCAAAAATATTTGGAATCAAACGAATTTTTATGGCTGCGCCATTATTATCGTTCTTTTTTTTTTTCTAATATCCTCATTCTTAAAGCTTTTAACTTGTACTTCATTTGTTGAAATCATAAATCTTGGAGCCCTAAATCTGAATTAAACCCTCAAATTTTAACTTCCCAAATTTTGAGAGTTTTGAAAATCCCAACAATTTGAGATTGCAAATACAAAATTAGTGAAAAATGTCACTCAAAAAATTTTCTTCAGTTCGAATCACTATCTCTAACTAAAGTATAAAAAAGTCTGAAAAATATTTGAAATCAAATGAATTTATATAGCTCCATCATTATTTAAATTATCTTCTCTACGATCATTCTGGAGCCACTGCAAATCAGCAATTCAGACAAACATCTTTTTCAAGCTTTCGGCAGTTTATTTTTGTCCTCTTCAGGAAAACTGAATTTACAAAATCAAAGCAACAATCAATAAAATTCAAAATCGATCAGTAAATTTCATCACAACATCGCTCACTACACTTACTCAAAATATAAATTCCAGGTTAAAATTATCTTATCTGTAAAAACATTTCGTCATCTTTTTATAGTATTAAGTGAACAGGAAAGAAACAATATGTTGTTACATGAACTTATCAGTGGTCTGTACACGACTAACAAAATTACCTTAGTTTTCCTTCCTTATATAGAAAATGAACCGATAAGAACTCATATCACGTCATCAATGCATGCGTCATAGATTGAACTTGAAAATCTCGTGTCTTCTTGTCTGTTTAATGTATTTTTTGTCCCCTTTATGAAAAACATTTCTGAAAACATTCTTTTTCTATAATCTATCTCTTTATCCAAAATCTTTACTCTATCCCAATTAAACTCATGATTCATATTTATTCTATGTTCTGTTATAACTGATAAGAATGATTCCGAAATATATTCTTCAAAGATTTTTTGAGTATAATTTTGAGAAATATAAGAGGGTTTATGATAGGAACTTTATTAGATATAGAAAAAAATTTTATGGATTGTTGTTAATAAGTGAAGTTCATAGTATAAACTCGAATTAAAAGGGAGTTTGTAATTTGACAGATATTAGATTACCTAAAGAAGTTTTAATGACGTTGTCTTTAGGAGAAAAGTTTAATTTCCCATATGAAACTAATGTAAAGACCTCATTATTGGAATATGTTAAAGAATTAGAAAAAAGGATATTTTTTATAGATGATAAAAAGAAAGATGAAATAAGGACTGATGTTTTGAATGTTTTATTGCACAACAAAAAAAGGAAGGAACATTTAAAAATTATTGATAGATATATTTTGAATAATTTCGATATTACAAAGAGATTTTTCAAAAATAATAATGATTTGATGGTTACTAGATCAGATAAAGAAAGTGCAAGTGTAATTTTATATAAAGAAGAATATTTTGATAAAATGGAGGGACTATTGAATGATGAGTCTTCATAGAGGAGATTGAATGAAAAGGAGGAAAAACATGCTTTAAAGAAAATAAGAAATAGAGTAAAATATATTTTAATTAGATTGAAAAATAAGAATAATATTAATAAAAAAACATATTTGGAATTATTAGAGACAGATGGAATTTTACCTAGAGCATACGGATTACCAAAAATTCATAAGAAAGATAACCCATTTAGATTGATAGTGTCTTCAGTAGGAAGTCCTACATATAAATTGGCAAAGTTTATTCAGGATTTACTTACGAAACATTTACCAAAACCGAAAAGTTATGTTAAAGATAGTTTAGAATTAAAAAAAAGTTAAAGGAATTGAATTTATGAAAGGAATTTAAAAGTGTATCTTTTGATGTGACATCATTGTTTACAAATATCTCGAAGGATGAAGTGAAAAATACACTTGTTAGAAGATACCGACTTTTAGAGCCTTATATAGACATGCCTTGTGAGGAATTTGTAGACAGTGTTATCAAATTGATGGAATTAACATATTTTATTTTTAATGGAAAAATATATGAACAAACTTTTGGAACACCAATGGGTTCTCCGATTTCTCCTATTTCAGCTAATATAGTAATGGAAGATATGGAATTAGATGTTTTGAGTAAATTGAGTTATGAACCAATATTTTACTATAGATATGTTGATGATATTTTTATGATAACAAAGAAAGATGAACTGGATTCGACTTTTAAAGGATTTAATACATACAATGATAGAATACAGTTTACAAGTTAAATAGAAAGGGATGGGAAGTTAAATTTTTCGGAATTGGAAGTTATTAGAGAAGATGAAAAGCTAATATTTGATTGGTTCATAAAACCGACTTCATCTGAAATATTTATGAATTTTCATTCAAAAAATCTGATTGTACAGAAGAATGGGATAATATATGGATTGGTTATAATATATGGACTCATCATTATATATGGACTGAAAATTCAATAATTCCTCTATTTTATTGAAATATTCTTCTTTATTACGTAAATTAAGAATATATTACTAATTATTCATTCGCTCCGTTTTTTGTAGTAAATATTAATATAATTGATCTCTAGGAGCCATTAATAAGTCAGTATTTTGATCATTATTCTTCTCTTTATTTCTTCAAGCTTTCGACCTTATAATTTTCGGTCCTTCCTGAAGAGGACTGAAAATTATAAGGTCGAAAGCTTGAAGAAATAAAGAGAAGAATAATGATCAAAATACTGACTTATTAAAGGCTCCTAGAGATCAATTATATCAATATTCTTCTTTATATAAAATTACACTTGCACTTTCTTTATCTGATCTAGTAACCATCAAATCATTATTATTTTTGAAAAATCTCTTTGTAATATCGAAATTATTCAAAATATATCTATCAATAATTTTTAAATGTTCCTTCCTTTTTTTGTTGTGCAATAAAACATTCAAAACATCAGTCCTTATTTCATCTTTCTTTTTATCATCTATAAAAAATATCCTTTTTTCTAATTCTTTAACATATTCCAATAATGAGGTCTTTACATTAGTTTCATATGGGAAATTAAACTTTTCTCCTAAAGACAACGTCATTAAAACTTCTTTAGGTAATCTAATATCTGTCAAATTACAAACTCCCTTTTAATTCGAGTTTATACTATGAACTTCACTTATTAACAACAATCCATAAAATTTTTTTCTATATCTAATAAAGTTCCTATCATAAACCCTCTTATATTTCTCAAAATTATACTCAAAAAATCTTTGAAGAATATATTTCGGAACCATTCTTATCAGTTATAACAGAACATAGAATAAATATGAATCATGAGTTTAATTGGGATAGAGTAAAGATTTTGGATAAAGAGATAGATTATAGAAAAAGAATGTTTTCAGAAATGTTTTTCATAAAGGGGACAAAAAATACATTAAACAGACAAGAAGACACGAGATTTTCAAGTTCAATCTATGACGCATGCATTGATGACGTGATATGAGTTCTTATCGGTTCATTTTCTATATAAGGAAGGAAAACTAAGGTAATTTTGTTAGTCGTGTACAGACCACTGATAAGTTCATGTAACAACATATTGTTTCTTTCCTGTTCACTTAATACTATAAAAAGATGACGAAATGTTTTTACACATAAGATAATTTTAACCTGGAATTTATATTTTGAGTAAGTGTAGTGAGCGATGTTGTGATGAAATTTACTGATCGATTTTGAATTTTATTGATTGTTGCTTTGATTTTGTAAATTCAGTTTTCCTGAAGAGGACAAAAATAAACTGCCGAAAGCTTGAAAAAGATGTTTGTCTGAATTGCTGATTTGGTGTGGCTCCAAAATGATCGTAGAGAAGATAATTTAAATTATAATAACGGAGCGTTAAAAACAACTCCATCATTATTATTGTGACTTTATTTTTCTAATAACTTTATTTTTGAATCTCTTGAAATCTATTTTTTTTACTCCATCAATCTTTAACTTCTAAATTAATCTTAAATCTGAACCAAACCTTCAAATTTTAACTTTCTAGATTTATGAAGCTTTGGAAACTCCAACAATTTTAGATTGTATATCAAAAATTTGTTGAAAAATATTTTATTTTTAGTGCAAATCGCTAACTCTTACTTGAACATAAAAATATCTCAAAAATATTTTTCATCAAACGAATTTATACAGCTCCACCATTATTATCATTCATTTTTTTCACTTCGCCCTAATCCCTGAATTAACATTTACTGTATTTAATTCTTCAATCTTGAAACTCTTAAAGTTCCTAACTCCACGTCTAACATACTTTTCCCTATTTCAAATTATTAAACAACACTTTTATGAAACAAATCTCAGAATATCACGACTCATATCCAAAAATCAATAGCAACTGGACAGGGCTACACACTCAATATCGATCAAGAATTTTTGTTCATAAAAAAAAAAAAAAAAAAAAAAAAAAATGTTGACTTGATCAAAAGCCAAAACAAGTTATTTTCAAAGGGCTTCTTGTACTTTTCGAACAACGTTGCTGAATCGGTTTGCAATTTCAGGAGTTTTCAGTCTAATGGCCAGATTTTCAACGACAGGTTTTTCGTAGGCGAAGTTCATACCTGCCCACACCCTGGTGCAATCGGAATATTCGAGCAGGGAAAATTCCATGTCCTTGGTTAGTGGGACGTTGCAAACAATTTTGTGAACTTGTTCTCTTCGAAGCAGCAATCTGTAAGTTCCCCGAGTCGTGTGCTGCAGAATTTTCATTTCCCCGATGCCACGTTCCTTCCATTCTTTGGCCTTTGTGTCGAATACGTACAATTTGCCACGTTCGCCGAATACTGAATACAAGAATTAAATTCTGATAATATCCAATATAAACTTTTTTCGAAATCCATAATATTATGAATTTTATAACAGTTAATATTTAGAATCCAATCTTCTGAAAAATTTGATGGAAATACAACTATTTTTCAAGCTTTTTGCAAACATCAGAAAATTATTAGAAGATCTAAATATTATGACTTGTATAACAGTTATTTTCAATTATTATAATTTGGAACATCGTCTGATATTTAAATTTATCAGATTCTAATTCTTCATTTTGAATTCTTCGTTTTCTAATTTTAAAAACCATTTTTGTTATACAGTACCAACACAGTCAATAAATTATCAAATTTATATTTCAAATTTCAATTATAATTTATAATTCAATTGTCAGTTTTGCAAAATTCAACAGGGTATTAGCAGTACTTTTTTCCAATTTATGGAATTTTTTAATTTCTATATGTTCTACGTGTACATTTTTAAATTTTAAAAAGTACATTTATTTGAGAAAAACTGTGATACACTCACTAGGTTTATGATTTTTACTTTGCTAGTTTGGATAATTAGCAATCATGAATTTTGATTTCCGTATTTTATCAATTTTAAACATTCCTAAGGTTCAAGATTTCAAATTAATCATAACATATTGATCAAGTGAGTTCTATACAGTATTCAAATAATTTTTTGAGAAAATTATACTGGCAAGTTTGAGATTTTAAAAAATGTTTTTGAATGCAAATTTCAAGACGTACTCAAATTCCCAAGTTTCTCATTAATGATTAACCTAATTTTTGAACTACTCCATATAGACTTTACTGAAAATATTTAAGTTCTATTTTTTTTTCTTGCAATAAATTTCGCGAATTTTTCACATTAAAATTATTAGCATATTTTTTAAAAAGGTTTAAATGTTACATACTTACGTATATTTAAATTTCGATGTAGTTTGTAGGTTCTTATTTTGAAATTCATATATTCAATTCAATTCAGAAAAATTCAATTCTCAAAGATTAAAATGCTTAAAAGTAATGTAGTTCCGAAAAATTTGACCGTTGCAATTTTAAAATAAAGAATTTTAGAATTCTATATTCTTCATAGCAGGAAATTCCAATAATTTTTTTTTAATCCAAGACAAGAACATTCTTCAATTTATTCAGCATTGGTAGAATTTTGAAATTTCTGTCAATTTCGAATGGCTATTTTTCGAGTTTGCAATACGGAATTTGAATTTTCAATTTTCCATACAAAATTGATATTTTAAATTGAATAGTATGTATGCTAAGTAACATATTTTCAAGTTCAAGATTTTCGATTTTTTTTTAATTATAATCATTTCAAATTTTTATTGAGGAATTTGTGAAAGAAAAATTTCTCTGAGACAAATTCTGAGTTTTGAGAGTTCAAAAATTACAAAAAATCACAAATCGTCAGTTTCTGACAGTAATCAAATAAAAAATTAAAAAAAATTTATAATACATGAAATGAATTTAATTTATGATAAAAGTATAAATTTAAAAATAAAAGATTTATCAACTTCAGATTGCCGGATCTTGAAAATTGTATGAATTTTACACGGTCAAATTCAGCCTAGATTTGTAAAATTTGAACTTTTGGCTTGGATAGAAAAATTTGAAAGTTCACTTTAAAATATTTGAATTGAAGAACTTAATGTCATTATGAGCCTATAAAAATTCATAGTAAAAAGTTACACATATTTTTCATCTTCAAATAAAATAATCAAATGTATAAAACTCATTCTCTCCAATTTTCAGATCTAAAATTATTAAAAGAAAAAAAGAATTCAAATAAAAATAATTTTATGATTCAAGCTTATATTCATCACTCATTAAAAACTTACAAAACTTGATGTTTTAAAATTACTAATCTCAAATCATCACAAATCATGACAAATTACCAACTACAAGTTACAAATTACAGATAACAGACATCCAGTGGACGATATCACCAAACCATAAGAAAATGAAATTTAATAAAAATTTCACAAACATGTGTAAAATAAAAACGGAATATCTTTCAACAATACATACTTTTTGTTTCATCCTCTTCCCCAGTGAGTAACTGAACTTCCCCTGCCATAGAAACCACAGGCTTCAAACTAGAATTCTGTTCTTGAATCTCTTCATGCTCAAAATCTGCAAAATCAACGATTACTTAAATACTCAACGAAAACAACAGCAAATATTTTTTCTGATTTGGGTATAAAACATCTAATACAAAATGTCCAAGACAAAATATTCAAACCCCAAAATTTTTAATTTAAAAAACGTGCAATCTAATATATTATAAATATTCTTCAAAAATTAATTTGCAAGTACATGGCTATTTAAAATGAAACAATTTTTATAATTCCATAAGTTTTGGATTTTTGGGGTCCACATTTCGACTAATTTGGATATTTTGGATTGGATAACTTGTCCCCAACAATTTTGTCAATACAATCACCTTGCTGCAATCCTGAATCATGTTTGTCCTGCGCAGCAAGATCCGAAAATGTCACGATCTCATCCTGAGCAACGTCTCCAAAAACGTGCCTTGAGAAGAAAAAAGAAAAAATCCTACTTCCCCAATTATATAAATTTGAAAAGGAAGATTCAGCTTCTTCATGACCATTTGACAAATTCTCATAGTCACTAGTCTTTATCAAATGACCTTGGGTCATAGCAAGCTCAGACGTCTCGTCATGATCCGCAATTTGGCCCTCGCTTGAAGCATCTTCAAAACTGGAATCTGAATCTTCACAACCAATGCATCCAGTGCAATTTTGTTTCCATTGATAAATATAAAAATTGTTCGGTAATTGGAGTTTCTGGGCGGCCAGTCTGTCTCGATCTGAAACTCGAGCTTCGTAAACGATGCGAATGTCTTCATCTTGATCCTTGATCTTGAGATTCTTATTTGATGAATTTTGTGAATTCCCTTCGATGGTGTCACCTGTGATGGCATTTTCCAGTGCTTGCTTAAATTCTTGAGCTGTTTCAGGGCTTTTGAATCTGCAGGCAAATTGCGAGTATGAAACTTTGTCGTCACTGTAATCTGCGGCGCCCCAAAGCAGAGATTTCTCATCTTTAAAGTCTACTTGGAAATCCAGATTTATAAAATGGTTCAAGCAGAGTTTCAGCGTGGCTTCTCGTCGCATCACGAGGCGCAATTTTCCTGTTTCATTGTGCAGTAGAATTTTGATCTCGCCTTCACCACGTTCTATCCACTCTTTTTTTTTGGCCTCGAATCTGTCATTTTGGTACCAGAACAAGTATGTTAATTTCGTGTCATTTGGTAGAATGGTTGGATCGTGTTTCACAAATATTTGTATAATAGCTCTACTTGTTTTGTGAATTTCAAAAACTTGAATATCAATAATCACCAAGTCCAGATTACAAATTTTTGTTTTTTTGAATTTAACTGTCTATTGTCCTTCAAATGGTAATTTTTTACAATACTTTGAGCAAATCACCTGAATAATTTTGCACGATGGCTGCAAAGAGTTTGTTCATTTTCCTCGCCAGTTTTGATTTGGATTTCATCAGGCATAGTGATGACTGGGTCAAAATAGACATTTTCATTTACCACGACTTGGTCTTCGCCAGTCTTATCAACTTGTTCGTTTTCCTGTGATTTTGACATGGATGAACTGTTCTTTTGGGTGAACTGGTCTTCAGGAATTTCTTCACAAGTGTAAAAAGTTGACTCTGAAACTTGACTGCTCAAGTCTGATTCATTTTTAGAAGACTGGGCCATAACTGAAGCTTTGAACTCTTCTTAAGTGGATTTAGGTTGCAGTAACTGCTGATTCTGTAACATAAAGTTTTGGTCGAAAAATGGGTAAAATTTTGGGCAGAAAAATTTAGGCTGATTGAGTGTGGAGTCTATTAGTGAATTTTGAAATAATTTCCAGCTGACATTGAATGTACATTAATAAAAGAATATTTATATATATGAGTTATAATGATATTATAATATTCATTAGAGATTTATATCTCAATTTTTGGATTAACATTAAGTTGATTTAAAATGGAAAACTTAGATTTGATGAATGAAAATTGAAATATTCGTGATGCAAGATGTTATGAATTTTGATTTTCTAAATACAAAGAACATTTGATTTCCAGAAAAAAAAATACAGCAACAAAGGCATGTTTTTTGGAACATAAATATTCAACCTCTTAATTTTCAGGTCAACTCTTTATAGGGCATTCAGAAATTTTCAAAAGAGAATGGAGGAAAATATTGAGATTGAAGTAAATCGAATGACAACTCAGGCTTACTTTCAATAAGCGTATAAATCTTCAGCTTTTTAAATCGAATGTTAAAAAATAAACTTCCTAAACCTTACGATAGACAATATGATTTTTACCGACAGAAATTACATAATTTTAGGAAGAGGTAATTTTTTTAATTTGATACCTTCCGAAATTACATATTCACAGTAAATAACTGAAAACTTAGTATTTTTTTAAACTTACAATTCAAGTATTTGCATTAAAATCAAATAAATGCCTTACAAAAATTCGCAGGTTTAGCTTCAAAAAAAATTCTGCCTACAGAAACCCACTTATTACTTGATTTACAGAGATAAAAAAGAGAAAAATATCTGCTTATGGGTTTGAATTCAATTTGAAATCAAATTCAATTTGATGAAAAAAATATTTCAAAAATGATAAAACCAAGAATCGCTTGAAGTCAAAAAAAAAAAAAAATAAAAAAAAAATAAAAACTAAAAAAATATTATGTTGAAGGTATATATTTTTTCAAGGCAAATGATACAATAAAAAATGTTTAGTCAATGGGTTTAATTTTTGAAATTTGGAAATTTGAGTGTCGAATTGAATTTTTTTTATTTCAAAAATTGGGAGTTTTACAAAAAAATGATTCAGAAATTTTTATGCAGGAAATTTCAACGTTATTTCAAAAAAGTATGCCATCGTTGAAAAAAAATGAAAACTCATTTTACATTATTTATCTCAAAATTATCAGGATCTTAAAAAACTTGTATAATCTACAGCTTATAATTGTTCTAAAATATGAAAAAGTCTCAGTTCATAAACTATATTTCTTGATCAATATTTGAATTGAAATTGAATTCAATCGTAAATATCTATATGTGTTTCAATTATTCAACAATATAAAATAATATAAGTTTCATATAAGTGTCATATGAAAAAATCAATGTTTTTCACAAAAAAGATTCTAAAATATTGGTACAGGAATTGTATAATCTCAAAATTTGAAAAATACTTATAAAAACATTCCATTATTACATAAAAATTGGAACGTGAATATTCAACATTTTTGTTATGAATTTTTTTTATAATATATTAATACTTATTATGTATTAGTTCCTATTGATAGAATATTAATTTACTTAGCATTTTCGTCTTCACTTCCATAATTATTGATAAATTATAAACATTTTTAGAGTAAATCTAGTATTTATATGTATAATAGAAGTTGAAATTTCTACAGTCGACTTCAACCAAAAATTGTATTGTCCAAGTCATTATTTTTACATCAGAGTAAAATCAAAATTTGTAGTAGTGTCCGAAGGAAAATTTTATCTTCACCTCACAATGCAATCAAAATCTGTAGTGTCCAAGTCTGAAGTGTCCACAGAAAAATGTAATAAAAGTTTAAATTTCCGTTGTAGACTAAAATAAAAAATTTCTGTGTCCAAGGTAAAATCTGTAGTGTCCAGGTCATAATTTTCGCATCAGAGTAAAATCAAAATTTGTAGTATCTAAGTGTCGATGACTGTAGTGTCCTTTGAAAAATTAACTTTTTATTTATTAATAAAATATTTGCTTTACTTTGGTAGATGTTTTATAATTTCTATCTCAATACTGAGAAAAATTTAATGAATAAATATTTTACAAAAATGTTAAATCTTTAGGGAAAAAAGTTTTTTATAAAATTACAATTAAGTATTTATTTATCTGAACTGGCTAAAAATTTGTTCACATTCAAAAAATATTTTCAAACTCCAAAGATCGCTAAGCAAAAATATTCGATTCACAAAAAAGAGAATCATGATAAAAATTAATTGGTTGTAGATTTCTTTTTTCATTTAAAACACTATTTAAAAAAATTAACAATAAATTACCGGTGAAAACTCAATAATTCACTGTGGATCATACTTTACTTTTATATATAAATATATGCACATACAAACGCAGATAATTAATTAAAGATTAAATATAAATAGTAGTAGTTTTGTACTTACTAACAGCAATTTGTTTTTTGTTTCGATGATAAATTTTATTTTTGCAGTTATCAGCAGTTATCACGTTGTTTTCGAGTCGTAATCCGGCAGAAAAGTAAATATGAACAAAACGAAAACAAATGTCGGCGCGGGAACACACACACACACACATACACAAGAACTCACAAGTTTTATTGTGAATGCGCGTGTGCAAAACGTGCAAAATCATCGCATGTAAAATGTGACCACTCTGAGTTAATTGTTTTTCATGCGTCACAAAACCAGTTCTACCAACTCAAGTGAGTGAGATAAATTATTTTACATACAAGAAAAATATATAGGTTGTGATAGGTCGGTAGCAGTGACAAAATTTAAAAAACTGTCAAACAAAATTAAAAAACTCATTTTTAATTTCAAACAACAAAACAAATTTCGATAAATTTTCGTTAAATTGTAAATTTCAAAAATGAGCCAACAATCACAAAGTTCAAAACCACAAATTAAAAATGAAAAACCTTCGAAACCAACAATCCGAAGCATCAAAAACGTGAAAATAAAAATGAAAATTGTGGACCCGAACAAAAAAAGCAACGCACATAAGAAAATTTCGCAAAAGCAAAACCCAATTTTGAAAAATGTTGTATCTGGTGATTTACCACAACGCCTTGCAGAAATGAAAATTTCTTGCATTCCCATCGATGACTGTAATAATCAAGAAAATGTGAATCCGAAACCGAATTTGGAGAAAAAGGCGTCAGAAAATTCTACGGAAACATTGAAAAACACCCAAAAATCTGCTAATTGTGTCATGATGCGAAACACTTTAGTGAAAAATCCCAAAGTTTCGGTAAAACCAGGAATTTTGAAATCACAGCCGACTTATCCAAAATACAGTTCAGGCGTGAAAAATCCTGAAAATTGGGTATCCAACTTGGAAAAACCCGAGTACAATTCAATCACCAGGACAATTGTTAAAATGAAGGAAATCGAAAATGAGAAAATTGTGAAAAATGTGGAGCAGTTGCCTAAAAAAATAAGAAATGAGTTGGCAAGCAAAGTGAGTTATTATAATTTTTAAAAATATAAAAACTATTTCTTATACATACACTGATGATATATTATGAATAATATAATACAAAATATTATAAATCAACCAATTCAATGACTTCCAACCCATATCTTTCAATTTAGCCACGTAAAAATAATTTCATTCAGAACCTGGGTTTGGAAAGTAAATAATCGAATTTTTGGAATTTCATAAAAATAAAATTTTATTAATCAAAAAATTATAATTGAATCGAGAAAAAAATGAGTGCATAAAATTCCTTTATTTTTCTCAAAAAAAAAAAAGCTTATTCCTTCATTCAAATATAAAGAATATGAAAAATTCAATCCAGAAAGGAACAGAATGTAATATATTTTGTTATAAAAATTTACAAATAAAATTTTTTAGGCCATAAAAAATATACAATTACTTTACTATATTGCATCAATTTTTCTCTAACAATAATTTTTTTAAATCCAGTCTTGAAAATTTAATAATCAATTTTTTTACATGACTTGTTGGGTTTTAAACTCCTTAAATATATCCTTAAAATTAATACACGTTTTGTTATTTACAAATAACCAATATGGAATTTGAAAATGAATAAAACACAATATATACAATGAAATATAATAAATGATTAATTCAGCGATTCCTTTATTATATAACATTAATTTGTCCCTACAAAAATTATTTATTTCAAAACCTGCTCTTAGAAAATAAATATTTGAGCTTTCGGAATTACGTGCCAATTTTTAAACTTTACCAAGTCCATTTATATACTGAAAATGGTGCCTAGTTAAAAATTAATAAAACATAATTCAAAATAATAAACAATTAATTTAGTGATTTCCTAATTACATTACATTAATTTTTTCCCTCAAAAATAATTTTTTTTCAAAACTTGGACTAGAAAATAAAATTATTGAATTTTAGAAATGACTTAACATTTGCTGAACTTATTAAATCCTATTTATGTATTCTCATAAACAATGTACAGTCCTTTATATTAACAAAAGTTAGCAGTACAAAATTAAAAAATGAGTCAAATACTGTTATATATCTTTCTATATGCATGCACAAATAATATATATGTAATACAATATATAAAATAATATAACTTGAAAGATCAATTTAAAATTTTTCTAATTATATCGCATCAAGTTTTCCCCCAAAATTATTTTTTTTAAACTTAAACTTGAAAATAAATGATTGAATTTTTTGTCACTTACCCGTTTTTACACTTCTGAAATCCCATTAATATGTTCTAGTGAAATAACGCATATTCCTTTATTAAAATATTAGCCATATGGAATATAAAAATATATATATATATATATATATATAATTCAAAAATTATTCACATGAACTAATATATTTTTCTGTATACATCTATAAATAACATGTTATAAAAACAATTTATTGAATAAAATATGATAAACGCATAATTTAACAATTATTTTGATTACATCGTATTAATTTTTCCCTCGAAAATGATTTTTTTCAAAACCTCAACTTTAAAAAATAGTTATCGAATTTTAAAAATTTCTTGCCTGTTTGTAAACTTCTCTAATTTAATTTTATTTATTTCAAAATTCATTACAACGTGACATAAAATTTCAGGTTTCAAATGGTTTGGCTTTTCCACCAGGCAAGTCCATTTTCCAAGATCTGGTCAATTTGTCAGTCAACGAAAAGGATTTACCAGCGAGAATGACGCGGACCAAAGATCCAGAACCTCGTGAAAAAGATGCATCTCCAAAACTGCATCATTTTTTCATACCGAAATACAAAAACGAATGTTGTGAAATCGCAAACGTCCCATTATATGAACCACCAATTTTACAAATCAGCAATCCTTCCAAAGTCATGAAAAAGATAATGGGCTGGAGAAACGAAATGATTCAACTGTGATTTAATTAATTAAATTTGTTTAAGAAATGAGTTATCATATTTAAGAAACACAAGTCTGCTTCTGTCAATTGGAAAATGGCAAAATCAAAAAATTCATAAATAAATCGTTGTATAGTTTTTGTATATTTATAAATAAAAATTGTCCATGAGTTGTATACTTAAAAAAATTAAAATGACACCATTCTCCACTTTGCCAAAACCAATTCCACGAGTTACTGTACGAACATAATATATTATTTTAATATAAACCTTACATTTTTTAGATAATCATCACATAAAAGCATACGAGCATAGCAATTTCATTTTTTCAATAACAAATGCCTCATACACTAGAACAAAATAAACCCTTTGTCTCTAAATTCTGAAGAACACAAAAAGAAAAAATACCTTTTTTTGTCATTTCATTAAAGAATACTGGTAGCTTCAGTAATTTACAATGATGATAATAAAAGTTGACTCAAAAATAAAAAATAAAATTCTCTTGTCAAGAACCGATATTTAATTTAAAAAATAAAAAATTGTCCTGTGCGTGTGACATTGACACAAAAAAAATGCATTAACTGGAAAAAGGATTCAAGTTTTTGTCATAATCGTCTGCTTGCTTTTCAGGCATATTTTCCTCGAAAGGATTACTTGTTCCATTTTTGTTTTCACCCTCGCCACCACCATCTTCATCATTGAAGGGATTTTTTCGCTCGTCGTAAGCGACATCTTCCTCAAAAGGATTAAGTGGAACGATCGGAGTTTTTGGTGGCACGAAAATTTTCTCAGACGAAGACGACGAAGCTTTTGAAGCAGGATTACTATTCGTCTTGTTCCACGCACTTTTCTGGCCTTTTGCTGCAACATTTGGTGCTGCAGCCTCTGTCTGTTTTTTATCCATTCTACTCTCTGTCGTGATGTTCGCCTCCAAAGACGAGAAAAACGTATCTGCCTTTTTCACCGGGTTTTTAGCTTTTTCTTGAGCATTGATTGATTTTGTTTGGGCTAGAATGAAATTCGATTGCGAACCAGATCTAACCTGAGACACCTGCGCCAGTTCCTGAGGTTTTGGGTAATCCGGTTGAGCCTGGGGTTTTTTCATTTGATTCATTAAATGCTGATGATGGGCGTCCGTGACCACCGTCAATTTTTTGAAAACCCCACGTCCAAAGTACTCGGCGACGATGGAAAATGGGTCCTCCGCTCGATCCAATAAACTATGGAAAGTTTCGTGCAGGTCCATGGACTGCTCTTGAGATCTTATGATGTCCAGGAATATTTTGTTTTTCGGCTGACATGCTGGGCACTCGTTCTCGCTTTCGGAAAAACTTTGGAAACAACTGCGGAAGGAATGAAAAAAGATAGTAGATTGTGTAATGTTGAGGAGTAAGGGCGTAAGCAGAGGAGGGTTTTAAGAGATCTAATTCTTCCTGAAATTTGAGTAATATTAGAGATCGTTTTAGAGAAAAATAAAAAAAAGTAACAGTAATAAAGAATAAAAATACATATATAATAATGACTAGACATGTTAATAATGATACTAGAAATAAAACATTGAATAAAAATATAAATGATGATAAAAATATGGATCCCAAAAATCCATAAAATAGCTAAATCCCCAGTAGAAATTTGAATCCTAAAGATTATAGAAATCTATAGAAATATTTAAAAATCCGTTATAAAATCACAAAACCCTTCAAAAAGTAAAAAACACTATAAAAATATGAAAATACAAAAAATAAAAACTAGAAATAATAAAAAATTAGCTGAAACTCAGTGATTGAAAAATAATGAAAATATGTTTCCATGATTGAAATACTCCAATAAACGATTATATTACAAAAATAAAAAATGTGAAACTCAGCAACCTAATTTCAATATCTCAGATTTTGAATTTTTAAAAAATCGTAAAATCGCACTTTTGAAATCAGATCTTCGAAGAAAGATTTTTACACTCAGAAAACTCCTGCGTAATTTGAAAGGGATTTCGTTTCAAAGACTTTTTGAAAGGTATCCCCTTTCAGTATTAAAGTCCTTTCGCGTTTGTCAACAATTATGTCCAGCCACGTCGATTTGAAACGCGTTTCCCTTTTAATTTTCTATATTTAGACAAATGAAAAGGAATGAGAACGTTCAGAGGAAAATTCCTTTCAAAATACCGACGCAGTAGCGTTTCAAAGTGAAAGGTTAAGTTCTTTCACTTTGAAAAATCGACTATTTCAAAGTGAATGGTTAACGTTTAATTTTGAAAATAAGTGGCTTTGAAATACTTTCCGTTTCAAACCTAAACGGAAATTTCTCTGAGTGTAAAATCCCGAAGGAAATTTAATTTTTCCAATAAACTCTTACTACAATTTTTTCTGTTTACGCTTTTTCTAAAGAGATGCAATTATTATTGAGTGCTTAAGTGCTCACTAGAAAACACTGCAAAAATTTTTCAACTACCAAAAAATACAAAAATTTAACAAATATATGAAGCAAGCACTAAAAATTAATGTTGATTTTGTTTCCTCAAAAATCTATAAAAAAATAAAAAATCTTATGAAACATCTAACAGAAAGCACTCTACAATCTTACAAATACCAAAAATTCTCAAATTTTCAAGATGATTAAGTATTTATGGAACCCCGAACCTTCAATAATCAGATTCTAAAAATTTATACAGAAATCCATACTAAAATGGTAAAATCTTTCATATTGCAAAAATAATGAAAAATATTAAAAATAATAAAAGATCAAAGAACTTGATCTTCAAAAAATTACCAAAAATTCAGTGATTAGAAATTCATGAAAATATGTTTCTGATTGAAATACGTATTCAAAAAATTCAATATCAAAAATGAAAAATGTTCAACTCTGCATCTCGATTTTTATATAAATTTAAAATTAGGAAATTCGGAAAAATTTCTTGAAACAAGATTGTCGAAAATAAAAAATTATAAAATCCTGAAGGAAACATATTTTTCTAATAAACTCTTCCTGAAAATTTTATTTGTCTATGCCTTTGTAAAGAAGATACAATTATTATTAGTAAGAACTACGAGAAATCTATAAAATAAGTGAGCACTAAAACTTTATTTAGATTTCGTTTTCTACGAAATCAATGAAACCTTGCTCTTTGATAAATAAAATTATTTATAGCAACTCAATCTCTGTAGAACTTCGATTCCTAGATCATCGGGTTATAGAAATTTTTAGAAAAATTAATAGAAATGTGAAAAATCTTAAAAAATGCTAGAAAATACTACATAATCTTCTAATTACAAAAAAATACGAAAATTCTAGAAATCTAAAAAATCTGATTCTATGAATGTATAGAAAAATCCATAATTAATACTAAGTATGAAAAATACTGGAAGACAAAACAAAAAAATGCGAGAAACTCAGTTATTTGAAAATCATCAAACTCTATTTCCATAATTGAAATACGTCAATAAAAAATGTGCAGCTCTGCATCCTAGCTTCAATGTAACTTGATTTCTGAAATTCGGAAAAATCACACTCTTGAAACCAGAAGACCAAAAATAAAAAACTGTAAAATCCTCAAGGAAACATATTTTTCTAACAACCGCCCCCCCCCCACCCCTTCTGAAATTTTTTTCTGCCCACGCCCTTATCCAGAAGATACAAATTACCAGTAAAATCACTTACTGTTGATGATACGAGTGCTGACACATGAAATGTATAGAAGGCAGCTCGAGTTGATGATGGCACGCGCTGCATCTGGATCCTTGAAAAATAATAGTGCTCGTTTTGATGAGCTCGATTTTGTCCCTCAACTCTTTGGTGTCATGTCGGTACTTATCAGTCAGTTTCACGTCTGCTTGGCTCTGTTCATATTCGGCACGTAACACACTATTAAAATATTCTCGAACATTGCCCAAAGTACAATTCAAGGACACGGAAAGAGCACTGACGACCATCAATGGCGACAACAAGTTCTTCTCAGCTGAAACAAAATCAACATAAATCCTCTCCCTCCTTTGACATTCTAAAAAACATTCTTTCCAGAACCTACCAATGTGCCTCAAAATATTTGACAACAATTTCGAGCTTGCATTGTCCTGATCCTTGGCAACTTTCCACAGTGCTTGGATCCACAATGTGGGATCTTGGGATCCAAAACGATTGCACGTTGTCAAGACTTGCTCGCTTATTCCTTCCGCCAGATGGTATTGCAAAATCTCTTGATATCTTCAAACAATTCCAAACTTACAATAAAATCGACACGAATTTCCATCTGAAACTTACAATTTCCTTTCTTCGTAGATTTGCAAAACGCCTTGTCGAAAATTGTGCTGATGACAGAGAATCAAAATTTGTTCCTTGTCATAGCATGCATTTGAATTTTGTAAAAGGCGAATGATTTTCTGTTCGTACTGCGACTTGACTACTTGGTCAGTCATAGATGACCAAACGTAAAGATAATGCTCCAGCAAAGAGTTGTACACCAAAGTGCTGCAACTGGAGGAAAAAAAGCAATTATAAAAAATACTTCCCAAAACGGTCAAGTTCAAATACCAACTTTTGGTCAATTTGGATCAGATGCTCGAGAAATTCCACAAGTCGTTCTGAATTATCCGAAAACAAATGAATGAAATCTTCTGGATTCGCCTTGTCCAAGTGTTTTTCCGGCGAATCTTGCGTTATCTGAAGAAATAGAAAATAATCAGGTCCAGAATGATCTGAAAATCAGTACGACCATTATGGAAAACTCACTTTTCCTTGGAGTTCCTTATTCATCGATGGTTTGTAATCAGTACAGAGCTTCTTCAAAAATTGTGTAGCTTCGTTGGGCACATTTTCTATCAAGACTTGGCCATATTTCTTCATGTTGAATTCTGCCTGCAAGCGTATGGTCAAACAAAAACAGACACTAAAGTTTAGCATTGCCTGAGATCATTTTATTTAGAAGATTTGTTCACGAGATTATACAAACTTGTTGGAAATTCAGAGTGGCGATGTAATCAAGGGCTTTTTTGTATTGGTGATTGTCTTCAATTTGGATTGCGAGGTAGCATTCGTGTTTGTTGTGTTTTTGGGCCAGCAAAAGTGCGTCTTCTGGTGAACCTTGTCGACACACTTTTATCGCTATTTCTACGTCGAAGTCCACTTGTCGATCTTCGCTCTTTATCAGAAAAATCATTATTTTTTCAATATTTGACGATATTCTTAATTTAAATTGACGTTAATTCTAGTTTATGATGAACAAAACTAGTTCGATGACTGACAACATCATCATTTTAATTCGTGGAAATAATTCTTTCGACTACCAATATTCTCATCAAGAGATTTTGCATCTACAAGATTTACTGATAAAACCACTGATCTGGCAAAACTGTTAATTTGAGTGGTCCTGTGCTACCTATCAGCATTATGCACTAATGAATTCACGTTGTTCGTCCGATATTCAATATCGATACATCGGAAAGAAAATATCGATATGCCGGTGTATCGGGTAAATTTTGATATATTTTTTTGAAAACAGTTAGTTACAGATTTGCCGTAATTTTAGTAGTTTGCGTACTTTTCGGTACATCTACAGTTTGAAAGATTTTCTGCGGTGTTTTTATGGATTTCTACAAAAATTCAAAGATTTCGTGTAATTTCATAGATTTTGAGACAGTCATGTATCTATAACTAGGTTTTAAAAAAATTTTCTGATTTTTCGCATTTTACAGTCTTTATAAAATTTTTTAGGATTTTCTAGTATTTTTATAGATTTTTGTTATTTTTATGGATTTATATTTCTAGAAATTTGTGCTTTAGGATTCCAAGTTTAGTCAATTTCTTGTATAAGAAGGAATTTTTCAGGAAACAGTATTTTTCTAGATTTACAGTTATTTTCATATTTTTTGTATTTCTTCAGCAATTGTACAATTTGAGGAATTTTTTCATGAAAAGCTGTAGAGATTTTCTAGATTTTGACGTTTAGTCAATTTGGAGTATTACATAAATTTCTGTTACTTTCATAATTTTTGCTGGTTATTTTTTTTATTTGTAAAATGTATAAATTTCCTCGTTTTTTTTTGTTTTTTTTTCGTCTGCACATTTCTAGGATACGATTTTCTTGAATTTAATGTTTGAAAAATATCAATTCCATTGATTCATTTATCAAAAAACATCAAAAATTTCAAGTGCTTTTAATATTTTGGGTATTTTTTGAAGGATTTATATGATTTAGAAGATTTTATGGTATTTTCATGGATTAATAGATTTCTAGAATTCGATGATCTATAAATCAAAGTTTTATTAATTCCCAAAATTTTTATAGATTTTCAATGTCATAAAATCATTATTTTGTGAACATTTTTCGAATTTCTAGTATTTTCAGTATTTTTTTTTTTTTTTTGAATTTCGTAAGAATCTCTGGGACATTTAGAGATCTTTTAGTATTTATAAAGATTTCGATATACATTTCTAAAATGCAATGCTGCAAGAATCAAAATTTCATCAATTTCCAGAACTTTTATAGATTTTCGAAATAATTAAATTAGAATTTATAAATATCTTCTCTATCTCTAGTTTTTTTTAGTTGTATTTTTTTCTATTTATTACATTTCGTAAGATTTTCTAACAGATTTGAAGATTTGCATAGATTAGGATATTAATTTCTAGAATTTGATGCTCTAGAATCTCAAGTTTCAAATATTTTTTGTACATCTATTCAATGTTCATAGAAGATCTGCTTAATAAATTCCTGGTGTTACATAGATTTTTTTTTAATTATTACAATCTTTTTTGTGGATTGAATTTATAATGTTAGTTTTCACATACATAAAATTTATGAGATGAAAGTCATAAGTATATCATTATGAAATAATTGGAAATTCTTGCAATCCTATTTTTGACACTGACAACCGCAGACTATACTCCATGTAGACCATGTCATTATGATATTTTGAAAGTTTAAAAATTATAAAATAAAAAATGAAATCCATTTGGAAGAATTGTTGAAAAAACATATTCTACTGTATTTCAATTATTTTCACGTTTCTTTTCAAATTTACATTTTACATAATAAATATATTCACGAAAAAATATCGAAAAATAATGTAATATTTTTTAGAAATTTATGAAGATAAATCTACTAAAACCGAATGTAAAAAACATTTTTTTGGAAGAAAATGCTCCAGAGAATAAATAATACAGTAGAAACAGATATTTTTGTGAGATAAATATCAGAAAAACTATTTTGGGAAAAGTGACTTCCACCGTTGGAAAAAATCACTGACCTAAATACCGAATGAGTAAAAAAATAAAAATTTACGTCTCAATTTCTCATTACACAAAAAGCTTGCAATATCGTTTAATATCGCATCAAAGATATCGATATATCGATTATTGATTGTTGAACATACCAATATAAAAAGTTCGATACATTGAAAAAAAATATAAATATTCCTATACACCGATGCGTATGCTCATCTCACCATAATAAATTGTGCGAGTTTGTCAGTATGATTCAGCTTGGTGTAACAATTCAACAGCAAAGTCGTGTGATGTTGGGTTGCCTGGCCTTGCTTGTGCAGAGCCTGCAAGTAGGTCGTCAGATTGTCAATGTGCTGGGAATTGAGGAATTTTCGTATGACATAAGAAGGCTCGAGCCTGCCTATGGTTTTGATGTACTGTTGGATCGCCCCGTTGGAGTCGCCCTTCGAGTAAAGATGATCACCATATTGTCTGAATATCTCTACCAGCCCATCAGCGTCGTAGTCATGGCTCTTGGCTATCCTTATGGAAACGTCGTACAAATTTTTCTTGAACAGCAACGTTAGCTTGGACTGCAAATCTTTTTCCTCCAAATGATGCAGCAGCAACTTTTGGTTTTCTCCACTACCAGTGCCGCAGAGGATGAACAGTCCGCCCCATTCAGATAGAACTGACTCGACCCGTTGCATAGAGGCCGAAAAAATGATGAACTTGTTTTGGATATCCAGAATTGTTATCGTGTGTTTGTCATCAGCATCTATTGCTGTGATTGGATCGATGCTGCTGCCACTGCCACTGTTGGAGATTTTTTTTGTTTGTTAATCTTCTCAACTACTCACAGGAGATATTGATAGGATAGGTAGATGAGGAATTTTTACCTGGTTTTACCCGACATTGAGCTAGTAGTAGCAGCAGCAGTGGCATTGGTTCTAGTGACGTTTGCAACTTCCTTTGAAATAATCACCAAGTAATTTCTGAACCACTCCAACATGACTTTTGGTCCTTCTATGGCGTAACATGGACCTCTGCCATCTGGTGTGTAGCAATACACAGCCTGAAAATCAACGGTTAGGTCATATCATGATGAAAATAACGTTCTGAAATTGTTTGGAAATAATCTCACATCATTTCGGCCAATCATGAAGTGACTGTCCTGTTTCGACTGCGCCAATATACTGCATTTCTTTTCGCAACCCATGCTGTCGAGTGTTATTTTAAATGCTTTATCCTTGATAGCAAGGTTGTACATGTAAACGCTATTTGCAACAGCGACGAACATGCAAGTTTGTTTCCCACTTGATTTTATCGCGAGTCCCGTTATGGGGCTGTAGCTGTCTTTGAAAACTTTGATTTTGTTTTTTCTTTCGCGTGTCAGGTCGCCCCTAAAAGAACAAATCATATGTTTGTTGGAATAACTGTTTTTTTTGTATGATGATTAATTTTGGTGAATTGGCAGCACCTGTAGAGCATGATGGAACCATCTTGAAACCCAACTGCCATCAACGTCAGGCTCGAGTGCACGCAAAGCGCAGTTGTGGCGACTGCTTTGTAACTAGGAATAGCTCTGCTAATGCGAACGCATGTCGGAAAACCTTGCTTATCTTTTTTTGCCAAATTCCAAACTTTTATCGTTGGATTACAACCTGGTTCATCTTCCTACAAATGGACATTGTAGTTTTAAAGGTTGTGAATCTTACTTTATAGCTACAAAAACAAAACTATTTATTACAAATTTATAATAATGTCTAATAACTGCAGCAGATGGAATTCGTAACCGGATATTCGTATTGTGTATTGATTATTGTAGATGTAGTAATTTTTTTGATTTTTATATTTTGTATTTATCTCTTACCCCAATGGTGAATAAAAAAGTAGAATTAGGAACTTGGTGAGCGAGAGTGAGGGAGAGATGGTAACATCGGAATGTGACAATGTCATATGTTCTGTTGACCAAATGAACATTGCCTAAACTGTCCCCAAATATAAGGTGGCCATTTCCACTTGTAGCTGCTGTCACATGTGCACTCTGTATCAAGTTCAGTAAATTCAAATTTTTATAATCGATTTGATTTTCTTGAATTTGCAAGGACATGATTATTTAAAAATCCATTTGTTTATTTTTTACAAAACTTGTGATGACAAAATTTTTATTATACAAAAAGCAATTCTTAAAAATCATTATGCTATTTAAAAATTATTGAAAATGTTAAAGGGATTTTCACTCAAAGAAAAAAAAAGACATTTTGATGTCTTAAAAGTAATTGAATAAAGAGGAAAACTTTTAACTATATTTAGCAACATGCAAAGGATGATTTTGAATTAATTTAATTTTTAAAGAACATCAATTTGGAACAAAAAGTTCAAAAGCTTGGTAGTAAAATGCAAAAGATCCTGAATTTTGGGTGGGCTGGAATTTTTTGTTAGAAAATACAAAGCCAAGAATTAAGAAAAAAATGACGCAAATTTAAGTGATTGGAATCATTCAATCTAAAACATTATATTGTTGTATTTATGACTTAATTTTTTTGAACATAAAATATGTCGTTCTATCATTGTGGAGAAATAGATAAATTATACAGAAAATCATATCCGGAAAATTTCAAAATGAAAAATTTTCAACCATATATATGCAATAAAATTAGGTAAAACGTGTTCAAGTATAATTTTTTTGAAATTCATCACAGCAAGATGACTTTACTAATTTTGTCGAAAAAATTTTTAAAATGAATCAAAACTAAATAAAATAGAAAATTGAAATTTCCTCACCCCTAAAACTCGATTTATTTTCCCAGAATCTACTTCCTCCTTCAAATCAAAAAAATTAAATCTTCGCCACTGAAAAACAACAGCAACATTAATAACATTTATTACAAGACGACTTAGTTAATTTTGAAATATCCAATAGTCAATAATTACCTCTAAGAATGCCATCTTGGAACAAGGAGATTTACACTTTTTTCACATGCAGTTTATTGTAACAAAACAAGAAAAACAAGGCAATTTTTTTTCTCGTTTAACCACTTTGTAACACAGTAATTATTACATTCGTGTCATGTCTTTATTTAGTTTTGCGACTCTTCACAATTTGACAATCTTTTTTTCCATTTTGTTATTGTTTTTTTTAACTTTAACATTATTTCACACTGATTATTGTTTGTTATCGTTTTGATGTTTTTATTATGACATTTCTGAACAGTGTGCTTGAGTGTGCCCAAGGACACACTGGGCCACACTCAGGGGGTAGACACTAGTGTTCACTAAATATCGATAGACTATCGATAGTCCCATAAATAGTGTGACTATCGATAGTTCGATAGTCAACTCAGACTATCAATACTATCGGCAGTTGAACTATTGATAGTCAGTCGCTGATTGGCTGCTGGATTTCGACCAATGACGCGGGAGAATTCCAAATCTTTGAAATGTTAAATATAAGGGTCGGCCAACCGAAATACATAGGCCGTTAAAGTTGCTGTGGCGGCGCGTTCCCACGAATCTGAGGGAGAAAGTAAACTAGAGAGAGAAGGAGAGTTTACTGGCTCGAACTCGGTCGTGCGGAACAACACGGCAGCAGCGCGCTCTATCACAAGGAGGAGAAAACAAGAATTAGTACCACGGGAAGATAGGGTGTGATCCTCGGTCGTGTCGGTACAAAGGGAGAACAACCAAAAATCGCCTATTCTCAACCTCGTGTCCACAAATATCGTTCCTCCATAATTGTTACGCGTACAATTAACCAACGTTGTAAAGATTGTGTACAAGGAAGCTAAGGAGATTATTTATCGTAAATAAATCGTGTGCATTGTGTATTTCGGATTTTTTTCATCCACGTCAGAAAACCTAACCTCACTCTCGTCCAGTAAATATCTACCCTTGGATCAGATACGCTACATTGGTGACCCCGACTTTGAAGAAAAATCGCAAAAATGTCCCTCGAAGCCAACGCAGAACAAATGCAGCAAACAATACGGACGCAGCAACAACAATTATTGCAGCAGCAGGCCGAACACCGGGACCTCATGGAAAAAAGCAAAGCCTTGCACGATCAGAACCAGTTACTACTCTCCAGGTTAACAGCACTAGAGCAGCAGGCGACAAAGAAGACCGAAGAAAAAATGGATGTGACACCCAGAGCCAACCCAACCACACCACAAGAGCACCAGGTAACAGCCATAACAAAAAATGTAAGGATCCAGCCATTTTAGAGAGAATCCTAGCCTCTGGTTCGCACAAGTCGAGGCGTCCTTCGGCATCGCACATATCACAACAGACTCGATAAAATACAAACATGTGATTGCAAACCTCGACTCCCAGGTATTACCCTTTATATCTGACATTGTAACTGCACCGCCGCAGGGTGACAGTTATAAACAGATTAAGGAACGACTAATTAAAACATTTGGCGAGACGGCTGATTCAAAATTGAGAAAACTATTGCGAGAATTAGATTTTCACGATGAGAAACCCTCCTTTATGCTTCAACGCATGAGAAACCTGGCCGGTGAGAACTGCAACGCGGACCTGATGAGGACCTTGTTCATGGAGAAGATGCCGCAGAACGTCCGCACCATCCTGGCCGTATGCGACAGCGTGGACCTGGACAAATTGGCACTGCAAACCGACAAAATTATCGAGGTTTCACCCCTGAGCGTAGCAGCGGTATTCACGGCCCCCAGGTACAACCAGGAATCCGACTCTGACGACACCCTCACAGATCTCGTCAAGGCCATGGCGGTACTCACCCGTGAAGTACAGCAACTCCAGCGCAGTAGCCAGTATCAATCAAGAAGCCGCTCCAAGTCATGCCCCAGGTCAACGGGGGAAAACAAGGATCTCTGTTTCTATCACAACACCTTTGGCGAAAAAGCAAGGAAGTACCAACCACCATGCACCTGGACATCGAAGCAGCAGGGAAACTAGCACCGCTGTCGTCGTCAGGGGCAATCGCCGACAGCAAAAAGGAACACCGGCTGCACATCACGGACCACTCCTCCGGATATAAATATCTCGTGGATTCCGGCTCCTCGATCTCAGTCTTCCCCCGCAACCTGGTGCACAGAAAACCTGCCCCAACTTCACTCATTCTGTATGCTGCCAACTTCACCAACATCAAGACCTACGGCGAGCAACTCTTCACTCTCAACCTTGGACTCCGACGACCGTTCCAGTGGCACTTCACCATCGCGGACGTCACCAACCCCATCATCGGGGCCGATTTCATAGCTAGACACGGCCTCCTCATTGACCTACAGAAAAGACGACTCGTCGACTCTGAAACCACCCTATCATCGCCAGGAAAACTCGTGGAAGCTAGCGAACACGGAATTTCCACAGTGGACACGAGAAGCAGACCCACATCCCCAGGTCAAGGACCGTTCGTCGAGTTACTTCAACGATTTCCCTAAGTCACCACGCCCAGACTGCAGTCCAAGGTCGAAGAAACCTCAGGTACGGTACATCGAATTATTACAGAAGGTCAGCCAACATCAGAGCGTCCACGACGGCTGGCCGGCCCCAAGCTGGAAGTCGCCAAGGCTGAGATAGGCGAACTCCTGGAGCAAGACGTCATGCAGCCATCCTCCAGCCCTTGGGCGAGCCCACTCCACCTTCAAGGAAAACCTGCAGGCAGCTGGAGAGTCTGCGGGGACTATAGAAGATTAAACGCTCTGACGGTGCCGGACAGGTACCCCGCACCCTTGATCTAAGACCTTTTTCCCAGGCTGCAACAGAAAAAAATATTCACAACCTTGGACCTGAGGAAGGCCTATCACCAAATTCCGGTAGCCCACGAAGACGTCCCGAAGACGGCCATCATCACCCCCTTCGGACTTTTCGAGTACGTCACCATGCCCTTTGGACTCAAGAACGCGTCACAGACATTCCAGAGGTTCATCGACTCCATCTTTAGAGACCTGAACTTCGTGTATGTCTATATCGACGACATCATCATTTTCTCGGCATCTAAGGAGCAACACCTGGAGCACCTGCGAGCCATCTTGGAACGACTAAAAAAATATGGCCTCACAATCAACCCCAGCAAATGTCAGCTAGGCCTGCCCGAGGTCATATTCCTAGGCTTCCGGATCAATGAAAATGGCTACCAACCACCCCAACATCGAGTCAAGGCCAACGCAGAATACAAACTCCCTGAGAATGTCATCGAGCTGCGGAAGTTCCTGGGGATGATGAACTACTACCGTCGCTGTATTCCCAAGGCCGCAGATCTTCAAGCACCTCTCAACGTCTTCCTGGGAGAATCCATCAAAAACGACAAACGACCAATACCGTGGACCGTGGACTCCAAAAAAGCATTCGAAACATGTAAGAACAGCATTACAAAAATTACTAACATGCACTTTCCATCACCGGTGGCACCCGTCGCTCTAACCACTGACGCTTCCGACGTGGCCATAGGAGCATCTTTGGATCAGCTGATCGACGGCACGTGGAAACCTCTAGGATTTTTCTCGAGAAAACTCAGCCCAGCAGAAAGAAACTACAGCACGTACGACCGGGAGTTACTCGCCATTTTCGCTGCAGTCAAATTTTTTCAGCACGAGCTCGAGTGTCGAGACTTCATTATCAAGACTGACCCCAAGCCACTGACCTACGCATTTGCTCAACGTTCAGACAAAGCCTCACCTCGACAAGTCAGGCAGTTGGATTTCATATCACAATTTTCAACGAACATCATCCACGTCAAGGATGAGCACAACGTCGTCGCCGACGCACTGTCCAGGGTGGAGACCATCCAGATGCCAACGGGTCTCAGCGCAAAGGCCATCGCAGAAGAGCAAGAAAAAGACGAGGAGTTACAAGAATTTCTGCAACGACCACAGTCGCTCAACCTCCAACGAGTAATCATCGACGGCTCCGTACTCCACTGCGACGTCAAGAACAACGTAGTACGCCCTTTCATTCTCAACTTCCTCAGAAGAATGGCTTTCGACTCCGTACATGGATTAGCACACCCCAGCGCACGGAACACAGCCCGTTCGTTGACCGAAAAATACGTGTGGCCTGGCATCAGAAGCGACTCACTGAAATGGGCAAGAGAGTGTATTCCTTGTCAAAAAGCTAAAATTCAAAAACACAATCGTGTAATTCCGCAACATACTAGGTGTACTCCTAATTAATTTCCGGTTTTTTTGCAAATAAAACACATAATTCCAAAAAAACCGTAACCTTTATTTTATTCAAAGTATTTTCCATCGCTTTCTACACATTTTTCCCACCTTTCTGGTAAATTGTGGATACCACGCCAGTAAAAATCATTGCCTTTGGAGGTGAACCACTCGGTGAGCCATTTTCGTACATTTTCGTACGAGTCGAAGCGCTGCTCAGAAAGGGCATGGCCCAACGAGGCAAAGAGGTGGTAGTCGGATGGCGCCAGGTCTGGTGAGTAAGCCGCATGATCAAGCACTTCCCACTTGAGCCTTTTCAGCGTGTCACGAACGACTTTCGACTTATGCGACGGCGCATTGTCGTGGAGCAAAATCACCTTCTTCTGTCGTTGTTGATATTCTGGTCGGTTTTCCACAATGGCTTGGCTCAAATCTTTCATTTGCTGTTTGTAGCGAACGGCATTCACAGTTTCACCAGGTTTCAGCAGTTCAAAGTATATAACACCGGACTGGTCCCACCACACACACAGCATGACCTTCCGACCGTAACGATTTAGCCGTGCCGTCGATGTCGATGCTTCACCTGGACTCACCCACGATTTGTTGCGCTTAGGGTTCTCCAGGAAAATCCACTTTTGATCACCAGTAACAATACGATGCAGGAAAGACTTTCTTTTGTATCGTTGAAGCAGCATTTCACAGGTCACTTTTCGATTCTCCATTTGTCTCTCGGTCAGTTCATGGGGCACCCACTTTCCACACTTCTGAATTTTTCCCATGGCTCGCAGACGTTTGGAAATTGCTTGCTGTTCAACTCCCAACGCATCTGCAAGCTGTCGTTGCGTTTGCGTGTTGTCTTCATCTAATAATGCTTGCAATTCGGCGTCATCGAACGATTTTCGCTTGCCGGAGCGTGCGGCGTCGTTCAGGTCGAAACCTCCATTTTTGAACTGTCGAAACCACGTTTCACATGTTCGAAGTGTTAATGCACGATCACCATAAACTTCCACAAGCGCACAGTGGCTCTCGGACACTTTTTTCCCCTGATTGAACATGAAAAGCAATGCATGGCGCATATGCTCAAAATTCGGTACAAAATTCGACATTTTTGAAGCGCAATAAAAACTTACTGGAAGATTTTTTCAAGAAAATGTCAACGCAGTTCAAGCACTCGATATGACTGAACAAAATGACATATGGTATGTGTTACCAACAGCGGTACAAAACAGAACGCCATCCATTGAAAAAACAGGAAATTACTCAGGAGTACACCTGGTAGATGTTGGTACTGCTAACTTGACCGTCAACTTAGCAGTACCAGGACCTAACTTAAAAACCATTAGCGCGACAAAATTTATTTTTTCATGACAAGTTTCCGACAAATAAGCGACAATTAATAACATAAAAATTTTTCAACATAAAAATTCAAATTTGGTACTGCTATCTTGATGGACGTTTAATATAACAAACTTCAAGATATCCAAAACTGGATCCACTTATTAAAAAATTATCTTAACTCAAAGCATTCACCAACTTGAGAAAATTTTGATTTGAACTAAACGTGTGCCTGACATTTTTCAAGTTGGACTGCGCCTTGAGCCAAGAATGTGACAAAACTCTTCTTAGGTATTGATCGAGTCGAGGATTAACTTGACTCAAGCGGGAGCATCGACTTCAGCTCTCCCGAGATAATCAGGAGAAATTATCATGATGGCTCCGCATGAAAAAGAAAGAGAAAAAAAATGCAGAATCTATTTGAAAGTCGGCGTCTGACGGTCCAAGCTGTTCCCGCGTGAACAATGTTGACCATCTTGAGCCAAGTCAGAGCAACATTCTTGAGTGTCAAAAGTGTGAGGACGACTTCAATTAAGACGGTTCCAACTTAGGAATAGACGATTTTTCTATGAGTGCACACGGCTTCGAAATTTCGAGGTCTTCAATTACAACTTCTTTTCTGAAATGGAAACTTTTTTAAAGCTGCAAGCCAGAGTAAAAACTGATAAACAATAAAAAACGCTAAAAAGGTTCAATTACTAATTTATTCATGTCTCAGGCACTAAAGGCGTTTTTTTAGCGGCAGCGTGTGACGCTAAATCACGCCTTTAGAGCCTTCAACATGAAAAATTACGTTCGCACCTGTAAATTTGTAAGGAAAACTGTGAGGTTGTTCACTACATTTTCGGTTTGCCACTGTATTTCAAAAATCGCTTTTAGCAACTACATTATAAATTTTCAACGACATTGTACATTCTTAGTTACATTTTTAGCATGCTACCACATTTAACTTATATCTGTTAGAAGATTGATGGCGGTCTACCACATTTTGGATTCATTTTCAAAACACAACATTTGCACAATTTTTTTATGCATAGCCTCATTTTGTTAATCTATAACATTTTTTTTTACAGTGAATAGATTAAAATTTTGGGATTTTTATACCAAAATAGACGATAGGCGGGTTCAGTGTAATATCTGCCACGGGATATTTTCATCAAGTGGCAACACCACCAACCCGAAAGATCACTTGAAGAGAAAGCACCGTGTAGAATTCCAAAATGTGTCTGGGACAAATAGCGCCGAAGAGGCATCCGGCAGCAATGTAGACAGAAATACCAGTACCAGAAATCCAAAGAGAAAAAGATACCATCCACAGATGTATGATCCACAGAGCGCCAAATGCAAAACTGTGGACGAAAAACTAGCCAAGTTTATTTCTAAAAACATGCAGTCTCCATTGATCGTCAAATGCGACGGTTTTTTGGAGCTTATGGAGGAAATGGATCCACGATATCATGTCCCAAGTTATACCAGAATGAAGGACGTTATAATTCCGGAAATTTATCGATGTCAAGTTCAAGTTTTGAAAGATACCTTGCAGCAGGTCAAGAACGTTTCCCTGACAACTGATACGTGGATGTCGCCAAATAATGAAGGATTTCTCACCCTCACTGTCCACTTCATCTCCGAAGTCCAATTGCAATCAAAAGTTCTCGACACCTAGCTTGTGATTGGAAGTCATACTGAAATGGCTATTGGCAATGTATATTCATAAAAATTCTCTAGATCCTCTCAATCATATGCACTGTAATATCAATGAAGTGGTAATCCATGTATGGTCATGATTGCAGCTTCTGATATATTGGAATATTTTGCCAATGGGTGTACCATAATTGAGCTATCATGTCTAAAATACAATTCATATAATTCTAAAACATAAAAATTAACACGCGTCAGAAACTCAACTTCAGAAATCGAGAAATTTTTAAATGATTGACAGCAATATCGATCATTCATGGACTTGATCATTAGAAAACTGAAACTGTAAAAATAAATCTTTGAGGAAAAATTATTTCAAATTTTGGCGATCGGAAATGTCAGTACTGTCAGAATATGCTACAAACCGCAAAGCAATTTGACTCCAAATCCGAGGCGTAGCTGAGGCTGATAAATTGGTTGGTGGTAATTGAGTCACCTGTCAATTGAGCCACGTCTCACGTTTGAGTTATAAACAATATTTTTTGCAAAAAAAGCACAAAAATAGTAAAATAAATTTTATATAAAATACATGACATATGAGTAAGAGGATTTTGTAAGATAATTCGGCCGAAGAAAAACTTTTCTGAAAAAGTAGCGCTTTTATAGGTCACCGAGAGCATAGTGAACGAATATGATCTCCAAGAGAAGGTTGTGGGGATTGTCACAGATGACGGAAGCAACGTCATTCGGGCTACAGAGCTGCTTAATATGAGGCGAATTCCCTGATTCAGCCACCGTATTAACAATATCGTTAATTATGTTGTGAAAGTCCCTGAAGTTGCTGCGGTCGTAAAAAAAGTTCGGACCTTGGTAACACACTTCCGTCAGAGCACCAAATCTTCCGACCTGCTCAATGAATGGCAGATCCGGCTCCTTGGAGAGGGTACGAAAACGCTGAAACTGATTCAAGACGTCATCACTAGGTGGAATTCAACTTATTACATGTGCGACCGAACTTTGTACCTACGGACCATACTGGACGTAGTCATCTCGAAAATCAAAGACGGACCAGCAGCATTGACTGACGACGATTACGACATCATGACAGATTTGTGTGTACTGTTGAAGCCGATCGAAGCAGCTACTGCGGAAATGTCGGGTGACCATTACGTCACAATTTCTCTGGTGAACCCCATCATCACTAAATTGAAAAACGACGCAATCAACAATGCGAATATCGTCAAGACAGCAGTCGGCGAAGTGGCAGCTCAAGTTCTGAAGGAGTCGATCAAGTCCCGTTTGTTCGATCTGGAAACAAGAACCCTCGCAATGATTGGGACACTGCTGGACCCCCGAATTAAAAATAACGGTCTTCGGCTCAACCAGCTGTTGAATGGGGCTAAAGAATGCCTCATCAACGCCACGCGCGGCCAGATTGCTGCTGATGAGCAAAATGCTAACCAAAACAGCGGGAATGAGGAAGAAGAAGCTGCATCGGGAAATTCGTACCAGAGCCTTTTCGGCTTCCTCTCATCGAGAAGCAGAAACATTGTTCGGCCTTCAGCAAACAACTTCGCCGACGCCTACACCATCGTGAACCGATTTATCGATTCAGCTGTTCTTCCTCAAACCGTGGACCCCATTCAATACTGGCATTCGTCAAATATTAATTCATTGAAATGCTTAGCCATGCGATACTTTTGCATACCAGCAACGTCGGTCCCGTCAGAACGCATTTGGTCTGACGCAGGCCAAATAATGACAGACCAAAGAAATCGGATGAAGGCCGAAAATTTGGCAATGTACCTTTTTTACATAAGAGTATGTAAATTTTGTTGTATGTAATTTTTTTTCAAAATCAGGCGATAATTAACAGATCTTATCAATCGTTCAATTGAAAACATCGTTCGAAGGCGACAGATTATACTATGAATCTTCCTTAGTTTCTTACTACTATCGCGTATATTTTATACTATTTTTATATTTCATTGATATTTTTTTCAGATGTTCTTCAGCAAATCTTCTCGTATGGTAGGAGAAAACCTAATTTTTATACTTACAGTTACATCATTGTTTTGATATATTTCATTTGGAGTATTCGAGCCAGACTCATCAAACTTCATAGTTTTTTTGTTCTGAATTTAGGCAAGTAGTAGGTAGTAAGCGTTTCCAAATCTGAAATATTTTCCATGTTCATTATGTTGCTTTAAATCGTAACATTTAATTTGTGATTTATTCGTTAAGTGTGAAAATTGTGAGTTTCTGTCTTCAAATTTTTACATTGAAATATAAGAAATCTGAATATAAATACAAAGAATTTGCATCCGTGTATTTTTATACTTTCTTAATTTTTTAGGTTCAATATCAAGTTTGTCTTTCTCAGTTCCAAACTTTCAGTTGAGAAATGATATCTCTAAAGTTTTTTAAAGATCAATATATTTTCTTTGAATTTAGAAAATGAACGTTAGTCGAACACCAGGGTCGTGGAACACTGGAGCCAACCAACTTTATTAGGCGAGGAGAGCGGCGTTTGCCTCGTCTCTTCCTTGCATTTTCCCAGTTGCAACTCTACGTGTTTCTCTTGCACAACACTACACTGTAAAAAATTTGCCAAAGAATTCTCTCTGCTTAGCATGAACAACCCTAGTAGAAACTTTTACAAACACACACCCTGTAAACAAGGGAACACTTTAGCGATTTGGATTTGAAAACTATCTTATATTGACCTGATAATTAGCCATGGATTAGTCATGGAAAAATCAAATTGGAAACATTTCAAAAAGAGTTTGAAATTTTTCTGCGCTTCAAAGACATATGAAAATATTTTTTTCAAATTTTCATCTCCTTCAGGTTGTAAGCATTTAAAACCCATGTTTATAATTTGTAAGATCATGTTAAATGCAAATAAACCAAAAACCCAGATAACAATTTACACGCAATGTGAGGTCACTGTGCACTCACAATCATCACATGTGAGTTCAAAATGTCTGACACTTGCGTGATCACTGTGAGTATACATTGAGTACACAGTGTGATTTAACCTATAAATTTTAAATTTTGAGCTCACTTTGAGGGCACATTGCGCTCACGTATGTGATTCACAGTGTGCTAAAAATGTGATTTAACATGCGCGCGTTTTGAGCTCACTTTGAGGGAACATTGCGCTCGCATACGTGATTCACTCTGTGCTAAAACTGTGATTCACGCGATGTTATCTGGGAAGAAGCTCTAACACTGGAAATATTGTTAAAAGAGTTTAAAATTTTTCTGTGCTTCAGAGAATTATAAATTTTTTTCTTCGAATTTTCATCTTTTTTAAGTTGCATACATTTAAAATCAATAATTAAAATATATCACAACATGCTAAATGAAAATAAGGCGAGAATAATCACGTTGGTAATATTGTAAAAGGCGAGAATAAAAACGTTGGTAATATTGTAAAAAGAGTTTGAAATTTTTCTTCCTCTCAGAGAAATATAACATTTTTTTTTCAAAGTTTCATCTTTAGGTTGTACATATACATTTTAAATCCAAGTTAATTGTGTATAACATGTTAAATGCAAATAAGCGAAAAAGAAGCGCCAACATTGGAAACATTGTAAAAAGAGTTTCAAATATTTCTGCGCTTCAGACAAATATAAATTTTTTTTCAAATTTTTTTCTCCATACATACAACCTGAAGGAGATGAAAATTTGAATAAACTTTTTCATGTTTCTTCAAAGCACAGAAAAAATTCAAACTCTTTTTTAAATATTTCCAATGTTAGTGCTTCTTTTTTAATTATTTGCATTTAGCATGTTGTTATAAATTATAAACATGGATTTTTAATGCATAAACCTAAAGGAGATGAAAATTCGAAAACATATTTTAATGTCTTTGAAGCGCAGAACAATTTCAAACTCTTTTTGAACTGTTTCCAATGTTACTGTTTCTTTTTGGCTTATTTTCATTTAACATGTAATTATAAATTATAAACATGGATTTTAAATTCATATAATATTACGGAGATGTAAATTTGCAAAAAATATTTTGATATGTCTTTTAAGTGCAAAAAAATTTCAAACCCTTTTAGAAATATTTCCAATTTTAGAGCTTCTGTTTGGCTTACTTGGATTTAACATGTCCTTACAATTTATAAACATGGATTTAAAATGCATGCAACCTAAAGATGAACGGTGGAAAAAAAATACTATTTTCATTTTCAAAACAATTAACCTGTCTTCGCTACAGATGGACTTAAAAAAAAATTTTGCATTTTCAAAAGTAACAGTTTCCAATTTCAAAGAAAATGTAAGGTACAAAAAGTTTTGAAAAATTTTTCAACTCTATTAAACAACTGACTTACCTTCAAAAAGCGATTTTCCATCATCTCAAACATGATTTTATTCATCTTAATACTTGCAGGAGTTAACTTGTCCGCCTGTATTCTATCATTTTGTAATTACATAAAAATCGGGTGCAACAGGGTGCAATTTCCACACACGGGTACACGTCGCCCCCTAGCAAACGCGCGTTCACCAAACCTTCACCGAAAGTTGGTGAATGTTTGGTGAACTTTCGGTGAAAGAACGGTTAACCCATCTGATTTCAGATGTTTGGAGTGCTTAAAAACGTGGAAAAAGCGTTCCAAAGCGTAGAATGATTTATTTGATGAATTTAGCAAAAGTCAAGTATACGGAAAGTTGCTTACTTTTTTTATCAAATCGAAAATTGTGACTTGTTGTATTCCGGACACATGAAACTTCAGTCGGTAAAAACAGGTAGAAAGGTGCGAGTTTTTATCGACTGAAGTTTCATGTGTCCGGAATACAAAAAATCACAATTTTGCATTTATTAAAAAAAGTAAGCAACTTTCCGTATACCTGACTTTTGCTAAATTCATCAAATAAATCATTTTACGCTTTGGAACGCTTTTTCCACGTTTATAAGCACTCCAAACATCTGAAATCAGGTGGGTTCACCGTTCTTTCACCGAACGTTAACCAAACATTCACCAACTTTCGGTGAACGTTTGGTGAACGCGCGTTTGCTAGGGCCACAAGTCGCCAAATCTACAAATGTAATCGAATTTACATGTCGGATTTTCCCGAATTGAAAAATTAGTATTTATCAGAGACTAGACAGCAATTTTGTCAACCTCAAATTTTGTTTGGACAAAAGGTAGGTACATACCACGCATTTATTATGTTGAAAGTACACTGTATTGGCACAGACTACTTTTTTATCAAAATTGTTCATAAAAATCACCGGTAACCGGCTAAACCTGGTACAATTACCAAAAATATTGTAATAAATTGTTAACAATTATATAATAAAAACTGATAAAATCTGCAAACACTGCGGAACACTACGGAATAAACAAGAATAAAAAACTCTCAGATTGTATATCTATATATAGAATATCGACCGTCGGACTATCGATAGTCCCGATAGCTGACTATCGGAATATCGGACTATCGAACTATTGGTGGACTATCGATAGTCTAGCGATTGTCCACTATCGATGTTTAGTGAATACTAGCAGACAACTCCGCTCTGGTAAAAAAAATATCTTTGCAATGGCCGGCAGAAGATAAAAGATATCATTATGATATCTTTCACAATTGTGTTATTATGTACATGTGTAAGATGTTTCACACATGTCTTTTAGTTTATATCGTGTTTCTTACATCTGTGAGACATGTAGAAGGTGTTTGCTTGCAGATATATATATGCATGCATGTATTGTTTGTTATTGTTTATTTTGGTGTCGCGATAACTCGCATGATATGTTGTTTGATAAATTGCGATTGAAAGGCGATGGTATAAATTTCATTAATCAAACGGCGTTATGGAGAGAAAAAGAGAACTTAATCGATTGTACGTTGCCAAAAGCCGCGCCTTAAAACGCGCAAGAGTGGAAGCTGAATTGGCAATAGACAATATTTTGCGGGAGGTTCTTGAACGCAATGAAGATCAAACACCAGGTATTTATGTTGTAGTACTTAAAAATAATTTATTTAATACTTTAACACAATATTAAGTGTAAAAAATGATCGTGCCCTAGTGATTTTGATTTTTATACAAACCTCATCAAAAAAATAAAATTCAATATAAAATGGTACATTTTTCATAAGTCTTGTACAAGATATGTACAACATGCACAAGATATATTTGAAATTACATGTTTAAAATATCTTTATGAATATATCTACAAAACATCTGCAAAAGTATGTCGCGGGAACAACTTTTAACTGATATGTAGATGATATCTTTCTCGAAAGATCTGGAACATATAAATCGAACCTTACACAAAAATGTCGTGCAGATATCTTTATAAAGATTATCTCCGGACAAGTACAAGATGTGCAGAAGATATGCAGAAAACTTTTTTTTTCACCAAGGCGTGTTATGAATTTGTCGAAATTTTTTGCAGCGCCGCCCCGCGGCAGGCACGAATACTACGCTATTTTCACTTGTATCGTCCTGTCAGTGATACTCAACACAACCCAAGCTATGTATACAGATATACACTTTATTCATACATCACAAGTCCTGCTGCCCCACGGCAGGTACAGTAACTACAGCAAAAAGAATGAAAATCTCTCCATTGAGGTGCCTGCTCCCTGGCCACGCTGGGAAAAAAATTCCGTCGTATTAACCGTAAAATCCGGTTGTGCCAACGTTGAAGCAAACCGTGACGTTTCAACGTTAGGTTGGTGTTGCTGCACAGGGAAAAAAATCCTGTCAGGTTAACCAGAAAACCTCGCTGCGTTAACAGGAAGGGGTACCGGCGAGTTTACAACGTTGCATTAGCGTGGTTTCCGTGTAAATGCAGCGTCGCCAACTCACGTGAATCCAGCCGTACTGTCCCCTGTCGATTTAACAGCACTGGGAAAAAAAATCCCGGCGATTTAACATGGCTGCTTCACGTTACTGCTTTCACGTTAATCCAGCCCCATGGCCACGGGAAATCCCCATTTGCTGCCAATGCTGATCTGACGGTCAGCTGGGCTTTGTCCGTTGTATCACTATATATATATATCAAATTCGGTCATTTCAGCGTTGGATTCCCATTAATTCCTCGTGGCCAATCGGGGCCGAATTGACGAGGTGAATTCACCGTGGCCAGTAACGCCAACCTTACGTTGAAACGTCGCGGTTTGCATCAATGTTGGCACAACCGGATTTTACGGTTAATACGACGGGTTTTTTTTCCCCAGTGTAGAGGCGCTCGCACAACTCCTCAGAGTCAACACTGTCAATGGTGCCAACCCAACTTTTCTGCAGCCCCCCCCCTGGCAATCGTGATGCGACATTAAACGTCGCCTGAACGTCGCCACGAACGTCGCCTACGAAAATGACCTAAAAAAGCCTTTTCAAACCAAAATATGATATGGAAGAGTTATGCTGTGATATTTCAAGAGATATTTAGTAAATAAAACGAAAGGATTTGCTTTAATTTGTAATTTTGGATAGTTAACAACGATTTTTTCTTAACTTGCTATTTCATAATTTAAGCGTGTAAAAGCAGTTTGAAGGGAAAAAAAATCTATCGTGTCATAAAAAACATTTATTTTATAACTTGCAAAAGTTATACAATGCCTAATTAGGTTTTTTAATAATTAAGGAATTGCAGCATTTCCGTGTATAATATTAATTGACTCATACCGGTCAACAAATATTTCGGAATTAGATCGCCGCGTTATCGGCCTACGGAACAAAGCCGAGCCCGGGGCCCGGGGCCCGGGCCCCCCGATGCAAAGTCTGTTTGTTAACGAGTGACGCCAGAGATGGCGCTAGTGGGTACAAAAGTATTGGACGCCAGAGCTCATCTTTCACTGTCTATCATTTTATATACCCATTTCCCTCACCCCCAGAAGGGATTCACGGGTTGGGATATTTGTATATAAACCTGAAAGATGAGCTTTGGCGTCCAATACTTTTGTTCTCACTAGCGCCATCTCTGGCGTCACTCGTTAACAAACAGGCTTTGCATCGGGGGGCCCGGGCCCCGGGCCCCGGGCTTGGCCTTGTTCCGTAGGCCGATAACTCGGCGATCTAATTCCGAAATATTTGTTGACCGGTATGAGTCAATTAATATTATACACGGAAATGCTGCAATTCCTTAACTATTAAAAAACCTAATTAGGCATTGTATAACTTTTGCAAGTTATAAAATAAATGTCTTTTATGACACGATGGATATTTTTTCCCTTTAAACTGCTTTTACACGCCTAAATTATGGAATAGCAAGTTAAGAAAAAATCGTTGTTAACTATCCAAAATTACAAATTAAGGCAAATCCTTTCGTTTTTTTTGCTAAATATCTCTTGAAATATCACAACATAACTCTTTTATATTATATTTTGGTTTAAAAAGGCTTTTTTAGGTCATTTTCGTAGGCGACATTCGTAGCGACGTTCAGGCGACGTTTAACGTCGCATCACGATTGCCAGGGCCTCTGAAATACTTTTTTTTCCAGTGTGGTAAAAAAGAACACTATCGCTTTGTAGACAGAAGTGCTGATAGATGGAATCATGGTTTGCAATTTCGAAAATGACATTGGCGTCGACTCGAGATGGAAAGACTGTAACACTGCCTACACTGAGGAGCATTAGATCGCTTCTGAATTTAGGGGATTTAAGCTTGTTTTGTTGGACCGGTCTAACAGAACAAGCTTAAATCCCCTAAATTCAGAAGCGATCTAATGCTCCTCAGTATACGCAAGCTAAGAGGAGAAATACCCGAGTGGCACTCGCGAAAGCTCGCAACACATCACGAGAAAGATGTCAATTGATGTCGATGCTGTATCTGGGTGTAAAAAAATAATGAGTGATTAATAACTGTGACATTAGACATTAATATTGATTCAAATTAATTATAATACTATATTATGATATTAGTCATCGATATTAATGACTAATGTAAGGGTCCTGGGTCTAAGTTTTAAAATATCTCGTATTCCTCTTATCTCAAAGAGCAATTTACTTTTAGACTCTGGCGGAAAAATTTTCAACCAATGACAACCATTGACAACCGTCCATGGTTTTCAAGGGTTGTCACTGGTTTTCGTTGGTCGACCATAATTTTATTTTCGTTGGTACAACAATTTTTTCACAGTTTTACCTTTACAAGATTATTTACTTACCTCTACGACACGTTTTCACTAAAAGTAAATTTCGATAGTTTTTTTCTTGGAGATATGTGTCATTGCAATGTTTTGGTTGTTCAGGAACGTATAAATTACAGGCTCTTACGATAATGGTAAATGCCAAAGTTGAATAATTTCAATTCTCTCTATCACAATGGTTCTTAAAGTCGTTTTTGATAAGTTAGAAAGAAAAAAACCTTATGTATATTTTTTTTGCTATTCGCTATACATACGTAACAATGTCCAAAAAAAATTTTCGAAGTTTGCTGCATATCGGTACAATAGAAACCAATCAATTACATGTGTAGACACCTATAGAAATTCAGGTTTGACCCAAAAATCGTGCTGAAGTTTTCAAAGAGCCTTTTTTTGTTGCTGAATTCATTTCAGCTGTTCATTTATAGTCGAAAAAATGAATCGCGCCCACTGAGAGAACTAAGTGTCAGAACAGTCGGTAATGAGAACATCATTACCGACTGTTCTGACACTTTCAAATAATATCTCGCTATCGTAACGTAACTACATTTTTTCAATAAATAGAAAGATTATGTGTAGGAAAAGATTAATTTATATGTGATATATTAAAGAAAATATTTTATTATATTCGCAACATAAATGAAACGGAAGATGTCATTATGTAAACTGTCCAAAACCCCATTAGTCACAGATGGTTCTATATACGTTTAAAAAACGTTTTTAGAAAGGTTCTACAAACGATTCAGAAACCTTTTCAGCGTTTATGAAACGTTTATAGAACCCTGAAATGTCCGCCTATAAACGTTCGTGAAATCATTTCACAAACGTTTGAGAACATTTATAGAACGTTCATGAGAACTTTATTTGAACGATTTCATGCGTTCATGGAACGTATTTATGAAACGTTTATAGAACGTTTCCCGAAATTTTAAAAACGTTTTACATAACATTTTGATAACCTTACTTAATGAATTGTACATTTTCTTAAGAATATTTCTAGAACGTTCTAAATCGTTTCCCAGTGAACAAGAGGTTTCACTGTGAGCTCGCTATTTCCTCCCTAAATCGAGCTCACTGTGAGCTCACTGGGTAAGGCTTGATTTTCAAAAAAACGACGATTATTGAAAGTATATACTTCGATTACATTGTTTATAATAAATAAAATATATGAATGAATGGCTGAGAATAAAACTCGGACGAGTAGAGACACATAGAGACAATAATCATATAGTTTCGTATCTCTCTGTCTCTAACTCTTCCAGTGTTTTATTGTCAGCCGTTATATAATTTAATTTCATTTCAAAAAAATCGGTGGAATTGAGAAAATTCCGCCCGATTTCTAAAAACATTGCGAAACGACTTTGCGTTCGCGCTGATATGAATCATTATGCGTCATACTTAATGTATCAGTGCTAAACTTGTGAAATGAGAAAAAAAAGGAGACTTCAATCTGGTGGCTCTCGCAGTAAATATTGATGTGGCGTCAGATTTTTAAATATTTCGCGCTCAAATTTGAATATTTCGCGCCTTAACCGTATTTACTGCGGTAGCCACCGGATGGAAATCTACTTTTTTTTCTTGTCCACCCGTTCCCACCTATCCTCACCCAAAATGGTACGAAAGGGTATTGTTTGGGAGAAAACAGGCGAGAACGGTCGAGACAGGGCAGAAACAGGTGGGTACGGGTGGACGCTCTCAATGAACAAAGTTTTAGCCGTTCCAAACGGGTGGAACGGGTACAACGGGTGAGACAGAACGGGCACTATTCGTGTCTTCTTGTACTCACCCGTTCCAGCCGTACGGAACAGGTAAAATTTTGTGCATCGAGAACGTCCACCCGTTCCTACCCGTTCCCACCCAAAACGGTAGGAACGGGTTGTTTTTGGGCTAAAACTGGCGGGAACGGCTGAGAACGGACGAGATATTGCAGGAATGGGTGGTAACGGACGGACGTTTTCGATGCACAAAATTTTACCCGTTTCAAACGGTTAGAACGAGTTGAACAAGTGAGTACAAATAGACAATATTTGTGTCTATTTCTACTCACCTGTTCCACCTGTTTGGATAAGGTAAAATTTTGTGCACCGAGAACGTCTTCCCGTTCCCACCTGTTACCACACAAAACGGCGGGAACTGGTTGTTTTTAGGCAAGAACGGGTGGGAACGGGAAGAATAAACGAGAAAGCTAACGAACGAGTGGCCGTTCTCGATGTACAAAATTTTACTCGGTCGAACTTTTGGAACGGGTAAGTACGAATAGACAATATTTGTGTCTACTTGTACAAATCTGTTCCGGCCGTTCCACCCGTTTGAAACGGGTAAAATTTGGTACAACGAGAACGTCCACCCCTTCCTACCCGTTCCCACCCAAAACGGTAAGAAAGGGTTGCTTATGGCGAAATCGGCAGGGACGGTAGACAACGGACCAGAAAAAGCAGAAACGGGTAACAACGAGTATGGACGAGTCGACGTTCTCGATGCAAAAAATTTTACCCGTTCCGAACGGGTGGAATAGATGAGTACTAATAGATACTATTCCTGTCTATTTGTACTCATCTGTTTCACCCGTTCGGAAAAGGTAACATTATGTGAATCGAGAACGTCCATCGGTTCCCACTCGTTCTTACCTAAATTGGAGGGAACAGGTTGTTTTGGGGCGAAAACGGGCGGGAACGGGTTAGAACGGACGAGAAAGGGCAGTAACGGGTGGGAACGGGTTAGAACGGACGAGAAAGGGCAGTAACGGGTGGGAACGGGTGGACGTTCTCGATTCACAGAATTTTACTCGTTCCGAACTGGTGTAACGGGTAGAACGGGTAAGTACAAATAGACACCATCCGTGTATATTAGTACTCAGCTGTTCCAACCGTTCGGAACAGGTAAAATTTTGTGTATCGAGAATGTCCACGTGTTCCCACCGGTTCCCACCTAAAACGGTAGGAATGGGTTGCTATCGGGCGAAAACGGGTCGGAAGGGATGAGAATATTCGAGAAGAAGCAAGAACGGGTGGGAACAGTTGGGAACGGGTAGACGTTTTCGATGCACAAAATTTCAACTGTTCCGAACGATTAGAACGGGTAAAATAGGTTAGTACGAATAGAAAATATTTGTGTCTATTTGTACTCGATCGTTCTACTCTTTCCACCCGTTTGGAACGAGAAAAATTTTGGGCATCGAGAACGTCGACCCTTTCACACCCGTTTCTACCTAAAACGGTGGGAACAGGTTGTTTTCGAGCAAAAACGGGCAGGAACGGTCAAAAATAGACTAGAAAGCGCCGGAACGGATGGACGTTATCGATGCAAAAATTTTACTTGTTCTACCCGTTCGGAACAGGTAAAATTTTAATGCATCGAGAACTTTTACCCGTTTTCACCTGTTACCAACCAAAACGGTGGGAACGATTTGTTTTTTGGTGAAAACGGGCAGAAACGGGAGAAAATAGACGATAAAACGCAGGAACGGGTGGACGCTCTCGATTCACAAAATTTTACTAGGTCCGAACGGGTGGAACAGGTGAGTACGAATAGACACTATTCGTGTCTGCTTGTACTCACCCGTTCCAGCTGTTCGAAACAGGTCAAATATTGTGAATCGAGAACGTCCATCCGGTTCCACCCGTTCTCACCTTGAACGGTAGGAACAGGTTGTTTTTGGGTGAAAACGGGCGGGAACGGGTGTAAACGAGTGGACGTTTTTGATGCACGAAATTTTACTCATTCCTAACGGGTGAAACAAGTGGAACGGGTGAGTACGTATAAACAATATTTTTGTCTATTTGTACTCACCCGTTCCACCCGTTACCTCCGTTTGGAACGTGAAAAAGTTTGTGCATATAAATCATCAACCTTTACCTACCCGTTCCAACAAAAAACGATGGTAACGGGTTGTTTATGGGCGAAATCGGGCGGGAACGGGCGAGAACGGACAAGAAAGAGCAGGAACAGGTGAAGACGGGCGGAAGTTCTCGATGCTTAAAATTTCACCATTACGCCCGTTCGGAACGGGTAAAATTTTGTGCATTCTCGATGAAAAAATATCACCTGATCTGAACATGTGTAACGGGTGGAACGTGTGAGTACGAATAGACACTTTTTATGTCTATTTGTACTCACTCGTTCCTGCCGTTCAGAACAGGTAAAGTTTTGTGCATCGAGAACGTCCACCCGTTCTTAACCGTTCCTGCCCTTTCTTAACAGCTCCTGCCTCTTTTCGCCGAAAAACAGCCCGTTCTCACCGTTTTGGGTGGGAACCGTTGGGAACGGATAAACGTTCTCGATGCACAAAATTTTAACTGTTCGGAATGGGTAGGACGGGTGGAACGAGTGAGTACAAATAGACACGAATATTGTCTATTTGTACTCACTCCTTTAACCCGTTCCAATCGTTCTGAACAGTTAAAATTTTGTGCATCGAAAACGTCCACCCGTTCTCACACGTTCCCACCCGTTCATGCTTTCTCTCGTCAATACCTCCCCGTTCCTGCCCGTTTTCGCCCAAAATCAACTCGTTTCCACCGTTTTGGGTAGGAACAGGAGGGAACAGGTGGACGTTCTTGATGTAAAAATTTAACTCGTTCCGAACGGATTGAATGGACGAGTACAAATAAAGACGAAGTGTGTCTATTCGTATTCACCTATTCCACCCATTCCACCTGTTCGGAAGGAGTAAAATTTTGCGTTTCTGTCCGTTTTCGCTCAAGACCAACGCGTTCCCACCGTTTTGTGTGGGAACGGGTGAGAAGAGGTGGAAGTTCCCGATGCACTGAATTTTACCTGTTTAGATCGGTTGGAACAGCTGATTACAGTTAGAAGTGAGTACGAATAGACACGAATGGTGTCTATTCGTACTTACATGTTCCACTAGTTTCACCAGTTCGGAAAGAGTATAATTTTGTGCATAGAGAACGTCCACTCGTTCCCACCCGTAACTGCCCTTTCTCGTCTGTTCTCACCCGTTGTTGCCCGTTTTCACCCTCAAACAACCATTACCCGCCGTTTGGGGTGGAAACAAGTGGGAACGGGTGGACGTTCTCAATGCACAACATTTTCCCTGCTCCTAACGGGTGGAATGGGTGAATACAAATAGATACAAATATTGTCTGTTCGTATTCAACCGTTCCACCCATTCCACTCGTTTGGAACGGGTAAGATTTTGTGCATTGAAAAAGACCACCCGTTCCTGCTTGTTCACGTACGTTCTTACCCGCTCCCGCCTGTTCTCACCCAAAAACAACACGTTACCAACGTTTTATGTGGGAACGGTTAAAAACGAGTGGATGTTATCGATGCACAAAATTTTACCCTTTCCAAGCAGGTGGAACAGGTGGAACGTGTGAGTACAAATAGACAAAATATTTTCCATACGTACTCATCCGTTCCACTCGTTCAGAACGAGTAAAATTTTGTGCATCGTGAACGTCTACATGTTCCTACCCGTTGCTGCCCTTTCTCGTCCGTTAACACCCATTGCCGCTCGTTTTTGCCCGAAAACAACCCGTTGCCACCGCTTTTGGTGAGAACGAGTGGGAACGGACGAACGTCCTTAATGCACAAAATTGTACTTGTTCTGAACAGGTGGAACGGATAAGTACAAATAGACACGAATAGTGTCGATTCGTACTCACCCGTTTCACCCTGTCCACCTGTTTGGAACGGCTAAAATTTTGTTCATCGAAAACGTCTACCTATTCTTACCCGTTCCTGCGCTTTCTCGACCGTTCCCGCCCGTTTTCACCAACAAACAGCCGGTCCCCACCGTTTTGGGTGGGAACAGGTGGGAACGGGTAAAAGTTCTCGATGCACAAAATTTTACCCGTTCTAAACTGGTAGAACTAACCCATTCCACACGTTCCACCGGTTCGGAACGGGTTAAATTTTGTGCATCGAGAACGTCTACCCGTTCTTACCCGTTTATGAACTTTCTCGTCCGTTTTCACCCGTTCCTGTCCAATTTCGCCCAAAAACAACCCGTTCCTACCGTGATAGGTGTGAACGGGTGAATGTTCTCAATGCACAAAATTTTACTCGTTCCGAACAGGCGGAACGGTGGAATTTTGTGCTTCAAGAGCTTCCACCCGTTCCCACCCGTTCCTTCTCTTTCTCGTCCGTTCTCACCCATTCTCGCCCGTTTTCGCCCAAAAGCAACCAGTTCCTACCGTTTTAGGTGAGAACGAGTGGGAAAAGATGGACGTTCTCGATGACCAAACTTTTTTTCGTTCCAATCGGGTGGAACGGGTGAAACAGGTGATTACAAATAGACACAAATATTTTCTGTTCGTATTCACCCGTTCCACTTGTTCCACCCGTTCGGAACGAGTAAAATTTTGTGCATCGAGAACGTCTACCCGTTCACAATCGTTGCGGCCCTTTCTCGTCCGTTCTCACCTGTTCCCGCCCGTTTTCGCCCAAAAACAACCCGTTCCTACCGTTTTTGGTGAAAACAGGTGGAAACGAATGGACGTTCTCGATTTACAAAATTTTACCTATTCCGAACGGCTGGAACGGGTGAGTGCAATAGACATGAATAGAGTCTATTCGTACTCACCCGTTTTACTCGTTCCACCCGTTCGGACTGAGTAAAATTTTGTGAACCGAGAACGTTCATTTCTTCCTGCGCTTTCTCGTTTATTCTCAACCGTTCCTGCGCGTTTTTACTCGGAAACAACCTGTTCCCACCGTTTTGGGTGGGAACTAGTGGGAACGGGAAAACGTTCTCGATGCACAAAATATTGCCTGTTCCGAACGGTCTGAACGTATGAGTACAAATAGACACGAATAGTGTCTATTCGTACTCACCCGTTTCACCCGTTCTACTCGTTCAGAACGGGTAAAATTTTGTGCATCGAGATCTTTTACTTGTTCCCACCCGTTGTCACTCGTTCCTGGCCTTTCTCATCTGTTTTCACCCGTTCCTGCCCGTTTTCGCCGAAAAGCAACGCGTTTCCACCGTTTTAGGTAGGGACGGATGTGAACGGGTCGACGTTCTCGATGTACCAAATTTTACCTGTTCCAAACGGATAGAACGGGTGGAACGGGTGAGTACAAATGGACACTAATATTGTCCATTCGTACTTACCCGTTCCACCCGTTCTACATGTTCGGAAGTGGTAAAATTTTGTGCATCGACAACGTCCACCCTTTCCCTCCTGTTCCTTTTCTTTCTGATCCTTTCTCACCTGTTTCAGCCCTTTTTTGCCGAAAAATTACCCGTTCCCACTGTTTTGGCTTGGAATGGTTGGGAACGGGTGGACGTTCTCGTTGCACAAAATTTTACCTGTTTTAAACGGGTATAACGGGTGGAACGGGTGAGTACAAATAGACACTAATATTGTCTATTCGTACTTACCCGTTCCACCCGTTCTACATTTTCGGAAGTTGTAAAATTTTGTGCATCGACAACGTCCACCCTTTCCCTCCTGTTCCTTTTCTTTCTGATCCGTTCTCACCCGTTCCATCCCTTTTTTGCCGAAAAATTACCCGTTCCCACTGTTTTAGCTTGGAACGGTTGGGAACGGGTGGACGTTCTCGATGCACAAAATTTTACCTGTTCCAAACGGGTAGAACGGGTGGAACGGGTTAAATTTTGTGCATCGAGAACATCCACCCGTTTTCACTCGTTCCTGCTTTTTCTCGTCTATTCTTACCTGTTCCCGCCCGTGTTCGCCCAAAAACAACCTGTTTCCACCGTTTTGGGTGGGAACGGGTTGAATTTACTTCATATTCATTGGTTGTTTCCTATTCTTCAAGGAATAGTTTCTCAAAAAGTTCATTTTTCTAAAAATTTTTTTATACACTATACAAAGCTATTCGTCTGCTCTTTTAAATGACGTTTTTACATTTATGCTCAGTCTATAATTACAGAAAATATTACAAGTTTCATCAACTATATATTTATTAGTTGTTTTCTTTACTTTAACGAATAGTTACTCAAAATTTTATTTTTTTTTTTAATTCTTTAATATACCATTTCAAAGCTATTTGTCTGCTTCTTTAAATGACGTTTTTAAATTCATGCTCAGGCTACAATTTCAAAAGTTATTTCAAGTTTCATCGTCTACATATTAAATGGTTGTTTATTATTTTTCAATGAATGGTTACTTAACAAGTTCATTTGTTAAAAAATTTTTTTATATACTCTTCTAAAGCTGTTTGTCTGCTCTTTCAAATGACGATTTCAAATTGATGCTCAGGCTACCATTACAGAAGTTATTTTTAGTTCAATCTACTACGTAGTCGCTGCTCGATTTATTCTAAAAAAAAAAATTTACCCGAAAAGTTCATTTTTCAAAAAATTCTTACATTTGCCATATTAAGGCCAGGTTCCTCCAAAAAACACGTTTTTTTCGAAAAATTGTATTTATTGTTAGAAAAAAAATTAAAAGTAAATTTTTTTACACATGTAAGTACATACAATAAACTACCAAAAAACATTTTTTTTTTTTATTTCAATATGGCGGCTCCGAAAATAGCTGCTGAAGCTTGTCCGATTTGTTGATGGGTGTCACAATTTCTTGGAAACAAATCATCTGAAAGCAAAAAGCAAAACAGTTTTATATTCTGTATCGAATTGTCTATGGTCGGAACTAGAACGAAATATTTTCACCAAAAAACAAACAAAATGGCGTACTTTTTAATTTTTGACCCTTTTTTTGCACTTTTGATTGTTAATAACTTTTTTTAATAACAATGAATATTTTTAGTTGTAGTTCCGACCATAGAGAGACATTTAAAGAGTAAAATTCCGTTTGGTTTAAGATGATAAGTGAAATAGTTTTGAAATACGAGTGACACCCAGTTGAAAAAATGTAGTTTCGAGAAAAAGCCGATTAAAGTTTTTATTTGTGAAAAATCGTGAAAAATCGTAAAAAAAAGTGAATTTTACTCACATATCCATTCCAGCTTCGTATACAACTCCTTCTTCATCTCCGTAGGCATCATTTTCAAGAATCCTCGCATTTCTAGTGGCCGTACGATTTTCTTTTGACGATTCAGTGGTTTCAAGCTCGGCTCGATCAACACGCTTGTCGCTGGCCTTATCAGCGAACTGCCTTGCTTGCGGGCCGATTTTTACTCCCATAACTTCCATCACTTTTAATATCGGTAAAAGCCCTTCTTTAAAAATGCAAGCAGCACTGAGAGCAGCAATTTCAAGTGTTTTTTTTTCCAACAAACTTGTGTTTAGGAGCTATATTCCAGACACACGAATTATAACTTTCGTTATTGTTTTGCGTATTAGCCCCTAAACATCTCTCGAGCAACTTTTCGTCAGTTAATTCTTCATAAATTGGTTGTAAAATAGTTTGAATTTCTTGATCAAAAGCTGGAGGATGTTTGAAGTTACGTAATTGACCTGTAGCTACTGCTTTTTGATAAGCGCACCATGAATCAGCTCCGGCTGGGCAGTGCTCGTGTTGCGGGTTAGCGTCGGTGGAACATTTGTGATAAAATGATGCCAGAATTGCATTCTTCATATCTGTCACAGAATCGGGGTGAGCAAGCACAGCTTTTTTAAAATAGCCAGATAATTTTGACAGTTGCGCTTCAGTGAATTGTAAAGGTTTTACTGCAGGTTGTTCACTTTTTTTAGCCCTCTTCCTTTTGGGTACTTCTTCACCTTTTTCTAAGGCCACTTTCTTTTATTGTGCTTTTCAAAGCTTTCTTTACTTTTGTGAGGTTTCTTTTTGCTTCTTTGCCACGTCTGTATATACTCTTGCCTACGTGTAAAACACATGTTTTTTTCTTTACTTTGAGAGCCTCACCATACGGTTCAGTTTCTTCGAGCCGCTTGAATGTTTTACTGTCGCCGTCCCCAATATAATATTCATACATTACACCGTACTGCTCCACAGATCTCAGAAACATCTCTTCCACTCCTTCAACTTCTATAAGACCGGCACTGCCATCATGATCCCTTGTACAATTTCCTGCTTCACAATGCTCAGTGAACCAAGCATCAAATTCTGGCGTATTTTCGGGAAACTTTTTGGAATAATTACTGCAGGCTTGGCAAATTTTTGATTTCACTGTTACATCAATGACTTTGTTCGTATATTTGCCAATCAAACTAACAATGCCAAGTAAAGCTGTGAATCCTCTTTTTGGCCAGGAGCCATCTCCCGAAACAGTAAGCCTATCTTCGGGTAATCCTTTATTTTTGTTCTTTTCTTGCTCCTCCTTGGCAGCTTTTTTAAAAACCATTTTACTAACAGCCTTCACTGCGATATAAATGTGCTCTAAGCATTTGTAATAGCCAGTTAAACTAAATGCACTAGCTGAGATATCCATCAGTCCACAAAAATTCAATAAGCCAGAAAAACCAACTCCCATCAAGCGCATTGCATAAAATATTCTTCTGTTTATTTCATAACCATTTTTCATTTTTGGAGATGAAGGGATCGGTTCACTCTTCTCACAATTACAGATAATTTCTAATTGAAAACCCAATCCTTTTGAGTCACTTTTTACAAATTCCACTTTTTTACCACAGTTTACACAAGCAACTCTTTGCTGCAATGTTGCAAATACAGACCATTGAACGATCACGTAACTCATAAACAGATGGGTCGTAACTTCAAATTGGGGATCGGCGTGTTTCAGTTTTTCAGCAGCAGAACTGGTTTTTTCAGTGTTATCATCTGAACTAAATCGATTACCATGAAAACTTCTCCTTTTTGGTCTACACCGTTCTCCTCGTCCTTTTTTTCTGTCCATAATAAACGAACTAAAAATTTACTAACGCGTGCAAATACTGAAGCGAACTGTCACGAAAATTCTACTGTGCTCCGTATACTACGTACAATGTACAACTGAACTAGACGATTTTCTAAAACTTCAAAAGAGGGAATATTCTCGGAAAACGAAGAGGGAGGTGTGATGACAGTCTTTTACACTATGAAATCATTTTTTATCATCATCGCCAGATCAAAAATTTCCATTTTTCATAAGAATCGATATCTACTTTTCTAAAATGTAAGATTTATGGATTTCTATTTGAATGAGAATCAATGAATAGTTTTCCAATATAAACGATTTATAGATTTCTATTTTCATAAGAATTAATGTTTACTTTTCTGATATGATAAATGATATTTCATTATACTATATGCACCCAGGGGAGCCGCCGCCAATGTGGGTGCTCGAGCGGGCGAATTCACTGCTTGGGCGCGCACCGTTTTCCCTTATCTCTACCTACTTCTAGGTAGCGCATACCTTCGAGACTAATTTTATATCATTTCTAAGAGTATTTTAAAGTGATTTAGAGAAAAAAATTTTTTTCGATTTTTTGAAAATTGTTTGGAGGAACCTGGCCTTAAAGCTATTTGTCTGCTCTGTCAAATGACGTGTTTAAATGTATGCTTCGGCCACAATTACAGATGTTAGTTGAAGTTTAATCTACTACATTCTTATTGGTATTTTTTTATTCTAAAAAAAAAAGTTACTCAAATAGTTTATTTTGTAGCTAGGGGCAAAAACAGCCGATTTTAAACGAGTGTGAGGTTTGCCGCCTGCCCGAGTGAAAAAAAAAGTCGGGAAATAATCTCAACATATCGGAGCGACATTATATGTCAGATAGTCTCAGACGTTCGTGGCAGAATATCGCGAAGATGTTTTTTAGCATATGATTTCTGTATATTTTTAGTAGAATATCGCGAAGATATTTTTCGGCATATGATTTTTGTACATTTCTGGTGGAATGACGCGAAGATTTTTTTTGACATATGTTTTTGTGCATAACAAAAATGGCATTCTCTTTGGCAAAAGGTTGGAAAAGAAACGTCCCAGCTCAAATTCTTGGAAGTTCTTCGACTCATCTACCGCGGTTTACGCAAGCGAATAAATTATACGTGATTTGCGCCCGTTCAAAATTGTTGAATTCATAATAAAATATTCTTTAAGACAGTTAAATTTCCGTTTTTTTTCCACCTTACACGTTATGTGACAATAATTGAAGTGCCGGATGATATAACTTGGAGCGCACAAAATGCCGTGAAAACTTTATTCAAGCTACGATTTCCATATTGGATTATAATTTCACGACATTTTGTGTACTCTGAGTTATATATAATCAGGACCTTAATTATCCAACATTTATATTTATATTTACAGGATGACATGAAACATCGCAAAGATATTTATCTAAAAACATCGCAGCTATGTATTTTTGTAAAAATTGCATCAACATAGTGAGAAAAACATAGCAGCGATATTATCGAGCGTGACGATTTGATGTCGTGACGATATCACTACAGAGATTCTCTCGCGATAATTTAAAATATCGCTACGATATTTCTCCGACTTTTTTTTCCACTCGGGTGAGTGAAGCGAAGGCTGCAATCACACGAGTTCTAATCGGCTGTTATTGCTCCGAGGTACAAACGATACTTTTTGCCTCGAAAACAGTAAAAATGAGCGTATTTTAACTGTTTCGACATGGCTCATGAAGTATTGAAGGTTAACACGGAGGCTGTAGAAAATGACAATCGGCAGGGGCAAGGGGGGCCCCATTTAGTCCGCCGGGTTTAACTCGGCGGGTTAAAAGAACCCCCCCTTTCCTTGCCGACAGTCATTTGTCGACAGCCTGCGTGTTGGCCTGAAATACTTCATTTGTGTATGGTGAAACGTGTTTAAATAGGCTCATTTTTAATGTGTGAGAGGCAAAAAAGTTTTTTTTTTTTTAATTCTTCTGTACACCATTTGAAAGCTATTTGTCTGCTCTTTCAAACAACATTTTTAAATTCATGCTCAGGCTACGATTACAGAAGTTATTTCAAATTTCATCTACTACATATTTATTGGTTGTTTTTTTTATTCTTCAAAGAACAGTTACTCAAAAAGTTTATTTTTAAAAAAATTCTTTTCTTTACCTTTTTTAAGCTATTTGATGTCTGCTGTTTCAAATGACGTTTTCAAATTTATGCTGAGGCTACAAATACAGAAGTTAGTTGAAGTTTAATTCACTACATTTTTATTGGTTTTTTTTTTTTATTCTTTAAATAATAACTCAAAAAGTTCATTTTTTTGCAAATTCTTTCATATTCCATCTTGAAATACCATCATGACGTTTTCAAAATTATGCTCAGGCCACAATTACATAAGTTATTTCACGTTTAATCTACTGCATATTTGTTGGTTATTCTTTATTCTTTTTAAAAAAATTACTTAAAAAGTTCATTTTTTGAAAAATTTTTTTTATACTATTCTGATGCTATTGGCCTGCTCTTTCGAATGACGTTTACAAATTTATGCTTAGGCTTCAATTACAGAAGTAATTCAAAGTTAAACCTACTAATTCTTCATTGATTGTTTTTTATTCTCTTCAAAAAATAATAACTCAAAAAGTTCATTTTTGAAAAAATTCATCTCTTTAATAGTTGAAGCAACTATGATAGTGTTTGTTAATAGTTTCGGCTACTATGATAAAAGTTAATAATATTTCCAGCTACTATGATAGTTAATTTTCGAAATTTCAGCTTCTATGGCGTTTTCTATTTTGCAAAAAATAATAACTTAAAAAGTACACTTTTGAAAAAATTATAATACCTACCATTTTGAAGCTATTTGTCTACTTTTTCAAATGTCATTTTTAAATTTATGCTCAGGCTACAATATAGCAGTTATCAAAAGTTTAAGCTACTACGTACTTATTGGTAGTTTAAGATACTACGTCCTCATTATCAGTTTTAGCTACTATGATTGTGGTTATTAGTGTTTTGGCTACTATGAAAATAGTTATTAATAGTTCTAGCTACTATGATAGTGATCATTTGAAATTTTATTTACTATGACGTTTTTTATTCTTCTACAAAAAATAGCTTAAAAAGTTCATTATTGAAAAACTTATTATACATACTTTTTTGAAGCTATTTGTGCGCTCTTTCAAATGACATTTTCCAACTCATGCCCAGGCTACAATTACAGCAGTTATTCAAAATTTAATATACTAGGTACTTATTGGTAGTTTCAGCTACTACCTCCTTATTAATAGTTCCAGCTACTATGATAGTGATTATTCGAAATTTCAGCTACTATGACTTTTTTTAGTACATAATAACTTTAAAAGTTTATTTTTGAAAACATTTTTATACATACAAAGCTATTTGTCTGCTCTTTTCAAATGACGTTTTCAAATGTATGCTCAGGCTTCTATGACAAAAATTATTCAAAGTTTAGGCTACTTCGTACTTATTGGTAGTTTTAGCTTCTATGATAGTGGTTATTAGTAGTTTCGGCTACTATGATAATAGTTATGATTAGTACTATGATAGTGATTTTTCGAAATTTTAGCTACTCTGACGTTTTTTATTTTTCAAAAAATCATAACTTAAAAATTTTACTTTTGAAAAATCTCTTATACAAAAGTGGTCATGAGTGGTCACGAGCGATTAAAAGTTACGAGTGGTCACGAGTGGTAACGCGTGGTTACGAGGGGTCACGATTGGTTACTTGTGGTCACGAGTGGTATCTTGTGTTCACTAGGGACCACACGGCACGAGTGGTAACAAGCAGTCACGACTCAAAAGTGGTCACGAGTGGTCAAGAGCGTTCACGAGTTACGAGTGTTCACGAGTGGTAACGCGCGGTCACGAGGGGTCAGGATTGGTCACCAGTGGTCACAAGCGGTACCTACTGCTCACTTGGGATCACACGACACGAGTGCATTGAGGAGCATTAGATTGCTTCTGAATTTAGGGGATTTAAGCTTGTTTTGTTGAATCGGTCCAACAGAACAATCCCCTGCAATCCACCCTTAAATGGCGAAATTCGCTATTATTAGCGATTTTTAGCGCAAAATCACCAATTTTCGTTACCGCGAAATCTCATTGTATAAGCTTCAGAAAAGGGTGAAAACTATGAAAACGTCCCTACTTTTGCGGAGCATTGCTTATTCAAGCGATTCGGCAGTGATTAGATGCCTAATTACGATTTTATATAAATGAGAAATCCTGTGTTTTTTGGCATGATTTGCGCTCGACCTGTAGGAGTCCCACCATGTCAGCAACTTGGCTCACCGGCCCGAGGTACACATTGGTACACCGCTATGGTAACCGGCCAAGTTGCTATGAGGCACGGATAAAAGAATGCCCGGCCACTAGCGCCGCCCATATCAGCGAGTCAACCCATCGTCTTTGCTTTTGGACTTTTCATTTCAGTGCTCGTCGGCAGGGCTCGCCGACTTCTAATGGGAGCAAGTTACTCCGCAGGAGCCCACCAGGAGCGCTGATGTCGCTGTTTTGATTTGATTTGTTTTGATTCACATAACCCGAAACAGATTGAAAATAACCCGAAATCGCTCGCCGGATAGTAAAATATTTTTTAAAACGCATGTCAAACGCATATAAAACAATTTTTCTAGAGTTTGAAAACTTTTTTAATAATAACAACAATGTCATATATGTTGCTAACCTATTTTAAATAAAAAAATTTTTTTTTTATATTTGTTACATTTCAGAAAGCAATAACAACTATAATTGTTCGAAGCAGCAGTATCAAAAAATTTTTTGAAAATTTGCAAAACTTACTTTATTATAACAAGAATTGAGTTACCACAATGTTTTCGAATTTTCATAATTTTTTATTTCAATAATAATAATATTTTAAAATGCAATAAAAATCATAACTGTTGTAAGCAATATAAACATTTTCCTTGAAATAATTTTTAGAATCAAAAAAACAAATTGTTTCTTTTGTTCAATTTTGTTAGAAAATTTTTAGCTGGGTTTGCTAAACTCGTTTTACTATACCAAGAATTTGACACTTGTTACAGAAATATTTTCGATTTTTCATAATTACTTTGTAATATTCGAAGTATATTAATAAAAAATATTAATTATTACTTCAATTACGACATGACTTTTTTATTTGGTATCGTCAGAATATTTATCGCGCACAGAAGAATTTTCGTCTTGATATTACGTTCAAAGCTTAAATTCGAACGGTCGATTTTAGTTCATAAGAACCCACCCGGTGGCGCTTATTTTAGCCAACTTTTTAACATGGGAGTCGGCGAGCCCTGCTCGTCGGACTGTCCGACAAATGCCGACAAATAAGTCGACGTTGGGATGTGGATGACTTGTGCGCTCGGGAAGGAAAAAATCCCGATCGCTTAAGGGTCAATGTTCTTTTCAGGTCTATGTCGTTGCTCTCTTAATTTGAGTCTATTAAATTCAACAGATCAGGGGCGGATCCGGAAAAATATTTTTTTGGGGGGGGGGGGGTTTCAAAATATTAATGTAGAATGCATCAATTTCTTGTATGTTATTTTGTTTATTAAATGTAGTGTCAAAAATTTCAGTGAGACTTTGAACCCCCTAACCCCCCCCCCCACCTGTATCCGCGCCAGCTACAGATTAAAAAAAATGAAATCGTAACAATGCAAATCTGTTAAAAATTACAGATTGTATTCGTTGAAATCTTGCAACAGATTAATCTATTGTTTTTTGAATATATTCAATTTGTTATTTTTGACAAATCGAATCTGTCACCGTATGCTAAGGGGCCGTTCATAAACCTCGTAACCTTCTAGGGAAAAGGGAGTGGGCGGGGGTTAGATCAAAAGACACGCTCCGTGTTCACGCTTTTGAAAAATCGGGACTTAAGGGTGAAGGGGGGAGTGAGTTCAAAAAAAATAAATTTGAGTTACTAGATTTTCCAGGTCGTATGCTCAACAAAAATACAGAATCAATCTGATATGGCAAAAGTAACAAATTCATCTGTATACACTCAGAGAAAAAGGAAACTTCTCGAGCATGGCAGTGCTCCGCACGTCCGAAGCGCGCGCTGTGACGACCTTCAAAAGTTAGAAAATATCCCTACCGAGCATGACACATGCTTCTAAATCAAGCGTCTGCTCAGAGGATGCATCGAATCCATGCTCTCAAGCATCGATGGAGCCATGCCTCGCGCGGCGGACAACATTATGATCGAGCAGTTCACTTTTTTTCTCAGTGTACCAATTTCACATTGTTACAGATTGTTTCAATGAAGAAACCTTCAAAGATTAAAAAAAATTAAAAAAACAAAAAAGTACGCAATTTCGATCAAATTACATCAATTTGTCTATCATTACAGCGGTACAACATGATTTTACTTTTTTTCCAAGTGGATAAAAGTCTTTTCATATTGATGTTGACTTCCATCAAAGAAGATGGTCAAGGCATTGTTGAAAAGTTTCAGGACGAAAATTATGATGATTGGAACGAATCGTAATGAGCTATCGACGTTTCATCGAAAGTGCGGAACGCGCTCAATGATCGCGCTAGGCATAGTCGCTCTCACGCCCTATTTCAGAAAGACACATATTTTGCATTTAATTACATAATGGTCGGATCTAAATAGATGCGCTCAGAGCAAAAGAAAAACTCGCGTGAGATAAAAAATACGTATTTTTCTATCTATCTGTTTTACACAAGTTTTTATTTGGCTCTAAGCGCCTCAATTCATTTCCAACTATTAACGTTTATTCGTTAATTTCTTTTGCAATTCAATTGTTTTATCTGTAACTGAAATACTCTTTTCGCTTACAATCTTCATTAAACTTATTACATCTTACTTTGCTTTTCCAATTTGAATGGTCGATGTACATAATGCAATTTAATAAAAATTACTGCTTTTCCGGATCCACCCCTGATCTGTTGAATTCAACAGACTCAACTTAAGAGAGCAACAACATAGACCTGAAAAGAACATAGACCCTTAAGCGATCGGGATTTTTTTCTTCCCGAGCGCACAAGTCATCCACATCCCAACGCCCTGACGGTCCTGAAAGAACGTTCTTTTGCGTTCCCTTGCGTTCCCAAAAGTCGCAAAAAGAACGCTCGGAAATCGCATTTTAAACTACTTTCTTCAATGATTTTCTACGTGAAATCATGTTTTTAGGTTAAAAAAAGATACTTTTGTTACATGGAAATGTATTTAAAAGCTATAAATGTTTCCAGTCAAGTTAAATAAACCTGTAAAAGTGCAATAAATACTTGGTTGCGAGTAGCTTCGCCGTATGCACTATGAGTGAATTCCATTTGCGGCATGGCCACTGAAGTGGTTACCGAGAGGCCCAAGGGCGCTCTTGCATATTTGAATTTTGAATATAGGAAATCCAATGAAAATTGAATAATAATTTAATGATTATAAAATTTTTTTTTAAGGATTATTATATTTTATGTAAGCTACAATCTTTTGAATATATAAGTGTAATTTATTAACGAAAAATTTTATGTATTATGATAAAAGTTTTTTTCTGTCATTCTTACATCTACCTTAAAACTCATTTTTTGAGAATGTAGTTTGTTTGAAGAACATAACTTTTTTGTGTTTGGGATGTACGTTATGACCGTTAGAACGACCTATACACATTTTTGAAAAAATATGTAAAATTTTTAACATGCATAAAATACTCAACTATGCTTTCATTCATGTATATAAATTTTTATTATTCTCTATACAATAATTATTCTTATAAAGTATATATTCATTATTTGTCATTTTTGTTATATTTGAATCGGAATATATACTTTAAGATATGTTATACTTCATCCCTAGTAATTTGGGATTTTTTGAAGTTTTTGGAAAACTCTTTTTAAAATATCAGTAATTTTTATAACATTCTGAATTTTTGTAAAGTCACTTTGTAAAAAGAGCAATGTTTTATAGAGTTCGTATAAGTTTTTATGAAGCCGCTTCATATGAAAACTTTATAAAATCTTTACATAACGATGGCATAGTAGTATACGTAGGCCGATTCTGGGCCACTTGGCGGGCCGAGCTCCAGCCGATATGTAGCCAACATATCCCCCACCCCTTCAACTTTTTGTAGTCAAGCAGAATTGGATATTCTTTGAATTTAGGTGATAGGTTCGAAAAATTATGACCTTTATAGAATATCCCTAGTCATTGAAGTTTTTATAAAACTCCTAAAAAATTTCGGTATTTTTTAAAAAAATTTCGCATTTTTCATAACGTCACTTCATAAAAACTTTCATGAAATCTTGAAAAAAATACGGAATCTTCATAAAGTCGATTTTAAAATCCATTTCCGAGCTCCAGTCGATATGTAGCCAACACATCCCCCACCCCTTCAACTTTTTGTAACGTGACCCCTCTCTCCCCTTCCTCCTCCACTGGAATAATAATCAATTATCATTATTATTCAATAATCAGTAATTATCATCAATTAGCGTTATCATGAGCGTTATCATTAATTAACATTATTATGAGCATTATCATTAATTAGCGTTATCATAAGCATTATTAATTCGAAATCGCTATTTCAAATTTCAATGGTAGGGGGACTTGAAAAACATAAAGTAGCAATAGTAGTGGGGGTATCCGTCAAGGTAGGCTAACACATTGAGCCTCTACATAAATTTCGTCGAGACGTTCAAGTGGCTTCATCGTAGTGCGTCTTTAAGCGTGGTGCAGCAGATGTTGCGTGCGCTCCAGCGCCAATAGCCGAATGACATGGTCGCGCACTCCCTTCTACTAAAGTGCGGCAGCGGCTGCGCCTTCTCCCACTTCCCCTACCACGCTCCCTTTCATCTTTCTGATTAGTAGAAAAATCCAAGATGGCGGGAAATCAGAAGCAAAATTTGAAAAGTTACATTAATTCGAAAATTAACGTTAACTCGAAAATTCAAAAATAAAATTTGAAAAATTTCATTTAATAATGGTCGGAAAGTTGAAAATAGTGCAAAAAATTGTTATAAATTGAAAAAAAATTGATAGATTTCAAAAATATTTGCAAAAATTTCTGAAAATGATGCAAAAGTACATGTGATTGAAATATAAAAAAAGTTAACGTGGTGGCAGCACAGTCGACGTTAGTGGTGGGGGAAACAATATAATAGAGGCCATCGCTCGAGTTGAGCTTCAGTTTCATCAAACTATTAACTTGAGCACGTCGTAGCGCGACAACGAGTTGCACCCGAAAACCAATACTTCGCATTTCATCAACGTGGTGACAGCGCCATCAACGTGATAAGCAGAGGAGTGGAGAACTCCCTATATCACGAGCGATCTTCAGACAAAATCATCAGTTTCAATGACGAACCAAAGCTGACAGGTCTCGAAGAAGCCAAGCGACACCGTAGCGCGACAAGCAGAGCGACAATGTACTTCATCAAACTGAACGCGGCATCACGCGTGGAGCATAAGAGGATCATGGACCTAGAACTGTACAAAAGCTACAGGGTGGCGAAGGTGTCTGAAGTCAAGACGTCATATGGGCCGCAAATCGTAGTAACTCTCGATGGAGGACTCAACGTCTTTTTGCCGGAACGTGTCTCAAATTGGCTGTACGAGCACCAGGAGCAGCTGCGCCATCCCAAGGAAGCCACGGAAACCTCTAATCAAGTCCAGTTTCGTTACCTCGGTGGGGAAATAAACTCTTGCGAGTTTCTTAATCCTGTGTCAACTTCTACTGAATAAATTAAATGAATTCAAAAGATGATGATAATAAATTTCATGTAAGTGGATGGGGTCACTGAGGAGTAGGAAGGAGCTCTATATTACAGGCTCGTCGCTTAAACTTCAAGTCATTCTTATCCAGTTCTTGGTGCAGCCAACATGAAATTCATCGTCGACGTTCAAGGCTTCCTTATGCCTGAAAGTAAGCTGTTCCTGGTCAAGGAGCTGGTGATTATCAGGATCGAACCTGCAGATGACGTCAATGTAAAGACGTTCCTTTTCCAGCCTCCGTGTCCATGGTCGAGTCTGCCAGCTACAATCAAGGCTGCGAATTCCTGGTTGACCCGAAACTACCACGGGACTTCACGGGAAACTGGCGATATACCTTACGCCGATTACATGAACGTGGTAAACAGCAAACTCGAGAACGCCAGCTATATTTTTGTTAAAGGACTAGAGAAGAAAGGCTGGCTTGAAGAAACCCTAGACAGATGGCCAGTCGTCATCAACCTCAAAAACATGGGCTGCCCATCGCTGAAAAACTTGCGGGTCTCAGCCTGCACGTACGGGAACATACATGTTCCTGGCAATGGTCGTCATTGTGCAACAGAAAACGGTCGTAACCTTAGGTTGTGGTTCCTGGAAACCTTTGGCATCAGCCCATCAACGAAGAGATCGCTTGCACTGATACGTCATTCCCGCTGTTTGAGGAACTCGGACACCGAAGACATCGCAGCACTCCCGGCTGAATTTATCATTGGCTACTTCAGCCATGACATTGAATGCGTTTGGAAGAAACTTCCTGAGGATCTCCAGCTCGACCCAGAAATCGCCAGCTATCGTCGATGTCGGAAACATTGGACTTCACTTGGTGACGTCATCGATGGACTTCCTCCATTCATTCGAAATTGTAATTTTTGTCGACGTTAAAATTGTATGTGAATGACTGTATAAAATCATAAAACATTGAATATGTAACATAATAGAAAATAAACATGAAACTGAATATACTTGATGTGTTTTTCATCTCCTTTGAAAATACAATAAAACTTTTTCGATAAAAATAACTAAATAAAATTGAAAAAAAAAATCATCATGGTCGAGTTTTGAACCTACTTACCTATAAATATGTAACGTTTTGGGGACAACCTTTAATTATCTCGGCCATGATGACACTTTTAAGATGGTTGTTTGCAATTAACTCACGTTAAATGAACAAATAAATATTTTTGAAAAAAGCGTAAGAATTTCAAATCATCAGTTCAAACAATCGTTTCTGCAGTGATCATCAATGGCTCACATTTTCTGCAAGGATCATCGTTGGCTGCCGTTTCCAGCATTAATTTCTTTCACAGTTCATCTTTTTAGAAAATTTTTTACTAAAAATGATTCTCATTCTCCCTGAAACTATGAAATTATGAAATAATGAAAGGTTTAAATAATAAACAGCATAGATTCGTTTATCAAGCTTTTATTCACTCAAACACATGGAAACTTACAATTTTTTACGCAAAACAGGTTCTGAAATTTTCACAGTTTTTTCAATTATATGTTGAAATCTTACATGCTCTCGTGCAACTTGCTCCCATAAACCACGTCTAGCTTCTCTGTATGCAAAATGCCACACATACAGTTTATACATCGTAGGAGGTTTACAATCAAACGTTACTCGCTTCATAATTTTCTTACAACGCCGCTGATTGGTTGATATTCTATGATACGATCATGTATAATTAAGCAATATGCAGTAGTCGCAGCTGGGAAATCGGCATCTGATTCGAACTCAAGACGAACATCAACTGGACCAGTGATCAAGGAATCATTTTGTTTAGCACAATCGATAATTACAAGAGGTGCATTATCCTTGAATTGAGTTTTTGTTAACAATGGAGCATTTTTTCTACCATAAAACGACGATTGAAAATTCGCAAACATTTCATATAACGTTGCAAACTGATTTCGTTGAAAATCAATGTTAAGATTCACGTAGGGATAACATTGTGAATTTAAATATAATTTAATGTCACGCAAATCACATGTATCAAAGTTGCTCATATTTCCAGTTCTCACATTTTTCCTTCCTACTTGAAATCCAACGATGACGTATCTCGGCTTCCCCAGTTGAGTCGTTGTTTTAACGCTCCATACATGCTTGGTAGTTTGAGGTAACAAAGGGTACTCGTACAGCTCCCAGCTTCGGAAACTCATGGCGATGGTTGGATCAATAGCGATGAAATCCAGCATTCGAATTTTCTCCAAGTCCGAAACTTTGATGTAAGGAATTAACCATTCAATTTTGCTAATGGTTATCTTGTACTGTACTTCGTTCGCAGCAAGCTGAGTGACCACGTTGACGTCGGTGTGGGCTCGCAAAATGATGAGTTCATGTTTTGCATTGACAACAACTCGTTGATAATCTTCAGCAAATCCAAAGATAAAGTTCAGTGGAATGCACACATTAAAATATCCATTGTCGTTGGTTAAACGTCTCGTGGTGTCAACGATCCATCCAGCATTTTCCATCATGTCCTCTTGAGTAGGACTTTGTGCTATGTAAGCTTTCATCGTCGTTGTGAGACCAACATTCTTGATTCTTTCAATCTCAACAGCATTCACTTCGTAGCGCATTTCTTCAAACAAATGACAGATTCCATTGTTTACGATCGATGTATGTTCGACGGCAGTCACTCCATCATTTTTTGTCAATCTTCCTTGTATACGTAGCGAACTTTGGCTGGGTAGCATATACGAATTTTGGTTTTGGATACTGATTCGGATTTCATCGTTGTTGTTGAACGTTGACGAGGCGTATGGCTGGTGTGCGTGGACTTCATACTGTGCTACTGACTCGTCGAAGACGATCTTCTTCTCGATGGATAACATGGTATCAGGCAGATTAGGCAGCAAATCGAATCCTTAAACCTAGACTTTTCAGGAACTGCACGTTCTGCGGTGTGAGCTGTTTGAGAGGTCTTTGATGACTAATGATTCTTGGACAGGATGTAGAACTTTTATACTCTCCGTAGACTATGCCCGTCATTCACTTTTCACGTGTAATCTGATCGTAATGACTTCTCCACGAAAATTCACCAACTATCCGTCTTGATCTACTATACGCAGCTGCAGATGATGTATTGCCTGCACAGTGATTGGATGGTAAATGACATGAGCCGGTATTTCAATGATCTTATATCCTGGTGGCACCACGGGGAAGAACTCATGAATAGTGTGCACTCGTCGCTCATTTATGTACGCCCCTGTAGTAATACTACACGCAACACGTAGGGCGTTGATAGTAAGTATCCTCACTGGTGATTGCGATTCGTTTTCCACGTTGGCAGCAATGATTATTGGATCAAAACCTAAAATTTTTCCAATAGAGTCTTTTGACCGGAAATCGATTATTCTATTACATTTAATTGTACTTCGCAACGTGGTACTATTAGCTCTCAAAGTTAACTCGATACTCGGAGGGAGCACTTTTTTAAAAATGCTCGATGCTCTCCAACTCGTAACTTCCTGAAGGTATAGTAATCACAGTATCGTCAACGTAGAATTTAATGTTGCCAACGTCGATGTTTAGAATCGAATTGAAAGTCAACAACTCAACTAAACCCAACTAATATTTTTTCTGAGGCGACAATTCAATTGGAGAAAAATAATAAGTCCCCAATATTGATGATGTTTCTGAGAGTGTCAACGTCAATGTATCCGCCATGTTTGTCACTTAAGTTAAGATGAGTTAATAGGAGTCTTTTCGCGTTGATTCGAGTTGATTTGAGTTGTTTCGAGTTAGAGTTGCCTGACAGCGAGGCGGGGGCTGCGAGGGTGTCCGGTTGTTTCATAGTACAGAGAGAGAATAAACGTGATTGGGTTTGATTGCGTTAGATTGGGGTGGATTGGATTCGATTGGGTTGTATAAAATTAGTTGAAGGTTCAATTAAGGATTGGATCGGATTAAATCGGATTAGGTTGAATCTGATAAGGAATTGGATTAGGACTTGATTCGTATTGGATTGGGCAGGATGGATCGGTTCGAATAGGAGATTGGATTCGGTTTGATTGGGTTGGCTCAGGTAAGGATTGGATCGGATTGGATCGGATTGGGTTGGATCTGATAAGGAATTGGATTAGGCATCGAATCATATTGGATAGGACTGAATAGATTGGTTCGGATTAAAGATTTGATTTGGTCGCATTGGTTTATTCTCTCTCTGTACTATGAAACAACTGGACACCCTCGCAGCCCCCGCCTCGGTGTCAGGCAACTCTAACCCGAAACAACTCAAATCAACTCGAATCAACGCGAAAAGACTCTTATTAACTCATATTAACTCAAGAAGGCTCGAAAGAACTCACATATACTCGAAAGAACTCGAATAGACTCGAATAGACTCGATTAAACTCAAATTGACTATACTACCTCGAATGAACTCGAGTACACTGAAATGAACTCGAATGAATTCAAATAACTTGACCCTCCGGTGCCCCCGCCGCCGTGTCAGTCGAGCCTACTCTCCTCCCATCCCTCTATCCCTCCCTCATTCATCCTTTCTCTTCCACTACTTACCCCTCCTAACCCTTCTGCCCTTCACACCCCTTTACACTCTTCTTCGCTCCACTCTCCTTCTCCCATCACCCTTTTTCTTCTGCCCTGCCCTTCTCCGAGCCAGCCACTTGCCATAGCAACCGTTGCTATTGCCGCCCCCGCCATTTATAATGCTGTCCCCGCTGTTTATATGAATTCTAGCCCCTCCCCTCCTTTTCGAAATTTCTTCTTCCCTCTTTTCTTTTTTCTCTTTGCCATCCTTCCCCTTCTCTTCTATCCTTTGCTTTCCCCTCCCCACTAAGATTCATTCGTTTTGCCATGGAAACCGTTCCTCCGGCAAGTGTCAGCCTCAGGGAAGGGGAGAGGAAAAGAAAAAGGGTGATGCGAGAAGGAGAGTGGAGGGAAAAGGATGGATGTAAAGGGAAGTAGCAGAAAAGAGAAGATTGTGTAGGGAAGGGGCAGGAGGGGAGGGGAATGAGGGCACGGGCTGGAGGGGAGGAGGATCGACCGACACGATTTGGCTAATTCTTGCAGAAAATTTAGCCTATATTATATTTTTTAACTAATTTTTATCTATTCATTATGCTCAGAACTAATCGATCATTGTTGTTACTTTATCAAAAAAATTTTTCTTAAACAAAAACAACCTAAAACTAATACTTAATAGGGGTCGGCGTGCTCGGCGCGCAGGGGGGCAAAGCCCCCCTAGTATTGTATAATAAAGGCATAATAATGTTGGTTGAATGCCGATATGATGCTAATCTAACATATTCTAACCCAATCAAACCGTACCCGACCAAATCCAATCTTAAGTCCAAACCAATCGATCCAGTCTATCCAATATGATTCGATCCCTCATCCACTGTCTTATCGGATCCAATTAAATCCGATCCGTTTCTATCGAAGCCAATCCAATCCGCATTTCTACCTCCAACCAAGGCTAATGGAATTGTACCCAAACAAACCAAATCAACCCAATCCAACTGAACAAATCCGATTTAACCCAATCCCGTTTATTATATCGGTGTACTAATGACATACTGTTGGTTGAATGCCAATGTCATGCCAATGTCATGCCAATATCACGCTAATCGAATCCTATCTTGAGTCCGAACCAATCGGTCTGGTCGTAGCAAAGATAATCGATTTATTATCCACTCCCTTGTCGGATCCAACTAAATTCAGTACGATTCTATCAAACTCGATCCAACGCTTATTTCACCCTTTAACCAATGCCCTTCCAATCCTACCCAATCGAACCCAATCCAAACCGAACAAATCCGATTTAAACCAATCTCACCCAAACAAACCCAATCCCGTTTATTATGTTGGTGTACTAAAGGCATAATGTTGTTTTAATGCCAATTTCATGCCAATATCATGCCAATATCATGCTTATCGGATCCAATGAAACCCCATTAAACCGAACCTGACCGAATCCTATCTTGAGTCCGGACCAATCGATCTGGTCGTATCAAATATGATCGATTTATTATTCACTCCCTTGTCAGATCCAACCAAATCCAATACGATTCTATTAAATTTATTCCAATGCTTTGTTTTACCTATAACCAAGGCCAATTTAATCCTCCCAATCGAACCCAATCCAAACCGAACAAATTTAATCCAACCCAATCGTACCCAATCAAACCCAGTCACTTTCATTATATTAGTATGATAAAGGCATAATGTTGGTCGAATGCTATTATGATGCCAATATGATGCCAATATGATAATAATATTACGCTTATATCATGCTAATATAATGTCAATGTCATGCTTAAATTTTGATTATAATATGCCAATGTAGTGCCAATATATTGCCAATTTGTCCTGATATGGTGTTAATGTGATACCAATATGATGCTCATCAAATCCACTCAAACTCAATCTTATCCCATCAAACCGAATCCGTCCTAATTCAACCTTAAGTCTGAACGAATTGATCCAGTCTAATCCTATTTGAGTCGATTCTGGATCCACTTCCTTATCAGATACAACCAAATCCAAAGCGTTTCTATCAAATCCAGTCGAATCTTTACTTTTACCTTCAACCAAGGCCAATCCAATTCTACCTACTCAAACCTAATAAAACCTAATCGTACCCAATGAATCCCTTTCACGTTAATTATATCATCATAATATAGGCATAATGTTAGTTGAATGCCAATATCATGCCGGAATCATGTCAATATCATGGGAATACGATGCCAATATGATGTCTATATGATGCCGATATGATGCAAATAACATGCTTATATTATGCCAATATCATGCCAAGGTCGTTCCAATGCCATGCTTAAATCATGCCGTAAGATCTAAATTAGCTCTCTCTGACTCGGTAAATTTGCGGATACTAACAGATTTCACCTATAGGGCGGCACTTGAAGCATGGAGGCTTCGGTGGCCTTCTCACGTGTACCACTCTTGCCTAGAGATGTAATATTGCCGGTAATTTATTTTCAGGGTAAATAACGCGTAATTTACGGTTTTATTACGGTAAATTGCAGTAATTTTGAAAAATGGTATATTTTGATCTATACTTACAATTACTTGTGCATGCCAGTCAGTAATGTATCGGTGTTGTGGAATCATTTTAATTACATAAATAATTAAAACATCGAGAAAAATTCATTATCGATCATATAATATTTGTCGTATAACTAAATTTACTATGGTTTTATACATATATTTGTTTTTCTCTTGAAACTCATTTTTGAAATTCTGATTGTGCAAAGAAACACTTATTGTAAATGGAAAGCAAATTATCAAAATCAGTTGATACCGACGAATCTGTTATGAATTCTTTTCTAATGATATTTTTCCTTTCGCATGAATTTTTCTTTTCATAAAAGCTAAAACAAAACCTTTTTTTTTTTAGTTTTATCTGTTAAATGCTTTCCGTTTCCAGTATCTGTTTCCTTTTCTCATTTTTCATTGTAGAAATCACTAACGATTTTTCTCATTTAGTATTGTCGAAATCGTTAACGATTTTTCTCATTTTGGATTTCCCAAATCGCTAACGATTTTTCTAAAATCACCGAGTGATACGACTACCCGGTTGGAGGCATGTGATTGGCTGTTAAATATCGTACGATGTCGCGAGATTCGTCTCCAATTTTGAGGCGATGAATATATATAAAGACGACATCGGGCATAAATACACACAATTTTTCTGTTTAACCAAGTTCTTGCCGACTTCGCGATTATGTAAATCTCTCGAAAATTATTTTGATTCATCGCGAACCTGAGTTGTGACTGGTCCTCCTACATATTAAATATATTATATAATCGAATCATATTGGATTGAAGTGGATCGATTGATTCGGATTGAGATAGGATTTATTCGGATTTGGTTTAATGGGGTTTGATTTCGTTTGATTGGGTTGGATTAGGTTGGCCTTGGTTGGAGGTTGGATTGAGGATCGGATTGGATTGGATTGGATCGGATTAGATCGGGTTGCATCTGACAAGGGGGATAAAATTGGATAGGTTGGATTGATTTGAATTTAGGATTCAATTTAGTTGGATTGAGTTTGATTGGGTTGAATTGGGTCTGATTGGGTTGTATTGGATTGGCCTTGGTCGAAGGTAAAATTAGAGATTGGATTGGATTGGATAGGAACGGATTGGATTTGGTTTGATCCACTGATATGAATACTGGATAGCGGATCCCATTCTCTTTAACGTTGAGCGGATTGTCGCATTTAGAAGCCATTTTGTAAGGGGTCTAAGGTTTAAAATAGCGCGAAAATTTGAATTCAATTTTTCTCTTTACATTATAATAAATTAAGGAACGTGGTGAAGTTTAGTATATGGATGTAATAATGATATGAATATACAAAAATTTCGTTTCAATGATATCAGTTGAAATAATTACAATGTATTCGAAAATTCTAAACATAATATATGTGAGCAATAAATTTGAGAATTTATGAGTAGTCAATATAAATATTAAATTGATTAAAAAGTGAAACAACATTTTTTTTAACATAAATTCAATCGAAATGTACATTTTTATATTTCTTGAAGGAGAAAGTAGCATTATTAGAACACACCCGAAATAGTATGTATAGTTTCATACAACTAAAATATAATTGAAATTATTTGCACAATTTTCAAATTGTATGTCTGATATGAATACTTAATTTGGAGATTGAGGAATCACAGAAAACGTATTCAAGTGACAACAAAAAATTTGCTGCATTTTAAAAAATACTTTCAAATGACTGTATTCTATTTGATGAATTACATTTACGTTTTGAAAATAGACGGTTATTTAAGTAATCCTAAACTGTGATTTCTGAAATGATTTTATTTGAAAAATCGTGTAAAATGATTGATTTTTTCATGTTCCTTCTTGATGTGTAACTCTATGTCGAAGATTTTTTTGTATTATTCTTTGTTTGTTTCCCCGTAGGCTATTTTCAGCAATAGATTGGATACTTGAATTATTCTGTGTATGTTATACTGTTTGTTTAAATAATCACTCATTGTTTAAACAATGTAGGGCGAGCGAAAAAATTTACATGGATTGTTTGATTAGGATCATACGTCAGAGGGACTATTTTATCATAAGAGAGTTTTTGAATTTTTTTAACAAACAATTGTTTAAACAATTTAATAAATTATAAACAAATTCAGAATCAGAGAAAAAAATTCGGATCTTTCGTATCGATCGACAGAAAGCATTTATACATGCGTAATACTTTTTTTGAAAACTTCTGAAATTATCTTTCATAAACGAAACTTACGAAACCAGTAATGATATTTCACCAGATTGCTATGCAAGTTCCTGCAATTGATCACCACTTGCCGTTTTCTTTGCAAATTGCAAATGTTTTACGTAATGCTTAACGTGAATATCGTTTTTCATATTAATTTAAACAATCACCGAATGTTTGAACAATTTTTAGTGAAAAAAAATTAAAGTAAACTTTTAGTTAATAAGTTAAAATACCATCGACAATCGAACACTTTCATGAATGTTTTTATTTACTGCTTTTCACTTCAAGTTCCATGTCCATGAATCTACAACATTATTATAGGATTGTCTGTAAATTTCATAAGTCTAGTATAATTTAACGTTTTATCGAAATTTTTTCACATAGTTAAATGTTAAAATCGAGTTCTTCAGTCGATGAATATTTTTTTCTATACAAAAAATAACTAATCTTATCATATATATTATCTTACTTTACAGGAAATGACTTAAAAAAATCCAAAACTCGAACCTCGATAACGGGTCTCCTGAAATACCCGAGTCCTGAGACTGTCTACACGATCTAGCCAGTCACCGTGACTATTGAAATGTATTTTTATTTTACCTCTTTGTGAATAGAAATCGGGTTGGATTTACACTATGTGCTCTCGGTGCTTAGGCACAGGGCGGCAAATTTTTGGGGGCGGCAAATTTTCGAAGGTGAAAGGAATCTCTAACAATCTAACAAAAAAAAAAAAAATTGACTTTTTTTTTTTAAAAAAACAATGGTTTTTCGATGTTCTCCAAAAAAGTGGTGACCTTTTTTTTTCTGCAGCCATTCATTTTCGAAAATGGGCGGCATTTTTCCTACTGCCCCGGGGCGTCACTTCGGGAAAATCCGGCCCTGCGCGTGAAAATGGGGAATGGGGATCTTGAAATTTCCGAAGAAATTATTCATGATGCAAATGCCTTGAATTTTTTTTCGATCCAAACAAATTATTGATTGTGATGATTATTTGATTTCAAAACGAAAAACTCGTACATCGAGATAGTGAATTTTTTATTTCAAATGTGTTATTCAAACGATTATAGTATATTACGTAGCAGGTACAGATGTGCGAATTTGGCAAAACGGGGTAATTACGAACCGAGCCGAAGGAGAGGTTTGTAACCCGTTTTGCCTACGAGCACATCCGTACTTGTTCACGTGAGATATTTCTCATCACGATGGCCGAAAAGTCGCTTCAAAATATCAGTTTTAATGTTAGAGTGATAAAAAATATTTTTTTCATCACTCTTCAAAAAATTGTCCATTTTCATGGACGTATTATCCATTCTATTCTCTGCTTGTAGATAAGCTGATTATTTTGTACATGTAGACTCTGGAAATGAAAAGCTTCTTGTTTTAAAGACGTTGAGTGTAACGGTTGCAATATCAGAACAATCGGTGATGAATTACAGGGTCATTGTAATTTGCCGTAAAAAGCGACTCAAGTTTCGTCAATAAAAAAATGTTTTAGGTGATTTGAAAAAAAAAAAAAAGAAATATATATTGCTATTGTGAAAATGCTTCCTGTCCATGAATACAAAAGTCCTAGTCTGAATTAATTACTGGTTTTGAAATTAAAAATTTTTTTTACATTGTTTAAACAATTTTTTTGTCACATTAAAAAATATTCAAAAACTACTTCATTATAATATCAAGTGCTAATTACGTTTGATAAAAATAAAAAAACTGTAGAAATTTTTTTTTCACTAAAAATTGTTTAAACATTCGGTGATTGTTTGAATTAATATAAAAAACGATATTCACGTTAAGCATAACGTAAAAAATTTGCGATTTGCAAAGAAAACAGCAAGTGGTGATCAATTGCAGGAACTTGCATAGCGTTTTGGTGAAATATCATTAATGTTTTCGTAAGTTTCTATTACTTTCTATTATTTCAATTTTTAACTATCCCATAATCAGGACATTCAAAAATACAACGTACATGAGTTAACACGGTCAATTCGGTCAACGCAGTTAACGTACGAAACGTACGAAAAAATTTGCAATTTGCAAAGAAAAAGGCAAGTGGTGATCAATTGCAGGAACTTGCATAGCGTTTCGGTGAAATATCATTAATGTTTTCGTAAGTATCTACTATTTTTTATTATTTAAATTTTTAATTATCCCATAATCAGAACATTCAATAATACAACGTACGTGAGTTAACACGGTCAACCCGGTCAACGCAGTTAACGTACGAAACGTACGGGTATACGAATACACAACAAGCGAAACAATCAACAATCGCATGCGCTTTCCGCCGCCCGCGCTTCTCTCTGCTGCCTACCGCGGTTTCTCTTATTACCCACATTACCCTTACCGAAAAAAGTCCCAAGCTCGACGCCTTATCTACCGGTTTAGTTCATTTCGTAAACGTAAAACTATTTCTACAGCGGAATAGGGAGTCGGAGAGGGCTGATTCAAATATAATGCTGATATGATGCTAATATGATGCTCATTAAACCCAATCAAACACAATCAAATCCCATCAAACCGAATCCGACTAAATCCAATCTTAAGTCTGAAGTAATTGATCTAGTCTAATCCAATATGAGTCGATTCCTTATCCACTTTCTTATCAGATCCAACAAAATTCAATCTGCTTTTATCAAATACAATCTAATCCTCACTTTTCCCTCCAACCAAGGCCAATCCAATCCTACTCAATCAAACACATTCAATCTCAATCCAAACCGAACAAATCTTATCCAACCCGGTCTTACGCAATCAAATCAAATCACGTTTATTATATTGGTATACTAAAGGCGTAATGTTGGTTGAATGCCAATATGATGTCAATATGATGCCAATATGGGTGCTAATATGATTCCGATCAAACCCCACCCAACCAAATCCGACCAAATCTGACCAAATCCAATCTCAAGTCCGAACCAATTGATCCAGTCTTGTCCAATATGATTCGATTCCCTTATCCACTTCCTTATCAGATCAAACCACTGATATGAATACTGGATAGCGGACGCCCCTGGCGCCACCTGTCCACCTTAGAAGCCATATTCTAAGGGGTCTAAGGTTGTATAATCATAACTATCAAAACAAAACATTGTTTCTGTCAAGCTGTCAAGTACCAATCGTTTGAGGAAGGATGGTTTCTTTTTTCCAATGCTCAAGTGAGAAATAAAGTGTGTTGTGAGTGAAAAAACAAAAAATGGCACAAAAATGGTCAAGTGTTGTTTTTACTGTGCCATGCCAATATCGTGCTTATATTATGCTAATATCATGCTCATATTATGCTTATGTGATGCTAATATCATGCAAACATCATGCCAAAATGATTCCAACATTAAGCCAACATGATACCAACATACTGCCAATACCATTCCAATATATGAGAGTGATTGGGTTCGATTGGGTTAGATCGGGTTGGATTGGATTGGCCTTAGTTTACGGTTGTATTAAGGATTTAATTAGATTGGATTGGATTAGTTCGGGTTGGATATGATAAGGAATTGGATTAGGTATCGAATCATATTGGATCGGACTAAATCGATTAGTTCGGATTTAAGATTGGATTTGGTCGGATTGGGTCGGATTGGTTCGGATTTGGTTAGATTGGGTTGGATGAATTAGCCTTGGTTAGAGGTTAGATTAAGGATTGGATTGTATTGGATCTGATTGGATCGGGTTAAATCTGATAAGGAGTTGGATTAGGGATCGATTCATATTGGATTGGGCTGAATGGATCGGATCGAATTGAAAATTGGATTTAGTTTGATTGGGTTAGATTGAGTTTGATTGGGTTTGATTAGGTTTGATTGCGTTAGATTAGGTTTGATTGAGTTGGATTGGGTTTGATTGGATTGGCCCTGGTTGGAGGTTATATTGAGGATTGGATTGGATTAGATTGGGTTTGATCTGATGTGGGATAGAATTGGATAGAATGGATTGGTTCAGGTTTAGGATTTAATTTAGTTGGATTAAGTTTGATTGGATTGAATTGGTCGGAGGTAGAATTGGAGACTGTATTTGATTGGATAGGAACAGATTGGACTAAGTTTGATCTGATAAGGAAGTGCATAAGGATTTGAATCATATTGAATTGGACTAGACTGATTGGTTCGGACCAAAGATTGAATTTGGTCGGATTCGGTTCGAATAGGTTTGATTAGGTTGGATTGGATCTGACTGGATTAATTTGGATCTGGTTAGGGTTCAGATGAGGGATTCAATCGTATTATATTGGGCTGGATAGATTAGTTCGGATTGAAAATTGTATTTGGTCGGATTGAGTTGGATTGGGTTTGATTGTATTGGCCTTGATAAGAGGTTAGATTGAGGTTTGGGTTTAATTAGATTGGGTTGGATCTGATAAGTGATTGGATTAGTGATTGTATAGTATCAGATTAGAGTGAATCGATCGGTTTGGATTAAAGATTGGATACTGTCGGATCGGGTTAGAAAGAGTTGGATTAGGATTGATTGGGTTGGATTGGGTTGATTCGGATTGGGTTGATTCGGATTGGCTTTGTTTGGAGGTTTGGTTGCGGATTAGATTAGTTTGGTTCGGATTAGATTGGATTGGATATGATTAGGGATCAGATTGAAGATTATATAGTATCGGATTAGACTGAATGGATTAGTTTGTATTAAAGATTGTATTTAGTCGGAATGGGTTGGATCTGATAAGAGATTGGATTATGGATCGAATCATATTGGATTGAACTTAATGGATTGGATAGGTTCGAAGATTAGATTTGGTCGGATTCATTTAATCAATGCGACGAATCTAAATCTAAATCCGAACCAATCTACCTTATCCAATTTTATCCCTTATCAGATCTAACCTAATCTAATCCGATCCTATCCAATCCAATCCAATCCTCAATCCAACCTCCAGCCAAGGCCAACTCAATCCAACCCAATCAAATCTAATCAAACCCAATCGAACCCAATCAAACTGTGGAGGTCAAGATGTAAGGTAGCTCACAAACGACACCAAAATTTAACAGAATACTTTTTATTATTTTTAACTCTGAGTTTTACAAGTAAGTGGTCAAGTTTCGCGCGCAGACTCCATGTGTTTCTTAGCCAAACTTACCACTCGTTTTTATACAGTTTTAGTGGAAAATTCTGGAAGCTTAGTTTTCGAGATAAGATGATGAAATCCATTTGAAAAATAGTTAAGAAATATATAATTTCCGTAGTATTATAGTTCTGTACAATTAGAAAGATAATGTTTCATATAATGCGAAGATTTAGCATATTACCTCGCAAACGAATCAGAAACAAATGAACTGCTCAGACATCTATGTCCGATTCACATTATGTCGATTGCAAAATGAGCTTGAAATCTAGCTCATTAATGAAAGAATAATGGATACAATGATAAAAACCAATTGTACAATAAATCGGGTCGTATAAATAAATCAACGAATAAATCTTTCTTTTTTTTGAAACTTTGTAAAAATTATGTGATTTTATAAAGTCGCTACAGTAGCCCCCCCCCCCCCGCTAGTAACGGAATGGGTATGAAAGTCTTCGTGGAAATCTAACTTTTCTTCCGGAACGGGTTGTCCTTTCCAGGTTGGCCTGTGGATTGGATGAACGATGGTTGAGTTCCTTTTCAGCTTCAGGTGTTGACTGAGTGTTACTTGTCACGACTACTGGATTGTTCTGAGTCGTGTCGAGGTTGACTGAGTGCTTTTTTACCGGTTCACCAGTTGAGTCTTCGGTGATTAGAAAAACTGGTTTAAGTCGGTCAATGCTGACTGTTCCTTTCTTGCCTTTGATGAGTATGTCGAAAGTCTTGGTGTTGCGGTTGAGTACTGGAAAGGGTCCGTCGTAAGGCATTCGCAATGGTTTCTTTGGGCCATCGTGTCGTACCCAGACTGCTTCCGATGTGGCAAGATCTTTAAAAACAAAATGTTTATTCTTGCCATGTCGTGATCCTTCCACAGGTCTTAATTCTTCGAACTGGCGTCGAAGTTCTTTGACGTACTCTCCAACTTCATCGAGGTTTGTCGCTCCGGGTTTTGGTGCTAAAAATTTTCCAGGAAGGCAAAGGTTTTCTCCATAAACCAGTTCCGCAGATGTCGCTTTGAGATCCTCTCGCCAAGCTGCTCGCAGGCCGAGGAGCACGGTGGGCAGTGTTTCAGTCCAGGAGTCGTTCTGATGACATTTTATAGCTGCCTTGAGTTGTCTGTGTATTCTTTCCACCATACCATTGGCCGCTGAATGGTAAGCTGTCGTTCGGATATGATTTGCACCTGTCAAGTAACATAAATGCTTGAATAGGTGGGATTCGAACTGTCGGCCTTGGTCAGTGATGATTTTTAATGGAACTCCAAACCGGGAAATCTAGCTAGTATACAAGGCTCGTGCAACTGTGACTGCTTCCTGGTCTTGTAAGGGTATTGCCTCAGGCCATCGAGTAAAACGGTCTATGCACGTGAGACAGTATCTGAAACCTTGTGAATATGGCATGATTATGATATCAATATGAATGTGTTCGAACCTTGTTGAGGGTTGAGTAAACGAGCCAAGAGGGGCTGATACATAGCGTGTAATTTTGGTTTGCTGACACTCCATGCAGCTGCGTGCCCAGAGTCGACAATCGATATTAATTGATGGCCAGATAAAACTTTGTTTCACTAGTTGCGCTGTTGTGTTGATGCAAGGGTGCGATAGTCGGTGCATAATGTCGAAAGCTGTTTTCCTGAAGGGTTTTGTGACGAAGGGACGTGCTGTTGTTGTAGATGTGTCGCAAAAAATGGCTACGCTTGTATCTGGTAGAATAACCTGTTTGAGTTGCAAGGATGTTCCTCCACGTAGAAGTTCCTCCAGTTCCTTGTCACCCTCCTGCGATTTTGCAAGATCCTCGTAATTTAAAAGTGGTGACAGTGCTTCCACCCTGGAAAGTGCATCTGCGACGATGTTTTCTTTACCTGCAATATGTCTGATATCAGTTGTTAATTGAGAAATAAAATCCAAGTGTCGAAACTGGCGTGGAGAACATTTATCGAGTTTTTGTTGGAACGCAAAAATAATAGGTTTATAGTCAGTGTAAATGACGACTTCTCTGGCTTCGACCATATGACGAAAATGTTTTATCGCCAGGTAAATTGCCAACAGTTCGCGGTCGTAGGCTCCATATTTGGTTTCAGCTGGAGAGAGTTTCTTTGAAAAGAATGCCAACGGTTCTCAGTCACTACCATTTTTCTGTTGTAATACTGCTCCAACTGCAGTGTCCGAGGCATCGCTAGTGATTGCTAACGGAACATCGAACTTGGGATGAGCAAAGAGCGTTGCTTAAGTCAAACTCGTCTTACACTCCTCAAAGGCTCTGCTTGCTTCAGGTGTCCAATTTACAGGTGCCTTTCCTTTCAGGTTGTTGGTCAAGAGGTTGTTCAGGGGTGCTTGGATTTCCGCTGCCTTGGATATGAAACGACGATAGAAGTTTACAATGCCCAAAAACCTTCTGAGTGCCTTTGCTGTTGTTGGTTGTTCCAGGTTTGCAACTCCCACTACTCTGCCTGGTAAGGGGCATGTGCCCTTGTCCGAAATGAGAAAGCCTAGGAATCTAATCTCCGATTGAGCGAAGATACATTTTGCCGGATTGATGACAATGGAATATTTCTGGAATAGTTCAAAGATTATTCGGAGATGTTCGATATGCTCTTCTTCTGTCTCCGAGGCTATTAGTAGGTCATCAATGTAAGCATAAACAAACTCAAGTCCTCTACAATATTCATCGATGAAACGTTAAAATGTTTGTGCGGCATTTCGTAGGCTAAACGACATAAATGGAAATTCGAACAAACCAAACGGTGTTGTAATCGCTGTTTTAGGGATGTCCTCTTCGGTGACAGGAATTTGATTGCATGCGCGTACCAGATCAATTTTGGAAAATATCTTTTTACCTTGTAGAGCGCTTGCAAAATCGTGGATGTGTCGGACAGGGTATCGGTCCGGGATGGTCTTAGCATTGAGCGCGCGATAATCACCACATGGTCTCCATGCATCTGTCTCACCCTTGGGAACAAGGTGTAATGGAGATGACCATGGACTTTTAGAAGGACGGGCGATTCCTAGTCGGAGCGTGGCCTCGAATTCCTTCTTCGCTGTCGACAGTTTCTCAGGGGCCAGGCGACGAGGTTTGGAGCCAATTGCAGGTCCTGGTGTGGTCTGAATATGATGTTTGGTCGTGTGTCTGATTTCTGTCATCTGACCGCTTGGGCGGTTTATTTCTGGAAATTCTAACAAAAGTTGATGATATTTCGTGTCTCCACCAACAGTTTTGATCGATGCAACATTACATTGTGTTATTTTTCCGGGCGCCGTTAATTGTGTAAGTCCGTCCAGTAGACGTTGGTTACGCGCATCCACCAGCAAGTCATAATGACCTAAAAAATCTATGCCAACTATAGGTTTAGAAATATCTACCACCACAAACCTCCAGTGAAAATCGCGACGTAGTCTAAAATCAAGAAAAAGTTTTAATGTTCCATACGTCTTGATCGCTGTACCGTTGGCGGCTGATAGCATGTAGTTAGATTCTTTGGCCGGTCCGTGAAGCAAACGGTGGGGAAATACACATAAATCAGCACCTGTGTCGATGAGGAATTGGAGGTTAGAGTGCCTGTCAGTGATGAAAAGGCGGCGCGAGGAGGGGCGCGAATCACTTGCCGCTTCTAGTGATCGCCCGGGTCGTTTCCCGAACGAAACGAGCAAGGTTGATCACATTTTTTGGCATCAAGCCCGAACCGCCAGTGGTACCAACAGTATTCTTTTGTTTCCTTTTGATTTCCCCCTTGTCGCGTTTGTGATGGTTGACGGGATCGGAAACTTGCTGGACGGCGTTCTCGGCTGCGCTCCCGGCCACGCTCTCGTGACCGTGAGTGCCTGTCCTCGGAAATAGCTGACACTTCGCGGCGGATTGTCGAAATCAGTTCATCTCTCAGAGAAATGGCCATTTGAGCAAATTTTATGTTTAAATCCATGGAGGGTTCTGGTTTCATCGTTTCAGCAATTTGAAAAGTTTCAGGTTTCGTGTAACTCACTATTGCATCAGCGAGGTCCGCAGCTTCATCTAACGGGGTTGATTTTTGTGTTGCGAGAATAGCACGTACGTTTGCGGGCAGGCGCGCGATCCATAAAGAGCGTAAAATATTATCAGAAACCAGAGATCCTCCGAGAGAACAAAGGTGTCTGAGAAATTGTGACGGTTTTCTATCTCCTATGTCCTCTCTTTCTAAAAGTTTTTGAGTTTTTTCTTCTTGAGTCGCTCTGAAATGTTTAATTATTTGTGTTTTTCATCGTTGGTACATTTCTTCAGTTGGAGGGTTGAGGATAATGTCTCGAATTTCTGCTTGGTATTTTGGGGCCAGTACCCCGATTACCCGATTAAATTTTTCATCATCTGAACTTACATGCTCCAATGTAAAACAGCGTTCGACGATTCCAAACCATAACTCAGGGTCATGTGCATTGAATTCGGGTAGTTAACTTGATAGCTTGCTGTTTGATGCAGTCGCCTGTTGAGAATCGGTGGTTCCAACTATCGTGTCCAACAGCCGTCTATGTTCTTCGGCCTGCTTATCCAACCATGCTTCTTGTTGGTTGTGTAGTTTTAGGAGTTGTTAGTAATCGTATATTTTGTGGCGCTCCTGCTGGGCTTGTTGTAAGCTTTCGTTAACCTCATCCGGTTTCATCTTGAATCACGTCGGGGTCACCAGTTGTGGAGGGCGAGATGTAAGGTAGCTCACAAACGACACCAAAATTTAACAGAATACTTTTTATTATTTTTGACTCCGAGTTTTACAAGTAAGTGGTCAAGTTTCGCGCGCAGACTCCATGTGTTTCTTAGCCAAACTTACCACTCGTTTTTATACAGTTTTAGTGGAAAATTCTGGAAGCTTAGTTTTCGAGATAAGATGATGAAATCCATTTGAAAAATAGTTAAGAAATATATAATTTCCGTAGTATTATAGTTCTGTACAATTAGAAAGATAATGTTTCATATAATGCGAAGATTTAGCATATTACCTCGCAAACGAATCAGAAACAAATGAACTGCTCAGACATCTATGTCCGATTCACATTATGTCGATTGCAAAATGAGCTTGAAATCTAGCTCATTAATGAAAGAATAATGGATACAATGATAAAAACCAATTGTACAATAAATCGGGTCGTATAAATAAATCAACGAATAAATCTTTCTTTTTTTTTTGAAACTTTGTGAAAATTATGTGATTTTATAAAGTCACTACAAAACAAAATCCAACCCCATCAAACCGAATCCGACAAAATGCAATCTTAATCCGAATCAATCAATCCAGTCTAATTCAATATGATTCGATTACTTATTCATTTATACAGTTATCCATCATTACACTTATCCATTATATAGATATAATGTTAGTTGAATGCCAATATCATGCCAATATTATATCATTATCATGCTTATATGATGCTAATATGGTGTTAATATAATGCTAATATAGAGCCAATGACAAGCTTATATTATGCCAATATCATGCTAATGTCGTTCCAATGTCATGCTCTAATTATGCCGATATGATGCGAATATAATACCAATATGATGCCAATATAATGCCCATCAAACCCAATTTAACTGAATCAAACCGAATCCGACCTGATCCAATTTTAAGTCGAACCAATCGATCCAGTCTCATCAAATATAATTCAATTCCTTAATTACTTCCTTGTCAGATCTTTCCAAATTCAATCAGTTTCTACACTGGGAAAAAAAATCCTGTCATGTTGACCGGAAAACCCCGCTGCGTTAACAGGAAGGGGTACCGATGAGTTTACAAGGTTGCATTAGCGCGGTTGCGATGTTAATGCAGCGTTGCCAACTCACGTGAATCCAGCCGTACGGTCCCCTGTCGATTTAACAGGGTGCACAACGCTGAAATGCCGTGAAAACTTATAATAAGTATATCTATATATAGCTGTATCTAATTATCTAGATAATTAAATATAGATAAGAAGACGACGCGCATACTATGTTGGCAGTACCGGCTCTGCAGCACTGCAAATCCCTGTTCATTCAACAGGGGAGCAACGTTGCGTTAACAGGGAATTGTCAACAGTGCTCCTCCCTGTTAGAGCAACAGGGTTTCTTTATTATTATTATTTTTACTAAATAATGAATTAGATTGGTTTGGATTGGATTTAGTTTGATTTGGAGTGGGATAAAATTAGAAAATGAACCATACTGGATTGGATTTGATTGGATTGAATTGAATCTGATCGGATTAGCTTGGATCTGATAAGGGATTGGATTAGGAATTGAATCATATTGGATGGGACTAGATGGATTGGTTCGAAAGTAGGATTAGATTTGGTCAGATTGGGTTGGATTGGATTGGCCTTGGTTGGTAGTTAGCTTGCGAATTTATTTGGATTGGAACAGATTAGTTTATATTGAATTCCATTCGATTCGATCAATTAGGGAATTTGATTGGATTGGTTTAGATCAGATTGGGTTCGATTAGGTTAAATCGGGTTGAATTCGATTATATTGAGTCTAATTGGGTTATGAAGGGGTTATATTGGGGATTAAGAAAATTTTTTATCTTTGGGTTCATTTAAATTGGATTGAATTAGGTTGGATTAGATTACATTGGATTACATTTAATTGGATTGTGTTAGAGGCTTTTGGGTTTTATTCGTACTCACACGTTCCAACTGTTCCACCTGTTCGGAACAAGTAAAATTTTGTGCATCGAGAACGTCCATCCGTTCTCACCAGCTCCCACCCGTTCCTTCTTTTTCTCGTCTATTCTTAACCGTTCCTGCCGGTTTCCGCCCAAAAACAACCCGTTCCTACAGTTTTGGGTGTGAATTGCTTAGAACAGGTGGACGTTTTCGAAATTTTACCTGTTCCGAACGGTCGGAACGTATCAGTACAAATAGCAAGAATAGTGTTTATTTGTTCTCAACCGTTTCATCCGTTCCACCTGTTTGGAATGAGTAAAATTTTTTGCATCAAGAACGTTCATCCGTTCTCACCCGTTCCCACCCGTTCCTTATTTTTCTCGTCTATTTTCACCCGTTCCCGCCCGTTTTCGCCTAATAACAACCCGTTTCCACCGTTTTGGGTGTGAACGGGTGGGAACGAGTGGATGTTCTCGATGGACAAGATTTTACCTATTCCGAACGGGTCTAACAGGTGAGTACAAATAGACACGAATAGTGTCTATTCGCACTCACCCTTTCGACCCGTTCCGACTGTTCAAAACGGGTAAAATTTTTTGAATCAAAAACGTCCACCCGTTCACGCCCGTTCTTACCCTTTCATGCTTTTTCTTGTCTATTCTCACCCGTTCCCGCCCGTTTTCGCCCGAAAACAACCCGTTTCCACCGTTTCAGGTAAGAACGGGTCGATGTTATCGGAGTACAAAATTTAACTCATTCCGAACGGGTGAAACTGGTGAGTACAAATAGACACAAATAGTGTCTGTTCGTACTCACCCGTTCCACTTGATCAGAACAGGGAAAATTTTGTGCATCGAGAACATCCCGTTTTCACCCGTTCTTACCCTTTCTTGCTTTTTCTCGTATATTCTCACCCGTTTCCGCCGGTTTTCGCCCAAAACCAACATATTTTCGCCGTTTTGGGTGGGAACGAGTGGGAACGGCTACACGTTCTCGATGCACAAAATTTTACTTGTTCCGAACAGGTGAAACGCGTGAGTGCAAATAAACACGAATCGTGTCAATTCGTACCCACCCGTTTCACCCTGTCAACCCGTTTGGAACAGCTTAAATTTTGATCTTCAGGAATGTCCACCCGTTCTTACCTATTCCTGCCCTTTCTCGACCGTTCCCACCCGTTTTCGCCCAAAAACAGCCTGTTCCAACCGTTTTAGGTGGGAACGGGTGAGGACGGGTGGACGTTCTCAATGCACAAAATTTCACCCGTTCCAAACGGGTGGAACAGGTGGAACGGGTAAGTGCAAATAGACACAAATATTTTCCATCCGTACTCACCCGTCAAACCCTTTCGGAACGGGTAAAATTTCGTGCATCGAGAACGTCCATCCGTTCTTAACTGTCCCCACCTGGTCCTTCTTTTTCTCGTCTATTTTTATACATTCCTCTCCGTTCTCGCCCAAAAAAAACCCGTTCCCACCGTTTTATATGGAAACAGGTGTGAAATGGGGGATGTTCTCGATGCACAAAATTTTACCTTTTCCGAACGAGTAGAACAGGTGAGTACAAATAAACACAAATATTGTCTGTTCGTACCCTTTCGTTCCACCTGTTCCACCCATTCGGAACGAGTAAAATTTTGGGCATCGACAACGTCCACCCGTTCCCACCCATTGCTGCCCTTTCTCGTCTTCTAATATGTTCCTGCCGTTTTCGCCCAAGAACAACCCGTTCCCACCGTTTTGGGTGGGAACGGGTGGGAACAGGTGGACGTTCTCGATGCATAAAATTTTACCTGTTCCGAACGGGTATAATGAGTAAAATTTTGTGCATCGAGAATGTCCGCCCGTTCCTGCGCTATCTTGTCTATTCTTACCCATTCCTGCCCGTGTTCGCCCAAAAACAACCCGTTTCCACCGTTTTGGGTGGGAACAAGTGGGAATAAGTGTCGTTCTCGGTGCAGAAAATTTTACCTGTTCTGTACGGCTGGAACGGGTGAGTACAAATAGACACGAATAGTGCCCGTTCGTACTCACCCGTTCCACCCGTTTGAAACGGTTAATATTTTGTTCATCGAGAACGTCCATCCGTTCCCACCCGTTTCTGCCCTTTTTCGACCGTTCCCGCCTGTTCTCATCCAAAAACAACCCTTTTCCACTGTTTAGGGTGAAAATGGGTGGGAACGTTAGACCTCCTGTTTGCACAAGCTTTTACCTGTTCCGAACGGGTTGATCTGGTGAGAACAACTAGACACGAATAGTGTCTATTCGTACTCACCCGTTTCATCTGTTCCACCCGTTCGAACCGAGTTTAATTTTGTGCATCGAGAACGTCTACCCGTTCCTGCCCTTCCTCGTTTGTTCTCACCCGTTCCTGCCTAATTCCGCCCAGTAACAACCCGTTCCCACCGTTTTAGGTATGAACAAGTAAGAAAAGGTAGACGTTCTCGATGCACGAAGTTTTATCCGTTCCAAACAGGTGGAGCGAGTGAAACAGGTGGGTGAAAATAGACACAAATATTCTTTATTCGTACTCACCTGGTCCACCCGTTCCTACCTGTTCATGCCATTTTTCGTCCGTTCTCCATACCATTTTTACCAGTTTCAAATTCGATCAATTTCTAACATGATAATAAATTAAATAATAATGAAATTCCTAGGTTTGCCCGAATGGGTGGAACGGTCGGGTACAAATAGACGTCGACACGTTCCCACCCGTTTCTACCTTTTCTTGTTCGATTTCTCCTGTTCTCGCCCCGGTCATACCGTTCTCACATGTTTCAAATTCGGTAAATTTCTAAAATGATAATAAAATAAATAATGATAAAATTGGTAGGTTTACCGGAACAGGTGGAACGGGTAAGTACAAAAGGACGTGCACCCGTTCCTACCCGTTCCTACCTTTCCTCGTTAGTTTCCACATGTTCTCGCCCTCTTTATACCGTTCTCACCCGCTTCAAATTTAGTAAATTCCTAAAATGATAATTAAATAAGTAATAATAAAATTCATAGGTTTGCCCGAACGGCTAGAACACATGAGTAGGAATAGACATCCACCTGCTCCCACCCGTTCCTACATTTTTTCGTTCGTTCTTACCCGTTTTCGCCCAAAAACAACCCGTTTCCACCCGTTCTCGCTCCGCCCAAAAGCAATCCGTTCTCACAGTTTTTATTAGGATCGCAAAGAAACAGATGGACGTTCTCGATGCACGAAATTTCACCCATTCCGAACGGGTGAAACAGGTAAAATTTTGTGCATTGAGAAGTTCCATCCGTTCCCACTCGTTCCTGCCCTTTCTCACACGTTCCCACCTGTTTTCTACCAAAAGCAACCCATTCCCACCGTTTTGGCGGGGAACGGGCGGGAACAGGTGAACGTTCTCGATTGACAAAATTTTACCTGTTCTGAACGGATGAAACAGGCGACATTTTGTTCGCCGCGAACGTCCACCCGTTTACACAAGTTCCTAGTCGTTCCCGCCCCTTTTCTCCTAAAAGCAACCCGTTCATACCGTTTTGGATGGAACGGGTGATAACGGGTGTACGTTTTCGATGCACAAAATTCTACTCGTTCCGAACGGGTGGAACGAGTAAAATTTTGTGCTTAGATAATGTCTACCCGTTCCCTTCCGTTCCCACTTGTTCCCACCCGTTTTCTCCCAAAAGCAACCCGTTCCCACAATTTTGGTTGGGAACGGGTAGGAACAGTGGCCGTTCTCGATGCACAAAATTTTACCTGTTCTAAACGGTGGAACATGAAAATTTTTCGCATTCAGAACGTCCACACGTTTGCACATGTCCCCACCCGTTCTTGCTCTTTCTCCCACATTCTCGCCCGTTTTCTCCCAAAAGCAACCTGTTCAAACGGTGTTGGGTGAGAACGGGCGAGAACGGGTGGACGTTCTCGATGAACAAAATTTCACCTGTTCCTAACGGGTGGAACAGTTAAAATTTTGTGTATCGAGAACGTCCGACCGTTCATACCCGTCCTCGTTCGTTCCTGCCCTTTCTCAACCGTTCCCGCCTGTTTTCTCCTAAAAGCAACCCGTTTTCACAGTTCTAATTAGGATCGCAAAGGAACAGGTGGACGTTCTTGATGCACAAAAGTTTACCCATTCCGAACGGGTGAAACAGGTAAAATTTTGTGCATCGAAATCGTCCACCCGTTACTGCTCTTTCTCACACGTTCCCGTCCGTTTTCTCACAAAAGCAACCTTTTCCTACCGTTTTGGATAAGAACGGGTGGAAACCGGTGGACGTTTTCGATGCTCAAAATTTTACCGATTTCGAACGGGTGAAACAGGTAAAATTTTGTGTATCAAGAGCGTCCACCCGTTCTTACACGTTTCCAGTCGTTACCGCCCCATTTATCCCAAAATCAACCCGTTTCTACCGTTTTAGATGGAACGGGTAAAATTTTGTGTATCGAGAACGTCTACCCGTTTCCAACTGTCCCCAACCGTTCTCGCCTTTTTTCTCCCAAAAGCAACCCGTTTCCACAGTTTTGGTTGGGAACGAGTAGGAACGGGTGGACGTTTTCGATGCACTAAATTTTACCCGTTCCGAACAGGTGAAACGGCTATAATTATGTGCATCGAAAACTTCCACCCGTTCCCACCTGTTCCTAACCGTTTCTGCCATTTCTCAACCGTTCCCTATCGTTTTCTCCCAAAATCAACCCGTACTCACAGTTTTGGTTGGGAACAGGTAGGAACGAGTGGCTGTTCTCGATGCACAAAATTTCACATATTCCGAACGGGTAGAACAGGTAAATTTTTGTGCATCGAGAACGTTCACCCGTTCCCACTCGTTTTTTCTCTTCCTCGCACGTTCTCACCCGTTTTCTCCCAAAAGCAACCCGTTCCCATCTTTTTGGGTTAGAACGGATAAGAACAGGTGGACGTTCCCGGTGAACAAAATTTCACTTGTTCCGAATGAGTGAAACAGGTAACATTTTGTGCATCGAGAACATCCACCCGTTCTTACCGGTTTCCGCCCATTTTCTCCCAAAAGCAACCCATTCTAACCGTGTTGGGTGGGAACGGGTGAGAACGGGTGGACGTTCTCGATGCACAAAATGTTACCCGTTCCGAACGGGTGGAACGGGTAAAACATTGTGCATCGAAATCGTCCTCCGGTTCCTATCTGTTCCTACCCGTTCCTTACCTTTCCCACCCGTTCCTGCCTGTTTTCTCCCAAAAGCAACCCGTTCTCATAGTTTCTGTTGGGAACGGGTAGGAACGGGTGGCCGTTCTCGATGCACAAAATTTTACCCATTGCGAACGGGTGAAACAGATAAAATTTCGTGCACGAGAACGTACACCCGTTCCCACTTGTTCCCACCCGTTCCACCCGTTTCTTCTCTTTCTTACACGTCCCCGTCCGTTTTCTCCCAAAAGCACCCCGTTCCAACCGTTTTGTGTGGGAACGGGTAGGAACGGGTGGCCGTTCTCGATGCACAAAATTTTACCCGTTTCGAACGGGTGGAACAGGTTAAATTTTGTGCATCGAGAACGTCCCCCCGAATCGAGAATGTTAACATTTTCTTACCCATTCTCACCAGTTTCTGCTCTTTCTCACACGTTCCCGCCTGTTTTCTCTATGAAGCAACCCTTTCCTGCCGTTTTGGGTGGCCACGGGTGGGAACAGGTGGACGTTCTCGATGCACGTAATTTAACTCACTCTGAACGGGTGATGCAGGTAAAATTTTGTGCATCGAGATGTTCTACCCGTTCCTTCCCGTTCTTGCCCTTTCTTATACGTTCCCACCCGTTTTCTCTCAAAAGCAACCCGTTCCCAGCGTATAAGCCGGGAACAGGCGGGAGCACGTGGACGCGCTTGATGCTCTCGATGAACTAAACTCTACCTGTTCTTAACAAGTGAAACAGGTAAAATTTTGTCCATCGAGAGCGTTTACCTGTTCCCACCCGTTCCTACCCGTTTCTGCTCTTTTTTGCCCATTCCCGCCTGTTTTCTCCCAAAAGCAACCCGCTTTCACTGGTTTGTTTAGGAACAGCTAGTGCAGAATCAACCAGAGTCAACACTGTCAATGCATAGCCCATTTTTTTTGCAGTGCCCTCTGAAATACTTTTTTTTCCTATGTGGGCTCTTGGACCGATTCGATCGATTTGATTTACAAGCTGCTGGGGGCCTATTCTTGAAAACTTACTCGTACGAGAAAACGCGAAATTTGGGGTTTTTAAGCTTATTTTGTTGGTACGTACCAACAAAACAGGCCCAAAACCTCCAAATTTTCCTAGTTCTCGTACGAGAAAGTTTTCAAGAATAGGCCAGCCCTCTCCGACACAGTCAATTTGCGGATAGGGACAGATTTCACCGATAGGGCGGCGCTTGAAGCATGGAGGCTTCGGACTTCGGAGGCCTTCTCACGTGTACCCCTCTTTCCCCGTTCGCATCCCTTTCCCCGCTCCATAGTCGAGCATGGGTCGGAACGGGGGGCGCGGGAAATGCGGGGCTCAAGCGCAAGCAGCGCAAGTAACAACGGCAAATCGACGCAACGGACGGAAGTATGATCTGTTCTAAACGTTAAGGCTTACAAAAAAAGCGCTTAAAAGTGACTCAATTGATTTCCCCCTTCGCATTATTTCTTTATTGAAAATAATAAGTACATAAATGGAATAATGTGTTTGCCGATATTTTTCTGCGATCAAATTTTTTCGAATAAAACCGAATTTTCAACAAATTCTGAAATTTTCGCGATATTTTTTACGTTTAAGAAGATTTTAAGCAATATTGAGCTCCTAGCATAATTTATTGAACAATGTAACAAACTATATTATGGAACGTAGTCTGAATTTCATTGTATTTTCTTTTTTTTTCACGCCATGTATTGCCCTTGGTGACGGGGCTCCGAGAGAATTCCGAGAGACTTGCATATGCATTTCATAGTTTTTCAGGTCACTGATCATGAATCTGAGGTCAAATTTGGAAAATTATTTTGTTCAAACAATCTGTATTAACAAATTATAAAAAAATACTTACGAAGATGCATATGCTTTTCATGGTTTTTTATGTCACTGATCATGAATCTGAGGTCGAAATTACAAAATAATTTTGTTCAAACGATTTGTATTAACAAAATAATTTCGCAATTTAGACCTCAGATTCATGATCAGCGACCTAAAAAACCATGAAATGCATATGAGAGTTCCGAGAGTGGACTCTCGGACCCTCGCTACTAGGGCATGTCTAAACAAACTCGAATTCCATTTAGTTTCTTATATTAGAAGTTCTTGAAAAAATAGTTTTGTCTCGTTAATGCTTATATAAATCATTGCTTACCCCATTAGCCACAGAAGGTTCTATAAACGTTTAAAAAACGTTTTTAGAAAGGTTCTACAAACGATTCAGGAACCTTTTAAACGTTTATAGAACCCTGAAATGTCCGCCTATAAACTTTCGTAAAATCATTTCACAAACGTTTGAGAACATTTATAGAACGTTCATGAGAACCTTATTTGAACGATTTCATGCGTTCATGGAACGTATTTATGAAACGTGTATAGAACGTTTCTCGAAGTTTTAAAAACGTTTTACATAACTTTTTGATAACCTTACTTAACGAATTGTACATTTTCTTAAGAATATTTCTAGAACGTTCTAAATCGTTTCCCAGTGAACAAGAGGTTTCACTGTGAGCTCGCTATTTCCTCCCTAAATTGAGCTCACTGTGAGCTCACTGGGTAAGGCTTTTTTTAAATATGCAACGATTATTGAAAGTATATACTTCGATTACATTGTTTGCTATAGTTAAAATATATGATTCAACGGCTGAGAATAAAATTCAGACGATTAGAGACACATAGAGACAAATTATATAACAGTTTTGAATTTCTCTGGTTCTTGCCTTTCCGGTGTATTACACTATCAGCCGTTCAATAATTTAATTTACTTTTAGCAAAATCGGTAGAATTGAGAAAATTCCGCCCGAGTTCAAAAAACATTGCGAAACGACGTTGCGTTCGCGCTGATACGTATCATTATGCGTCATACTTAATGTATCAGTGCTAAACTTGTGAAATGGGAGAAAAAAGTAGACTTCCATCTGGTGGCCCTCGCAGTAAATACTGATGCGGCGTCAGATTTTTAAATATGTCGCGCTCAAATTTGAATATTTCGCGCCTTAATAGTATTTACTGTGCAAGCCACCAGATAGAGGTCTACTTTTTTTTTCTCATTTCACAAGTTTAGCGCTGATACATTAAGTATGACGCATAGTTTTTCGTATCAGCGCGAGCGCAACATTGTTTCGCAATGTTTTTTGAAATCGGGGCGAGTTTTCTGATTCCCATAGATTTTGTTGAAATTAAATTTAATTATAGAACGGCTGATAGAGTAATACACCGGAAGGGTAAGAGACGAGAAATGCAAAACTATATATATTTTGTCTCTGTGTGTCTCTACTCGTCCGAATTTTATACGTTCCATGAACGCATGAAATCTTTCATATTTAAGATTCTCATGGACGTTTTATAAATGTTCTCAAACGTTTGTGAAATGATTTCACGAACGTTTATAGGTGGACATTTCAGGGTTCTATAAACGTTTCATAAACGTTTAAAAGGTTCCTGAATCGTTTGTAGAACCTTTCTAAAAACGTTTTTTTAACGTTTATAGAACCTTCTGTGGCTAATGGGGTAATCGAAATATTTATTATATGGTCAAATGGTTTTCCAATAGCACAATTTTAGTAACTATATAAAAAATTTTGAGGCAATCTCGAGTTGAGTAATCATCAAAAAAAAATTATAAAAATTTTGCGAATGTTTGAAGAACGATCGAGTTATCGAATTTGTCAAAAAAATGATACTTGCTGCCTTAAGTGGAAAGTTTTGAACTAGAACTAGTTAAAACAAATATCATTTCATCACAAAGAAATTTTGCAATAGATTTTTTATTATTTCAATTTTTAAGTATCTAACAATCAGAACATTCAAAAATACAACGTACGTGAGTTAACACGGTCAACCCGGTCAACGCAGTTAACGTACGAAACGTACGAGTATACGAATACACAACAAGCGAAACAATCGACAATCGCAAGCGCTTTCCGCCACCCACGCTTCCCTCTGCTGCCTACCACGATTTCCCCTATTACCCCCGTTACCCCTACCGAAAAAAGCCTCCAAGCTCGACGCCCCATCTACCGGTTTAGTTCATTTCGTAAACGTGAAACTGTTTCTACAGCGGAATAGGGAGTCGGAGAGGGCTGGAATAGGCCCCCTGAACAACTTTTTGTTTCTGATCATGGTAGAATTAGAGAAGGTATGTTCTTGCGCATCTTCTTACTTTCTCGCACTGGTTCATCTCACTCCCTCTGCCCCCCAGCCGCCGCCATATTTGTTGTTTATTTACATTCGATCTATTATATCGCGCGCGAGTGTCATAAACTTCGTAGAAATGACGTTCGAAAAAAGTGAAAAAATGCCCGACCGCTCTGTGAAAAGTTGCAAAAATTTTTCAAAAAAGGGCCCGGGAGGAATCAGTTATTTTCGGTTCCCTAAGGATGAATATTTCCGCGGAATATGGGCCAAATTAACCGGACACACAGTGATTACTGTAAAAGATCGTAAGTATCGTTTTATTATTTTGTGTATTTATCGAGAAAAACTGAGGCGTTATTACTTTAAGAGTTATTTGATCTAGTTGTTCGTAGAACACTACTTTAAAGAATTGTTTTTTATGGGAGTTTTTTAGTTGCAGTTCGTATCTGCTCAATCCACTTTAGTGAGGATTGTTATGAGGAAGACTGGATAGCTCAAACTTACAATCTTCCAACGCCAAAAAAAAGATTGCTGAAATTCGATGCTACTTCAACCCTGTTTTTGCCAGACGATGGATTCAGTTTTCGGTAAGAATTCTTATAACATATTTTTGAAATAATATATTTTTTAATAAACCAAACATTCCAGGATGAAAAAAAACAAAACAAAACGAAATTTTTATTAAATCCGGGTTCCCCACGCACACGAATTTTTAATGATAGAAAAACGTATCTCAATTGAAAACGTACAGTTTTTTGAAAATTTATTTGAACTGGAACATATAAAAATTTCGTTATACTTTTGAACGAACAAAAATGTACTTTTTACAGTGAAAAAGAAGTGGAGCAAGAAAATAGCTACGAAGCGAATAACTTTGGTTGTGGAAAAAGTCCAGAAAATTCGAGGAGTCACAGAGAGGGAGAAAATTGTCGTGTCGGAGGTGTTGATTCCGAAAAGAGTCTGGAGGATTCCAGGAGAGAAATGATGGAAATAGAATTTCAGCAAGATGAGAACTGTACTACAGGTGCAGGTTTTGAAAATATGGAGAAAAATTTTCTTGAAACCTCCGCAATTGGCAAAAGGAATAATGGAACTGACAAGTAATTTGTTTTTCAGATAACACATTAAATCTTTACTATTTCCTGGATTTTTAGAACTGAGAAATTTTCTAAAATTACAATAGAATATTGGAATGTATTAAAATTCTTAAAGTAGTCTGTAACGTTTAAATCGGTAAAATTTTTGGAAAGTTTGAATTTTTATATTTTCATGATAATTTTACTAACATATTTACGATTTAACAATTTTAATGGTAATTCAGAAAATGCTTGACATTCGAATAATCCCCAAATTGTTTAAGACTGAGGTTGTCGGGAATTTTCAAAATTCTTGAAATTTTACGACATCTATAAACTTTGAAAATGTATAGTTCTATTAAATTTCTATTTTTTTCGTCGCTACTTTTCTTACATTTCAAGTATTTTTAATTTTTAGAAACTCGGAAAATGTTCAAAGTTAGTGCAATTCTCAAATCGTTCAAGACTACTATTTTGGTGAATTTCTAAAATATTCAGACACGCAAAAATTCAATTATTTCTTGTTAAATTGAATTTAAAAATTTTTTGTCGCGACTTTTCCTATATTTCAACAATTTCATGAGTTCCAGAAATTCCAAAAAAGCTCGTCATTTTCATAGTTGTTTTGAACGGATGTTTTTCGAGAATTTTCGAAATTCTGGAAAGTTTCAGACATCTGAAAATTAAAAAAAATTTTTCCTAGAGAATTCCATCAAATAAACGCAAATTTTTGATTAAAAAAACATCAAGTCAAATCATCGAGTTCGGATCGAATCAAAAATTCCAAACATATAATGTTCAAAATAATTGTGAGTAAACAAATTTCTAACATTTTTATAGAATTTCAAAATCTATTGAAATTTTCAATGTCTTCTTTTTGAAGTAGCCGAGATTTTCAAAACGTCAATCTTTCCAATTTTGCCAATTTTCTAACTTTAAGAAACTCATAGAATATATCAAATTTTCAAACTATTTAATCTTGACGATGGGAAAAATCAAGCTGAGAAGTAATTTTTTCATCAGATAACAAATTAAATTATGAAAAAGTATTTATGACAATAATATACTATGCATTATGTGATAACTACGTGTTCCCAGATCTAAGCGGTCGGAAAAAAAACTCAAGGCCCACGTACAAAGTCTGGAAAGCCTAAATTCCGGAAAACTGCAAAGAAATTAATAAGGAAAAAGGATATTGAAAGGTACTTATTGTGAATATCAGATACTATACTTTTATAAAATAATTTAATTAATGGATTTCTATGTATGAATGCTAACATGTTGACTGATATTATATTATGTGGTACCTTTTCTTGCAGAAAAAAACATCTACAGCGAGTCGCACTCTTGAAAGTAAAAATGAGATTGGCTGAAGCGAGACACAAAAATGATATGGAAATGAAGCAGAAGCAGTTAGAAGAAGCAGAGGAAAAGTTTCGTAAAGAGGAGTCTGAAAACATTGTATGGAAAAATGCGTTAGCAGAGACTCAGGAGAAATTGATTGAGTTAAAAGGCGCTATGAAACGGAGTATACCAAAGGAAGAAATCGTCGAGAAGTTGTCTCGTATGTTTACGCCCGGACAAATCAAAATGATTTTAGATCCGAATTTGACCAAAGTAATGTGGTCCGATGAAGATATTTCTGCTGCTATGTCTGCGAAAAGTTATAGCCATGCAGGATACGAGTACTGGAGATGCATACGGAATATCCCAATTCCTGCGCCGTCGACTCTGAGAAAAAAAGCCTCGTCGATCAGTTTTGAACCAGGGATTTTGCATTCAGTTTTTAATCACATGGGATTAAAACGCTCGTCAATAGAGTTCCGAGAAACATTGTGCGTCCTCTCATTTGATGAAGTTTACACCTCCCAACAAATAGACATCGATAAGAAACACGAACAAGTGAGTAGATGAACTAAGAGAGTACGAGCGCACCCCACTCCTACTCCCATTACGTTACCCTCCCCCTCCACTCGCAGGCTCCGCCTCCTCCCAACCCCGCGTCGGTAAGGTAGAGCGCCAAGATGGCGGCGGTAGGTAAAACAGGGGCATATCCTGGGTTGGTAATGAAGGGCGCGGTCGGGATTACCTCCCGCTGGTAATTCCTCATGCCGATAAAAAATTTTCTTGCTTTTTTTATAATTTTTTTGTGTTTGTTTTTTTTGTTTGTTTATTTGTTTGTTTTTTTTAGTTGGTTTTTTTGTTTGTTTTTTTGTTTGTTTTTTTTTTCAGTTTATTTCAGGTTTTGGATACATTTTTATATTTTATACATTCGTCAAATTACAATATTCATGTGAAGAATACATTTAAACATCATATGAAAATTCGCAAGCGTTGAATATTCCTCGGCTATAAGTGAACATGACCGGCTTCTCCGAGTGTGCAGATTCTTCAATTTTTCGCAGCGCAATTGGATCTTCTCGTAGACTCTTGGAGATCCTCTCTTGCAGAAAAATTTCGAATTCCGAATCCAGTGTGATGATATATTTCAGTCCGAATCTGGTTTGTACAGAATGAATTACAGTCACAGCATAGCTTCTGTTGACTTCTGAGTCGGATGCTTTCCGCAGTGGGAGATAACTCGCCGAAAGAGCTATTTGGTTGAGCTTTGTAAATACCATGTTGCTTGTTCAAAAATTTGCAGTCGTCTGTCGCTCCGGCGATTGATCCGCCGTTTTATAAGGATAGCAGTTACGTGAGCGATGACGTCATCACGACAAGTTTGAACACGTCGCCGGAAACGATTACGTCATCACATTTCTAAGTGATGATATCACGTTCAAACACGCTTTCGTTGACCTCGAATAAAAATGCGGAGAATTAATTTGATACTTTATTAACTTCGTAGACTAAACAATGACGTCATGACAAGTTCAAACACGTCGCCGGAAATGATTCACGTAAACAGGCTTAAACCTGCTTGAAAATTCTCGGAAATGATGACATCATCACATTCCCAGACAATGACGTCAAAATCTATTATTAGAATCGATCTTTTATTCATCTACAGTTAAACTTAAAAATACATTATAAAATAAATTGAACAATGATTTTTTTTTTTTTTTTGCAAGAGGCCCCACCCCGCCCCTTGCTGTGAGACTCAACCATCATGTTAGTCCCTCCATTTTTTATTTCCAAAAAAAATTACAATTTTTCTTGCTTACATTTATTACAATCTCTTATCATTGGAGCGATACCAACACAATCCTCATACATTGAATTCCAATGCTTCTCACATCGCTTACAACTAACAAATTCTTCATCATTTTGCAATTTCGATGGCAACTTTTCCCAAGTCTGAGCGATACATTTGTTCCGAAAGTAGAGTAAAAATTCTCGTGGAAGCGCAGCGATATCTTCGGAATCCAACTTGTGCAACCAGTCGGTGTATGAGAGTAGGGTAAAAGATCTCTTTATCGATGGAGAGTCCCCGAATTTTCCCATTAACCACATCCTGAGACGGCGGGCGTTTTCCGTGGCACAATGATGAGTAGATATGATTCGATGATATGAGTTGAATTCACACGCGGAGACGCGCAGCTTGTCGAGTGAAGGGCAACCCATTTCCAGCATGTCAATTATGACGGGGTTGGAGCGCAGATGATGTTTCAACCAGGTTTTCTTGTCATCACCTTTGACGAAAATAAAGCTAGCATCCTCGAGTTGATTGTTGAGCTCTTGGTTGAGTTCCTCGTAGGGCACATGTCTAGCATCCCACGATATCCCGTGGTAATTCTTTATCAACCATTTATTAGTTTTTTTCTGATGCGTAGACAGTTCACCCCAGCTGCACGGTGGTCCAAACAGTGTGGTAGTAACGACACCATCCATTTTCAGAACGGCAAGCTCCTTGATGATAAACTTGAATACATGGAAGCCCTGCATATCGACGACGTACTTCATCTTGATACACTGACGAGCTCTCGCATATCCACCTCCTTCTATCCCCACTATCACAAACTCTTCAATTTCACATACTTGACATCAGACTTTTTCTCATCCTTCTCTTTCTTATCCGACACGGGCTTATACTTGTCAGACAATTTATCTTTATTTAAAAGACAACGACGTTTATCGTTTGAATTATCCATTATTACTGAGTAGAGTAATGATTTTTATACTTGATTATACACGTAAACCTAACCTTATAGCATAGTATTTACAATCATACGTTTTTCAATTTTTCGACAACGCCGCTGATTGGTTGGTATTCTATGATACGATCATGTACAATGAGACAATATGCGGTAGTCGTAGCTGGGAAATTGGCGCCTGATTCAAACTCGAGACGAACATCAACTGGACCAGTGATCAAAGAATCATTTTGTTTAGAACAGTCGATTACAACAAGAGGTGCATTATCTTTAAATTGTTTTCTTGTTAACAATGGAGCATTTTTTCTGCCATAATACGATGATTGAAAATTCGCAAACATTTCATATAACGTTGCAAACTGATCTCGTTGAAAATCCATATTAAGATTCCCGTAAGGAAAACATTGTGAATTTAAATACAATTTTATATCACGCAAATTACACGTATCAAAATTGCTCATACTTCCAGTTCTCACATTTTTTCGTCCAACTTGGAATCCTACTATGACGTATCTTGGCTTTTCCAGTTGAGTCGTTGTTTTAACACTCCATACATGCTTTGTAGTTTGAGGTAAAAGTGGATACTCGTAAAGTTCCCAGCTTCGAAAACTCATGGCGATCGTTGGATCAGTAGCGATGTAATTCAGCATTCGAATTTTCTCCAAGACCGAAACTTTGACGTAGGGAATTAACCATTAAATTTTGTTGATGATTATCTTGTACTCTTCTTCGTTCGCAGCAAGCTGTGTGATTACGTTGACGTCGGTACTGGCTCGCAGAATGACGAGCTCATGTTTGGCCTCGTTGATAATCCTCAGCAAATCCAAAGATGAAATTCAGTGGAATGCAAATATCGTAATATCCATCGCCGTTATTTATACTTCTTGTGTCGTCAACGATCCATCCAGCATTTTCCATCATGTCCTCTTGAGTAGGAGTTTGTGCAATGTAGACCTTCATCGTTCTTGTGAGACCGACATTCTTTATTCTTTCGATCTCAACAGCATTCAGCTCATACCGCATTTCTTCAAACAAGTGGCAGATGCCATTGTTTACAATCGATGTATGTACAACGGGTGTCGCTCCATCGTTTTTCGTCAATCTTCCTTGTATATGCAGCGAACTTTTGCTGGGCAGCATATATGAATTTTGATTCTGGATACTGATGCGGATTTCATCGTTGTTGTTGAATGTTGATGAAGCGTATGGTTGGTGTGCGTGGACTTCGTATTGCACTACCGACTCGTCGAAGACGATCTTCTCCTCGATGGATAACATGGTATAAGACAAAGTAGCCAACAAATCTTCTTTGGATTCTCAGACCGAGGCTTTTCAGAAACTGGACGTTCTCGAGTGTGAGCTCTTTGAGAGGTTTGCGATGACTGATGATTTTTGGACATGTTGATGGACTTTTATACTCTCCGTAGACTATTCCCATTATTCACTTTTGACATGCAGTCTAATGGTGATAACTGCTCCTCGAAAATTAACAAGCTTATCTTCTTGATCAACAATACGGACCTGCAGATGATGTATTGCTTGTACGGTGATTGGCTGGTAAATGACGTGAGTTGGCACTTCAACGATCTTATATCCTGGTGGTACAACTGGAAAGAACTCGTGGATAGTGTGCACTTTCTTATCGTTTATATACGCTCCTGTAATGATGTTACACTCGACTCGTAAAGCGTTAACAGCAAAAATTCTTACAGGTGAATCAGACTTGTGTATAGTGTTTGCTTCAACGAGTCGTGGATTAAAGCCCAACAACTGACCAATAGAATTCTCAGGTCGAAAATCAATAATTTTATTGCATCGAATTTCGCTACGTAGTGTACTATTATTAGCTCGTAGACTAATCTCAGTACCTTGTGGAAGCTCTTCTTTTAGAAATCTTTCTATATCATCCAACTCGTAACTTCCTGAAGGTATTGTTATTATATCATTACCAACATAAATCTTATTCTTTTCCACATCAATGTTGGGAATTGAATTAAATGTTAAAAATTCTACCAGCCCCAAAAAGTATTTCTTTCGAGTTGAGAGTTCGATCGGGGGAAAATAATTTGCCTCTAAAACAGATGAATTTCCCGAGAGTGTAAGCGTCAATGAATCCGCCATGGCTGTCACTAGTAGACTGATGAATATTCACTCGCGATCAATGCTTTTATTCAGTAGAAATTCCAAGCACAGATGTCCACAGATAATCTCATTTATAGTCTTGATATTGATTATGATTATATTCGATTATGCTACCGACACCGAAGTAATCCACAAGTTCTCGATGTGGTTGTAGATTGCCAAAACTGTCGAAATATATGACTCGATTGCCGGACTTTCGATAAGCGACCCAATGCGTCCCAGATCCATTTTTAGAATCCAAATTGACAATGGAAGCTTCAGTTTTCTTTTTACTCTTCGGCAAATCATTTCTCATGTACACACCTCGGAAATGTGGTATTTGAAGAATTTTTACATATTTTAACAAATCCACATTGGTTAGTGGTCGGTTCGGTAGCTCTACACGTTTTTTAAATGGAGTCTCAAGCCAGCTCCATAAGTTTTCAAATATAATCCTTTTCCCACGCTGATTCATTCCATCTTGAGGTTATGTCGTTTTGATTATTGCAACTGACGTTTGGCGGCTCTAGCGTCGTTGATGGCTTTAGCGATACTAGCAGCGCCACCTGCCAATGCTCCTGTTGCACTAAGTCCCGCGAAGACAGGTAGTAAAAAGGCTGGTAAAATGCCACCAACAGACAGGTAGTACACGAGGTACTCGAACTTTTTTCTTTCCTCCAGCTTCTTTCACCGCTGCTCGTGCTGCTTTTAAAGTAGATTGTATAGAGCCAGTAGCTTTAGCAGCCATCTTCGCAGCATCAATGACTTTTCTCAATGGAATTTTCGTAGACTTTTTCTTGATGATCTTCTTCTCCTTTTTGATAGTCTTCAACCCCATTCCAAGTTTTACTTTGACTCCCATGATTCCGGCTACTGCAAGAGCAGCTGTTTTTTCTCCAATTTCAGAATCCTTAACAAATACACGTTCGATAGCTTTGTCAGTAAGGACTTTGTCAGCTTCGTGTCTCGCTGATAAATTTTCACGATTTTTCGAATATGCAATATCGTGCTCCCTACAGGCTGCGTCGAGTGGATTGATTCCACGATCCCCACGAGCTAACCTCTTGACGAGTTTAGTGCCTGGACCACAAAATTGATATCCAGGTATATGAAGTTCGACAGGGAGCTTGTTGATGATATTGTTGACAAGACCGTGCCCTATCACAGCCATTATCCATCTGAGCTCATGACTATAAATACGTCCTATTTATAGGTAATCGAGTTAGTCACACGCATAAAGTCATGGAGTTCAAATCGCAGAACATTAAACTGCCTGTCGCGAACTTTGACCTCGTAGCAAGTCCAGAAAAAAAAATAAAACGTCACGGTGTTCTATTGTAAAATACTCTACGTGCAATTATATGTGGACCCTCAAATTGTGGCAAGACTAATGCTTTGCTAACCCTCATTACACATCCAAATGGATTGAGATTCGAGAACGTCTACATTTATTCGAAATCCCTCGAGCAACCTAAATACAAGTACTTGAAAAAAATTGTGGAACCGATCAAAGGAATTGGATATTTTCCATACAACGACAACGAGCAAGTTGTTAGTGTGGATGAAGTCAAGCCGAATTCTGTGATGATCTTCGACGATGTGGCATGTGAAAAACAAAACAATATACGTGCATACTTTTGCATGGTACGTCATCGAAATGTAGACAATTTCTATCTCTGTCAGACTTATGCACGCATACCAAAACACTTGGTTCGAGATAATGCTAATATGCTTATACTGTTTCGACAAGACGACATGAACTTGAAACATATTTACGATGATCATGTAAACACTGATATGACTTTTGCACAGTTTCGAAATTTGTGTGCAATGTGTTGGAATGACAAATATGGCTTTATCGTGATCGACAAAGATAGTGAGATGGATCATGGACGATACCGGAAAGGATTTGACTGTTTCGCATCTATAAATTAAAGGGTCTCAACTGTGATAACCTCAGTATTACATGAACTTCAATCAAGGTGACACCATGCAGCGTAAAGATGTATTACATCATATCGTGCAGGCTAGTGAAGCCATTCGCCGAAAACATCGTCTGCTGAAACGTGGAAGAGCTGCTGTTGAGTCGTTGGTGCGAGAAGTGTTCAAGCCTATCATCGATCCAATCCAGTCATTGACCAAACGAGATGTGGAAATGAAAGAAATTAAAAAAGAAAAAGCTGAAGTAAAAGAAGGAGAACCAACGTTGGAAGAAGAAGATGAGCAACAAAGTGAAGATTTCGAGAGCTTCAATCAAACCATTGGTGATCAATCATTTGCACCAAGTATCGTCAGTTCACCAGATCCTGTTGACTCTCTGACGAAATATTTGAACATGTTGAAAAACAAGATTCAAAGAAAAAATCTTGACCTGCAGTATGGAGTACGATTGCTGGAAATTGGATTGCACATTGGAAACGCACCAATCAGTTTTGCAGAAAATACTGTTCATGTCAGTGCTGAGGAGTTTGAGAAAACATCAGGTCTTATAGAATTGCTGTTTAGGAAAATACCAAACAGTTCAATTATAAACAAAGTCGATGTGGAGAATTATAGAAAAATCATCCATCAAACTAGTGCCGACAGAAAATATTATCGACACAACGAGAGTCTACGTGGTAGTAGAGATTTTAAGTATCTCACATACATTGCTAATAATGAGAAAAAAGGTCAAGGAATGTTAAATATAGTACACCGAGAACGAAAAATAGACTATGTGCATTGGGATGACCCGAATGAACTTGTAGAACGTTTGCGACTTATTCTTGCATCTCAAGCTGCTGGCAACAACAGTCATACTAATGAAATAAATTCAATCATTGAAGAATTGAGAGAAGCTGATATTATATATTAGACGACTTGGAACATTTAGTCTCATTCACAGTCGAGACAATGGCGAGTTAGACGTTTTCGGAAAACATCTAATCAAGAATCAAAGAATACGTGGCCCTCCTGGTGTTGGATTCAAATTGACATCTGACGGTCATTATGATCTCCAGAATAAAAAATTGCTTAATGTTGCAAGGGGTGAGGTTGAAACAGATGCTTTTCTGGCTCCATCAAGATCAGACTGTTTCCCCCCTTATTCACCTGACCCCGAGATATTACCCCCTTTATCTCCAACTACGTCGGAGGGTTCGGATTTCGAGGAAGTCGAACCAGCCCCCCGACCTCATACTCCACCACCAGTACCCGCCGCCTTGCTCATTCCACCCTCTTCTATTACCTCACTCCCCGCTCCCCCGGAACCGTATATGCCCCCCGTGGTGACAGAAATCACATCTCCCCCCACCTACGTTCCCTCCAAAATCCGGAAAAAGAGGGGATCTAAGATACGACCCTACCGTGCGCCGACCGGAAAATCTTCGACTAAGTATTAATTCCTCTTTTACTGATTATCTTTCGCGATTAATTGTATTATTCCGTTAGTTTTGAAAAGGAATGGATGGATTATAAGTGGACTTGTAAGGGAATTGGGATATGGACATATATGTTTTCTATGAATAAATGATGTATTAACGAATTGAGATATTGTTTACTGTTTTTTTTTCTCCTCCCGCATCCTTGCTTGCGAATCCCTTGCCCGGGGTTGATACGGAGTTTTGAACTCCGCGCTCAATTTCGGTTGCCACGCTCCACTCCGGTGGTTCGTGACAAAATATTCAGAAGTTTCTAAAGTTACCATGAAACCTTTAAAATATAACATACATCGTTTGAGAAACGATTTTCTGATTGATCAGAATGCGCAATATGTACAGATTTACATTTTCAACATCAGTCGATATTTGAATTCCGAAGCGGGAATTGACCAATATGGCGTCGGCTGGGGGGATGCGCGAACTAAACAAAAACGCGTCCGCCTGAAGAACATACCTTCTCTAATTCTACCATGTTTCTAATCTATACGCATCCCTGAAACAATCACAAAAATCACAAACGTATTTGAAAATCTACGCGAAAAAACTTATAAACAGCTGTTAAATACATCAATGCAAATAAACATTACATACTACTTATAAACTTTGTATTATTTATCTTACCTATTAATAACTCTAAAAATTTATTTAAACATCATTAATTATAATCGCAGTGCTAGACAGTTTATTCTGCACTTTAAATCGCGTTGTTCTAAATAGTTCAACACTTGAAAATGTCAAAAAATAACGACGCAAGGATCGAAGAACAAAATTTTTGGAAATTTACAAAAATCGAAAACCAAGATTTCCTTTTGTTTGCGAATCAAGAAGACAAAACTTGGGAAATTTTGCTGACGAATTTGAGCCAGGTTTGGTTTGAAAAATTGACGGAAGAAATAATTTTGCGGAGATGCTCGGTAAGTTTGTTTTATAATTGTTCAAATTTGTAAATTTATAGTTGTAAATTTGCGATATGTTAATCAGAAAAGTAGTGTAAAATTCGTGCAAATTTCATTTATTGTGCAACAAACTACGGCAAATTCATAATTATTTTTCATCTATATTAGGTATAATCAATGCAAGGGTTTAGGAATAACATTTTTCTCTGAGGGCTAAATGAAGTAAAAATCGACGAATTTTCTTCGATGAGGAAAAACAAAAAGAGAAAATTTTCTCATATAAATATCAAGTGCAAAATAATATTTCAATTTTAAAATATTTTTTCAACAATAATTAAAAAATATTCGATTCGTTCTTCTTCTATTGAAAAATATAAAAAATTATACATAAAGTAATTGTGATTATGATACAAGTATACATAACTATTTTTTAATTATTATATATCATGGAGCGATCAATTAAAATTTTTTTTGAAATATTGAAGTTTGATTTTTAGAACTATATGTCATAATTATATTTATTATATTTATTTTAAGTACTTAGATTTTTACAAAATATAATTTTAATTATATATTTTTAATAATCATTATATTCTACAGTTGTGTCATTATTGCAACTTATAATTACACGTTGTTTATATGAAAACAGTGAATTCCCATTAGTATAGTTATATTCATGAATCAAATTTTTTATATTGGTCGTTACTGCTGTAATTATTATAAAGTACAATTTTTATTTCATTATTATAATTATTACTCTGTCTATAATTATTTGTAACTATTCTGTAATTGTTGTATGAGATAAAACTGATCAATCATTTTTTTTTATTGAAACATTATTTTGATCATATTATTTAATATTGTAATTTTTTATATCTTTTGTACATAATTTACTGATGCAGAATCATTAATATTATCTATTGATCATTTATAAAGTAGAAAAACCACAAGTTTAATACTTGTCTTTCAGAATTTCAACTCTTACAAGTATAAAAATTTAAAATAAAAAGAAAAATCTAAATCAAGTTGGAACCATCAACACATTTTTTATGTAAATTATTTTCATCAAAAGAAAATATTTGGAAAACTGTTTTGTCAATAGGAGCTCAATCCATCTTTAGATGTTGAGGCTTTCGATGTACACGAATTCATCAGCAAATTAATGAAAAACATACCGAATTACGCAACTTCCATATCCACAAACCGTATAGATTTATCAACGATGTTGCGTGGTGGTCTTTTCAAATTTTGCATCGATTTAAAAGAAGGCAATTGCCAGCAACTCTGGCAACAAGTCTTAATGAAATTGTGCCACTCAATCACAATCTTTCAATCCAAATTTGATGTCATGGCAAATTTACTGCGAAAAAAAGACATGGAAATCAAGGAATACAAAGCAGAAGGAGCCAAACTCATTCGAAGTATAATAAAATTTAAGTCCTTAAACAATGAAAATATTTCAATAATTTTGCACAGTTTTTTTTGCATTATGCGAAAAAAAACTATGCAAAGATAAATTTGAATTAGATTTATTACATCTGGAGCAACGTTTGCTTTTGTTTCACAGGAAACATAGAAACAAAACCTTTCGATCCCAGAATACTCGAGCAATCGTCTCAGACAACTCTACCGTCAGACATTGTTGAGATTATTGGAAATTTCATGAATTCGAATAAACCCCATGAATCAAAAATAAAAGATGAGATGAAGATCAAACAAGAAAGGTTTGTTTAAATAAATTGTGTAGGGTGTTTTATACAATCTTGTTTGGTTTCATGAAAATTATTCTTCAGAGACCAGGGACGTCGCATCGAAAATTTTCATAGAGGGGAGGTACATGTTGAAAGGGTCAATATGTATTTATTTCAATTAATCAATGAATATTTATTCTAGCGTTATCATACCTTAGAAATAAGTTTGCAAGCTTAAGTTTTATTTTATTTTTTATAATAAAAATAAAAACATAAATAAAATTTTGAACCCAAATTCTCATCCAATCATTCAATTTTCATTAGTAATGCGTCTGAAAAGTGCAAACAATAACTAAAATTGAGGCAAGTAAAATTTCTCATTTTAGCAAAACTCCTAGTTGCACAATAGGAAATTCAGTTCTAAAAAAGTCGATCAAAGATGAATCAAGTACTAAGGCTAGTAATTCCAACATGGAAAATTTCTTCAAAGGCGAAAGCAGTGAAAACATAACACGAATTGCTAGCACTTCGTCATCAGAATCAACGATTCCTGAGAAGAAAAGAAAATGTTAAACTTTAATCAATTATTCTTGTAATCAGTTTAGTTCGTGTGATTTTTTTTCCATCTGGAGCTTAAAGCACCAGATAGTTCCAAAAAAGAAGTGTGTTTACCAAAATCAATATAATTGCTTTTTGGCATAAAATCATTGTTGTATTTATGTTTGTTGAGTATAATGAAATAAAAAGACACAAGTAAACAACTTCCTTTATCACAACAATGTTCAACATGATCATCAAATACATTTCTTTCAAATAATCTATAATTAATACTTGGAAGTTTTTCACAGTCTTTCGCAATTGGTGTCTCATAGGCACTTGCTAAAATTATCGACTTTACTTGATAACAGTCGTGTTTCATCAAAACGGCGAGTTGTTGAAAAACGAAAGTACAAACAGATGACTTTAAAAAAACGTCTTGCAGAAACCATAAAAAGGAACAGTAACCCATCATCTTGCGAACAAGTCAACTTTCATTTGAGATGAAAAACTTTGGGGCGAGCAAGCTACTGTATTCTACCTGTTTTCATCATCTATTTACATCGTCTATATTTGCTATACATGCAATATATTGCCAATACTGAATAGAGTTTAACAACGTCGTCTCAAAGAAAAATCTCATAGCACTTCAGTCGCGTCGTTGGCGCTATATTACGTATACCTACATCACACTTGGGAAAGAAATTTTACACTTCCTTCTATTCTTTACTCTCTTTGTACTAAAATCAACTATTTGCTAACTCTAACTGTAAGGAAATGTAATGTTGCATTTTTGGAAACAGTGGAAAGGTATCTATGCAATTTTTGCCTACATCAACAGTCTTGACTGGAAAATGCAAAAAACAGGGAAAAATGGTCAGAGACACTCAAATGGTCGATTTTCTAGAAACTGGAAACTTCAAAATTTGGACCAAGATTTTCTTCAACAAGTTTTTTGATCTTCAACGACATTTACTTTGTAGTATAATTTACACTGTAACAATTCTTTTTAAGATTTTTTTTTTCATAGGTGTAAAATGTGAGTAAGATTTGGTTAGGTTCTGCCATTTTCGTTTTTAGGTAAATATTGTTACAAAAGTGCACAGATGCACAATCCTAATACTATAAAAACAATACTGCAAAAAAGGTCTCTTTTCAAGTCGGGCTTGCATAAATCAATGCCCGGCAGATTACTCGAATGCGACGAAGCTCTTTGTCTGAGGCACCACAGTGGTATGCAAACGTGTAAAATGTCCGGAATCATGAAACCGAAATCTCTGATAATCTGTGGAAAAAGAGAATAATAAATAATATATAGCAGTAGTGGATTAACAAATTTTATTCTGAAACTTATGGTATATTATCAGAGTACTACAGATTTTCACTGATGGAAAAATTGAATTTGTAGACAATTTTAATTTAAGAATTCAGACTTATTGTTAGACAAGTGAAGAGAAAGATATAATATATGTATTGCAAAGTTAAATTCATAAAAAATAATTATACTGTATTTCAAATTGTATAATTATTTTTAAATAAGCAAGTTTTAATCATTATGATTTTTGTCTTCTGATGCCTACTTTTTTTTCACGATTCTTTTTATCGAATTCACTTAAAAGAAAAAAGTTGAAATGAAACATAAGAAATAAAAAAAAATGGATAGTTATGGCTATGGATTCAACTAATCGAAAATAGAAATTTTGAGACGAGAAAAATGTGTGATTTTTATACTATGGGGAAGGAATTTTGAATATTGTAAGTATTCTGCATCAAAAAATAAAATTGACTGAATTCTAATGAATTTGTGTTCATAGATGAAGAAATTTCTCATCATTTTAAATTGATAAATTTTCTATGAAAATTTTTTCATATCCAATTCACTGCAAAGTAAAAGTGCTGAAATAAATCTAAAAATAAACGAATGAAAACACATATATAAATTCAAATACAAGTATAAATTCAACTAATGAAAAATAAAAATTCTGGAATCAAAAATATTTGAGGCCATCTCTGTATCACATTTTGAATAACTATTTTTTGAAATTCTAAATTTTTTTTGTTATTAGAACAAATGGTCAAATTGTATCAAAAAATATAATTTATTGCATTCTCAGGCAGGTACAATCAGACAAAACAAACTTTTTTAAACATATATAAGTGTCGGATTGAAGATTGATTGTGAAATATGAAAATTATTTTAAAAATACTAAGTTTTTGTTTGAATGACTAAAAAATCAAACGAAAAACATACTTGGATAAAGAATTTCAAAAAATTATTTAGCTGATATAATTAAAGAAAATGATGATAAATATATCAAATAGCTAAATTATGCTGACATTATAATTACGTAAAATATAAAAATCCCTATTCCAAAATGTCTATTTTTCATAAATTGAATCCATGACTACAGTCATCGGAAATTCTTATATTTCAGGCCTTCCTTTTTTTTGCAGTAAATTTGATGCAAAAAATTAGCGTTAAAAATTACTGATGGATAATATTCGAAATAATTCATTTTAATTTAATATAAGCAGAAATTGTTACTTTTGCCAATACAAACGTATTTTTTTTTTCATAATTTCGTTAAGATACTGTATTTAAACAAAAATATTTATAATTTGAATAGATGTCGGTTATTGAAATATAGTAGATATTGATAGTACTTTGGATATTGATTGATATTAATAATAATTGATGATATTTTAGATATTTATTTTTGATTCTATATATATTACATATATTTTTTTGGATAAATGCATTATTATCTTTCGAACTAAATTGTATATAGTAATAATTGTAATCTATAATCATTGTATTATAATATATGACATTATATAATATATTAAGTGTATTATTGATATAATTTTACAATATTATAATATGATAAACATAATGTAATATTATTATAATATATACAATGTTATATACATAATGTAAAATATTATACATTATTCTATAATACACATCATATTACATATTATATTATACATTATATATTTTCTAACATATTGTATTTTATTTTATTATAATATGCATTATGGTATCATATTGCATATTATTTAATTGCATAATATGCATATATTACGTTAAACATTATTTACACATTACTTTACAATATATATTATATTACATCTATATTACATTATATTTCACAACATAATATATTCTATTATTATAGAATGTTATCACATGATTATATTATTTAATGGTATTTAATTTTTTTTACTCTATATATTGTAATATATCATAAATGTATTACAATATTACATTACATATTATTCTATAGTTACATATAATGCATATTATATAACATACTGTATTCGATTAAAAAATATGTATAATATTACATAATATATATATAATTAGATAATATATATCATATTATATATTACATGGCAATATATTATGACGTAAATATATCTGTGGCCTCCCGCCATAATCGAGAAAGTCACACATGCCATAACGTTCAAAACTTGATTAGAATATCATGTAAATTGAGCCTTATGGCACAAGTGACTTTCTCGGTTATGGTTGGAAGCCACAGATATAATACATGACATAATATTATATTGCATACTATATATAATTTTTTAGAGTTTAAATTTTATAAAGAAATAATAAGTACCTGATGAGAATATCCAGCGCCCCAAATAACATTAGTCACGAAATTGTCCCATCCACCGGCGAGTATGTGCAAGATGGCAATAGACACAATAGCCATGATTTTTCTGTAGGTCACGCGGTTACTGTCGTTCGCGAGATGAACGACCAAAATCGTTGAAACAAGTTCAGTCAAAGTAAAAAACGTTTGGTGGGACCACTGATTGTAGAAGTCGTCGTTCCAGTAATTTATGTAGACCCACCACGCGTAGTAATGGGAAAATATTGTCGATGAAAAAAGTATTATCATGCTGTATCGCGCTTTTCCTTTGATTATTAGCCATGTTAAGTATCTTATGACTTCATAAGTTACTATTGTGCCAAACACGATAATCAACCATATTTTGAAGCTGTTGGATGTCGCATTGAAGTACATGTGTTTGTACGAAGCCACTCCAGATTCGTATGAACCTGCGAATTTATTAATTTTTGTTATTTATTGTACTTTTGTTATAATTCATCAATGTTTCAGTATTTATGGAGTTGAGGGAGTTCTCCCATAGAGAGGCACCTAACCTCAAAATTTGTTCAGATTATTTAAATAATAAGTTCCTAAAGATCTGCACTTAACCCAAAAACAATCCGAGAAATAAGGTGGTTACTTTATAAAATCATTATTTGAATTTTTTCACGTTAGGTGCACCTCTTTAGGAATTTATAATTTGAATAACCCAAACAAATTTTTTTTGAGGAAGAATTTCCTAAACTACATAAATACCAGGTGGTCACTCAATAAAATAATTATTTCAATTTTTCGAGCTTAGGTGCAGCTTTTTAGAAACTTATAATTTGAATTACCCGAACACTCTTTTTTTAAGGTTAGGTGCCACTCTTTGGGAGAGTTCCCTCAACTCCATAAATACCAATGTTTCTACCGAAGGGTTTTTAGAGTAGACTGTACATGAATGAAGTGATAAGGAAAAAGCGAAGATAAGGAATGACAGTGCTCCAGTTCAATGAAGTGGATGGAAGTAGATTAGTCCAATTGAATGAAAATAGGTCGTTTGTTTCGATGAGTTTGGCAAAATTATTTGTTTAATGAAAGTAAATTAAGTTTACCTTTGAACACTGTGTCCCAGCAGGAGCAAGTGCAATGTTGTTTATCGACTTCACGTGAATACTCCTGCCATAAGTGGTAGAAAAAGGCAATATGTAGAGGAGGTATCAACATAGGTGCCAAAAATCCTGCTATCCTTGAACCGCACGAAGCAATGTTTATTTCCGACATTGTATTTTTTGACATTTTTTTTGTCTTTTCTTCCTTCTGAAAAACACAATAACAGTGGAGGAATTATTGTAAACAACTAACTTAATTTAGCTCGGACGAACGTTAGCCGTTGTTATCTCGAACTGTCAATTGGAGGCAACGGTTCGTTTTTTTATTTTTCAGATATCGTAGACATTTGTCTTGATTTGACGTACAAAATATAGCAGTGATAAGGGATTTCGTTATTCGTTCTGGAATGAACAAACCCTGAGAAAATAAACATAAGACATTTTAACTTGAAAGCATAGAATTGAAAAATACAATATTTCAAACCGAAATACGAACGAATAGAACAGTGACAATATGGACAGACATTGTGACATAATTAAACATACACGACAAATAATTGAAATCAAAATTTACTAGCAACAAAAAAACATTTGGCACAGGTTGACAGGAAAAATGATACCTTTACGAACGGCGGGCGAAGTTAAGATCTCTCGAGACATACAAAATATTTTCTAGTAATAAGCAACAATTTGGTAGGATCTTGAAACGAAGCTGAAATTGTCTAAAAGTAACCATGAGAGATTGTAGAGAATCATAGACATAAGAATATAGAGACGGACGGTAAAGTCATACTTTAGGCGAGGGGTGCTCACGTTACCGGGGAGGGTGCTGGCCCCCACTTTTGATTGATTGATACTCTGCGCATGCTCTAATGCGCGAAATTCAAAAGTCGTAGTCTTGAGTATAAGCTATAGGCATAGGAATATATTTTTCAAACAAGAATTCAATAGTTACAGGAAGTTTTGAAATGTCTAGAATTATGATAATTTCAAGAATCATAAATTTTAAGAATAACGGATAATTCAAATTATTGAAATGTTACTGGAACTTCGAAAAGATTTGTGAATGTTCCTAAAATTTAGAAATTTATGGGCTGTGAAAATGTGAGTGACTGGAACATTCCAATTATTTTAAAAATTATATATTAGAATATTTTTTAAATAAGAATTCAAAGATTTTTAGAAGTTCAAAAATGTGTGATATTATGAAAAATGCAAGAATCATGCAAATTCAGCAAACTTTAAGAATTCTGAATATTCAAAATTATTTAAGTTTTTGGAAATTTTGATAGTCATGTATATATGAAGCTATTGAAGATTTTCTGGAACTTAGAAAAAATCATTGAATGTTTCTAACTTTTACAAATTTAGAAATTCTTAGACTTTTAAAATTGTAGTCGTTTGAACATAGCACTGATTTCAGAAACTTTCTGAGTTTTTTCATATTGTATCACAATTCAGATTATTTTTTTTTTTATTTCAGAAGTTTGCAATGCCAAATGCGAGTCTGAATAACGTAAAAAAACATCATACAGTAGAAAAGTTATATTTATTACAACAAATTATAACTACTTAAAACGATATACATGAGTATTGTAGTCGTCGATGATTAGGCGTAAAAAGCAAAAAAAATTCTTGCTTGTCAGATTTACTTGACGGAAATCTGACAAGTTTATTAATGCCCTTGAAATAAAACGAGCTTATTGCTAAATTGTCGTGTGCTTTCCGCTTTGTTAATATAATTTAAAGTGATAAAATGTAATCTTACTTTAATATATTTTTTAACAATTTCATTCATCAAAAAATCATGGTGTTTTTGGAATATTTTTTCATCATTGTCGTGTTCGAGAACCGATGAGAAGAGTACTTCTGATTTGATTTTTCCCAAAACATTCCCTGCGAGTTTACTGACAGTGAAATCTCTCGACATGAAAGTACCGCTTTCGGCTTGAGCATTCCGAATTTCATTTTCGCAAAGCTTGCAAACCTAAATGACGTTCAAAGTTGGTTGCATCAAACCACCACGATTTTTTAGTGAAATTAAATTGTCTTTCTCGATGCAACTCTCAGACAGTGACGAATAACATGAGTTACAAGAAAGTCGCTTCGAGAGCTGAAAAACGGCGTACCCGGCTACATATTCTATGACGTTTTCCGCTAACTCCGTAAATGAAAAATCTTGTTCATCCGAAAAATCTGAATTCGCAATTTCAATATCATTATCTCGAAACCATTCATTGAAATCATCGTCGGCATCTGCGTTCATATCTTCTGTTTCAATCGCATCATACAGTGACTCGCCTAGCCTTTCTTTATTCACTTTTACAATGTTTTCGCCCGAAGAGGAATTTAAAATTTTTATGCTCTCAAGAGGAAGACAATTACCACCCGAACTCTCACGCAGTTCAGCATGAACGATAATTTTTTTCACCGCCGATTTCAGTTGCCGTGCATTTAAATTGTTGTTTCTGCCCCCATGATTTCTTATGCAGCCGAAGGTCAGTTCAGCGTGGTCCTGACATATTTTGTAAAATGGAATGTATTTTACAAATTCATTTTCAATGCACAAATGCTGATAGAGCGCCATTGCGCTTTCAATGCATATTAAAAAACCTAAAAAACCTGTATGTTGTCGAGAATTAAGCATGAGTTGATCTTGGGCATTTTGGATTGTGAGGAGAACAAGTTTGCACTCGTTGAACTTTTGCACTACTGACTCAAAATTAGCCGCGCTCAAAGCTTGTTTGTAACCTGCTTGCCTGATACTGCGCGAATTTAAAATATCAAACAAATCGTTTATGAGAAGAAAAAAGTATGCCGTGGCAGCGCAACCTTTGAACTCCTCGCGTTTTAAAACATCTTCGCAAAATGTCATGACGTTTGCGACTAACCTACTAAATATTTGAGCTGCCAACGGAACATCCATTTTTTTCTTTACATACTCAACGTGAGCCCCTTTTAATTTGTTATCCTAAATGGAGTCCTTCTGTGCTTTGAAGCTCATGTAAGGATGTAACGAATCTCCACAAAACTTGTACCATATGTCCATGGTACAAGAGTAGACAAATTTTTGCTGCACCAAGCGCATTTCGGATGAGCTTCAGCATATGCGGTGGATCGAAGAAGACCGTAACCATCTCACCGGTGATGGGATGCGGAAATGAGGTCTGTAATTTTGTCGGGTCATTAAATTCGCATCCTAACAATTTCATCACCGAAAAATTTGTAGTGGGACCATCGCATGTTACTGATACAACTTTTGCACCCGTCGTATGTAGCGATTTTATAACTTCGGTTAGCAAATTTTTTTTCTGTGCCGCCGACAGACCTATTGTTAAAAAATAAGCGACAGGAACTTTCCAGCCGTCGTTTATGCATACGACTACAAACATTAGGGCTTCTTTTGCTAAAGCGTTTTCGGAGGGAAAATTTCGACCCAAGTCAACGTAACCGCAGTACTTCTCTCCTACAAGCTCAACGTGTTCTCGTATAGCAATTTCATCAAAAACTAAAGATAACAAAAGTTTGTTAGTTGCTAATTGTACCCGTTTTGTTATCGTATCAATGGCTTCAGATAAAATTCCTGGTTCTCCATCGATCGATTTATACCACGCAGATATCGTTTTCGGATGAGGCAAAATATTTTGAAATTTTTCACGGATATAATCATAAGCGCGGGGCGAGTAATAATGAATGGTGATGGCAAAAGTTCTTAAAGCGAGCGAATACGTGCGCGGGACACTATTAGCAGTAACTTTTTTTTGGAAACGGTCCATGAATTCTTCAATCGACCTACCTAACAAACCCACTTCTTCTGCTTGTTCAGAGCTGAGAAGGTGCTTCGCGACGACGTCATCCAGCATTGTTTTGAGTTTCGCAATTTTTTCATCTTTATACCTCACTTTGTCATTTTCAGCTTTCAACTTCTTGGCTGTTTTTGTAGAAATAGAATCCTTTCTCGAAGCCGTTTCTTCTCGGGAGAATTGTACAACAGCTCTGCAGAAACTTGCGTGCTGCTGTCGCTAAATGATTGAGCAAGGGTTCCGGGGGGAAAATCCTGTGGCAAAACTGTAATGGCCTTGTCGACTTTTTGTTTCGGTTGCTCTGTAAAAAGATAAAAAGATAAGGAGATTGCTCTGTAAAGTGATGAGGAGTGTAAAGTGATAATAAAATAAAGGTCGTGCTGTTTTTACCGCTTAACACGTTGTAGACAACTTCTGTTAGTAGGTTTTCTATTGAAGCAGGATCTCCATCGTGAGAGCAATGCGAGTCCTTCATATATACATCTTTCGAAGCACTAACGATTTTATCCGATGTTGACTGAGCTGTTGAAAATCATGTACATTAGGTGGAGCAAAGAATGTATCAAATGTTAACGTCTGTCACATTCTTTGCAGGTTTTATTGTAAATAACATTTTCTACATTACGAAAAAATTCTTTTTTCATTCAATAATTTTCCCAAACGACTAGACTTAGAAAAGTAGGAAATTTAAAATTTTTATACTTTTTTTGAGAATTTTTCATAATGTAAAACATTTTTTAAATAATTGGAATGTTCCAGTCACTCACATTTTCACAGCCTATAAAATACGAATAAGAAATTCTACTTTTAAATTTTAACCCTCAAATGTGGGAAACCTCAAAATTATTTCAATTTTAGAATTACGAATCAAAAAATTTTTAATTTCCAAATTCTTAAGTTCACAAGAATCGGAAATGTCTTGAATTAATATATGGAAAATTATAATATAATATGATTAAAACATAAATAATATATAATAAAAATATATAATTAATCTCATTGATATTAAAATTTATATTAATTGTATTATTTATTTATTCAAATTCTGAATTATATTTTATTTTGTTGATTATAATTATTTATATTCATATAAAAATGAAATATATAATGGAAATATAATTAATATATTTCAAGAATATTATTAATAGAATGTCATTAAAATTTAACTGTTTTTCGACTTTTCAGCAACAAATTTTATTAATTTTGTTAATTGTTGATTAAAAGTTTTAATTATTATCAATTAAAATTTTTATTTATTTTATTAATTATGAAGCATAAGCGAACGTTCATATTTGATGATATTCAATAATACACGAATAAGGATACTTGATCCCAGCATACCATTATTTGGAGATGATTCTGCGGTATTCCGGGAATTGGAAATATTTGATTGACATTCTAAATCAATGTCAGTGCATGTTTCCATATGTTTTTCAACAGGTAAAGGCGATGAATCATCGTCGAATAATATTTGGCTACGATTTGTTTGAAAAAAATTTTCCTCAAAATGTTCGGAGCAAACACGAGCATTTTCCCAACATTTTGTGGCATCCTGTGACAAACCCAACATGTTGATCCACATTTGATGTTTCTCGGGATCTCTTGGAAATCTAGAAATAATTTAAAATGTTTCTTTACAAAATCTACAGCAACATGACATGTCGCACAATTGTTTTAGAATTTTTTCACAATTTTGCACTGTGATTTTTGTACTTTCACTTTATGTCCAAAAACACATAGCAGGATTCTTTTTGCATAAAGTAATGAAAGTAGATTAGCAAATTTTTATTTCATTTCAATAAATTCCTCAATCATTATTACATTGCATAACTACTTGCAAATTGTAAATTGTAAATTTTAATCACCTTAAATTTTATCATTTCATATGAATTCAAACAAAAGTATTCCCAAAATTTTTTCGTTATTCCTTCTCGAAAAAAAGACGTTTATATTATTTGTGATAAGAGAATACTACACAATTCGTAAAACAAAAAGTTTGTAATTATTGCAACAAAAGTTACCTGTGAAACGTGCTTTTTTTCGCCGTGTTTTGCATTGGGTTTTTTTTTTTTTTTTCCAATTCCGATGATCATCACGGTTCTTGCATAAGCGCACAACACACTTTCCCATCGCTGGGAATTTCGAAAAGAATATTACACGGAATGAATAAATAAATGAATAAATAAGGAACAAACAAATCAAAACATTCCGAACTCGCAGCTCGGATAACAACAATCAACTCGGATTGCACTTGGCGCACACTTGGCGCAACTTGACGTGTTGGCCAGTGTTGGCAACCAATCAGAAGTGGGGGCCACGAACCTCACCGCCCTCCCCGCAACTACTGTCACCCCGCTGGCTTACCTTCCGTCTCTATAGTCCTATGTCTATGTAGAGAATGCGCATGGGTTAGAGAGGGGGAAAATACGCTTGGTGCGCGGCTCTCATTGGCAGATTCTCGACACTTCACGTGAGCCAACGAATCACGCATATCCTCCCACCTTCCATCGCTCGCTCTTTGTCAGAACCAGTGTGCTCTAACTTCGAAGATTTTGTCAGCAAAGTTTTAATTCCGAGCAATCTGCTGTGGCGGCGCTGAAACATTCTAATCTATATCTATATATATGGTTTCAGTGATATATGTAGATATACTAGCGTTTCCCCCTCTCCACGTTTTTCCAGATTGCTCGAGCGCAGCTTTGTCGACGTTGCGAGATACGAAGTTAGTGCACACTGGTCAGAGTTTAAAACATAATTGTTCCATATTTTTCGTATTCGTTAGAAAACGATTTGTATTTATGGCTGGATGTAATTAGTAGTACATACGATCCAGCTTACAAGTCAATTATTTTTCGTTCATGAAAAGTTGATAAGACTGTGACGTTGCACGTATATAACACATTTAAATTCTATGTTACATAATAATTTCATTCTTTCCTACAAAATTTATTCTTGAAATCAGATTTCAAGCTACAGAATAGTTTTTCGATTATTTTAGCGTTATCAAGGAACTTTTACAAGCAACATTAAGGAAGTGATTTCCTAACGATCACCTTAATGTCGCTTGACGAGTAGACATTTACCGATAAAATATCAACGAAACAATTGTACTAGCGCTTGAAATAACTATTTGTTTTCCGAATCTGCTGTTTTTTCTTGCTCCAATAGAAAGTCGCCGTGTTGCATCACCTTCCCACCGTTTTCTTTTCTAGTTCTTATAAAAACAACGTAGCCGGCGTGAACGCTAGCCTTTTTTTGTTGTTGCCTTTTGTTGTATCTTCGATTTGGCTCTTGCTTCGTTTTACCGTTCGCATTTCGGCATTTAGCGCCAGGAAATTTTGAGTTGTTTATTGGATTGAGAGAAAAGCTAAAAGCAATAGTAGCGGAATTCAGCGATTTTTATAATTTACTCTGGCAGTAAAAGCGTGAGTTGAGAATTTATAAGATTACGATTCAATATTTTACAAAGGTAGTGCAACATATGTTATTTCAACGCGCCCATATTGAGAGTTTATAATATTGATAATTGAGAATTTATAAGATTACGATTCAATATTTTACAAGGTAGTGCAACATATGTTATTTCAACGCGTCCATATTGAGAGTTTATAAGATTACGATTCAATATTTTGCAATAGTAGTGCAACATATGTTACTTCAACGCGATAATTACGAGAGTTTATAATAACGATATTTGAGAGTTCATGAGATTACCATTCGAGATTTTACAAAGGTAGTGCAACATATGTTATTTCAACACGACCATTTTGGTAGATTATAATATTGATTTCAGGACTTTATGAGATTATTATTAGATATCTCAGAATTATAACGCAAAATAGGTCATTTGAGAATACAATGTTTGTATAATTTTGATTTAATATTGAGGGATTACGGCAACATACGTCTCGGTATAGAAAGCGATGAATCATTGAATATTATTGTGTTACAGATTTCAATAATTGTTAATAAACTTGTGTCTAATGCAATTCAAGTGTTTTCCTCTACAATCCAAATTTCCGTCCGGTCCCTTGCCCCTTTAAGGAGCTAAAACGGGGATTTAATTTTTGGAATGCGTTTTGTGAAGGACAAAACGTAACAAGACTATCGGAAGAGCGGTTAAATAGATCTGTCGCTCTTTTGTGTCATCTATCAAAATTACAGTATTGAAGGAATGTTTCAGCGATGAAAAAGAATTGAGAAAAATAGAAGGAAAAAAAATAATTACAGTAATAATAGTGATAATGCGAATTCAATCACAAAAAGAAGTCAAAATTATCGAAAATGTATTGACTGAAACCTAGAGGAAACGACAAATACTTTTACGTGAGTTCTTGAAGTTACACAAAATTCAGAATTTTGAATTTCACGAACTCGAGAAAAAAAACTCTTGGTTCCTGAAGAATTTTTATTTAAACAGAATTATAAATATAAACGATTGACTAGGATGAGGTAAAAAATAAATATGTGAAGAATTGTTCGAACCCAGAGAACTACAATACAAATTTAGAATCTGCGGAAATGTTGAACATATGAAAAATTTTTAATCCTCTGGAGCATTGAACTTTGGAAATCTGCATAGAAAATTTATAAAAATATAAGAAAATCTTTCGAATCATTCAAACATTGAAGAAATACTGATGAAAGTGGTGTTTTAGAAATTTCTAGAAAATTTTTAGAGAAAATCTAAATAAATATTCGGGGTCTATAAAAGTTCGAATTCTAGAACATCTAATTTGAAACAACTTAAATGGCAATCTATAGAAATACATACTGGAAATTTTTTAAGATAGCAGAAAACGCTAGAACATATTATAAACACTTAGAAAAATACGAAACTACGAGAAATCAATGGAATAAAAAAAATTTATGCATACGTAATTTCTTTAAGAATCTTAAAAAACACTGAAAATATATCGGAATGTGAATTATAGAGTATTGAATGAATTTTAGAAATCTATAAAAAGGAGTGTACAAAAATACTGGAAATCTTGAAGAACACTAAAAAAGTCTGTGGAATTTCATAGATACTAAAAAAATGAGAGGAGAAATAGAAATCTATTATTACTTAAAAATTATGTAGATATTGTAATAGTCTCTAAAATAAAAAAATTTCAAATCCTAGAGCATAGTATATAATTATGAAAATCTATACAACAATCCATATGAAAATATCAAAAAAGTCTTCGAATTATTTAATCGCTAAGAAAAATAATAATAATTAAAAAGTTCTGGGAATCTGTAGGAAAGGTACTGTTTTATAAAAAATCAATTAAAATACTCAAAATCGTTGAAATTTTCAATACCATCGACTTCTGGAAACTTAGAGAGCGGTCCATGAAAATTCCAGAAATTTATCAAAATATTGTAAAACACTCCGAAATTTCATTAATGACATAAAATATAAAAATTATTGTGATCTAATGAAAAACTTTTAATTTCATAGATTTATAATTTCCTCAACAATCTATGAAAAAAGTTTGGTTTTTAATTCCTAGTGCATCGAATTCTAGAAAACTATATTGAAAAATCATAATTATAATATTAGAAAATCCTTCGAGCTGTATAAAAATTAAAAAAAATATTTAAAAAATTTAAACCTCATTGACTTGAAAATCACGAAAATCGAATTCATTATGCTCAATAAGTATATAAAAAATGTACGACTCTACACTCCAAAATTCGTGCATTTTTGAAATCTCGAAATTCGAATAATTGAAAAATCTTACTGCTATAGCCATATTTTCAAAGATTAAAAATTATGAAATCCTGAGGGGAACATATATTTTCGAAAAACCCCTCCCGAAAATTTTTTCTGCCTACGCCTCTGATGTACCATTTATCTCGCTTGAAATCTTTCGACACGATTTCATTCTAATAATTTTTTTTAATATTTCTTAATAATTCAAGTGAGTTTTAATTTTACTAAGGTTATCAAAAAAAAAGTTATTGTCATTGATACTTTGTTGATCTGTCAAAACGATCAAAACTGTCGAAATATTTACAAATTGTTAGAATTTTACAATCGATATCAAAACTTTTTATATTTTGAGTAGAATTATTTCAATCGTATTTGCTGAATCTGCAGTCAAAAATTATTTTACAATAATATAAAATAATTTCTTCACATTCATAAATAATAAATATACATTATATTTCGCATTAAATTGTATTTCTAGAATTTCAAAACGTACCATCATATTTTTATAATGAGATTTCGATCTATTTCAAATAGATTCTAAATAATGACCATATTGTTTATGTAGTAGACAATAAAAATTAGTCAGGTTTTCCCAATTATCAAAAAAATTTTTAAACGGTTTAGTATACTCTCAAATATTCATAAATAAATAAAAATATCCAAACTAGGCTTCAAACAACATTTAAAAAGATTTAAGCATTTTTTCAACACCAGTTTCGAAAGTAAATGAAAAAAATTTATAATATTTCATTTCAAACAGTGTTATCAGATTTTTAGCAAATTTCTTTAGAAATACAATAGTTTTATATTTGAAAAAACAAATCTTTGAACCTTTCTCTTACTATAACAAATTTCTATTCATTTTTTATCTTTTAAAACAAGTTTCTTTCTAAATTCTCATCCTAACATTCTTTTAAACAAATAAAAATCAAATAAATTATTCAACTCACAGTGCATTTTTTCCGTACGATTGCCGCTACAGTGCTATCATATTGAGACGTGGGGTGAAGAATTCGTTGCCCAATTTCTGAAAATACAAACAAAAATACTATATTCTACTAAAAATTGAATAACCGACACATTTTTAACTAATTCATCATACTACAAAAATTCTAAATCGTGCAACAATTTCCCCTCCAAAATTTTGAAAAATATCCCCCTCTTTTTTGAGAATTTCTCGAAAAAATTTATGTTCCTTTTTTTCCCTCGATGGGGGTACTTACAGCATCGGCTGTAGATGGTAAATCGGAGGGTTGTGGTACATGTTATTGTTGATAACATTGATAACGATCGAAACGCTGATTCTCGAAATCCGGTTTTAATGAGATTCGGGTTTTTGGATCGCGTAAAATGAAGCAGCCGACGGCGATGCTGCTGCTTCAGTTTCGTAAGGGAACGATAGTAGATTACCATTACTACTCCATTCCATTATTTCGAATTCTGCCGCAGCCCCAACGCAGCAGCTGCTCCCTATACAACACTAGCACTGACGTTTTTAACCACTGCAAATTGCAGTATTGAGAATACGCACACCATACCGCGCGCAATGCGCAGTGCCATCAGCTATCGCATTCTGCACCTCCCGAAAATTTCGTTTTGCGAGGAAAAAAAAAATGTTGTTCAATACACAATAGGGTGTCACTTATTTTGGCGATATTGGAATTTTTCCCATTCTGAGCCTTTCAATTAATCGAGATATATAAAACTCAGAGCGTGTTGAATCAATACGCATTAGAAGTATAACTTTTCATGCTGCTTACTTTAGGGTTCCGATGTATAGATTTTTATTCCCCTTACGTTTTTTAGTTCGAAGAGATCCCTCAATTTTTCTCGTTTTTAACTGTAAATCAGTTAAAAATTAATTAATTTCTGTTTTGAGTTGAATATATTGATGGCATTCTTACACTCTTACAGTGTTACAGACTTACGAAATCTCAAAATTATTCCCTCAAAACGAAAACATTACAGGCTTGCATTTTACAGTACTACATTACAATAGAATCTCAAAATTACTCCCTGCAATTGAAAATATTACACTCTTACAACTCACAGTCTTACATCTTACATTGTAAAATCTCGAAATTACTCCCTCCAAATGAAAAAATTACAGGCTTACATCTTAAACTCTTACATTACAACGAAATCTCAAAATTACTCCCTACATAAATTACATTCTAGAAAAGTGATGATGCCGCCTAAGAAGCTTTACTTTAAAAATTAATTTATTTCTAATTTTTAGTCGAATCGATCTATGACATTCTTACACTCGAAACACACTCGAAGATTATTGACCTCCAACTATTCAGATCTAACATTACACTATTACAGAATTGCAGACTTACAAAATCTCAAAATTACTCCCTCAAAACAGAAACATTACAGTCTTACACCTTACAGTCTTACATTACAACGAAATCTCAAAATTATTCTCTGCAATCGAAAATATTACACTTTTACATCTCACGGTCTTACATCTTAAATTGTAAAATCTCCTAATTACTCCCACCAAAAGAAAACATTACAGTCTTACATCTTACAGTCTTAAATTACAACAAAATCTCAAAATTACTCCCTGCAATCGAAAATATTACAATCTTACACTTACACTCTTACATCTTACAGTCTTACATCTTAAATTGTAAAATCTCCAAATTACTCCCTTCATTAATTACTTTCTAGAATAAATTACATTCTAGAAAAGTGATAATGCCGCCTAAGATATTTTACTTCAAAAATTAATTCATTCCTAATTTTTAGTCGAATCTATCTCTGACATTCTTACACTCTAACAATGTTAAAGACTTACAAAATCTCAAAATTACTCCTTACACTCGAAACACACTCGACTATTATTGATCTCCAACTATTCCGATCCAACATTACACTCTTACAGAATTACAGACTTACAAAATCTCAAAATTACTCCCTCAAAACAGAAACATTACAGTCTTACACCTTACAGTTTTACATTACAACAAAATCTCAAAATTACTCCCTGCAATCGAAAATATTATACTCTTACATCTCACAGTCTTGCATCTAACATTGTGAAATATCGAAATTATTCCCTACATACATTACATTCTAGAAAAGTGATAATGCCGCCTGAAAAGTTTTACTTCAAAAAATTTTTTTGTAAAGTTTGAAGCAAATCTGACATGATTAACATGTGCCATGTGCTACAAAACGACTGAAGTTTGAAATGGTATTAACATGTATTTTTTCATACATATTTCTTCAAAAATTCATAGCTTGTGCAAAACTTATGATAAATGTTTGAAACTTGGTATAGTTTGTATAATTTCAAATTTCATGAATTATCAAAAAAAGTGCTCTAGATGTTTCAGATTTAGAAATATTGAACACTTTCAAGATTTTTCAGCTGAACAATTACTAATATCAACGCTCTATTTTCAATTCATTAGATCCATTAATTCAATAATTACATATTTCATTAAAGGATTGATAATTCTTTTATTTTCAGCCTTATCATTGAACTTACTGGTATTTCTTGAAGAAGACAAAATAAAAATTCAAAAGCTATAATTAAAAATTCAATTATTGCCTCCAATAGATTGATTACATGTATTGGAAGAGAAGCTGTGAATGACTTTTCAGTGATTTCAATGATCATAAAATTCATGACGTCCGCGACATCAGCAATAGCATATCAAGTGACCTTTCGTTGTTGCACTTGTGCAGTTGGATGCACGTCGCACGCGTCTGTAAAAAATAGACGATGTATGTAGCAGAAGCTGCAGAGCTAATTATTCCAGCTGACCCGATCGGGACGTTCTAAAGATAAATTATCATGGAGTTGGTCTTTCAGAAAAAGAATAACGCGATAGAAAAATGACGCTTATGTCAGACGAGTCTACAACATAGATAATACAAATATCATTATTGTTATTATTATTATAACGCAACAGCGAACAGGAAATCGTAATTCATTACGCGTGGCCGGATGGTATGGTCATTTTTACAATTCAATGACTTTTTTGCTGGCTCGAAACTAAAAATAACTCCTTTTTTTACGTGGATCGAGAGAAAGATGTCAGAGTAAAAAAATATTTTTTTGTTTTGACTGTGGGAAATCCTGAAATAAGCGATTTGTTAAAAATGTAGAGATATTTTATTGGAGGTGTTGAGGAGAGATTTTTTCGATTTTCATTGATAATATGCGATTTCGGGATAAATGTTAGTAATAATCTTGATTATAAATACAGATTTCAAAGAATTGGTAGTTGAATTTTTCAGTATTTCTATATACTTATTGTATTGTAATTCAGAATGATTATTTTATATTACACATTGAATAAACGAAAAGATATAAAAACATTCAATAAATAATGTGCCTTTGTCATTAGCCTACTTGTTATTCGCGGAAATGATGAAAAATACATAAGATTCTGGAAAAATTATCACTACAAAAAAAAACAATGGCGATGATGAAGCGAGTGTTAAAACACGTGAGAAAAATCTTTGTCACTGTAATGGAAAAAAATGCCCATACTCGAAGGAGGCCTAAAAAATGTTAACTATTCATTTCCTGAGCGAGTTACGTGAAAAACAATTTTCTGACTTGGAATGCGCACTTTAACAAGGAACCGAAATAGACGCTCGCAAAATTTCCGACCTACCTTTCATTGGTATGAAGCTGAAGAAAAATTAGAATTGCAGTAGATTCAAGAAGTGAAAGTACTCAGCAGTAGTAAATACTAGAATTTATTATAATATATTGTACAATGTTGAACAAAAAAGGATAGTTATTGTGTAACTTGAATTTTGTTAAAGTGCAACGTTTTAGACTCAAATTATTTATTCATCAATTTTATATTATGTATGTATGGCATTCGTTTGAGAGAAAAGGGGCAGTCACAAAAATGTCAAACATAAAAATAATTCTACAAATTATTACTAATTAATTTCGTGATTTGTGGATATCATTCGATAAAATATAAACATTTGTATTACAAAAATTTTAAAAATCTAGAATCTTCTATTCGATAATATAAAAGTCTTCATTTTTCAGTTTTAGTTTCAAGCTGGAGTTGAACAACGTAAAATAATAATAAGTTTCTATTTATAGCAATATTTAGTGAAAAGTCGATTTTAGCATTAGCCTGTCCTGGAGTAATTAACGAAAATTTGCAGGTGGGAAATTCATCTTATACTTATGATCTATTACTGTCATAATTATGTACAATTATTATTAAATGAGCGTTGAATATCGAGACAAAGAACTTTATTAGCAAGTGTTTAAGAGATAAACGATAGGTAATTTCTTCGGTTGGGTAAGAGGAATATGATATACCGAGTTGATGAGTTTCTAGCTCTGTTTCTCTATTTTTATACTATTTTTTAAGAGTCGTTCTAGATTTAAATTATATGTACTACTGTTTTCACGTGTTTGGGAGGTATCAATAATGTGACCTGCATCTGAGAAAATATTGAAATTGTTTGTCTTTGAAAAAACTATGTGAGTTCTTGGAATTTTAAATGAAATAAGTCAATTTTGTCTAGGAACATTTATTTCGAGAAGAAAATAACATACCAAAAGGTCATCTCTACACAATTTTCAAGCTTTCCTACTTGATCTAAAAAAGTTATACAAATCGTAAAAGACGACTCGAAATAGCCACGATTTATCAATGATTTCGCTGACTTTATTAAATCGTAATTGATACGCCGATAAAATCGCGCGACAGCGACAATTTCCATATTTTTCCAGCAAAAAATTCAACTGATAACAAGAGTACATGTGTCAAACAATCATTGAAAAATGCAAAATCTTCGTCGTATCTTGGCATTTCCAATGTCGAACCTTGACCATTCGTTTTGTAAGACCAGATAAATCAAAACGTTGAAAATTGCGCTCGTTAGACAGACGATACTAGCCAATTCTTTACGCATTTTTTCAATGACCCACGCAAAAAATTTGTTCCCGAAGAAAGTAATCGCGGAAAAAAGTCGCAACATTATTCGAAGAACGCGGAAGAAACACATCCATCATGCATGCAGCACTTGATTAAAACTACAATCATTTATTTAAACGTCATTTCCTTGGCTTATGAAAAAATGAACGCAATCTTATTGTCAATCGGTAATTTTTTTTGCTATTTGATCTATTTTAGATATGTTTATTATTGTGTATTCTTGAGCTTGTTATTATGCGTTGCGAACCGTAAGCGCATTAATTATTTATACATCCCGCGTTTGTTTGTTGCATAACGAATATTGCGTTGCACGTCATCAGGAAACGCATGTTTCAAGGGCTTTTTGCTCATGAGGTAATTATTGTTTGAGGTCACCAGATAGTCAGAGATTTTTGTAGTTAGGTTTCTCGTATTTTGGATTTTCTGTAGTTTCCCTGAATTCATGAAATATTCTACAAACTACAAAATTTATTAACAGTCCCTGAAATTCTACAAACTTCTTTAAATTTGTTGGTGTCACTGATAATCTTTGGGATATACAATGTTTTTTTTTTTTAGATTTAACGTAACGCGCACTACTCGAAACTTTTTAAATTTTACAAAAATTTGCCTAACGTTTTGGAATTGTGCGTAATTTTTGAATATTTTTTACGCTTGTTATATTTTTATCAAAACTTGGAAACATGTTTTAGAATGTATTCATACTAAAAAAATTTGAAAAATACCAAAAGTTACAGAAACATGATTATCAAGATACTGATTTTAAAAAATCTATCAAATACTGAAAATGAAATCTAACTTGTGAAAATTAATCTATTTATCAATCTACAGAAAAACAAAAATCTATTAAATACCCTGATGTTATAAAATGAATATAATTATGAAATGGAAAAAAGATTTGCAGTTGATCTTGTAATAATGTTTGCGAAAAATTTTGAAATTTTCAGAATACTTCGTAAATTTATTATGATTATTAACACTTCTTCGTATTTTCGAAAATTCTATAGATTTTGAAAAAATTATGATACTTATTATACATAACAATCTATAACTATTGTGTGAAATCTGTACACTGTCAAAATAATTTTTTTTTCATTCCTTCCCTAAAAATTTTTAGAAAAAAGTTAAATATTTCATAAACTCAAGAAATGGGACACAGTTTAAAAATTTCATTTTAATTTAAAATTGTCTTATATTAACAGATAAAATATGTTGGATAGTTTTTTTTTTTCGTGAATGTAGAGTACTCAATCATGTTGATTCCATGCTGTTCCATGAGCACCTTGAAGTTCTTGTTGTAAAACTCTTTGCCTTGATCGACTTGTAAAAATTTCATACTGTTGAAAAAAATTATATCGTACAATTTTTCTTCTTGAATATGTGATGAATAAGACACAAAATGTCAGAGAGTATAGTTTTTTTTCAAGCACGAATAATTTTCGGTGATACATAGTCAAATTCGTTTATGTTTTATTCTGAGTGATTTTTTGATTTGTCAAATCATTCGACTTTCAATGGAACTTTTACAAGAGTATACTAATTTTTTTATAAAATATAATTAAAAATATTAAGATTGCAGTTATCTAGTTATTCATGTGTTTGAGATACTTCAAACAGTTTCATTTTTTTTTTTTAATCGTATTTTGATTTCTGCAGAAATCCAAGAGCATGCTTATCTATAAAACTATTGATAATGTGAAACAACTGATTTGAACAGTTCAAACTCTGAAATTATTACCCTTTTTTATTTTAAGGTTTTCGAAATTTGGAAATATCAGAATCTCAGTTATGACATTGCAGGAAATTGTAATTCTTGCATAACATGAACGATTTGCAAAATAATGAGCATTTGTTAATATATTCATTATCAGGTGTAATCAATGACACGAAAAAAAGTTACTCAACCATTTATTTTTTCTAGTTCATTTGTTACGACATTTTTACCATTTCAGAGTAACTGTCTTACTAAAAAAATTGATAGAATTTGACTTTTTCGTTTTTTAAAGTTGTTGACTATTGTAATTTTCTACTGTTAAGATGAGACGCAATGTTCGAGAGGGAGAAGGAAGCGAACAGATCGTTTTCTTTGTCGGTCAATTTTGATTAGATTTAGTATGCACTCAAATTTTTTTACTTATTGAATTCATCATTTTCTACTTTGTTTCTGTAGTGTAAATACTATTTGACTGTTGTTCAAATTCCTGAGAGTGGATTTTCACTCTACATCGAGTTAAAATACTACCACTCAAACTTGGAGTGATTTTTCACTTTTTTGGAGTGTAAAGTCACTCGGAAGTAGTGATATTTCACTCCACTTAGAGTGAGACTCATATAGTTTTCAGAGTGAAATCGTACTGAAATTCAAGAGTGAATTTTCACTCTATGAGAGTGAATTTCCACTCCTTGTTTGAGTGGCAGTATTTTGACTCAATGTAGAGTAAAAATTTACTCCAAGGAACTAAAAAAGTGAATAATTTAGCTGTTTCTCACTGTTTATAAGTGAATTTGCTCTTTTACATTAGACACATTAGTCAGATTTGACTTATAAAAATTTATTTAATTTCAATCTTTGTGGTTGAATAATTCTAGTATTTTTTGATGTGAAAAAAATCCGTTCCGAAATTTCCATTTATTTTCGTCCAATTCGACTAATCCAAAACGTGAAATTCCCAGAATCTTTATTTCGTGGTTAAACAATAAGGAAATTTCTTAAAATAGAAAACTAAATAATTCCAAGCAACAATTATACGTGACCTGTACCAAATCAAAGAGTATCTGAAATCGGTTTCGAATCTAAGGCTTTTTTTCTCTTCCCAGGTCACGTACCTATTGCACTTTCTTGACCATCATTTTTATCATGAACGCTTATGACGATAATTGGCGAAACAGATGTTCGGTTTTTCACGTTTTTGAAACCGGTTCCGGAATCGATGATAGCTGGAAACTGGTGTTCCAAACTGGCAATTTGCAATGTGAGAATTGAATACGTCACAAGGGTCAATCTCGATTTATTGACGTAAAAGCTGCTGATTCCCGACTGAAACGAGACTCGTAAAAACACGTCGGACGTGTTGTAGTGTGATAAAACATCGAACCGATGAAAAATGCGTCTGCATGATGTCGCAATTGTTCGCGGGAGTCAATGAATGCGAGTTTCATTTTAATGAGCGTTTCCACGAGACTGCATGGCGATCATTAATTTCTGTCTTAAGAGCGAAATATTTTGAGGGTTTACTTTTTTGATTGGAAATAGTCAAATTTTGATTATTTAAACAAGTTATTTGTGTTTTGACTACTGCCTGGGATAAAAAATCAGAGTATCGTTTCAGTCACCAAGAGTATCTCGGGTCTCGGAATCAGTATTATCGAGTTTCCAAGAGTATCCAAGAGTATCGAAGGAGTCTCCGAGAGTATAGAAAATTTTTAAAAAAGGTGACTGAGTCTCCGAGAGTAAACTAATTTTTTTTACGAATCTCCAAAAGTCTCCTAAAGTCACCTTTGATCTCCGATTTGAATACACTATTTCTTGAAAGCAACAACAAGAGTATCGTTTGAGTCTCAAGAGTATCTTGAGTATTCCATTTTGCCAAACGGAATACTCTTGATGATCAATTTGGAGAGTCAAGTACTCTTGAGACTAAAGGATACTCTGATTTTTTATCCCGGGTGAAATAGTCACTTTCTTACTAAATTAGTTTAAATAGCTGAATTGAAATATTCTAATAGTTATTTTTGGAATAATTGCAATTATTCAATATTTTTGACTGCTGCATTAATTATTGAAATCACTATTAAAAAAATAAGAGTTATACTGTATTATAAATATTTTTAGTTTAGTTAGTGACAAAAAATCAGATGAAAATGAATTATTTCAATTACATAGTTATTAAATCCTTTGACTATAAATTATTAGTCATTTTAATTCAAAGACTATTTGCCGAATTCATGTTTAAGTGAAATTTTATACGATACAAATTATAGAACGATTGAAAATTTACTAATGAAATTAGTTACTTTCTGGCTAAATAAGTTCAATCTCAGATTAAATTAGCTGAATTATTGGTTAGATTCTACTGCAAGGAATTTTAAGAAGCTAAGTATGAATACTACTGAAAAATTGATAAAATTCTATAAGTACTGGAAAAATTCCTGAAAAAAGAAGTAGTGCTTCAAATCTACAAAGTTCTATAAATCTGTTAAGATTTTGTTTTCAGGAATAGTATATGATAGAGAAAATAATTCACATCCAAATGTTCGATTATTAGCAAGTTGTCAATAAAATCTATTAAACCATTAAAATATAAATATATATTCGTACAGCATCGAATTCTGGAAATTTATGTAGCAATTCGTAAATACAACAGAAATCAATCAAAGCTCAAAAAATGCCATGAAACTTTAAAGTTATAAAAATGCAAGTCTCGCCAAAAACATTATGAATCTTTGTGCTTATAACTATTCCATCAACTATTAACTATTCTTAGAAATATATGAAAATATTTGAATTCTATAAATTTTCAATCCTATAAATTGATCAAATGAACTATCTTGAGTCATCAATTCTCTATCATGTATTAGTTAAACGTACCATTCGAAGAAACTAAATTTTGACTAATCAAATTAGTATATTTAGACAATTTTCAATAGTTACTGCTTTCTTTACTTTTAAAAAAATGATTTTAAAATCATTCAATGGAATTGACCATTTAAAACAATCAATTTTTGATTACTAAAATCAGTTCTAGGAGTAGAAATATAATGCCTAGTTTTCTATCTTCCTGCTAAACGAATCAGTCAAATCATAATTTCTGACTATTTAATAGTCGAATTTAAGATAAAAAAAATACGGGAAAAACGGTACATGGTTCTCACAGCCATATAAATCGTAAGATTGGTCTATTTACTTTTTTAATGATTGAAGAATATGTAGTCAGAATATTTTATGTCCCTAAAGTTTAAGGACGTAGGCAGAAAAAATTCTCGGGAGGGGTTTGCCTGAAAAATGTCTTTCCTTCAAAATTTCATAATTAAAAAATTTTTGACAATATTGTTACAAAAGAGCGATTTTGAAATTTAAAAGGTATACAAGTTTTGGAATCTAGAGTTACACATTTTTCATGTTCGTAAATAATGTTATTCGATTCTTGTGATTTTCCATTAGTAACTGAGGTTTCAATTTTTTTACTAATACTTTTTGTATCTATGCCACTTGAAGGATTATCTGATATTAAGTAGAAAATATAGGTTTCTATGAAGCTTTCTAAAATTCGATGCTCTGGGAATCAAATTTCTATAAAATTTATATATTTGAGTTGATTTTTGAGCAAATTTTAACCGCACAGATGAAAAGTACATCATAAATTTATATTGTTTTCGTATGGTATTGTATTCATTAAATTTTATAGTATTTTCTGGTATTTTTATATATTTATTTTTAATATTTCTTCAGACCACTCAATAGATTTTTAAAAGATGATGTTATATTGTTGTAACTTTTACGATTTTAAGAATTTAAATTGATTTTGAAGGCATCAGTTTCTTTTATGAACATTTTCCATTCTTTTATTCCATATTTTTTATTATTTTTACAATCAAAAGTATGTTTCATTGTATAAATTGTATTAATCGAATTTGATGTATTTTTATTGTTTTCTATAATATGAATTTCTAAAATAATTTCTAAGATTATATAAAGTTATAGTATCATTTTAATAATTGTGCTCCAGGACAGAAAGTTTTAAGAATTTCTAAGAAAATTATATCTACATGATTTTTATGTATTGAAAGATTTCTAGTAAACTTGGAAGCTAGTAAACTAGCAAACTAGTAAGCTAGTAAACTACTTAACTGGTAAACAAGTAAGCTAATAAACTTGTAAACTACTAAAATAGTAAAAGAGTAAACAAGTGGAAAAGAAATATAGTAAATTAGCAAACTCGTTAACGAGTAAATTCGTTATTAAGTAAACTAGTAAACTTGTCAAACTTGCAATATTAAACTAGTAAACTAGTAAGCTACTTAAATAAAAACTTAACTAGTAAGCTAGTAATGTAGTAAACTAGTAAACTAGTGAGCTAGTAAACAAGTAAATTAGTTAGCTAGTAAACTAGTAAACGAGTAAATTAATAAGCTAGCTAACTAGTAAGCTAGGAAACTAGTAAATTTATTTTTCCACACTTTTCTAGTATAATATACGAAACCCAGGAGTATTTCTAAGTATTTTTATAGGTTACTTCCATTTTTGTGGATTGCTACGTAGATTTAAAAAACTCGATGCTTCAAAATTCGAATTTCGATCTATTATCAGTAATTTCAAGAATGAATGATGAAATCACATTCACAAATGAATGAATTTGAATCACATATAGATTTTTCATGTTTTATATTGTTTTTCTTTTTTCGTATTTTTGAAATATTTCATCGATTTTATTGCGTTTTCTAGAACTTCTATAGATTTATATATATATTCAGAATTTGATGCTCCAGAATCCTAAAATGTATAGATAGTAGAAGCATTTGTCGAGATTTTTCAGAAAACTTTATTGAATTTAATTGATTTCATTATTCTTTTAGCGTTTGGACAAATCAAAAGATTTTTAATACTTTTATATACATTTTATATACATAGGTTTCTAGAACTTGATGATCTAAGATTCAAAGTTTTGTGAATTTTTAGCATTTCCGTAGATTTTTATTTTTCTTCATTATTCACTGGGTTGCAACAATTTTTATCATTCAAATTTTCTACGTAATCCTACGTTTTGATAATTTTTACTTTGTTACCAAATATATACTGCTAACGTTTTCATGCGTTTATTTGTAACTTACATTTTTATTGTTTATCGATGTAACTTTTTTCATTTTTACATGAAATATTGATTTATTTTATCAGAATTTTAAAATTGATTAAATTAATTATTTATTTCTGAGATTATGAGAAGTTATATAAACATTCTTTTTTGTTTTTCTTTATTTATAAACCTTTAGAAATCCAGGAACATACATTGTTTCGTGTTGAGGAGGGTTTTAAAATGCTAAAATATGGTCCATGTTCTTGAAGATGCTTCTTATTTGAATGATACCATACTAATTATTCACGTATTCAATAGTGATGAATACGGTTTCACAGGTAATGTACCTGCAATTTATTGTTGTCGTTATTGATCAATTAATCTCGTCTGGAGGACGACTCGATCGCTTGACCGTAAATGGCGTCAATCAAGAAAATGCCGAGACGACCGCAATAATTTATAATCGTGATCTGCATGCTCACGTCTTTAGCGTAGACGCGGACGTTTTTCCGATAGAAAAAGGTCATTTTGTTTGCTGCCGTCTCGACGTGAATTCAACAACACCTCATTATCATTAGCGCGATTAATCTCAATGGGTGGTGGCGTTTGGGGAAATCACGTCCATATTTTAATTCTATTTGTACGATTTGGCTGAATCATCATGGGATTTTTTTGAATCTGATGAAATGTCACATTTCAAAACATATTTCCCCAATGCTAAATATTTTTTTTTTGAACACAGGCTGATGATTTCCTCATTCAAGCTACAACTTTTTTGATTTGTTTTAGTTTTGGAGAATAAATTTGGGAAGTTGAAAATTTTTATGGAAAACTGGGTGAAAAGGCATAAATTTAAGAATATTGGTTTTACAATTGCTATTTCGAATAATACAAGTGATAAACCAATTTTTTTACAACTACTTTTCATTTTTTTGTACAAACTTTTTTTTTTGGGTCTAGTGATCCTACAACCACAAAATTCAAGTTTTACGACTGTTGATCGACTCGATGCCGATCAGCCAAAAAAAAATTCAGGTCAGTCATAAAACTTTTATGTACAAATCTACTTTTTTAAGCCACAATATCTGAATTAACAAATTTCTGAATCTCCTTCGTACAAATCGTGCATCAATATCTCTCTAAAACAGAGTCACAAAATTTCATCACCTATGCATTTTCGTGTATTTAAAACTCCGCAACAGGGAACGCGTTGAGATTACATTCAAACGATTCAAAAACCGGTAAAAAGCGTGATATAACTTTTTGTTGGTTATGAAAAACGGTGAGGTCAAATCGCACGTGCAAACGTATCGGTGAAATAATGAATAAAAAAAATACTTATCGAATTTGCAATGATCTTAGTCTATAAGTGACTTAGAGTAAATTTTCACTCTACATCAAGTCAAAATACTGCGACTTAAACTTTGAGTGATTTTTTACTTTTCGAAAGTAAAAATTCATTTGGAAGTGGTGGCATAAAATTTTTTTTTCAGAGGAAAACTCAATTTGTTCTTCAGAGAGAAATCTGACAAGAATTTGAAAGTGAAATTTAAGCATCATAAAAATGATACACTTTTTCAGAGTGAATTTTCGCTTCACATCGAGTCAAAATACTGCCACTCAAACTTGGAGTGATTTTTCACTTTTTTAAAGCGAAACTTCACACAAAAGTAGTGAAATTTCACTCCTCTCAGAGTGAAACTTGACTCGTTTTTTGGAGAAGAATTTGACTAGAATTCGAATTTTATCTACAGGGTATTATTTTTTCCTAATTTTCGTAGCTCGTGATGAGCCTAACATAAAAGTTAACAAAAGTTGAGAAGAATAAAGATGGAGTGGGTCTTGGGGGTTGTAAAATAACCACACGCCCCAAAAATCATACACAGAAAAAAATCTTATACTTTCTGCCATATATATTGTAAAAAGTACAATAATATTGTACATTTTACAATAATATTGCAGTTTCTACAATATTATTTTAGTTTTTACAATATTACTGTAAAAACTGCAATATTTTACTTATTAAAATAATGTATAGTAAAACCGCTTTATCGTACAAATTACAATATGTACGCCACTTTTTGCTTTATAATTTCGGAAAAATTAAAATCTGAAAACGAAAATTTTACTATAGAAATTGTAATATTTACCATACGTTTTTTCCACGTTTCCTAAGGTCGGCCAACTGGGAACAGGTGGCGACCGAGTTTTTTTTCTCGCCCGCAATTTATTTACACATGCATTAAAATAGAAAAAATGCATTGCTTTTTTCCAACTTTTTCGAATACTGTATCATATTACAATATGATGCAGTTGAAACCTAGAAAATACACAAAAATGTTGCAAAAAGAACCTATACAGATCTGTTTACTGAAAAAACTGTATGGAATTTTCGAAAGTCTGGATTAACAGGGATAACAATATGATATTGCAAAAAGTACAAGAAGTATAGTAGAAAACGGGAGATGTAGAGGAGTTTTGACAACAAAATATATCTATAATTACAGTATCATTTGACAATGTTATTTCAAAAACTGATATATTATCTAGCAAAAAGTACAATATGTCAGAGTGATTCCCGTTTGCTATACAGTATTGTAATGATAACTACATTTTTTACCAGTGTACGTTCTTAATTCTACGTTTCAATATTATACAGAGACCCATTAGGGGGCACTATACCTTTGTGTGGAAAAATTGAGGATGGTTTCGAGTAACTTTTAAGGTATGTAGCAATAATGCTATGTCACAAAAGCTTTTTTTTTAATAGTGTATTGTTCACTTGAAAGAACAAGGAGTTGTTCATAACAAAATATCAACAATTGGCGGAGTGATGGTCTTTTTCTGGAAACAACTTTTTTTTTTAAGAGGCTTGTGGTGACCACGATGCAGGTCGAACAAGTCGAGTTAAATCAGAAAATCCGAAAAATTTGATAAGTCTAGAAATATATCTAGTTCTTGAACGATCGCTTTTTTATAAAAAAATTTTATTCTGCAGATAAGAATTTTTGAATAAAATTGTCAGAGCTCAAAAAATCAAAATCTCGGGGAAAACGTTCTTGTGTACAAAAAAAACGTAATGTTAATTTTTTCAATTTTTCAAGAAGTAGATACATTCCGAGACTAATGAAATTTTCTGGATTTTCTAATTTAACTTGACCTGCTCGACTTGCATCGTGGTCACCGTAAGCCTCTTCAAAAAAAAAGTTGTTTCGGGGAAAGGGCCATAACTCCGCCAATTTTTTATATTTTTTCAGGAACAAATACTTGTTTTTTCAAGTGGACAATACACTATTAGAAAACAATAATTTTGGAGTCATAAAATTATTGCTACATATTTAGAAGATACTCCAAACCATCCTTGATTCGTCCGCACAAAAAGGTATATAACCCCTTAATTTTTTTCTTGATTTTCGCAGTTCGCAGTGAGCCTAACGTGAAGAAACCCAATTTAAGGGAAAAAAGATGCACTGGGGTTGTAAAATAATCACACACTCCCAAAATCGTACATTTTAAATTCTACATTTTAATTTCATCAACAGACCATTAATTTTTTGCCTGATTTTCGTAGCTCACAATGAGCCTAACATAAAAATTGACAATTTTAGGGAAAAAAACATGGACTGGGGGTTGTAAAATAATTATACACCTCTATAATCGTATGTTAAAATATCTACGTGTAAATCACAATGGTGAATTTTTTTACTGCTTTTAGTACCTCTTGGTGAGCCCAACAATAAAATTTACAGTTCTATGAAAAAATTAGGTCTGAAACATGTCATGAGTATACACCTCGAAAATCGTGTATTCAAATTTCTACATTTAAATCCTGAACTTTCAAATTATAATTCGTATTGTGATACAAAAATGGTATATTTAGATTCCTACTTTTTAATCTGTTCTACAGATTATGATTTTTTTTCCTAATTTTCAAAGGAGTGGAACCACTTTCTAGAAACTAAAACAATTTTAATAATATGTAATTACTCTTGAAAATAGGTCAAATTTTTCATATGCCTATAACGAATACTTCATTTTATCGAAACAAAACTCTTTCAGATAACAAATTTTGATATATCATAAGATAGAGAAAAATTTTGAAATTATCAAGTAATCATTATTGTTACATAATGTAATGGCATTGTCTACCCTAATATAATAACATTATATTGATTATAATTTCCATTTGTGTCTTACGTCTCATAAATCGTACTGACAAAGAAGTTTACCATCTTGCTACAGTTTCTTAGATAGGATCAAAAATATTAATCGAGTTTGGGCTGTGAAAGTCACTCTTATAGTTTTTTTCAACAAAGAGTTTCATTGAATATCCGTAAAACGAATTGGGAATTGAATCGGCCAATTTGGACAATGAATATCAAACTCTTATGTTCAACCAACGTTTCGTTCTTTATTTAGAACATTATCAGGGTTCAGTAGTACAATCTACAAAATTTAACACTAATTCATAACGCTGATCTAACAAATAATCCCATAACAAAGCAAATCAGAAAACACCCCCAATCACTCACCTACAAGAAGGTCAATTCAAGCTAATTAACAATAAAACTGATAACAAATTGTTACTGTGAGAAAACATCGTCACGGAAAACTTGTTACCTCGCCCAAAGGCGGGAACACACTAACGACTCTCCGACAATTTCAACTAACCTCGATCAAAAAAGATAACATCATAATAGAAAACTTAAAATACCGCATTTCAAACCAATACAAGAGTTCAACTACCAAAACACTAACGTACACACATCTCCCCAGGTATCAAAACCTCAACAGTGTTCGGAATCTCCTTATTCAAAAATACTTATTAAACAAATAATCCTCCATAACATACATCAAGATTCTCAGTGTCACTCTTTATATTCAAACAAGACTTGTTATCTTTAATATGTAACATCTCACTAATTGTTCTACGTCCAAAATCTGCCCCTGAACCAAAAATCCTAGAATTATCAAAATCAAATTCATGACCTGGAAATGTTTCTCTAACATGATTAGGAATAACTTTATCTTCTCCTCTCTCAATTGATTTAATATGTTCACTTATTCTAGTTTTTAGAGCTCTCTTTGTCTGACCCATATATATTGAATCACAGTTAACACAATACCATAAACAATTCCCGTTTTTTCATGTTTCTTAATCTTATCCTTCCCTTTTAACACTACATTATTCAATTTGTTCCGAAGTTTATTAATTACATGGAGATTATTCCTTTATAAAACTATTCTAGGATTACATGAATCTCCACTCGTCAATCTGGAATCAATGCATTTAATGTTATTCTTCCCTTCATTTTATTTTATGGGATTATTTGTTAGATCAGCGTTATGAATTAGTGTTAAATTTTGTAGATTGTACTACTGAACCCTGATGATGTTCTGAATAAAGAACGAAACGTTGGTTGAACATAGGAGTTTGATATTCATTGTCCAAATTGGCCGATTCAATTCCCAATTCGTTTGCGGATATTGGTGAACAGGGAATGGGACGTATTGAAATTCATTCATAATTATTGAGTTTAATTGAAGTTGATTTCACCAAATGACCTCTACTCATTCAAAATTCAACTTAAAAACAAAACATCATAATAACTAACAAAATCTTTGCACAGTGTTTACACATCATAGTGCCCCCACTCTCTTATTTTTTTTTGAATAAAGATCTGACCCGAAATTATTTTCACTCCCTTTTTGAGTGGCAGTATTTTACCTCCACGTATGGTGAAAATTGACTCTAGTAGTGTGAATACTCTATCCCCGGAAGTGATTTGCATCGAGTTGCGAGGATCACGTCACTCGGCGTAAACAAAAGGCAGGTGATGAACAAATAATTCAAGGAAGAAAGAGTGAAAAAAGTGCAAAAAATTCCGTAGTGGAAGGCTTCTCGCGTCATGATAGAACGGTGGCGACGACACATGATAATTATAGCAATGTGGACGTGCGTGAGGTGTGCGTCTTCTCGATGACGATACTGAAGATGAAGATCGGGGAATTCCCGAGATGCTGTAGAATGATAGGCGCGATTTCGGTCGCGTAAAAGGCAGAAAACAAGTGGAAAGATTGCATGAATTACGGAAACTTGGACTCCGTCGTTGTGCGCAAAATGCGCAAGGTTTTTAGACGAAGTTTAATCGTAATCTTATTAATGTATACGCCAAACTGTAGCTGGCTGATGACCTTGCTTCAATGCTGATTGAAAATCGTGGCTGAAGAAAATTCTTGAGTTTTTCGATTCAGGATGGTGTTGGGACGGATTTATTGTTCAATGGATGATGGTGCAGATTTTTAGAATTTTAACTACTGTAATTCTGAATTAGACAATCCCTAGTGGTTTTGATCCTTATGAAAAATTTATAAGAAAATAAAATTTCTTATAAGGTGACCTTATAAAAACCTTATAAGAAACTGAAATTTCTTATAAAAAATTGATCGAAAAAATGTATAAGGTTGTTTTCTTATAAGATTTTATCAAATAAATTCTTATTGGTAATTTTTTTTATAAGGTTTTTATAAGTTTACTTTATCAGAAATCTATTTCTTATAATTATAAGAAATTAAATTCTTATATGAAATTTTCTTCTCTTATAAGGTTTTATAAGGTTCGAAATTAGTAGAAAAATAAGAGACAAAGTAGAAATTTCTCATTTTTTTAAATTATACTATGATTCATTGTTATGTCGCTTTGTGTGCAAGTTCGTAAAAATGCCAGTGAACAATAAATATGGTGTTCAATAAATTTATGCACAAATAACATAATAATAATTGTTTAGAATCAAGTTCCTTTAAGCTCTGGTTCAAAAGTGCAAAATAATTTATAGTTTTACACTTTGAATGTCTATTTTTCAAATTTAGAGATGATTTTTCGAAATTTCAGTTCGAAAGTTTTAGGCAACGCCAAATAAAAAACTTCGTTGATCATTCTTGAATATTTTGTTTACTTTTCTATTTTTAACATTAAATTACTGGAAATTCGTGTTTAAATGTACTCAGTACCAAAAACTTTGTTTTGGTAATAATTTAGCAATTATTAATTCTACTTTTCAAATGAAAAATCAATTTGTCAAAATTATAACCAGGAACTTCGAATAAGATTAGTTATTTTCAAATTTTTGTTACATTGTTCAAGTCTAGAATTGAGAATTGTTGTATACGAAAAATCGTTGTTTATAGTTGTAAAAAATTAAGATTAAAAATTTTTTCGATTGTATTCCATTTTTTTTATACTTGAAAAAAATTCAAAGTCCAACTTTAAACTGAAGTATTAGGTGTCAAAATACTAAAAATTTAGCGTTAAGTATTTTTTAAATTTCAGTTTTTTGCTGAAATTTTAGAACATTTTGAGTTCAAAAGTAAGTATTGTATATTACGATCGGCTATGTTATAGAATTATGTTGATTTCATTCTGCTTTTTTTCCTTGTCTCACAATTCTGATGGTTTAGTTACTCTAAATTTTTCTTAAAAGTTTAAAATTTCAATCAATTCTATACTTTTATGATTATCTCACGAATTTTCTCTCCTTACAAAATTCAGAATGAAATTTTCATAAGTTTGATGTTAGGATTACATATTTTCAAAATTCCAAATTTTGTTAATGACTTATCAATTGTTGTTTCTATTTTTAAAATTTTAAAACTCAATCACTCTAAGTTTTGGCTAAAAAGTGAAAAATGAGGACGAATTCCAAGCTTTGTTAATTATTGTAACTTTTTTTTATACTTCGCAAACAAAGCAAAAATTCTTATGCAAAAGATCTCTGTTGCAAAATTCAAACTACAACACATTTTGAATTTCCTATTATATATTTTAACTTTCTAAAAATATTTTTCAAAATTTAGAATCAAACTACCGAAAACTTGGGTTCGAAAATGCTATTAATTTTGACTATAATCTTCGTTTATTAACTTCTACTTTTATTTTTCAAAATTCAGAATCAAACTACCGATGAATCGAATGCAAAAATACTATAAATTTCTGATCTTGTGGATGTATTTCAATTTTTCTTTTTTTCATACGTTAGGGGCTGTCTACAAATGACATCAATTTTTTTGTTAACAATTTCCAATTTTCTAACGAAATATGAGTAATTTATAAATATAATAATGAATTACTACGAAGAGATATTATACCAATGTAATGGATTATATTGGTCAGAAAGATGTTATAGGTATTTTCAAAAAATATTTTCCAATGATACTTTCTTACGATAAAAGTAAAGAGTAAAATTGATAAAAGTTTATTTGTTAATCAAGATTAGAAGATGATCATAAGAAGGATCATTAAAATAATTTTATTATGACTTTTCATGATTTGTGACAATGTATGACTTTGTGATTCATGGAATTTTGTGATGATTTACCATCGTGACTTTTGTTAAAATTTCTTATATCTTCTGTTTCATGCGACACTTCAATTTCGAGCATAAGCGTTTGAAAAAACTACAAATTTTGAATTTTTTCGTTTTTGTTTTTCTGAAATTCAGCAGCAAATCACTTGAATTTTAAATTTGATAGTACCAAATCACAACAAATTGTCGAATTTTGCCTATTATTTATTATTTAGTGTTCAATTTTTTAAATCCTGAAATAAACTACCTAAAGTTGCAAATCTGCAGTGCAAAATACCAAAACTCTTCAATTTCATGTTCTATATCAGAATCCCAATCCCGCGTATAAAGTTCGAGGGAAAATTATAAAAAAATTTTAACAAATATGTACTTTTCCTGAAATTCGTAATCTTTTCATACATTTACTCATGCTAAAAAGAAAAAATTGAGCTCTAGGAAAAATACAACAGGTGATATTTTGTGTACGCACATATGAAATTAATGACGCGTAAGGGTAATGAAAACATCACGCTGAATATGCAAGATCGTTATTGTGACGCGACGGTTTTTTTTTTAAATTTTAGTGACCGATTATTGTAAGCATGTTTTTCTGTGTTTTCCGACTTTGTTCTAATGATCGTTTCAAAGTCCGAAATATAATTAGAATTCGATTCTTGAAAATAACTTAAGAACGACAACCAGCATAGTATCAAAGTTTGGCAAACAAATTTCAGTTTGCAGCAAATGTCAACTAAAAATATTGCATATGGAAAATAGCAACAAAAATAGAATCTACAGTTAATTCTAAGATTGAAATTTTGAAGAGCGAGAAGGACACACCCCATTTCGAGCAATGTGCTAAAAAGAGAGAAGAGGTGAAACAAATGATGGGAAAAAAACCCCAAGACTCTTTTAATTTAGAGTAAATTACGTTATTTCTTTTATTTTTGGGTTGCATAAATTTTGTTGCACAAATTGTTGGAGATGTCTGCAGTATGTCAAGAGTTGCGTATTATGCATTTTTGCTAAGAAAAGTGACCTTATCGGATATTTCCGGAATCAAGCCGTCTCTTGCGCAAGTGATTATCTGCAGAGAGAAACGCTGCTGTTTCTGCTGTAGTAAGTGTAATGATAACGTACGAAGGAACAATGTAAATTATGATAACGTGGTATGGTTTGGGAGACAGCGCAGTTGCTGTTGCTGGGCGTAGATTACAATTACAATTAATCTACTTGAACTCCTCGCACATAACTCATTTGAGTTGCAGGGTATAATAATCTCGGACGGCACGAGTAAAGGGATCAGAATGAGATCAAGGTTAAGGTGAAATGACATTAATCAATAGCCTACAGGGTTATGAAGATTTAAAGTTGGAAGATTCTCAAGGACTCTTATGTTGGAGCTTTTTTGTGAATCTTACAAAGCATCGAGTAAAATCTTTTTTTTCATAGTGGATGTCAATATGATGATTTTCACGGATTTTAAGATATGTATACCTATGTGAAAATCGCACCAAAATTTATATTTAAAATAAATTATATTTCTTTTTTAATTTGAAAAGGAATTGAAATTCTTTAAGAAGTGAACACAATTTTCTGTGACGTGATACAACAAACACACAAAGGTGAAAATTTTCAATAAAAGAAAAAAGAACGAAGGAAATTCTATTTTAAGATACCTGTTTCAAAGTGCCACGTGTAATTGAATAGAAAAAAGCCTAGTAAAACGATTGCCTTAAAAAGAGAATATTTGAAAAAGGTTTCTTCATTCTTACAATCGTTATTTTATGATGTTGATCATGATTTATTCATGAAAAATCAGCAATGATAGGTGATTTAAGGTCTTAACAGAAAATTTCGACAGTTGAGGACACTTTTGAAAATTCAAGAGTAACTAAGAGTTCTTACAACAATTTTTCAACATCTTGACATTGGTTTAAAATAAGATTTGTTAGTAGTGTTAAAAATGTAAAAAACTGTAAAATACGGTAAAACTTCAGCATTCATTGATTTTTTATCAAAACTGATTATTGACAAATTAAAAAAAATTTCGTGAACGTTGAGTGGTCTCATTTTTAGGAAGAAATAAATAATGAGCTACTATGAGGCAACTGGTTTACTCGGAGATCGAATTTGAAACATTTCGTAAAATTTGACATTAAGGAGTTTATGAATGAATGAATGACATGTTTTTCAAACTTATGGGTTCGAATTCTTGATTAATTTGTTTTGGTAGCTCGAATTCAACATTTTTGAAACTCATTTTTCCATATTCCTTATTCTTATTGAAATTTCTGTTTTGGAAACAGAATTTTTAATTTTCTCAGTCATCAAATTACCGATTTTGAACGCTTTGAATTCTTTGAAATTTAAAATTTTGAATATTCCACAACTTGCATCTCAAAAGAATTTTCTCATTATCCTTTAAATATTTTATAATTTTTAATATTATAAATTTTAATAGTATTCAGTAGATGTCATTTATTATTTTGATATCATGTACATCTCATACTTATTATCAAGGAGTTGATGTGAAATTATTGAGGACCATGTTTTTCCTGATGAGGGCCTAATTTAAAGTCGAAAGTTTCAAACAATCGATGAATGTAATTTTTTGAAATATACTTCTTGAAATGATGGCTCTTTGTTGATCGATTCTTGAGTTTGAAAATATATATACAGTAGAATACGATTTTCAGGAACCTAGCATTTCAACATATTTATATGCAAACAAATTTTGGTATTTGCCAAATTTTTCAGCTATTTACTGTGAAATTATTTGTAGGAAATAAAATTTGTCGCTCATATTGTTCATAAAAAATTGATGTTTCTCTAATTATTGTCACAAATGAATACCTTGGATCATTATTAAACTATTCTCAAAATGACTTCGAAAATTGAGTTTGATTTTGAGTTATTAACAGTAATAAATAAAAATATGAAAACCTTTATGACACATGACAACATTGAAAAAAATGACGTTCTCAACGAGAAAAAAAATGATTCCAAACTCTTCGTTTCTTAAAAATTAGCATTGTTAAAATTCACATTTACTTTTATTTTAAAAAAGAGTACCTTGAGTTACTAATAAAAAAAACCCGAAAAGAATTTCCAAACTTGAGTTGTATTATTTGAGTCATCAACAAAATTTAGAAAAATATATAGAAAACTCTTCTATACGTTCGAGATTTTAGAAAAAACAAATCATTATGACGTTCTCAATGTGAAAAAATCATTCCCTCAATTACAAACTCCTTATTTCATTCAAATTTGTATTGTCAACATTTTGGAAAATAAATTACTGTCGAAAATGGTAAACTTGGATAATCAATAAATAATTCCCAAAAGGATTTTAAAAATTGAGTTTAATTTTTAAAGTTAACAACGACAATAGTAAAAATATAGAAAATATTATTACTCATGTCAGATATGACAAAAATGACGTTCACTACGAGATAAAATCATTGTCAGGATTATTTTCGTAAAAAAATTTATCCCAAACTGTTAGTTTCGTCAAAATAAGCTTTGCCAAAATTACTGTCATCAAAGTACCTTGAGTCATCAATAAGCAAACCCCAAAAGTTTTTCATAACTTGCATTCTATTTTTCAAGTCATCAACATAAATTAATCATTCTCTCAATTCCAAGCCCTTAATTTCGTCAAAATCAGCATTGTCAAAACCCACAATAACATCCTATTGTTGTCGAAGGCCCCGTTGATCAGAGTGCAGTTGAATTACCCATCTCAGCAATATCGTCGCCCCCGCCGCCGAACGTCACGTGTGTCGGCGGAGATCTATAAAATACAGACGCGAAACGTCGTGGTCACATTCGAGACTTGTGCCGAGCAAGATTACATCGCGTTTCACTACACGCGTTATTCCACAAGTCAAAGTCAGTTCCTCAAGTTAAGTGCGACTTCGAGTAAAGTGCAACAAGTGCAAACCTCCCCAAACGTCAACATGTACACCAACCCCTTCAACCGCAAACACTGCACCATCCGACTGATGCTGGACCGCATTTTGGACTCTTCCAAAAGGGGCCAACTCCAGAAGAACCATTACCAAAGGTCAGAAGTCAGAAGGTCCGAGAGTCTATCGAGTTCGACCTCTTCCAAGTCCAAATCTTCGAGCTCTAGATCAACTTTTTCGGCTTCATTTGCCAGCTGAACGCTATGATGCATTCTGTGGTTCTGCCAATAAAAATGTCAACTCGAATCATGATTCGAAAAAGCACTGTCCGAAGGAGCTTTTCATCTGGACGAGGATTCTAGGCGCCCTTCTTGGATCTAAGGTCACTTGGCACCATCAAGCCCTTGCTGAAGAACAGGATCTTTGGGCCCCAGTCCGGAGCAGTATTACACCATTTTTTCCATTTAGATGATCTTCATTATTTATTGTTTCATAATCATCACTACGTTTGTTATATTTTTGAATAAAATGTTTTTTAATAAAGATTTTGTGGTTTTTTTTTCTGTTCTTCATTATTTCGTTGGGTTCTGGAGGTTGGTCGTTTTTTCTTGCGTCATCGAAAGTCAAGGAACGGCAATGACACTTTGGAGTTTTGGAATTGGCTGGGATGTTGCGTCATTTGGTCGTCGCTCCAGGAATAATTACCGTCGTTTCATTTTTTTCTTCTTCGTTATTGATGGATTCGTTGACCGAGGGTAATTTGAGTGAATTAAGGATTCTTTGAAGATAGGATTGTGGATGATCGTTGGAAGTTTTTGGATTTGGTTGGAAGCGATACGAGTCGGTGATGAGCGTTGCAATCGGATGAGTTTTGGAAAAAAGTATTTATTCATTTTTCTTTAGTTTTTTTACATTTGCAGTATGTTAATCCAGATTCTGAAATTAAATATGTAAAATATAATTAGAGATTCTTACATATCTTTTACATTTTGATGATTTTGTAGGTAATTTTGTTTCCTGCTTTGTTTTTTGATATTCAAGTCAAGTTTGTTTAGTTTCATGATGTTTTACGACTGTTGTCTTGTTTTATCGCTTACAAATTTTCTCACAAACATTGCAAGTTATAAATTATCGTGGTTTAATAATTCTATTTTTTGCTCCTTACAAAAAATGGTCCGAATTAATTTAACAAAAATAGTTTTTTTCTTGTAATTTTCTTGTAATGCTGTGGTTTTCATAATTAAAGAATTTGTAGTTCATATTTTTTTTTAGAGCAAAAAATAACTATTCATTTGAAATTGATTTACACTTGTTTTTACGAAGATTTATTGAAAAAAACATAAATTTATAGTTGAACGTTCCCTTAATTTTTTAATAATCAAATTAAAAATAAAAAAAAACTATAAGAAGTTAAAAATTTTTATTAAATTGAATCACCTTTTAATAAACAATAAGAAAAACTGTACCATATTTGAAATAATTTTTGTAATCTTCATCAATTGCTTTAATTTTTTTACTTCAAAATTTATTTCTTTCCTCAGATGATTCACCCTTCATATGTTTCCCATTTTTTTCAAAAATGTTAATAACATCTCTGTTTATCATTTTATTGCTCAATCGGAATGCTCGTATTCCAATACCAAATGACCATGCCCATTGATACCTGGAAAGGCAAAACTTGCTAACTCGTGAATTTTTTTTCGCCGCTTTAAAATTTGATTTGCTTTTTTTCGTTTGCACCGCAGTTTGAAGAAACCCAAAAAAGACGAGAAAAAAGTGCCACTCAAATGTCTATCATTAAAAGGCCCCTTTGGCGTAATCCTGAAATTCCTGTCAAGTCGATGCTCTCTCGATAAATTTTTTCATATTTATTTTGTGGTGCATGGTGTTATTTTTTCTCGTGGGGTTTTTTTCATGTCGCCACTGAAACTGTAGTAAAACGACAAAATAGCTAATAAACTTTTTTCAGTCACCCATTAATAAATTGAGTTAAGCAAAAAGTACGACGGCTGAAATTTGCAAACTAGTACAGGTAATGACAAAAACGTCGATGGATGAAAAGTTGCGATTCAGTAATAAATCCTATTATCGAGGTTATTTATCGTTTCCGACTATCAAGTGCATGGAGTAGAGATAAATTATGATTGATAGCGTACACTGCTCCCTTGACTTATGCGTCAGTAAAGGTTAATTTTTCGCGATAGCCAATCGAGGGAGCAGTGTATAGGAGCTTTGAAATTTCCGGTTTCGTTTTCACTGATGAGCAAGGCCCTTTTTGCAGAAACTTCATATCTGCGAAGAATAGTTATATTGAGTCGGAATGATTAGAAATCCTACTTTTCGAAAAAACTAACTTATACTTTGCTCTGCTCTTATTTTGCCTGAAAAACCAACTTTCCAACTCGCAGAGGGAAAAAAAGTCGCATGCGATCAGCGTTTGTCAAGATTCAAAAAAAAGAGGTCGATCTTATTATTGTGTAATATCGTTCGAGTCGTTTTTCATAGCGATCCACTTCATTTTAAAAAGTGTCAATAAATCAGGGGAAAATCGCGATTTTGTCGGAGAAGGAAAATTTTATGAGTTTGGTATTGTAAATTTTCAGTCATTAGGAAATTCAAGTTCTGGAATTCTCTATTCTAGAATTTAGAAGTCCGTTATTTTGTATCATTTATTTATACATATTATTGATCAATTTAAGATCCCATGGGTTATTAGAATTTGAAATTCCGGAATATCAGACTTCTGACTTCAATCATTCAAAATTCTTTGTCTAAGGAGGCTCAATTCTTCATTCCCGATGGAATATTCGGATTTTAAATTTTGAAGTTAAAGATTTCAAAATTTCATTGCATGAAATTCAGATTTTTGAAATTTTTATTGTACCTATGGAAAAAAAATATTCAAAAACGAGAGATAAATCGTTTTAATGCCAGGAAAGCAGCAAAATCGTTTCGAAATTATGATTTTGAGGTTAAAGTTGAGACTATTCTGACATTCGGCTTCGCCTCGGGCCGGAATCCTCGTCTTTGCCAAAAACGACACTTGCACTACGTTGAATAAATATATATTCCATTGATTTTCTATCGAAAATCCATTAACTGTTTGTTAATATTCACTGTACAGTGAAAAATTACAGTATATACGTATTGACTGTATTATTGACCACTTTTTTGAAAAGGTAATATAATTATTGCAATATATAACAAGAATTTCAATTTTGGCAATTTCTGGATTAATATTTTGACCGCAAAATACGCGAATTGTTCAAAAAATTTAAAATTTTGATTTAACAGTAAAAAAATTACCAATTTAAAATATGTGTTTTCAAGCAAAGAGATTTGGACTTTTAAATAAATAATACATACTACTGCTTTCGATTATTGAAAAAAAAAAAAAATATTTCAAACTTTCGATCAAATTCATATTAATGATGATTTTTCGTATTCACGAATTCACTAACACAATCAAAGTCAAAAAGACAGGCAAGAAATGAATGAATCAAGAAAAAAATTATGGCTAATGGGATAATAATATTTGAAAATTCTAGATCAAAAAATTAATAATTTTGATATTCGTGGTGATTCATTTTAAAAATTGTTAATATTTTGCATTAAAAATTGAATTGACTGCTGTCTTACAAATTTTTGTTGATATTATAGAATTTTTTTCTTATATCATTAGCATTCAATATTTTCATTATGATCAAGATTTTTTTTATCGAACTTACTGCAAAGTAAAAAAATTAAGAAAAGTTGAGAAATAAACAAATGAAAATAGTTATAGTCACAGATTAAATTAATATTGTAAAATAAAAGTTTGAAATTCCAAAAATATATGTGATTTCTCGATGATTTCGATGAGGAATTTCCAAAATTAAAAAATTTTTGGGTATATGAACATGGTACATTTGTAGTGTATTCTTGGGCAGTTATAATATGAAAAAATATATTTTTTATCATATTAGGTTTCTGAATTAAAACTTTTCTGTAAAATGTGGGAATCATTAGCAAAAATACCAAATTTTTGCGTAAATTATTTGAAAATCGGGGAAAAAATTGTTTATTTCAAGAGTCTTCGAATGATCAGAACTTTTGACGTGAATTATTTCACGTCAAAAGTGAAATTCACAATAAAATATCGTAATGCATGTTCTTAAAATACCCTATTTGACAAAACGATTATAATCCTCGGCTTCGCCTCGGGCTGCAATTTTTCGTTTCGTCGCGGTCAAAAAAAGTCAGTTTTAAAACATTCAGTAACTGAGAATTTGTGATTCACATTCAGTTTAAATAATCAATAAATAATTATTTTGTTGGAAAATGATAATGTAGAAGGTAAATTTTGATAATTATAAAAATTGTTTGTGTTTCTGAATTTCCAAACATTTAAAAATGAACGAAAACAACGAAAATTGTTTTGAATAGCTCTTAAATGAATAATAATAATTATTAATGTCGAAGCATAGAATTTTGACTTCTTATATATCATGCAATAATAATTATTAATAATAATATATTTATAATAGTAATAATATTTATTGAAGTAATAAATTAGCACTTTCTTAATATATGATTACTTTTTAATCTAATAATAATTTCAATGATTATCATTTATAATTTATTCAAGGCTAAAAAATCATTGAGACCAATACATTGTTTGATCCACAAAACTTGAATTCTATTTTATGAACGAATTATAATGTATTGGTTTAAAAACAAGATAGTTCATTTTAATTTTTGAATTGTTAATAAGTTCTGAATTCATATTATTTATTGGTTGTTTTTTAATCGTCAAAGAATAGTTACTCAAAAAGTTCATTTTTTAAAAAATTCTTTTATATACCATTTGAAAGCTATTGGTCTGCTCTTTCAAATGACGTTTTCAAATTTATGCTCAGGCAACAATAACAGATGTTAGTTGAAGTGTAATCTGTTACATACTTATTGGTTTTTTTATTTTTCATAAAATGATAACTCAAAAAGTTCATTTTTCATAAAATTCTTTTATATACCATTTGAAAGCTATTGGTCTGCTCTTTCAAATGACGTTTTCAAATTCATGCTCAGGCTACAATTACAGAAGTTATTTCAAGTTTCATCTACTACATATTCATTATATATTACTTTTTACCTCTCATTTTGCAGTAAATTCAAGGAAAAAATTGAACTCAAAAAATATTCTTGGAATATAAAATTCAAAATGATCGATTTACATTATAAGCGAAAATTTGTTTGTTTGTTAGTACAAATTTAACTACTTTATCATTTTTTTTAAACAATGCGATATTAATTTCCAGTACATTCAAAATTTGAATTTCAAATTCAAATTTCAAACTTCGAGACAAAAAAATATCGATACTGGACGCCATGTTGCCACGTGTTTGTCGTAACTCAAATGTCAAAACATTGATAGTAAACAACAAAAGTAAACATTCAAAATATTTATTCTCCTGAATAATATACTTCAAAGCTGTGATAAATAAAAAAAAAAATGAATAGATTCGAGTTTGCAAATTTTGAGTTAATGCAACAAGAATATCACGTGAGGAGAGATAGGGGAATCAAACTTTACGATGGAGACTCAAAAGTATATTTTCGGCATTACTCATAATTTCAACTCTTTTTTTTTTCGAAAACCCGAGATAAATCGCTTTTTTTCAATTTTCAGACGAATTTTGAAGGCGGTGAAATTTGTCTCACGAGTCATCGAATTTTGTGGAGAAAAAATGGAGAAAGTGGAAGTGGACAAAGTTTGTCATTGGCTTTGAAATACGTTGTTTTTTTCGAAGAGGAAAATCCGGGACCTATTTTTTTTACCAGGAGCAAAAAAATTGTTTTGCATCTAACGGAACCTGACCCTGGTTCAAATTTTTCTATGAACTTTTATTTTTATGATATAGAACAGTTTTTATAAAATTGTCGAGAAAAATGATATAATTATCAAATTCCACAATAAATTTACAACAAAACAATGATTTCGCAAGAAACATAAATTAAAAATTCAAGGTTGTTAATTATAAAAATTCATCTTCAAGAAAATAAATTATCATAAATGTAACGAAATGCAATTATATTTAGATATTTCAAAATAATTTGCAATATATTAGTTTAAAAAAATGAATGTGCAGTACAAAAAAAAAAAAAAATGGAATGGATAGTATTATTGTATTATCTAATGTTTTGATGAATTTTCAAATTTCAATGCTCGCAATTATTTAACATCGAATTTGCAAAAAAAAAAATGATAATAATTAGGTTTTGCAATAAGTTACGAATTCACGTTTGGCGTAGCTTTGAAAACTATTTTGAGAGGAAATGAATTATAATTTAAAATGTATCGAACAAAATGTAATTGTAACGAAATATTTACAGATATTTTACAATGTATTGGTTTTTTAAAAATGAATGTGTTGTACAAAAAAACTGGAATGAATACTATTTATATATCAATAATTTAATATTTAAATAAATTTTTGACTATAGATATATAATGTTATTTATTATTAGATTCTATATTGAAAACAATGAGGTTATAAATTTTTGAATGTAATATTTATAAATTGAAATTAATTGACACAATTAGAATGGAAATAATTGATGACGCTATGTAATAGAACAAATAAATTTATTTTTATAGAATTTGAACAATTTTTTTTAATTGTTACAAAAAATTATGATGTTTCACAATAAATTAAAAATGTAGTTTGATATATCTATTAAAACTATTTTGAGAAGAACTTAATTATAATGAATTTATTGAATAAAGTGTAATTATAATTTGATATTTAGAAATGATTTCTAATGTAGTTATTAGTCTCAAAGAAAAATTTGTAGTACAAATACACTGGCTTTATAAAGTATTAATATATAAATAATCCAATATTTTGGTTTCATATCAAAATATTATAAAATGATAAATATTTCCATCTTATATTAAATAATTTATCGTAAGTAATTGATATAAAAAATTCCAACCATTTATTTTATATTAATTATAAAAATATATTCATCATCTAATGACGATAATAGTTACAATTGTTGAAAAAATGGAGATATTCATTAAATTTCACAATAAATTACAAATCCAATATTGATGATGACAATAGTAATTTTTTTTAGAGAAAATAAATGTTAATAAGTATATGAAAGGAATCGTTATTATGGTTGGATATTTAGCAATAATTAATAATTTATTAGTCCTGAAAAAAATTTTAGTACAAATAAATAAGTAAAAAAAGTTTCAACATATAAATCTTTTAATTTTTTAATTTTATATCAGAAATAATAGGATTATAGTTTTTTTTTTTTTAATAATAAATAGCATATTAGAATTTTTTTTATGAAATTAAATTAAAATCATTCACTGTTCTATATAATCGACAAAAATTTGATCAATATTGAATTTCACAATAAATAGCAATATTAAATTTACAATTTTTCCAGCAGATAAAAAACCAGGTCCAGCAGATTTCAGTTCTTGGGACTTTGTAAAATTATCGTTCAAAGAAGGCTTGGAACCCGTTTTTGTAATTCATCTCTCCGACACGCTTATGAAAAAAGCCTGGGAAATAGTGCCATTATTCCAAGAAATTTCTCAGACTTCTACTAGCAAATCGCCAGGAATAAAGACAAGGACTGGAATTATTGGCATCGAACGGAGTCTTCAAGAGCAGCAACAAGCCACCGACCAAAGCATTAATTTAGCCTTTCAAGACTTGAAAAGACTTATGGAAATGGCCAAGGACATGGTTTCCATATCGAAAACAATTTCTGCAAAAATTAGGGTAATTAATAGTTAGAGATATTTTTGAATTAAACATGAAGTTAATTGATAAAGAATATAATTTTTATGACATGAAAAATAAACTGATAGAAAATATAAAAAATAATTAAAATATATCTGATTATTTTGCTGTAATTCAAGTAACATTTTTGAGTGAATTGATTTTTGTTCCAGATTTATTTTAAAATAAATTTATCCTATGAAATAAAAAAATAAAAGAAAATGAATTTATGTACGTGAATAAAATTGTTTAAAAAAGGAGTTGTAGAAAAAAGCTTAGGTTTTCCTACAATACATTTAGACTACAAAATTTGAGAATATTGAGTTAAAATTCAATTTAATATGAATTAGAAATTAAAGTTATAATTTTCTAGTACAAAAAAAATTATAAAATGTAGTATGAAAAACTAATTTAAAGTCATATTTCAAATGAATAGTCATGAACAATAATTTTTTTGAATTTTTTCAGGAACGTCAAGGAGACATTACAGAAGACGAAACAATAAGATTCAAGTCATATTTGATGAGTTTAGGTATTGACGATCCCGTCACTCGTGACGCCTACAAAAGCAGCAACGAATATTTTCGACATTTAGCTAGAGAATTATCAGATGTTTTGGAAGAGCCAGTCAGAGTATGATTTCATATTTTAAATCAGTATAATAATATAATCCCGAGTTTGAAAAAAAAAAATTATAACTTTATTTACATGAGTTATTTATTTCGAAAATTGTTTCCTAGTCAATTTCCTTTTTGTATTTTTAAATTTGGAAGTAATTTATATTTCTATGAATTATCAAAAAGTTGCGCTGTGAATGTTTACATACAACTTTTTTTTTATAATCAAACCACATCAATGAATCACTCAAAAATATTTGAAAAACAGTTTGAAAATTTTTGTGTTTGTTTTTATTTTTTTCACTAATTTAAGAGACTTGTGAGGACATTTTGGAATCAAAATTATAGCAGATGATTAAAAAATTTTTTTCACTGTGTTTAGGAGAAATATTACACAAAGTTAATGAATTTCTAGGAAGTTGGAGGAATGATGGCCTTGTCGGACGTTTATTGCAGAGTAAACAGAGCTCGTGGGCTGGAACTTATTTCCCCTGAAGATTTATTGAACGCAAGTAGACAATTGGAATTCATGAATTCGGCTCTTGTGCTTCGCATCTTCGACAGTGGTTTGATGGTGCTCCAACTTCGGTCTCATGATGATGTTTCAGTTGCTGAATCAGTAGCATTATTGGTAATTTTATCAAAGCTTTTCGAAATACGTTTGAATCGTTTCCCAGTACTTTTATCATTTACTCGTTTTAATACATACCAAATAATCTGCAAGTTTGAAAAAAAAAAAAAAACCTGGAATTCTAGTTAGATGTTACAGCACCTGCCAGAATTGATAACTACTATCTGAAAGTTTGAAGAATTATTATTTTGAATAGTTTTTGTTGAAAATATAACTTTTTTAAAACAAAATAATTTTTTCAATAAATGTCTTATTAATTTTTATAAATATTTTTTATCCTAAAGTCTAGAAAAAATTTATTTCTGATTGTTTATACTTTGAATGTATTAGATCGTATTAGAATTTGATATTATATGTTTGAATTTTTTATAGATTCAAGAAAAAGGTTCTGTGACATCTGAAGAATTGGCGCAATCTGAGGGAATTTCAGTGATGCTCGCTCGAGAAAGATTGCTCGTCACCGAAAAATACGGAAAAGCATGTAGGGACGATTCGATCGAAGCCTTAAGATTTTATCCAAATTTGTTTCTAGAACAAGAATCGTGATTGATTCGACATCTTGTAAGTGAATGTTTTATACTCAAATTTTATAGTTCCTTATTGTTGATTATTTCGAGTGTCACTAAAGACTCGCTTTTTGTATTTCGAGTTATTATTTTTACAGCGAAGAGTTTGAAAATTTTGAAAGTTTAAAGACATTCTGCTTCTTGTGTGATTGCAATTTTGTGATTTGATCATTGGTGCGCAGTAATGACGTGTTTTCATGTAAATAAAGGTTATTTTTTGGAAATGGAATTTTTTTTCATATAGTTTCCAAGAAAAAAAAATAAGATTGTAGGTTTCGAGTTTTTAATTTTTAAAGAATTTTATGGAAATTTTGATTCCTGGGATCCACAGTTTTGTTTTTTCTTTCTATTTTTTATTATAATGAAGTGACGTTTTATTGAACGTGAAAAAATTAATTTTCAAGCAAAATTATTTGTATTTTACTCAAGTAGTCAAATAAAGACATTTTTTTTTTTCAAGTTACTTATAACTGTTTTTAAATGTCCTTATTTCCATATAACAACTAAGTAGTCGAATTAATAATTTTTCGAAATATTATTTAGATGATAAGAAAATCCAAATTCAAATATTTTAGATACGATTCTATTTCCGAAACGCCCAGTTTTTAAAACTATTATACTTTTGTTTTTTGGGACTGATAATTGTATCTTAATTATTTATTTTTTCTAATCTTTGGTTTGGGTTTCCTGAATTTCAAATTTCTAACCTTGATTTTTTCATAGTTTTGTGAATTATAAAAAAAATCTTTTTCCTATAATTTTGCCATTGGATGTAGGTACTGCAAAAGCAAGAAATTTTGAATCTGTGTAAAAATTCAAAAAATAATGCGAATCGAAAAATTTACGAGAAATTGCACCAATAATAAATTTCTTCTGCAAGCCCAAACTTTTACTGAATAAAGATTGACGAATTTATTAGAAATTTTCAAAAAATGCTAATTTGAAGTGCATGTTATACAGTTTGAGTCGAGAAAGTGATCACTTTGTTATAGAACTTTGCTTTTCTTGTACTTCCTGTTCGTGACTATTAAGTAAATAATAAATCTAAAAAGCTGAAAATTTTTTAAAAACTAACATATAACGATGTAATATAATCCTCAAACGAGTGAAACGTTGCACTGAATTTCTTTTGATTCTGTGCATCTTTTTCTTTTTCTTTGAGAATAACAAAGATAAAGACTTTTATCTGGATTTGTTGATACGGTTTTTGAAGAACACATTTAGAAATTTGAATCTGGTAGTGCGTAATTTCTTTTTTTGGTAACAAGTCAGAAAAATGAAGAACATCCAGTATTAGTCAAAATTTGGAGTCTAGAATCTACCATTTTCTGAAGTCAGAGTGCATTTTTTGCAATTATTCAAATAATTATTTTTTTATATTCTATAATTTTATAAAAAGTATGGTTTGATCACAATTCTTTTAGAAACTCGTAAATTTAGAAAAATATTTTTCAACTCAATTTCCATAACTTCTTTTATTATTGTAAAAAAAATTCTTCCAATGGTAAACCCTGAAATTTAGAAATTTTTTGATTGTTTAATGTAAATGTGCCAGTTTGTACAAGCAACCCAGTTTTTACGAATACTGAATGTTTCGTAAAAATACGATACTCATTTTATGACGAGTCAGATAAATAAATGAAATTCGACGTAAACCTCTATTTGTCAAAATTCGTTCTGCGGAAACTACAATTTTTTTTGAGTTCCATGTTGCAGTTATTTCGATGCTTTATTTTCTTGGAAATCCAGAATTTGAAGAATTTCAAACTTCACAGTCGAGAATTTTTTGATTTTTTTTATGATAATCAAAGAAATTTAGAAAATTTTTCAGGCCCTGAATTTTTAGTCTTTGAAAATAAATTCTTATTAATAAACATGAAAACAAATTCTAATGATTGAACTAGTTTAGGTGAAATTGTAGGATTCTAAAAAATGACACTTCAACTTCGAAAAATCGTTGTTACTTAACTATGAATTTTGGCTTGCAGGGAATTATTATTAATGTTATTAATTACAACTACTTGTTAAAAAAAAGAAAAAATAGGTAACTATTGCTTCATCGAAATTTTCAGGTTGCGAATTATCCTATTTTTTAATAGAAACTGTGTTTGTTAAAAATTTTTTCAAAAAAATAGAACAATCGATTTCCTAAAAAAAAATTTTCCCACTGTCAAAAAATCCTCCCCAAAAAAATTTTAAAAATTACTGTGATTGACAAAAAAAACTTTTTGAAGTTAATAATTTTCATATTGTTTTATTATAGAACTACACTATTTGTCGAAAAAAATATTTTTGAAACTCTCATTGAATTAGTTGAATTAAAATTGAGCCTTAAGAAAATAATATGAAGTATATTTTAGTATCATAAAAAAATATTCTTTTGAGAAAGAAAAATATCAGAAAAAATTTTTGTTTGGGAAAAAGTCATTGAGAAAATATGATTTTGGGAAACAATTTTTTTGGGGAAAGTCTACCCAATGTATTTAAATATATAACTTTGAATTTATTTGACAAGTTTTTAAATAAAGTCTCTTAAAATTCATTTAATAATAACAAAATATAAGACAATTAATATATCCATTATAAAAACAATAAATATAATGTATAATTCTTAAAATCCTTTCTAATACGTGTCAATGAAATTTCAAACGCGGTTTTGAGAGAAAGTATATGAAAGATGTTTGAAATTTAATTTGAACCTTCGTATGAACCTTTATCTACAAAATGAAAAAAATGACAAAAATTGTACAATTTTTGGTCGGGTTTTTAAGTGAAGAAAAAAATTCATACGTGGTACTTAAGGAAAATCAACTTCTCACCTGATATTTTCAAAATTTCTTAAAAAAAAACTAAAATTCAAACGTAAAGAAAAAATACGTGTGTCATCAATTTCCATAGACATGTTATTAAAAATATTAGCACGACTAAAAATAGAAATAATTTTTCTAACTATACAAAAATTGCTTAAAAAGGGTGTTGAAAAAATTGTCTTACAATTAGAATTCTTAAAACACGTTTTAATAAGTTTATGTACATATAATTAAATTATACCTACAAAAAAATTAAATTTTTTTTGAACGTTGCTTGCTGGGTTGGAAAACCCACTGAAAAATGAGCACTCTGCGCTAAAATCACAGAATCTCTTCCTTCTTCTTCCAGTGTGATTACTGGGAAAATTTCGTATACCACGAAGCACGAGATGTAATTAACGTTTTTCCATTTTTTCCATTCGCGGCTATTTTAGCTCGTTCGCGAAAGGCGAATTTTGCCCTCGAATTTAGCTCGTCGCGCGAACTCGCAGTGTTTGCGATGTAATAAAGCGGGCGACGGGCGCGGCTTTTTCCAGAGCTGCAAATATTGATGCAAATTCACGGAAAAAAACGCGGCGAAAATACCCTCAAAGGTCGAAAATTTTTCGAGTGCAAGTTTGAACTTTTGTTTGTTCGTCACAAAGAACGAAAGTGCGGAATTTTCTTTTTTTTTTTTTTTATAAAAAAAGAACTAGAGCTTTGAATGGATTTTTATGAGAATTTTCAGGGTTGGAAAATAAAGTATGTGGAATCAATTGGGAAATTTTGGGAAAATTGAGGAAGTTTGAAAATGAAAGATTTTAAAATTGACCGAGTGAGAATAAGCGCCCGAGTTTTGAAGTTTCCCTCGAGTTCGTTGGCACGGGAAAAGCGTTGGGGGTGTAATTTTCCGTAATTTCCCGTTTTTAATAACATGCAAATAATTACACGTTGAACGACCAGCATCGTAAGTTGGATCAATAGCCAGGAAATGGCTGGAAGCCAAGTTCGACGATGTCGTTTCGAGTTTTGCGGTTGTCACTAAACGAAACTCGCCCTTTTTCAATTTTCTGTTTTCTCAGCTTGTTTTATGAGCATGTCAGCAATTTGGGCATTGCAAGTTTTTCTTTTTCATTTGAAGGACATTTTCAGAATATTTGAAAATGACAAATTTCTAAGAGGAGTTTCAAATTTGTTGACTGAAGTTGAAATCTACTAATTTTTGGGAATGTAGAACATTTGTTATGAAGTTTTCAGTGTTGGAAAGTTTGAATGTATTTTTGAAAATAGATTTGATTTTTATTTATGATGTACCAAGTCCAACAGGAAATTGTTACTTTGTTCGTTTTTTAGTTTCTATTTAATTCGATTGAGTAAATTTGGTATGAATGACTAAATTGTTTAATATTACTTTTTTATAGTTAAATTCTCGCTTTGAGGAACTTAATTTTAGAATTTTTAAGTTTACTCTAATCCTGAGATTGATGTGTGAAATTCTAAAATATTATTTGTCGAATTCACTTACTGCTAAATTAGATTATTTGATTTTAAAACATAATTTTTTCTAGATAATTTCAGAATTTGAATGGCAGAATTATAAATTTCCTTATAAAGTATTAAAGAAATGAAAATTCTAGGTTTTCTGATTTTTCAATATATATGTAGAATTTAAAAGTCTAAAGTTTTGGAATATTTACGAATTACACAACACACAATGCAGAATTTCTAATTCCAGAATATAGATTTTAGGAATTTTAATTACATTATACGAAATTAAAAAATCTTTGAATTTGGAATTTTTAATCCAAAGATGGTTTTTTTTCTAGAATGTAGGAATGAATAGAGAAATGAAGAATAGAGCATTTTGAAAGACAGAATTTCAGATTTCTGAATTTTTGAGTCTGCAATTCTGACGTTACAAATTCTACAATGAAGATTTCAGATTTGTGCATATTGAAATAAGGAACTCTAGATTTTTGAGTTGTTCGAACAAATATTCTGGAACTTTGAATTCCACAACGTAGAGCTGTACTATTTCGAAGCCTTAGACCATGAGTTTGGTATTATTGTATCATTAAGTTTTGAAACTTATACTAACTTATTTAAGGAATCTGTATTTTAAAGTGTGAAATTTAATTATTTTGATTCTTATAGTTTAGATTTGATAGCTAACGTATGTGAAGTACATTTTTGAATTCTCAATTCCAGAAAATAAGATGTTAAAATTCTGCAAGATAGAATTCAGAAACTGAATTATAATGAACTGAATAAGGAAATCATAGTTTTTAAATATACGTGCAAAAGATCTTGAATAAATTATTAAATGTAAAATTCATAATTAAAAATTATTCTAGAATTGAAAAATTTCAACTTCATAATCCAAAAATACAGTATTCCAGGTTTCTTAATTTTCAAATTGTTTAATATTCGTAAATTAAAAATTATACAATGCATTTTTCTGCGATTCTGATACCTAGAATTATAGATTTGATTATGTAGAACTACCAAATTTTGGATCCTTGAATAACAAATTCTAGAGATCTTTATTATAAAGCATAGGATTTTATGATTCTGATTATTATAGAAAAGATTCAATTTCAGATAATAGTAGTTCGAAATCCTGCAAGATATCATTTTGGAATTCTAGGTTCTAGAATATCAATTCCTAGGATCTTGAATTAATCAATAGGCAATCCAAGAATCAGGAATTGTAGAATTTATAATTACTGACTATTGAATTCTCAAAAGGAGAATTTCAGAAATCGAAATTCCAAAGCCTATAGGTAAAATTTGGGAGGTTTGAACTTATTCGCATATAAACAGTTATAATTGTTGCTAAATATTCAAAAATGGTGGAACTAGGTATAAAACTATATCGTTATACCCCAATATTTGTTAATTTTTGTCAGTAGGAAATATTGAACTATTTGTTTTTTACTAAAACTGCAAAAGTAGGCTCAAACCTTCCATAGTAAATGAGGTTTAAACCAGTTTGAACCTAATATAAGAATGTTAATTCAATGATTCACTATATTCAATGAAATTACAACAAAGATTAAACATAACATAAAATCATTGTTGAATAAGGTTTTGTTGTTTTTTTTTTTTTTGTTTTTCGAATAGTTACACAGTTTTTTTGCACTTTTTTGTAGACGACGACTTTTTCTGTTTTTTAGGCATTGAGCCATCATTATTTTTAAGGAAGTCATTTATGAATAATAAAATAAAAACTAAAAAAAATTAATTTCACGAACCTGACGCCAGATTCATCATCAATCTATCTAAAAACAATAGAGAGCATATGCATATAGCAAAACTTCAAATTTGCAAATAATTATTGAAAAAACGTTAAAATAAAAAAATTTTGCAAATCTAACCCTAGGTTTATTATCAGCGCACCTGAAAACCATAGAAAGCATATGCATCTTGCAAAAACTTTAATTTTGGAAGTTATTGTTATGAACAAATTTGAACAATTCAAAACTGAAACTAACCTCTGACTTGATTGGCTTTGCAACAACTGAGAATATTGATAATATTGATTTATGTATATATGTAATTTCCTTTTTTATGACTAAAGTTCTTAGTCTTTTTAGGTTCAAACCTCCTTGGTTAACATTTTGTTAATAAATAATATGACAAGAAATGATAGAAATGAAATGAAAATTTTCGTTTTTTCTCGCATTGTTTTTCGTGACTAAGTAAAGCGATAATTAATATGATTTATCGAAATTCCCTTGATTCGACATTAACTACGAACTTACGAAACAACCTGAAAAATTACAATTTGTTACTCATATTTCGTTGTATAATAACGATTAAGTAAAAAAAGTTATTGTAAATTATAAAATACCGAAAATTTACTATCCATAGCAAGAAACTGATTAGTATTTAGAAAATTTTATACTAAATAAGAATGGTAAAAAACTGACTAGGTTCAAACCCCCCCCCCCCCCAGTTTCCTAAATTAGTAAATTAGTAAATTACTTAACTAACAAACGACTAAATTGCTAAATTATAACTTAAAAAAACTAGATAATTGAAAAAAAAGGGAAAAAATTATTTTGTCGTTCGTTTACTAAATTTTACGTGTCGGTATGATTGCTAATTTTCAACCGCCCCTCCCCTAAAAAAAATACTGGCCCCAGCCACTGGCAACATATTTTCTTTCTAAATGCATGAATCAGTGTTCATGATTCGACGAGGAAAAAATTGAGTCGAATGGACCCGAAACGGGGAAAAAAGATCGATCCTCGAGCAACTCGGCGACCCTTGAAATAATCTCCGTATGAACTTTATTTCGCCGGAGGGTGCTGCACCAGGGAAAATTCACCCCCCACAAATAAGAAACCCCGTAAATTCGGGTTCCCGTAATATCACGCTGGTCCGGGGATTCAGGCAGATTTCGGGTGGAATAAGTGCCATCAGTAACGATTAAATGATGTTTGATGGGTTCGTGGGACGTTTTATTATGTTTGGGCATATGATTAACGAGCAATTGGACAATGTGGTCCAAAGAGGGAAAAATCGTTATAAGAAAAAGTAGATTACTATTTGTCTTTAAAAAGGAAAGTAGATTAGAAGAATTTAAGTGTCATTATGTGCAGTTTTTTTGAAGTTAGGAGTTCCCTCAGTATTTAACCAAAATTTATTTTCATGTACTGTTTTCAATTATAATACATTATTATTTATAGTTATTTTAATATATTTTATTTCGGACTCCCGTAATTCATTTTGTTACTGTTTTTTATTTCATACTAAAAAATGATTTCACATTTTTCTTTTGTATTAAGGTGTGTTTGTTAGACTATTCTTATGAGTTGTGAGAAACTGGGAAAATTTTGAAGATTACATAGGGAAATTAGCATTGAAAAGTGGACGCGAGAGAGTGTAAAATTGCGGCTCAGTCGCGTAACAATTTGTAACCACCTGGCGAGTCACTCGACGTCGACCAGGTGCTACGGGCGCAACCCCCCGCGCTTACCTGCTGTCCCCTGGACAAATCAAAGAATCAACTTGGCGTAATTAGTTAGCTACCGGTCATATTTGCGAATTCATGCAATTTTTGGGAATGCATTTTTTTAAAAATATAGGATTTTTTCTTAATTTTGAGGGAGGACTTTAATTGCTCCAAAATGTTTAGTTTTATTGAGGAACTAATTTACAATGAACTGCTTGAAATTGTATTTGGGACAATTAAAAAACAAATGAAAAGAGTTATTTAAAGAACAAATAAAAAAAAGTTATTTAAAAATAAATTTAGTGAGGAAATTGAGGATGACAAGATTTCGATGCCAAAATTGAAAATTACTTATTTATTAAAAGATATTCAAAAAAATTTCATCAACATACTTTTTTAGGTATTATCAGGGGCGTAGGCAGAAAAAATTTTCGGGAAGGGTTTTTCTAAAAAATGTTTTTCTTTCGAGATTTCATAATTTTTTGTTTGACAATATAGTTACAAGAGAGCGATTTTGGAATATTTTACACTTCGGAATTTAAAAGTTTTACAACTTTTGGAATCCAAAGTTTCACATTTTTCATTTTCGTAAATAATGGGACTCGATTTTTGTGACAGTAACTTAGGTTACAATTTTTTTTTTTAGAAATACTTTTTGTATTTATAACACTCGATGAATTCTCTGATATCATGTAATATGGGTTTCTATAGAGCTTTTTAATATTCGATGCTTTAGGAATCAAACTTCTGAAAAATTTATGTATTTGAAATGATTTTTGAGCCAATTTTAACCACGCAGATAAAAGGTACATCATGGATTTATATTATTTTCGTATGGTATATTATTCATCAAATTTAGTAGTATTTTAAGGTATTTTTGTATATTCCTTATATTTCTATCGATTGCTCAACAGATTTTTAGAAATTGATGCTAAAGTATTGAAACTTCCAACGATTTCGAGAATTTAAATTGAGTCTTCAGACGACAGTTTATTTTATAAAGATATTCAATACTTTCATTCTATATTTTTTTACCATTTCTACTAATAAAGTATGTTTAATTGTTTTAATTTTATCAATTGATTTGGATGTATTTTCATTGTTTTCTATATGAATTTCTAGAATAATTTCCAATATTACATATAATTATATTATATATGATATTTATAATTAATGCTTTATGACAGAAAGTTTTATTTATTTCTAAGAAAGTTATTTCTACATGATTTTCATGTATTGAAAGATATAAAGTAAACTAGTTAACTGGCAATCTAGTAAACTAATGAAATTGTAAAATAGTAAAATAATAAACAAGTGAAAATGAAAAATAGTAAACTAGCTAACTCGTTCACAGGCAAAGTAGCTATTTAGTAAACTAGTTAATTTGTCAAATTTGTAATAGTCAACTAGTAAACTAGTAAACTCGTTAACAAGTTAATTATTGAGCTAGTAAACAAGTAAGCAAGTAAACTAGTAAACTTATTTTTCACATTTTTCTAGTATAATATACGAAACCCTGGAGGATTCCTAAGTATTTTTATAGATTACTTATATTTTCGTAGATTGCTACAGAGATTTAGAAAACTCGATGCTTTAGAATACGAATTTCAATCTATTATCATTAATTTCAAAAATTGACGATAAAGTCACATTCATGTAGATTTTTCATGTTTCATATCGTTGTTATTTTTTCGTAGTTTGAAATATTCAAAAGATTTTGTTGCGTTTTCTAGAATTTGTATAGATTTATAGTATATTTAGAATTTGATGCTCTAGAATCCTAAAATTTATAAATCGTAGAGGCATTTGTCGAGATTTTTCAAAAAACAGTTTTTCCATAGAATTTAATTGATTTCGTTATTCTGTTGGAGTTTGTATGAATTGAAAGATTTTTAATACTTTTTATGGATTTTATATAGATTTCTAGAATTTGATGATTTAAGATTCAAAGTTTTGTCGATTTTCAGCATTTTCGTAGATTTTTATTTTTCTTGATTCATCAATATTTGATAATTTTTACTTTTTCACTAAATATATACTGCTAACGTTTTCATGCATTTTTCATAACTTATATTTTTATTGTCCATCGATGTAACTTTATTTATTTTTACATGAAATATTGATTGATTTTATTATAATTTCGGGAGGGGTTTGAACCCCTAAAACCCCCCTCTGCCTACGCGCCTGAGTATAATAAGATTATATATTAACATTCGTTACAGAAGAAAATTATCTGAAAATATCTGCAAATTATTTTTTGGTTATCACTCTGCTTAAAAAATCTATAAATTAAAGAAATTTACTACTGAGAAATAAATCTCAAAAATCCTCTAGAAACAAGATTAATTCGCTTTCTAAGGCCCTTATCTAAATGGACGTTGAAACATAGCCATGCCAAGATCGGCTGTATTTTCTAACGAACTTTGTTGAAAAGTATTCGTAGTTTTGCAGACAGGAAATTGTAGGATGGGGGTATTACGATAGCTTTCTTACCAGGTGCAACGAAATAGTGCATCCCATGGCGTAGTAAATTTCGATAAAATTTCCTGAACGTTGTAAACGCGAACTCGTTTTTCTGGACGTGAAAAACGTTTCACGAGCCTCGTAAAACTTTTTTCTACTCCAGATAACACGAACACTCTGACTTGGTATGATTTAGGGAAAGGTTTCTTGAAAAAAAAGTACATTAAGTTATCAAGGGAGTTTCTGACCTCGACACATTTCCAGAAATGAGAAAAATTTTTTGAAAATGGTGACAAGTTGATTAAATTTTTTGATATTTATGACAGAATTTTAGATAACTGTGACTTATGAAATAATTAGAAAATTTAATGACATTAAAATACATATAACAATATGAAAAAAAGCTGAAATTCGTGCTACCTTTTTCTATGAATAACTTCTGTTTGATGCATTAGAAAAATTTATAAATTTTCAATGATATGCTTGAATTAATGAAGATTGATTCTTGAAAATTTGACGCTTTTTTGAAGAAAAGTGATTTCATGATAGTAACATCTTAAGGTGAATTCACTCTTCATTATTCAGTAAGAGGTGTTTCTATTGCATTTTCAATCTTCTTCAGATTTTCATACAAAACAACCTTCCTGTTGAAGTATTATGGAGAGTTTTTCTCCAATTCTAATAAAATATTTTCCATTTGGAAACGAATAAATTAGAGGCATTTAAATACACAGGACTATATACAAAAACTTAATAAAATATATTACTATTCTAGAACAATTTGTAACTTGAAGAAATGTTCTGAAACTAAGTTATAAGTAATTTGCAACTTCCTTATTCACAAAAAATTCTATATTTTTAATTGTAAATGGAACGGAGTGAAGTATTTCTAATTTGTGTACAAATATCGACAAAGAATATGCTTTTACACTTTTGATTGAAAATTTTTACAATTCGAAGCATTGAATTTTAGAAATCCGTGGGAAAATACATAAAAATATTTCAAATCTTTGGACTACAAAATCTATAGCAAGATCTTCAAAATCTATAGATCATGCTACAAAACCTTACGTAATTAAATAAATACAAAATAAAAACTACGAAAAATACTCAAAAATCAGTTTTTTATAAATGCTATTGGATTTTTTAACAATTTATCTTATTCCAGGGATCGAGAAACTTCAATTTCTCGAGCACTGGATTATAAAAATATATTATATGTACACGAAATTCCACAAAAATACCATACAATTTTTTAAATCTTTAAAGCCTGCAAAAAATTTATAAAATATTAGAGGCACTCTAAATCTATATAAAAACTGTTTTCTGTAAAATCGATCGCAATGCTTCGAATATTTCAAACTCTGAGTTCTACGGAATCTCATTCTGGAAATTCAAAGATATATATGAAAAAAAAACTGAGAAATTCTACAACATTTTATAAATATTAGAAAATGCAAAAAGAAAATACATAAATATTTAGAAAAAATACAAGTTAATCTATGAAACATAAGAAATCTATACATACATCTTCAACAACTAAAGCATCGAATTCTAGAAATTTATATAGCAATATTTAACAATACTGAAAGATTCTTCGAATTGTAGAAAAACTGAAGAAATACGAAAAATACTGGAAGAAATAACAATCTTTCGAGACACTGTATTCTGAAAAATCCTTTGAAGCACTAATAATTTGATAAACTACGAATTTTAGAGCTCGAAATTCTTGAAATCTAACAATTTATGTAAAAATACTACAATATGTAAAAATACTGGAAAATCCTGCAAAATTATATACGTCCTGAAAAATTCGAATAGTTTCAGCAATACTGAACAATCGTTGAATTTATAGAAGAACTGAAAAATCCCTAAAAAACTAAAAGAAATTAAAATCGATTTAGATAGTGGCTCGCGAAAAATCCTTTCGTATACAAAATTTTTATGAACTTTGAGTTCTAGAGTTTGAAATTATTGAATTTCATATAGTAATGTACCTAAAGAAAAAAAGTACAAACTTGTGAAAATTTTATACATAGGGTAATCGAAAGAAATTTACTTTTAGTCGCCATGTTAAAATTGCTTTACTGATTGAGCTCATCATATTCTTATCATCCCATGCAAAGTTACAATCAAATTGGTTTCGTGCGTCACTGCCAATAGTGCCAAAAATTTTTTCGATGAATCGGTGCATATCCATTCTCATCATTTATTGTTAATAAAAACTTTGTTTCTTGGAGATCTGCTGCATTTATCAAAATATTGGCTTGTTTTTAATAAGTAAAGTTCTCAAAAATGGACGAATCTCTTTCGAAAGAGACATTGACTTTTTTATTTCTAGTTTCCAAAAAGTCAATGACGAAAATTTTTGAGTGAATCGTAAGCAGCTTCCAAAAAAATTGAAAAAAAAAAGATTTATTGACAAAAAAAAATGATGAAAACTCAAGAACACATCAAGTATCTGTTGGGTGTAAAGATTCTTTCAATGACGATCCATTTTTATTGCAAAAGATGAGTACATTGAATGTACCTTTGAAATTCGATAATAAAGCATTCTTGGCAAAAACTTTATTATGTGCAACGTTTATAGAAGATTTTTTAACGTCGTCCATCTTTCCTCATCTAATCTATCTATTCTCCAATTTTTTTATTGTACTTTTTAGAATAATATTGCAATTTTACTTATTACAATATTATACAGTAAAATAGCTATTAATGCACAAATTACAATATGTATGCCAGTTTTTACTGTATAATTTCGGGAATTTCAAAATCTTAAAATGCAAATTTCACTATACAAACTGTAATTTTTACCATACATGGCGAAAAAAATGAACTATATTATTTCATCCAGCTTTTTCGAAAACTATGTCATATCACAATATGATGCACTAGAAACCTAGAAAGTATACAAAAATATTGCAAAAAGAACCTATACAGATCTGCATACTGAAAAAGCCGTATGGAATTTTCAATAATCTGGATTATTAGGAATTACAATATGATATTGCAAAAAGTTCAAGAAGTATAGTATAAAACGGCAGATGTAGAGGAGTTTTTACAATAAAATATATCTATAACTACAATATCATTTGACAATATTTACAATATTGTTATTTCAAAAATTGATATATTATCCAGCAAAAAGTACAGTATGTCAGAGTGATTCTCGTTTACTATACAGTATTGTAATAATTACTATATTTTTTTCTCAGTGAACTGAAGCAATGCATGGTTTTAATCAAAAGGGTGAAAATTAAAACTTACACTGCCTGGAATTCTTTTCTTGTTGTAAATTGACAGCTCAGTTAATGAAAATATAAAATTGTCCATCTCTCTTCCTCTTATCCTGCTGATATTGTTTTTTCATCCTTACATTGAGAAAATTTTTTAGCATTTTTCCTATAGTTGATATAAATTTCGTTGTATCGAGCATATTCTTGTATTTTTTCCTATACACTTTTGATAATAGCCTATACACTGAGGACACTGAAAAAACTATTTGGTTGCAGGAACCAAGTTACTTAGTTAATATTGGCTCAACCAAATTTATGGTTCTCGTAACCAAGTTTGTGTTGCAGCAAGCAAATTTTTGATCGACGCTATCAAGTTCATTGTTGCAAGAACCAAAAAAATCTTGGTCGAGTCTATATTGTTTGCTGTACAGAGTATTTTTTTCAGTGGAAAGACTGCTAAAACTACAGGGAACACTCTTAGGATCCTTGCAATGTTTCCTATAGTTTCAGCAACATTTCCTCAGTGTACAGACTATTTTCAAAATTGTATAGGAAAAGAATGCTTGATGCACCAACATTCATATAAACAACAGGAAAAAATGCTAAAAAATTTTCTCACTGTAGATGACCATGACTAGGCCCCAAATCAGTCCCCTGGTCCCACCCCCCTGCATCCGAAAACCCTCTGGGTCCTCGAAAATTCACCCCCCGAAAAAATGGGCCTACCCCCCGGGGGCCTTTACTACACTCTCCGGAGACGTTGAATCCCCGTCGACGCCGGGTCGCCCCTTTTGGTGGCGCTGTTGCGCGCGCGGCCGACCACGACTCGGAACTCAATGCCAGTAGTGCGAGTCAGAGCGGCGGCAGTCTTCGTCGAGCTCGTACCCCAGCTCCGCGCCCCCTTATCACCGGTGCGATAACGACCACGCTCTGACCCCCCGCGACCAAAAAGCCACCCCCGGCCCCCTTTTTTCTACTCTCCTCCACCTCCTTTTCCACCCCATTCTGCCCCCCTGTGCGCCAGTGATTCATTTCTTCGCCCTGCACCTTGCCCACCCACCCCCCAAATTCTCACCCCCCGGGGGGTTGAAAAGTGCGCCCCCGGGCCGGAGGAAGGTTCGGGCGAATTTTCGGCGTCGCGCCCCCGGATTCGAGTGAAACGAAAAGAAAAAAGTGTGGGTGATGTGCCGGCGAAAGCGGTAATCGAGGAACGGGGGTGAAAAGTATTAATTTTGTTTGTTTTTGTCGGGTGAAGGGGCACTTTTTCTTGGGGTCGGCATGTCGACCATGCCGGTGGATTGAGAGAATAGCCCCGGGTGATTATGTTCCTGGGGAATGCGGGGCTTTCGATGAGGCGCGAGGAGCGGCAGCGCTGACGAGGCCAGGCCATGGTGGGTCCCATAAGGCCCAGGGCCCAGCGACGACGAAGCCGGCGCCGGGGGCACGCGCCCCCGCCCGACGAGGACGACGAGGAGCGGCGCCCCAGGAGGCGGCGGCATGGGGATCGCGCGGTCTTCGTCCTCGTTTTCGTGGCATTCTTCGGGCTCGTTTTTGGGGGTGAGTTTTTTGTTTTATGGACCATTGCTACAAGAAGTGATACACTCGTCAACAGTGACTTAAGGGAGGGTTCTACTTTGTTGGGTCAAAAAATTCGATTATTTTTTTTATCTTCAATTTCCACTCCTTCTTCATTTATAACATTGTATTTTCCTCGATCATATTGGAGCCAATATTCTTAAATAAATAATTAAAGGGATATTAAATCCTTCAAGCTTTCGGCAATAAATGAATAATGAAATTGTACAGTATGTAAGTAAGAATGAAGGTTGTGAAATAAGATTTATAATTGTAAAGATAATAAAATTAATCATGTACTAGAGTTTCCTGAAGAGGGCAGAATAAATTTGCCGAAAGCATGAAGGATTTAATATCGTTTTAATTATTTATTTAAAAGATTGGCTTCAATATGATTTATTATATTTTGTTTGTTTTATTGTGTAGATAAATGTATTAAGAGTGTGTTCATAGAATTTAGAGTCAAAATCTTTCGAATCACAAAAGTAATACACTGTTTCAAAGCTTCAGCCAAAGATGCGCTGCAGCGGTGAAAACCAGATTCGGCGATAGTCACCGTTTTACGTTTACCGATAAAATCACGATAATTTTGTTCGTTCCATTTTGTAAAGTGACCTTGAAAGAATAACTATGGAAAGTTTCAAATATATACGTTATGTTCAACTATATCAACTACATCAGCAAAGTCATACTTTATTTTTTAGTCCTTTGATCCTTACTAGGTTGAAAACTTGAAACGCGTTTATCTCAAAACCACGTTTTTCGAACTTACGGAAGTGATTCAAGACGTTGTAATCGACTAATCGTCACCAAATTTGGCACAAATGTGTATCAGGGTTGTGTTCACAAAGTGAACTACTATCATCAAAATGTAATAGCAATGACTCGTTTTGCACAACAATTTGTGAAGAAAAATTTAAAAAAAATCGAGTTTTTTTTTTATGCATCAATTGTTTTATTTTTCATGATTTTTTCATAATCCTAGTTCATTTTATGCAGAAATCGTTACAAATTAAGAATATATTAGGTTTTTGTCTTTTAAATCATCCGTTTTGGCTAAATTACTTCCGCTAGCGAGACGTCTCCTCATATCGCCATTGATCGGCGTCCCCTCTTCCTCCTTTTTCATTAAGCCAGTCAAAAAGAAATTTAATTTACAGAATAAATGTTCTTCGATAACCATGCCAAATATAAACATTTTATCTTTAATAGTGTACTTATAATGGATCCCTAAAAAATAACCGATTTTCGGGTCAACAAAGTAGAATCCTCCCTTAATAGGCTGCACTGTAAAAAATAAATTGAATATCTTCATAGAATTGTGCGGATGATTTCAATCATCTGCGGGCGCGTAGGCAGAGGGGGGTTTTGGGGGTTCAAACCCTCCCCGAAATTCTGATAGAATCAAACAATATTTTATGTAAAATGAAAAAAGTCACATCGATAAACAATAGAAAAATATAAGTCGCAAGAAATGCATGAAAACGTTGGCAGTTTATATTTCATAAACAATTAAAAATTATCAAAACGTAGGATTACGTAGAAAATTTATTGCACCCCAGTGAATAATAAAAAAAAATAAAAATCTACGGAAATACTAAAAATGTACAAAACTTTAAATGTAGAAAATAACTTTTATCGATTCTCCCAGTCAAATAATTATATAATAATATTTAATATATAATTATTAGTTTTATTATATAATTATTAGTATATTTGATATAATAATTATATTTGACTGGAAAAATCGATGAAAGTTATTTTCTACATATATTTCACACCCAGTGATAAAAGAAAGAATATGTTATATATGATAGTATTGAAAATCTTTCGATTGATACAAACTCTGAAAGAATAATGAAATTAATTAAATTCTATAAAAAAACTGTTTCCTGAAAAATCTCGAAAAATGCCTATTCGATCTATAAATTTTGATATTCTAGAGCATAGAATTCTAAATATACTATAAATTTACAAGAATTCTGGAAAACGCAATAAAATCTTTTAAATAATTCAAAAATACGAAAAAATAATAATGATATGAAACATGAAGAATCTATATAAATGTGATTTTATTATTAATTGTTGAAATTACTGATAAATAGATCGAAATTGGCATTTTAAAGCATCGAGTTTTTTTAATCTTTCTACTTATCTAAAATATATGTAATTTGTAAAAATACTTAAAAATCCTTCAGAGTTTCGTATATTATACTAGAAAACTGTGAAAAGTAAATTCACTAGCTCACTAGATTACTAGTTGACTAGCTTACTAGTTTTTATTTAACCAGTTTATTAGTTTACTAGTTTATTAGTTTACTAGTTTACTATTAAAAATTAGATAATTTTACTAGTTTACTAAATAACTAATTCACTTGTTAACTTGTTTGCTAGTTTTATATTTTTCTTTTTCACTTGTTTACTATTTTACTATTATACAATTTCAATAGTTTACTAGTTTACTTGTTTACCAGTTTATTAGTTTACTTGATATCGTTTTCAGTACATAAAAATCATGTAGAAATTATTTTCTTAGAAATTTAGAAAAATTTTCTGTGCTGGAGTACAATTATTCACATAATACTATAATTCTATATAATTTTAGAAATTTTTCTAGAAATTCATATAGAAAACAATAAAAATACATCCGATTCAATTATACAATTTATACAAGTAAGCATACTTTCAAATGTAGAAATACTAAAAAAAAAATATGGAATAAAAGTATTGAAAATCTTCATAAAAGAAACTGTTGTCTGCAAATTAATTTAAATTTTCAAAACTCTCGAAAGTTTGAATACTATAGCATCAATTTCTAAATATCTATTAAGCGATCCATAGGCATTTCAGAAATATATGAAAATAACATAAAATTCAACAATATTTGATGAATAATATATCATACGAAAATATTATAGTTTTATGTTGTATTGTAATTTTTTAGAAGTTTGATTCCTAGAGCATTGAATTTCAGAAAGATCTATAGAAAGCCATATTACTTAATATCAGATAATCCTTCAAGTAGTATAAATAAAAAAAGTATCAGTAAAAGAATTGAAACTTTAGTTACCAATTGAAAATGACAAAAATCGAATTCCATTATTTACGAACGTGAAAAATGTACAACCCTGGATTCCAAAGGTGGATAATTTTTAAATCTCGAAATGCGAAATATTACAAAATCGCTTTCTTATAACGTATCATCAAAGATTTAAAATTATGGAATCCCGAAGGAAAAATATTTTTCAGAAAAACCCCTCCCGAAATTTTGTTCTGCCTACGCCCCTGATTATCTGTATGCTCCGTTTTTCGTAAATTCAAATAAATAAAAGGCCTAGAATGATCTCTCAGGGCCACATTTAATTTTTGTCTTCAATATATTTATTCCATCAATATTTCGACCTATTGGGTCCTCATCAGGATCTTTACAAAAATTCAGAAAAATCTCTTATAATATCATTTTAACGAATCTTCTTTTTTTTGTTAAAATGTTATAATCAGAGATTTTTATAAAGATCTTTATGAGGACCTAATAGGAGGTCGAAATATTGATGGAATAAATAAATTGAAGACAAAAATTTAATTTGGCTCTGAGAGATCATTCTAAACTTTTTATTTATTTTAATTGTATGGATAATATTACATACCGTTTGGAAATGTTCCATGTATGGAAAAAATCTTAGATTTTCGTGGAATTTTCCCAAAATTTTACCGCTTTTACAAAATAAAGAAAGAATCTTATCGAAGTTAGAAAGAACCAGCTTCGATAAGTGAGGACATTGATGCTATAAAACGAAAATGAAAGAAATTTGTCAAATCATTGTGATAGATCATTAAGATATGTCATATTTCAAGTTAATTTGACGACGTTAGTACGTGAAAGTCATTCAAGAATAACTAATTTTGTACTTGGTGATGCGTTACTTTTTAAGTTCCCACTGTTGTAATTTCAAGATAACGTATTAACCACAACGTCTGATAAAAAGTACGATGTCATTTTCGGTTTTTTTGCTATGAGGAACAGCAATATTAACAAAATAGTTATGTGTTACAAAAATAAAAAAAATATCTGATAAATTTAATTGCATTAAGTTTTTATTGTTATTTCGACTTATCACTTTTTGCCAAATTCAAAAAGTTACTGAAAACTTTAGATGTTAAGTTGTTACACTAATAAGCCCTTATTTTGAAGTCAGCGAAAAGTCAGGGAATTTGGAAAATATAATTAAAAAATAAAATTAAATAAAAATAAAATATAGAATAAAACAAAATAAAATTTATTATTCGTTGTAACCCAGTGGCATATATGAATATGTTTGAAAATAAAATTTCTCATAAGAATTCAATTTCTGAAAAGGGGGCAAAAAAAAAAACTTTTAAAAAACTGAAATTTCTTATAAGAATGTATTTGATAAAATCTTATGAGAAGAAAACCTTATAAGATGTTTTCGATGGATTTATAAGAAATTTTATTTCTTCATAAGGTTTTTACAAGGATCAAAATTACTAGGACTGGGAGAATCATATGGACATTTTTCATAATTTTTTAAGGCCTGACCGGCATTTTTCAAAATAAATAACTTTTTTGAGAAGAAATGTCAGCTTTTGTTTAGGTGTTGTTTTAGAAGTAAACTGGGAGAAATTTTACGCCTATTTATCAAAATTTTATGAGGATTTTGTTTTCTTCAAACCTTATTTAGCAGCTGGGACCACCTGCGCCTCAAAGCCAAACTTGGTTGTTTTAAAAAATAAATACCTTTTTTTTAACAAAATTGCAGCTTTTATTTTATTTTCTAGAGTGATGTTTCAAAAGTAAACTTGGATGAATTTTTAGCCTATTTTGTCGAAAATTTATGAAGTTTTTGTATTCTTTAGACTTTATTTGGTACACTGGGCCCACCTGCACCCTACAGCCATATTTCATTATTTTCTGAATTGATACTTTCGCTTCTCGAAACAAACACCTTTTTTGATACAAAATTTCAGCTTTCATTATTTTTTCCAAAATGCTGACTTTGAAAGCCACAAAAAAAAGTTAGGCCTCTTTCATCATAATTTTATCAAGGTTTTCTCTCATATATAACTTCTTTTCCATATTGAAACTTTTCCAATAACTAAGGCTTTGGTTGTTCAAACTGAAGGTTTAGTTTTTTAGTTCCTTATGAAATTTTTCCATAAATCAAAATTCATGAGGTCATTCAACTCTATGAAAAGATAAAAAATTTCAGAAACGTTCTTAATTGCTAATCATAGAAGTGAAAAATCTATTTGTTTCACATGAATTCACTACATGTACTAAATGAAATAATAATCGTTTCTTGTTTCAAAATACTCAGATTTTCAATTTATACACGTTTCCGAAATTCACTAATCCATTTGCAAAATCACTTGCCTCTTAAGATATAAATTTTTCCATCGAGATGACTTCTAATGCCACTCAAATGACTATCCTATTCGAATCTATTTTACGACTTTCCAAACATATTTACAGTTACAACTCATACGATTAAAGAAAATTGATAATGAAAAATAACAATACCAAGTAAAAAAAATCCTTTATTATAACCAAATTATTCCAAAGAAAAAAAAATTTTTATCTAAAATCACTATTTATGGCTTTGGAAAAATAGTGAATATGTCGACAACAATTCATCATTTCGATGAAGAATAAATGTACATTTATTATTTAGGAGAATAGAAGAAAAAAACTTTATTACGTTTGATACTGATTTTTTAGAAACAATTATCGTCGCTGATTTGAATTCTGAAAACGAAATCACTTGATTGAACCTCGAACCTTTTTATTTTTCGGGTCGTATTTATAGGACCGAAAGATTCGTGATATTCGTAAATCCAAGGTAGGAAGGGGGGGGGTTAAGGGGGTGGGGGCACTAATAAAAACCGCGCCGCGAGATGCAAACATGATGAAAGACCCTAATAAAGAGCACTAAAAATAATCCCCCGCCTTCATGTTAAAAAGTCATCACTGCTTTTCGGCACTTATAAATCACACTAAAAGCGTCCATTGAATACGGCCGATTCATTTCGCAAGAAACGCGAATTTTTTTATTTTTTATTTTTGAGGTATTTGTGGGTGATTTTGGTGACGGTTGTGGGTTTTTGGAAAGGTTTTGATGTGTTTCTTTTTTTATGTGTTTCAAGTTCAAAATGTTCGAGAAATTAAGGAAAATGACAAAATATTGATTTTTTGTTTCCGTCTGAGATTAGAGTAAAAAATAGGAACATGAGAAAATATTTATTTAATATTTGTGATTATTCATTATTTTTATTTTGTTTGAGGTGATAGAAATATTTTTTTTTGTTTTCCTTTATTTTTCAATGAACTTCGGTAACATTTTTTTATGTGTCTGAAGTTCTACACGTTGAAAAAATCAATGAAAATGAAAAAAATTGAATTTTATAGTTCCACTCAAGATTGAAATAAAAAATAGTTAGTAATATTGAACAAAATTTGTGGAATATCGATCAATATTCATTACATTAATTTTGAGAGGTTTTTAAAATAATTTTTTTTTGTTTCTATTTATTTGTCAACGTTTAGAACTGCAAAAACATTTTTTTATGTGTCTGACGTTTCAAATGGTTAAGAAATAAAGGTAAACGAAAAGAAATTGATTTTCTATTCCAACTTAAGAGAAAAATGAAAAATTGTAAGTAATTTTACGTAATACTACTTAAATATTGGTAATTAATTATTCATTTCTGCAACCTTAAGTGCTAATTTAAATATTTTTTTTGTTTTTACTTATTTTTAAAGATTCGGAATTTCAGAAACATCTTCGTATGTGCCTGAAGTTCCAAACTTTTAGTAAATAAACAAAAATGAAAAGAAATTCACTTTTTATCTCCACCTAAGATAAAAGTGAAAAATAGTTTGCAAAACAGAATAATATTTTTCGAATATCAATAATTATTTATTATTTTTTATTTGGATTAAGGTAATTGAAATATTTTTCTTGTTTTCATTTATTCTAAAACATTTGGAACCTAAGAAATATTTATTCATGTGCCTGTTGTTCCAAACGTCAGAGAAATCAATTAAAACGTATAAAAAATTGATTTTATATTGCCAACGTAGATTAAAGAACAAAACAGTTTCTAACATCAGATATTTTATCGACATTAATAATTATTCATCATTTCAGCTTTGAGAGGTATTTGTTTTTTTTTTTTTTCATTTTTTTTAACGTTTGGAAGTTCAGAAATATTATTTCATGTGCTTGAAGTTCTAAACGTTAAATAAATAAAGAGAAACAAAAAAATTGTTTTTTCATTCCCATTCAAGATTAAAATAAGTAATAATTAGTAATTTTCATAGTTGTTAGATATCGTTAAATATTCTTTACTGTAACTTTAAGAGATAATAGAAAATATTTTAATTTAAAAAAAATTTTTTTTAAACATTTGCAACTTCAGAAACATTTTTTTATGTGCCTAAAGTTTTAAACTTTTACGAAATATAGAAGAAACAAAATAAAAACTATTTCCCATTTCTATATATGATTTAAGTGCAAAATAGTTTGTAATATTGATAATATTTTTTCGATATCAATAATTATTCATCAGTATAATTTTAAGAGGTAACTGAAATAATTTTTTTTGTTTTCATTTACTTTTAAGCATTAGAAACTTCAAGAAAATCTCTGGATCAAGATAAAAAAAACAAAAAAAAAAACAGAAATTTTACATAGACTTCTTTAGTATCAATAATTAAAAATTACTGTAACTTTGAGAGATAATTGTAACAATTTTTATTGTTTTGATTTATTTTTAAACATCGAAACTTCAGAAACAGCTTCGAATCAAGATTAAAATAAAAAATATAAATTTGAAACAATATTTCACAAATATCCATAATTATACATCACTGTAACTTTGAAGGATAATTGAAACAGTTTTTATTGTTTTCATTTACTTTTAAACATTCAGAACTTCCGAAACTACTTTCTATATGCCTCAAGTTCCGAAAACGAAACAAATTGACTTTCCATTCCCAGTTAAGATTTAAGTGGAAAAAAGTTTATAACGAACGATAGTTATGTAATTATTTAATATCAATAATTATTATTTACCTTAACCTTGAGAGATACTTGAATAAATTTATTTTGTTTTTAGTAAATTTAGAACGATTGAAAATTCAGGAAAATCTTTTTTTCGCGAACTTGGGGAATCAAGAGCTTGGAAAGGTTTGGATAGTTTTTCAAATTTCTTCTAAAGTTAATCAATGAAATTCATTATTCTTGAATTTGATGAGTTTCAGAGCTTTAGAAATACTTGATTTTTGTAGTTTGTATTTAAAGGATTTGAAATGAGTTTTGTGTATTTTTGTATGGAGTTGAAACTATTTTTGAACGTTCAAGTGACGTTGAAAAAAGCTTATGATAATTGAAATAAATTTTAGGTTCATTTTTAAATCGTTGATGCACATTTTTATTATTTGACTTCCAATACGTGGGAAATTTCAGGAATACTGGATTTTTTTAAAGCTTGAAATTTTGGGAAATTCAAAATTCAGAGATCAAAGAATGAATGTTCTTATCTTTTTAATTCTAAACATTTCGTTCAATTTAGATTCCTGGATTCCAAAACCAAAGCATCAAGGTTGCAGATATTTCTATTGAAATTCCAGTATATGTTTCACCTTATCTTTATTTATTTCATCTTTCAGAAAATTAACCTTTACCTTCAAAATTCACAACAGGTGATCTTCATCAAAAAGATTCAAAAATTTCAATCAAGTTCATTTTTATTTTAAATTTGATTTCATATTCCTGTCAAATCCCTTATCATTATGAATTCATGAATCTAGAATGAACAAATTAGAAATTATTCAACCCAAAGTTATGAAAAATATCGATTCCTTCTTTTTTCATTCGTTTTAATTCCAGTAAACAAAGTTAAACAAAAGGGGAATAAAAAGAAAGCGAAAATCGCGCAGTGGCTCGTGTTGTGACTGAGTCGTAACATTTTTTTCCGGCTCAATGGCGAAATTCACTCGGCCGTTGCTAATAAATGTATTATATTTCGACGGGGGAGTTTGGGTGTAAACGCCGAGGGAAAAATATATCGTAAAAGAACACGTCATGCGAGGCCCGAAACTCCTGAGCAACGGAAACGTCTCGTATTCGCCACGCGTATTTAAATTCGTGGGTACGAAAAAAAACAAAAAAACAGTTTAATTGTAATTATATCGATTCTTAAAACTGCAAGCCTTTTTTCAATTAAAATTTTGACATTACGTAGAGAAACTGCTTTCCAAAAATTATTATCATTGATTTTTTCAACGTATAATTTTATTTTTGAAAAAGTTTTTTAATGAAAATTATGAGCAACTTCTATAAATGCTAAGAAAAAACTTTTCTATTCGATAAATGTGTTTCCTACTATGAAATTTAAAAATGATTCAAAAAGTAATTTGAAATATATATTGAAAATCCTCTTTAATTCTTATTTTTCTGTTTTGTTTCTTAAAAATCATAATAAGACAGAAATCGAAAGATAATTTCTAACTAATACGATATCTTCTTATTATTCTCCAATTTTTTATGGAAACTTTTCACGTCCCTAATCAAAATACTAGAGAATTAATCAAATTCGACGCCATACAGAGAAACGAGTCTATTTTCTTAGGCATCGTTTAATAAAAAGTCTGTATCATTTATAACATTTCATGATTTATACCCATTCGAGTAAACAACGTGGGGTACATAAAATATAAACCTCCTCGTTCGAATCCCGAGTGTATATAGACTTTTGTTTTCAACTCGAGTAACAGAGAAGGACATCAATCATTGAATGCACGGACAAATACTTTACAATTGTCCACTGCAATTTGTTTTGCAATGCACCGATATTTTTGTACCGAATGAATCGCAAATTGTTACATGCTCTTTTAAAAAGGTTAGAAATGTTTAAAATAATGTTAAAGAGATTTTTAATGAATTTTTTTGATGTTTGTAATTATTATAGAGGGCTGTGGTTAGGAGCATTGGAGGAGGGGAGGCCCTCCCATAAGGGATAATTTAGAGCTTAAAAAGGTTATTTTTCAGTTAATTTGGCAATTTAAGGAAAAAAATTCGGTTTTATTTTTTTATAAACAAATTTAATTTTCTACGATTCAAATTACTTACTGTTTTTATTACGGTAATGAAATTTGTGAGTGTAGATTTTCGGATTTTAATTGATTGAATTTTTCGTGTGAAATAACAAGTTTGAATGATACTTAATATAATATATAAAGAGAAATTAGTTACTTATGAAAAAACTAATCGCAGAATTTTCTCAATTTTCAAAGTTACGTTTATTCGCGGAATTATATGGTATATAAGTATTATGCATTGCAGTAAATTATATTATACAGTATATTAGAAAACACAATTTTAATGAATGATACAATGTATTAAAATAATATCGAATATGACTATAAAAATTTAAAGAATAATTCAAGTTTTATCAAAAAGTTTTTCAAGGATAACAAAGATCTAATATATATATATATATATAATAATATATATATATATATATATATATATATATATATATCACTTGATTGGTTAAGTTGTTAAATAGACATTTTCCCGATTCATACTATATTTATAAACACTATTTGCATTGTACATTTTTACCAATATAGATAGTCTATGTAAAAATATGGTCTTGAGAAAAGTCCGAAAAATTATTCGACACGTCACCTAAAAAAGATATACATACATGAAATTTAAGAGGAATTTAAAAGAAAGTTTTTTTTTGAAGTTTCTCAAGATTGTTTAAAATGTTTAAAAAAAATTTGAATTGTAATTTAACATATTTGGGATTCCATTATTTTGTACCTAACATTTTTTGAAAAACCTTTGTGAATATAATGTATCGTTTTTTACTTTTCGATAGACTTTTTTCATTCATCTTTTTATAATATATTATTAAGAAATATAAAAATTATCTCTAGATTTCTCAAAGTTCTTGGATTTGAGCCTTGTATATAATTTAAAATTGCCAAGAATTCATTTTTTAGTAGTTTTTTTGAGTTGTTTCTGACTTCATAAACATTATTTTGTCAATCATAAAAATTTCAGTTCATGTTTATCATTTAAGATTTGCTTTTTTAGTAAATTTTAGAATTTTTATTTAAAGATTTAGTAATTTTTTAGAAAGTAAATATATGGGTTTAACAAATTTTTCAAATTTCTTTGACTATCGTGAACAGAAATCAAAAATTTTCGACTAGAAAGTTAATATCATATTGCGTTAGTTTTTTCATAAGTTATTTTTTTCACGAAAAATATTTTGTTTATTATAATTATTTACAAACCAATTTCCAAAGCTATTGATTAAATTTCATTATATTATTCTTATTTCATTTTTCAACCAAAAAAGAATATTTTTTAACAAAGAAAATGTAAAAATTTATAGATCTTCAACACTTTTTTTATTTAAAAATAAGTTCACAATAATAAACTGAGTTGAAAGTTTCTACAATAGAACCAATTTTTTATGAAGTTATGGTATTTTAAGAAAGAAAGACAAAAATAACTGCAAAAATTACACTTTAACTTCAAAAAATCGTAGTCCTTGAGAAACGAATTTTGGCCAAAAGAGATAAAAACTGTATGTTGTCTATCTCACGAAATCGTTAGAAAAAATGAAGGAAAAAAAATACTGTTGCATTGTCCAAAATTGGAGGGTTAAAACTTTATAATATTCTCAAAAAAATCACAATTTAAAAAAAATTTGTGTACAAAAAATGAAATTTTAATATTTTCATAGTTGAGATACAACTGCGCCTACAAAATGAAAAATTTCAAAAATCAGGCAGTTTTCAGTTTGGTTACTCAATTATTAAGAAAATTTCTAGCCCGATATGTAAATAATTTACTACAATGAAATAACTGGAATCCAAGTAAAAACAAAAAATATGTGCCCTATAGATTTCTATAGAGATGTTATACAAAAATTTTCACTTCAAAAAAAAAAGCCATAACCCGAGTTACCCGCACTGTCAGAAATTTTTCTATTAAATTTAAGAGATTTTTTTTAAAGCAGATTTCCAATTTCATGAAAAAAATAGACATTGTCTATGAAAATAAAAAGCCTTCTATAAAATACAAGTGTTAATGGAATATATGACAAAAATCAAAATAATTTTAACTCCAAAAATGGTTTCTCAATGAAAATGTGTAATATTAAAACTTTTTGAAATTTTTGTGGATTTAAATATAATACATTTAATGTGATAGACAAGTTTGAAGAAAAGTCTCTTTAAGTTCATTAAATAATATTGAAAAATATTCATATTATTATATTGAATATGAAAACAACAAAATTAATAGAAATTTCTTTGAAATCCTTTTCATATACTTGTTCATGAAATTTCAAGCCTCATTTGAAGAAAAAGTCTATGAAAGATCTTTGAAATTTCAAAATTTTTTTTGACAGTGTAGAACGTGTAGAACAGACATTAAAATCATTTCAACTCCAAATGATCTCTTAATGAAAATGTATAATATTAAAACTTTTTCAAATTTTTGTGGATTTAAATATAATACATTTAATGTGATAGACAAGTTTGGAAGAAAAGTCTCCTTAAGTTTATTAAATAATATTGAAAAATATTCAAATTATTATATTGTATATGAAAACAACAAAATTAATAGAAATTTCTTTGAAATCCTTTTCATATACTTGTCCATGAAATTTCAAGCCCCATTTGAAGAAAAAGTCTATGAAAGATCTTCGAAATTTCAAAATTTTTTTTGACAGTGTAGAACGTGTAGAACAAACATTAAAATCATTTCAACTCTAAATGATTTCTCAATGAAAATATATATTCAAATTTTCTATATTCAAGTAAATTTGAAAATCATACATTGAATGTAATAGACACATTTTTGAAAAAAGTCTTCTTAAATTCATTATGTGTCAATAAAAAATATGAAAATTAATGTACCCAATATGAAAACAATATATTGAATATAAATTTCTTTGAAATCCTTTTCATATATGTGTCCATGAAATTTCAAGCACAACTGTAAGAGAAAGTCTACGTTAGATATTTGAAATTTCAAAATTTTTTTTGACAGTGTAGAACGTGTAGAACAAACATTAAAATCATTTCAACTCTAAATGATTTCTCAATGAAAATATATATTCAAATTTTCTATATTCAAGTAAATTTGAAAATCATACATTGAATGTAATAGACACATTTTTGAAAAAAGTCTTCTTAAATTCATTATGTGTCAATAAAAAATATGAAAATTAATGTACCCAATATGAAAACAATATATTGAATATAAATTTCTTTGAAATCCTTTTCATATATGTGTCCATGAAATTTCAAGCACAACTGTAAGAGAAAGTCTACGTTAGATATTTGAAATTTCAAAATTTTTTTTGACAGTATGGACGATTTGAAATAAAACAACTCAGGTATATGTCCACCTTTGGTCACTCTTTTTTATAATAATACAATATATATGAATCTAATATACAATATCAAGCATGATTCATTACACTGAACATTTCTTACATTAGTCTGACATACCCCTTCTCCATACCCCCACCCCCCACCCCACCCCATACAACTAAATCGCCCTGTCATCGAAAGTTTTTCGACGTTTCGCGTCGCACCCACGTTCATTCGCAAAACTATTTATCTCTATTTCTGCCGAAGCCGAGTGCCAAGAAAGTATTTTTTTGTACGGCCGCGTAGACACGGCACGAGACAGATGCGGCATTCGATCGGGGAGGAACGTGGTGTGAGGCTCTCTTATAAATTTAGACACTTTCCGACGCCGCGCTTCGGGACTGGGAGGGTGTCATGTCCCGTGGACTCGAGGTCCACGCACGATTCGAATCAAGCGAAAAAATTGTCACAATTTTCACGAATCAATCTGAACTGACTCGTGAAAATCAGCACAAAGTTTTCCCCACGACGTACGCGAGGAAAATGCAGAAAATCTCCCGAAGTTTCGATGGTTGATCTTTGGGAAAGTTGAAAGCTCTCTCAGAAAAGAGAAAGAAATTATGAAGATGTTGAAGTTTTCGTGAAAATTATTGAACATTGTATGCTAGAAATCCATACATGTTTCAAAAAGAAATAGAAAATTGAATGATATTTTCTCGAGAACTGAAAAACACGAAATATATAGCAAATATATTGACAACGAAATGTATGAGGATGATATTGTCTAAGAAATCATATTATTTAACATAAATCTATAGAAATTGAAATCCTGTAATATCAACCCAATCTAAAATTTTATTGCAACTCTCAGCCCTTCGTGATTTCGTTCAGTTCAGAAAACCATCATTCTCTGATTTCAATTCCTAACCTTAAAATTTCATACAAATACAATTTTTGAAAATTGAATCATATTCATAAATCCAAGACTCAAATTTGCCTTCTATGGAAAAACGTTGGAAACGGCGTAAACGAGTGAAAGATCACGGGGAGGGGGTAGGGTCCCAAAAAAAGGGCCTCATTGAAGTCGAAGATATACGATCGTGGTTAGGTTTGCACGTGTCGAATTAAGTCATCCTGCAATCCCGCCTCAAAAAGTCCGTGTTATTACATACGTTTAGCGTGTTGCGGCTGAGGTCTGATTCCCTCGCGGGGCCCATTGTGGGGCCCAACAAAGGGCTGCTTTCACAGAGCAAATGTATCAATTCCCTTTGCTCCATTTATCTCGTTTCCTTGAGAATGAAACCAGGTTTCAATTACGTCAAACAGCGAAAATACGGTTTAGAAATGTTTGCCATTCGAACGTTCGTGTTTTCAACCTTTTTTTGAAAATTTGTATTTTGCAAAAATATTTTGGTACTGTTGTAGCATAAGGTACTATTTTACTAGAATCAAGAATATTTTTTTATTTTGTAGTATTCACTAGTTCACTAACACAAAGTTCATTTGTAACAGTATAAATTATTTATATTATAGCTCAAGTTACAGACGATAAAATTATTATTTACTGTACATTTATATATTAATATTTTCATATTTAAAATAATTATACTATTTATAAACAGTTTAGAACCTGTTTAATGTATTTTGCAATTGTATTACAGTACATAAATGTACAATAATTAGTAATTTTTATATTGAATACATATGTCAATGTCATAGTAATCATCTAAATCTCAATATTATTGATATAAATAAACTTTTCTACTCATTTTTTTTCGCAAAAATATTTGACTAGTGTTGTAGTGGAAAAAAATTACTTTCTTTTATTGCCTAAAGAATTCTATTGTGTTATGCACACTATTCCACAAACTTAAATTTATTGTAATTGATCATAACATTGTTCCATAATAATGAATCTTATACAAAATAAATTAAATCAAATTCTAACTAGTGTTTATTTTTGTACTACTCGAAAAAGTCATTACTTTTACTTATGATGTTTTTTTACTGTAAAGGTAATAATATCAATATAAAAATAATATTCAGTTATATATCAATGTCACAGTAGTCAACAATATTTAAATATCAAAAATAATACAGTATACATAATCCTGATTCCAACTGACTTTTTCTATTTAATTCGTGCTTCGAAATTATAAAACTTGAAGATGTGATGTATTTTCTCTTTACCTTTTTTGAAACAAACTTCTATAAGAAATATATAACTTTTTTTATAACGTATCTTATGCTTGATATAAATTACATCATTTCGTACTTGTCTATTGATATTTTCTTATTGCGAATAATTGTTAGATAATTTTATATTGTAGTGCAATATACTCGTGCTTTAACTCGTTTCTGCCTTTGATACAAAAAAAACCATTTCATCATGTTATGCTATTACATCATTTCGTACTTGTCTATTGATATTTTCTGATTGCGAACAATTGTTAGATAATTGTATATTGTAGTGCAATATACTCGTGTTTTAATTCGTTTCTGCCTTTGATACAAAAAAAACTATTTCATCATGTTATGCTACTACATAAATAGAATGTCAAAAATAATATAATATATTAATGTCATAGTAAATATTAAATATGAATATTTACTTTTTTAATAGAGTATGGACTAATTAGGATAATAATTATACTTTTCAAATATTCATTAGTATACAAAAGTATTTTGCAAGCTCTTATAGCGAAATTTAAAATTTACTCTTTTAAGAGGAAAAAGCACGTTGAGAATTTTAATAAACATTTAAATATTAAAATGAGAAGTTTTTTCTAATATCATCAAGAATAATTTTTTCTATGTTTTCACTGAAGTGGAATTATTATTGAATATTGTATAATCAATAATAATACTATTGTATACATTTTTATCATAGTTTTAATCAATAATCACATAAAAAAATGAAATAGTGCGAACTACAAGAAACATTACTATATAATGATACAATTTTTTTTTATACATTCAACTAATTTGTATGATAATTTTATTATTTCATTTATAATGTATAATAGTACAAATAATGATCAAACTATCATTACACTTTTCATGTGTTATTTGATTATACCCAGATTATCAAAAATGAACATTTGTACCTGCAAATAATTTCGTCAAATTGATATAATTTGTACAGGTAATCCCCTATACTCACTGTGTAAAGAATTTTGACAATAAATAATAGGATTTTGACAAAAAGTGAAGATAATCGATGACAGTATTTTCAAAATGCATTATCAATAAAATCTGACGTTCGATGTGACATTATCATACACACTAAATGGTACATGATCACTATTCAGAATCATACAGTAACATTCATAATAATTTTCAGTATTTTTATTACAGTAATGCATTTTATGGCAATGCTATCATAATTCCATTAATGTATTACAATATAACAAAATTTGGAGAAAATTATAAATAAATTATCATACTGTCTCTGAAACTTCAGCTTCATGAATTTTTTTTCCGTACAATTGATACCTCAATTCTAATAAAAATAATGTAATTGCAATTACTATTTTTGAATTCTGTTTATTTTATTTTGTTTGGGAATTTATTGATTTTGTGATGAACATGAGGTTTCTAAAATTCACCAAAAGCTACTATTTCACACTATTATTCAACTCCACGGTTGTAAAATCGACAAAATGATTTATGAAAAATCCCATTAACACCCTAAAACGAGGTTTTTTTTTTTCTTTCCTGGCCCGTCTTCATGTCGACGTGAAATGTTCTACTTTTTTCGTCCCGTACCTGGCGCTACGCTTTTGAATCGGTCGTTTTGTCGTCGCATTATTCCCCCTTGTTACGGGGGTCTTCCCGGACCCCTTCCAAGGAGCGATTTAAAAACACTCCGCTCTATTTAGCTCACCCCAATTTACAAAGGATTTTCAGTCCCGGGACGAAATTTACATTCAACGCCATGAGAACTAGATTTTCGCCTATCACTTCGAACCTAAAAAGTTGACACGTCCATGCAGGAATAATCGAAAGAATATATTGCACTGGATTACCAAATATTAAATAAATAAAACAAAAATACAAAGAGTAACGACAATACTTCACACATGAATTCAAAACATTTAATAAAATATTAATTTTTTTTAAAATTCAAATAGTGGGGGATCACCCCAATGATTCCCAACATAAAATGTGTTGAACTCAGAAAATACTCGACCTTAGTTTTCAAACAAACAAATAAGAAAAAACGCTCTATGAATATACGATTATTCCCCCTCCACTCTTTTCCTGGGGAAACTTTGCCCGATCAATTATTCATTACGATGGATTCCAAGAATCCTGGAATCGATCCCCGCGAAACTTCAAACGCGAAAATACCGCAATCTCTATTCCCCAATGACCTATAAATCATCGTTCTGCCCCGGTCGCAAAGTCGGCAAAGAAAAGCTTCGAAAATGCAATTGCGCCTCGAGTGAAAACAGGAAACTTCACGGAACGTTGAACTGAAATTGAAATCGTGATCTTTTTCGGTTTCTTGAGAACAATTGAATTTTAAATTAAGGATTATTGCGAAAGACTATTTAAGGGGAGAAAAGTATGTATAGAACTCGAAAGTACTGATTTGTTTTTTAAAAATTGTTGTATGGAAAGATGAATGTCTGATTTAATGAATAAAAAAAAATTTTAAGTTATATCAGAATTCAGTGGAAAATATGAATGATTGTTTCAGAAGTAAATAAAATTTTATGAAAAATGTCATCGAATTGATAGATCTTGAAATTGTAGAATAATTTGGTATCATGTAATTCTGGACTCTGGAATTATGAGTTCCGAATTTATTGCAGAATTTAGGATTCTGTGTTTCTGTATTCTAGAATTTACAAGTAATAAGTTTGAGAAAATTTTCGATTTTTTATTGATTATTTTAAGATCCTATGAATTGATATTCTAGAACTTAAAGTTCCAGAATATTATCTTGTGAAATTTGGAACTTTGGTTTTCTAGAATTCAGAATTTCAAAAATATTTTGTATATTTGTGATCATCTAGATGTCAGTACTGTGAAATTGCAGTCCCTGAATTTTATACTTCACAGTATACTAATATTAAATTTTATTCTCTGGGGTTCATGATTCGATAATTCTACATATATCGTCTAATTCATGGTTATAATAACCAAAATTGAACAACTCTGCGTTTTTAAATTATCTATTCTAGAATATATGATTCAGCAACGAAGAGTTAGGAATTCTACATGATAAGACACAAAAATCGAAATTTTACATCGATGATAAATAATTTTTAACTGAGAGGTTCAAAATTTTTTAAGATAATATGGAATTATACTATTCTGTAGAATCTGTAGAATTTAGAACTTCTGTTTACTAAAATTGGAAATGTTGAAAAATATATTTGAAATTCGTAAGTTCTTGAATTCAGTACGACAGAAATTGCAATGCCTGAAGTCTATTCTGTACATATTATATTGTAGAATTTAATAATTACTTAATGATTCTACACTATAAAATTCATATTTCAACGTATTAGAAACGAAAAACTTTCTATTAAAGGATTCAAAATTTTAGAGTATTCAATTTGATATTTGAAAAATTAATAATTTCCCATCCTAGAAACCAAGAATCTGAAAATTTTATTTTCTTAATAATAAATAAGATAGATAGGTAATTTTGAATATTTTTTTTTTTATTAATGAACCTGAGGTTCCAGAATACTATTTTGCAGAATTTTTCAACCATGTTTTTCAAAATTTAGAATTGAATAGAAATATCTACATTTTTTAGCTCTTGGTGTCAAAAAAAGAAAAAAAATGGGATACACACTAAATATAGATTTTTTTAACTGTGTTTTTAAAATTTGATGGTCCTACAGTATCTTATTCAAAATACAAGTTATGAGTATAGTAAAAATTTATATTGCAGAATTCGAAAGTCCAGAATTACATACTCGAAAATTTAGAACTTCAGAATTCTCTTCTCTAGAATTCTTCATCCTGCATTACGAGAATGTGTAGAAGTGAATTGGAGAAATTGATTCTTTATCAGTATTGACTCATCCATAATCATGAGACTTTCAATTGGATATGTGGATGTTTTTGAGAAAGGGAAATTTGACATGCAGGTATTGAATTCTTTAAATCGTTCCTTTTTTTTTGTGATTTTTGATTAAGTAGCTTGGTTCTGATTTTGCAATTATAAAAAATGTTAGATTCCTGAAGAGGACCGATAATTCATGTCGAAAGCTTGAATAATAAAGGACCTTTAAAATGGTTTCCTGTTATTTATAAATTAAGAAGTCACTCTTAAAGAACGTTTATGTTGATCAAGAAAAACTGCTGAGTAATTAATACACCATATCACAAGAAATAGTTACCTAATATACTCTGCAAAATACTGTATAAAAAACCCATAAATTCTGCAATAATTTTCAATTTCCCCCACGTTTTCCACCATTCGAACAACCCCATCAGCGCTTTCGCAAAGTTCGCCAATCCCAAGGGTCAAAGAACTCGGAATTCAACGCCCCCTCCCCCCGGCGCCGCGGAAAATTTATTTCCCCGGTTGAATAAACAAACAGGGAGGCTCATTAGCAGGAAGTGGGTTAATTCTAGGCGACGTTATTTATCATCGCTTCGCGCGTAAAAGCGATAACAATCGCCGTTAAAAGAGGAGGAAAAAAAGAACATGTGGAATGGAATATACTTGTGTGACCTCCCGCCCCCCTTTCCCACATCAGCCCCGCTTCCCAGGGTTTTCTCGGGGGTTCATCGATCGTCCCCAATCACCCACTCCTCCAACACTATCTTTCCGCCCTATCCTCTTAAAACCCCGAAAGCCCGAGGGCGCTTTTCAACTTTCCTTTCAATTTTCATCGTCTTTACCACCCCCACTCCTCGCATCTGCCACAGCGCTTTGGTTTCCTGCAGGCCTGGATTTTTTTGAGTTATGACGATTATCAAGAGAAAAGAGAAAATTTAGGGAAATGACGGTTTTGCAGTAGTAATACACTGAGGAAAATTTAATTCTTAGAACATACTTATCCAGGGTTTGGGAAGTTAATTAAAAAAATGTAACGCGTTACGTTACCGTTACTTGAAAAGAAATAGTAACTCGTTGTCGTTACCATTGAAAAAAGTAACGTCCGGTTATTTTTACGTTACTTGTTGGAATAGATTGAATGTAAATAACAAGACATCGAAAAATTAAGGCTGAAGAAAAGCAATATCAACGTACTCGTGGTTTTGTTGCATAAATGTTGTTTGTTTCAGGTATAATAAAAAATGTTTATTTGTAATTTTTCACTCTTTCGTTTCATTTCTGAATATGACAGTTGATTCAATGTTGGCCACAAGGAAACATTCGCAAATTCAATCGATTTTTGAGGGAAATTTGAGGATTTTATGGTATTTTTATAAATTTGTACGCTTTTTCTGTACATTGATGTAAAGGTTTCAAGAATTTCATGCTCTTGAATTCAAAGTTCAATAAATTATTTGTATTCCAGAGGATTTTTCAGTATTTCTGAAACTATTTGTATTTTTCAGAATGATAGAATATTGCATAATTTGCTAGTATTTTTACATAATTTTAGTATTTTTTTTATAAATAAATTGTTAAATATACATTTAACGAATACTGAACTCTAGAATTTGAACACAATGAAATTTTCCGTGTTTTACAAGATTTTTTAGATGACAGTGTCTCGATAGATTTTTACTCATACCAGTACTTTTCGTATTTCTTCAGTTTTTCTATGATTTCAAGGACCGTTCATTATTTTTATATATTGCTGTAAGAAATTCTGGAATTCGAAAGATTTTCAATGTTTTTGCAAGTATTTTTCTGAACGTATTTTCTTTCTGCATTTTTAAGTATTTGAAGAATAGTGTTGAATTTTTTGGTTTTTTTAAAGATATCCCTTTGAATTTCCAGAATGAGATAAAATTGTAAGTTCAAAATTTCTGAAGTATTTTGATCGGTTTTGCAGAAAACAGTTTCTCTATAGATTAAGAGTGCCCTTATTATTTTTTGTATTTTTCACAGAGTTATACGATTTGACAAATTTTCTTATCTTTTTATAGACTTCTATTAGCATATATTTTTGGAATTCAAAGCTCGAGTACTTGAAGTTTTTTGATTCCTGGAACTACATTAATTTAAAAAAAATCAAATAACATGAAGCTTATTAAAATCTAATATTTCGAGTATTTTTGTATTTTCTCTTTCGAATTTCGAATTGTGAGAGTATCTAATCAAAAGTAAAAAAGCATATTCTTCGTCAACATTTTTACAAAAATTAATATAAATACTCCACATTGTTCGGTTGAAAATTATGAATATTGAATTTTTTATTTGAAAATGAGGAAGTTAAAAATTATCTGTACCACATTTTTCGAACACTCCTTGAAAAGTTACCAATTGTGCTAAAAACTTAACGAGACAGATAAAAGTAATGTAAAATAACGGGATTTTCGTTACTCGTTACCGAAAAAAGTGACCCTCCCTTATTATGGGAGAAATATGGAGAAAGCTAGAATATCTTAAAAAATTTTATAACTAGTAAAAAACAAGAAAAATCCTAGCAGCCCACTGAATATTTTCAAGTAATGCAGATATGATTTTCTCAAAAATATTTAGAAATACTCAAAATCTATAAAACTTTGTATTATAGAGTACAGCCTTTTAAAAACCTTATTGAAAATCTATAAAGGTACGAAATTATCCATTAAATAGCACAAACACTAAAAAAATTATGACTGATAGGCATTAGAAGCAATATTTTGTGATTTTACAGGAAAAGTGATATGTCTTAAAAAGTTCAAGCTTATTCTTGCAAGCATTGCTTTTTAAGATTATCATACCAGTATTAGAAATAATTTCCATTGGCATATTGAAATAAGTAAATATATCTAACTATGTTCTGCATATTGACTCTTTTGGAATATAATTTTCCTCCTACATTAAAAACTTTGTTTCACCCTCCCTGACAAACAGAAACTTTGTTTCACATCTTGTCGATGAATTGATTGCCTTTACCCTCAATGAAAACCCTTTTCTTACATATTTTTAATTATACAGCTAAAGAGTAATAATAAAATAAAAAAAAACTGTGACTACTTGGCTCAATGATACGAGGGCGAGGAAAATTTCGATCGCGACGAGCACATGGCTGAAGCACTACCCGTGACAGCAGCTGTCATGCTAAAGCCGCTTTGGGACCAGAGAGCGTACGTGCCATCGTCCTTATGGCTTTTTATCTTCGTTTTTTCCCTCTTTCCTTCTCCATTTATCGTTATCTTCGTCTACCATTTCGCACGTAACGCGACATTTTCCTCAAACTCAGCTCGTGGGCCCTTTTTTTCGTGGCCCCCTTCGAGTCCCTTCGAGTTACGTTCGCAGGTGCCTGACGTGCGCCAGCCCTTTACTCTGGATTCCCTTTGGCCCAACGAATTCTCCCTTTTCTATTAACCACGTGCTAAGCCCGGCCTTGGATTATCCTCTATGCTAATTTTTTCGAGAATATAGGCTATGGTGTAGTTATAACAGGTGGTACAATTTAAGTGAACCGAAAGTTTGTGAACATGGATTATAAGTCTAGATAATTATTTGGTCCATGAATATGATTTTATTATTTTTTATTTTATGTTATTAGTTATTATTCAGAGTATTATATGCATAACTTATTCCTAACATAAATAAAATAAACAAATGAAAATATCTAACATGAAAAAATCTTCTTGCCACTGCTTGAAATTATAATAATCTATTATATTATCACTATTAATAAACTTATTTTCTTTTTGACCTAAAATTTGTATGAGTCATCATTTGGAAATATTCTTGTAAAATTGATTTTGACTTTTACATGATGTAATGCTCCAATATAACGTGAATCCTTATTGTTATTTAACAAACAAGCAATCATAAATTTCATCTACATTTATCTCTACTATATACCCTCTCATTAAATTTCGTTTTACACTGTTATGCATCACTACTATATCTATCGTAATCTTTACATTCATGAAACAATCATTATTATTTATAATTATCCTCAACCTCGATGTTTATTATTATTTATAATGTCAATAAGATTGCAGTTCATCAATGAAAATTCTTGTGCCAGTTCATTTTTTTTCTTTAACTTGTTTTGATTTGTGTTAATTTTTTTGTAGTATTCGTACCTACATAGACAAATTTGTCCATAGCTAATGAAATTCATATATTTTCTGTTTGGACTGTAAAGACTGTATAGACGAATCACGAGTGAACAAAATTGACATTTGCTATTTGCCAGTATCTAAGCCTGCATATACATTTAATAATTTTTTATATATCTAATAAGGTTTATAGAATTTCACGCACTAGTATTTAAAGTTGGATAGATTTTTTTTATTTTTATAGATTATTGAAAGAATTTTAATTGCATTAATTAATAGTATCTTGTGGACTATTGGTATTTTTAGAATTTTTCGTGTTTTTTACTAAGTTACAGGATTTTGTAAGATATTCTACTTTTATCATCATTCGAGCTTTTTCATAAATTTTCATAGAGGTTCTAGAGTTTTATGCTGATGAATTCAAAGTCTATTCGATTTTTAATATTTTCTTAATTTTTCAGAAAATACTATTCCGAAAGATTACCTGGTACTCTATGGATTGCTAGTACTTTGAGTATTTCCCATTTTTTTTGTTTTTTCAGTATTTTTACAGTTTGTAGGTTTATCTGGTGTTTTTGTGAATTTTATAGATTTTAGGAGTTAGATGCCTTTTTTTTTCAAAGTCTTATATATTGTCAGTAATTTCGAAGTTCTTCAAGAAAACTATGTTCACAAATTTATGGTACTCTATGATTTTCTAGTATTTTTAGTATTTTTCAAATTTTTTTAGTGTTCATAAAATTTGGTAAGATTTTTTCAGTTCTTCGTAGATATCAAGATTTTTGACTATTATTATAGTGATTGATTGAACTTGATCTTACAGAATTTGAAGTTTCAGAGATTTTTGGTATTCTCATAGATTTTTCTGAAAAATTTTACTTCGTAGATTTCTAATGTTAAATAGATATTCAATTTTTGATTTTTTTTCTGTACTTGAAAAATTCAATGGTTTTTTTGCTATTTTTATGTATTTTTAAGAATTTTCAAAATCAAGTTCTCTGAGACGAGAGTTTTATATATTTCGAGTAGTTTTTGAAATTTTTAGGAAAATTATATTTTCTAGATAAAATATAAGTATTCCAAAGGTTTCTTTTGATTTGTTTCTTTTTTTTTTCGATTTAACAGCTTCCTCAGAACTTCTTGGTATTTTCGAATGTCATCTGAAATTTCTCACTATTTTGAAAATTCTTATGTACATTTTTAAATTCGATATTCTGAATATCCTTTTGATTTTTATAAATTTTGAGCTTTTCCAAAGTTATTCAAAAATACTGTACATTCACAGATTTCTTTTGCTTTCATAAATTTTCATATTCTTTTAGCATTGATGAAATTCGAAAGATTTTCTGATATTCCATGAATTTTGACTAAGATTTCAAAGGTTGATGCTCTGGGATCAAGGTTTTATACATTTGAGGAAATTTGATGGATTTTCAATAAAACTTTGTCTTTATAGATTTCATGAACTCATAGATTTCTGATTATTTTCGTTTTTTTTTTCTGTACGCATTATCTTTAATAAGGTTTCTGGTATTTTTATGAATTCTTAAGAATTTGGAGAATATGGAAGTTTCATAAATTTTGACTAGTTTTTGGAATTTTCAGGGAATTATATCTATGGTATTGAATATAAGTATTTCAAAGGTATCTATTATTGAAATTCTTTTTTTTTTTTCTTCGATTCAACAGCATTATCAAAATTTGGTTTCATTTTTTATGCTATTAGAAATTTCTTATAATTTTAAAAATCGTTATGCGAATTTCTAAAATAATGTGCCCTAGACTTTTGATTTTCATAAACTTTCAGTTTCTTTAAAGTCGTACAAAAATATTCTATATTAATAAATTTCTGGGCTCGAAACGACCTCAACCTATTCTCAAACTTTAAATGGTTGAGACCTCCGGCTTTCTTGAATTTTGATCCAACGATTTTTTTCGTAAATTTTCGTTGATGAAGCCGGAGCAATATTAAATGAATCAGAGTGCCAAGTGGGCCATAGAAAACTTTTTTTCTTAAATTCATTTTCCTCAACAAGTAAATAAATAAATACCATTACTTTTCTGTCATTGTTACGAGCTTTTTTTATTGACATCTTATTTCTGCCAGAAATCTTTCGATCTCCAAATTCCATGACAATATCCACAAAGCAAAAAAAAAAAAATTTTAACGCTCATCGTCTAGACGTGCCTCAAATTATGCGTGATCATATCTAATTGTACAACTTCAAATGATCATAGCACTTCGTAATTTGCTTTTTTCAAATTATCAGATAATTTATTATATTTCTTGATGAAGAAAATTGATAGACGTTTTATAGCGTTTTCTCTTCGTTGAGTTGTTAAAGATCGCGGTGTTTAATGAACTGTAATCACGAGCACTTAACTTTGAGGGATTTATTGCTGTGCTTAAAGTGAGATCATGAAGGGTTCGTTAATTTCTTAGAGAGCCATAAAAGTGAAATGCACTTGTTCGAAAGTGAAGGGGAGAAGTGAATGGAGATTTTAAGGGGATCGAATTTTACGAATTTGAATTCACACCCTTATTCGTTTATGTACACGTAAAATATTTGCGATAGAATTCTGGGATTTTCGATTTTTTTGATGAAGATAACAATTACCTATGCTCAAATCAAATTTGGATCATTTCCTGAAGTTATCAAACAAAATAAAACTTCACTATTTCGTGAAAAAACCTGCCAATTTGTCTTACAAACTCGCTCAAACGATTTCTTCGAATTTCGCAGTATCAATAATTTATTTATAAAACATTTAACTACGGTTTGGAAAGTTACTTACAAAAACGTTACGTGTTACGTTACCGTTCTCTCTAAGTTCGAATTAGCGAAATTTTTACTAATTCAATTAACAGGGTCAGAGATGTCAGAGATACTCGGAGATCTATCGATAAATTAGTAGAATTTAAAATTCAACAAGTTGACTAAAAAAAAGTAGTATTCTACGAAAATATATGTACCTAGTTGTAAAAAAAGTTCATATAAAAAATATTTCCAAAAGCTTGAAATGTCACGGAATAAATATTTTGACAAATGTCTAAATATGTCTAATATAATTGCTTGATTTTTTTACTTTAAAACAATAATAAATCAGTAGCATTTGAATGCCATTTACATAGTATACAATTGCAGGGATAAATATATACTACTGTGAAACGTAACTTTTTACTAAAGTATTAGTAAAAATTTACATTTTCATTAGTTAAACTGTACTTATCTTTGAATCAAAATGCACGAATAATAGTCAAAAGTTACTTACTTTCATACTGAAAATGACTTAAATTTTACTAAATTGTATATATGTACCTGGTTGTAAAAAAAGTTCATATATAAACATTGTTAAAAGCTTGATGTTTCAAGAAATAAATATTTCAAAAATTTCTGAATACGTCTATTATAATTGCTTCATTTTTTTCACTTTCAATAAATAATAATTTAGTAGCACTTGAAAGCTGTTTAGATAGTAAAAAATTGTAGAGATGAATATTTATTACTATGAACAGTAACTTTTTACTAAAGTATTTTAAAGAATTTAGATTTTCACGAGTTGAACTCTTTTGAATCATAATGCAAGAATAAGACTAGTCAATACCTACTTAGTTTCTTACTAAAAATTACTTGAATTTCACTAAATTATATGTATGCACCTTGTTGTAAAAAAAATTCATATAAAAAACATTGTTGCATGCTTGATGTTTTAAAGAATAAATATTTTTAAAAATTTGTAAGTATGTCTATTATAATTGCTTGATTTTTTACTTTAAAACAATAATGAATTAGTAGCACTTGAATATTATTTAGATTATCAATAATTGCAGAGATAAATATGTACTACTAAAGTATTAGTAAAAATTTGCATTTTCATTAGTTGAACTATACTTATCTTTGAATCATAATGCACGAATAAGACTTGTCAATACCTACCTACTTTCTTACTCAAAATTACTTAAATTTCACTAAATTACATACATGTACCTAGTTGCGAAAAAAATTCATATTAAAAACATTGTGAAAAGCTTGATGTTTCAATGAATAAATATTTTAACAAATTTCTAAATATGTATATTATAATTGATTGATTCTTTCACTTTAAAACAATAATTAATTAGTAGCACTTGGATGCTTTTTAGATGATCAATAATTGCAGAGTTGAATATTTACTACTATGGTCAGTAACTTTTCACTAAAGTATTAGTAAAAACTTACATTTTCATTTGTTGAACTATACTTATCTTTTGAATCATAATGGACGAATAAGACGAGTCAAAACCTACTTACCTTTTTACTAAAAGTTACCTAAATTTCATTAAATTATTTACACGTTTCTACTTGTAAAAAAAGTTCGTATAAAAAACATCGTCAAAAGCTTGATCTTTCACGGAATAAATATTTTTATAAATTTGTAAATATGTCTATTATGATTGCTTGTTCTTTTTACTTTAGAACAATAATGAATTAGTAACACTCGAATGCTATTTAGAGAGTCAATAGTTGCAGAAATAAATATTTACTACTATGCTCAGTAACTTTTTACTAAATTATTTGTAAGAATTTAGATTTTCACGAGTTGAACTCTTTTGAATCATAATGCAAGAATAAGACTAGTCAATACCCACTTAGGTTCTTACCAAAAATTACTTGAATTTTACTAAATTATATGTATGTACCTTGTTGTAAAAAAGTGCATATTAAAAACATTGTTAAAAGCTTGATGTTTCAAGGAACGAGTATTTTAACTAATGTCTGAATGTGTCTATTATAATTGCTTGATTTATTTACTTCAAAACAGTAATGAATTGCTAGCACTAGAATATTATTTAGATAATTAATAATTGTAGAGATAAGTATGTACTACTTAAGTATTCGTAAAAATTTACATTTTCATTAGTTAAACCATACTAATCTTTGAATCATAATGCACGAATAAGACTTATCTAAACCTTCTTACTTTCTTACTAAAAATTATTTAAATTGCACTCAATTATGTATAGCCACCTAGTTGTGAAAAAAGTTTGTACAAAAAACATTGTTAAAAGCTTGTTTTTTCAAGAAGTAAATATTTAAACAAATGTCTAAATACGTCTATCATAATTGCTTGATTTTTTTACTCTAAAACAATAATGAATTGGTAGCACTTGAATGCTATTTAGCAAATCAATAATTGCAGAGATAAATATTTACTACTATGAACTGTAACTTTTTAGTAAAGTATTAGTAAAAATTTAAATTTTCATGAATTCAACTACCCTTACCTTCGAATCATAATGCACAAATAAGACTAGTCAAAACCTATTCACTTTCTCACTAAAAATTACTTCTATTTCGCTAAATCCAACTTAATTTATCAGAATATATCTAAATCAAATTTCAATAATCAAATTAAATATAAATTTTTCTCGTTTCTCGTCTATAAGAACCATGAAACGACCACAAAATTTTCCAAGTCTAGTTTCCAAATGCACCCCCAGAGTTTCGCGTTGGTATTGGTGGCCGAGGGCGCGGCGATGGGTCGTTTCGGGGGTTGAAATGGGGTGGAATGGGGTGGCTGGTTGCATAATGCAGCGACCACCGCGTCTGCCGGCGGCCTGGCAGGGCGTTGACTTTGCCCGCGATGCGAGCAATGCAATTCGCCTTTGATCGCGAGCCACGGACAATTTCCCGAAGCCGTGGCATCGATGGAATCGCGTATTCGGCAACGATGACGCTTTTTCAATCCGGATATTGGTATTTAGCGATGATCGATGACCGGAGAAAGTGGGGAAATGAACGGGTGCCAGCATTTTCGTCGATGACCCGGAATCGAGCATTGAGAAGAGAATCTAGTACTTTTTGAAATATAGATGGTAAAAATAAGTAGAATATTGTGTTTTTCGCAATTACGTTGCAGGTATTACAATAAGGCCTCTAATCATTCGCTTTACCAGATGAGACTCTTTCAGAATGAGTGACAGCTATCCTGAGAAAAACTTCGGAGGGAACCAGACATTTTTCGACTTTTTTTTGCGATATGATTTTTACTTTGATTTAAAAGTTGAATATAACCATGAGGTCAGTATTTTTTGATACAAAAAACATAAAAATTTTCGCATAGGGAATCTGCAGTATTGAATTTCGTAAATTTATAGGGATGGAAATCAATACGAAATCCAAAAAATTCTTCATATTAGGTTATTACAAAAAAAAAAAACCATACTAAAAAAAAGGCAAATACTATAGAAATTAAATAACTATGAAATATTTATAAATATACAGGAGTATTGTTATCTAAAAATGTAATAAAATAGCTACTGAAATAAGAAAAATTATGATTTTCAAAGAAATCTTTTGAAACATGAGAAAATTATAGCAAATATTTTGTATACTGAAAAAAATTTTTTCAACATTGCAGAAGTACAAAAAGTTCATATAGAAATCAGATAAATATGAAAATTTTTGTAACTGAAAACTTCGTCAAAAATAAAATTTATTTTGATAGATTTACAAAAGACAGTATCTTTATCGATTCAAAAAATTTATTAATTTTTTACTTTTTTGTCGTTATTTTAAATGTTTCCAGTAATATCCTATCCAAATTGATTTCTATTATTTCAATAATATTCAATATTCCAAGTATGTCTTGCATTTTTAAGTTACTATATGATTTTGTAATTTTTTCTTGTATTTAGAACAGTAAACAGTTTATTCATAAACAGCCTAGAAAGTGGTTTTTTCAAATACTGAAAATTGTTCTAAATACAAAAAAAAACTATAAAATCATATAGTTACTCAAAAATGCAAGAGATACTTGGAAAACTGAATATTATTGAAATTATAGAAAACAATTTTGATAGCACATTATTTCCTCAAAGTTCTGTAAAATCACTGTAAATTTGAAAAACTTTGAATCAGACAGCATTAAACATCATTGAATATAAATAAATAGAAATTTGAAAAATACCCAAAAATCGTCCAAATTGTATGAATACTGGATACATTAAAATAACGACAAAAATGTGAAAATATAATGAATTCTGTAAATCGATAAAGATACTGTTTTTTGCGAATCTATCAAAATAAAAAGAATAAAATAATTTGAATATATGAAACTTCAAATTTTAGAGCACCTACTTCTGGAAACCTATCGAGAAATACGTAAAAATATCGGAAAATTTAAACAATCTTATAAATACTAAAATATTAGGAAATATTCTGGAGGTACCACAAATTTATGAAGTAGTAGAAATGTTTAGGATACTGCTTGATGAAAAATCTATTCAAATACTGAAAAAATATTCTTCATTTTATTCGAGAGCATCGAATTCTAGAAACCTATATACAAATCAATGGAAAAATTAGAGATCTATAAAAAAGTAGAGGATATTAAAAAATTTGAAGAACGTTGAAAATACTAAAATGTCATCAAAATATTTGTAAATTCAATTAACTTGTCTCAAAAATTTACATTATTACTATATACCTCTAGAAATTTAAATCTCCAAAAAAACCGAAAATCCTTTGAAATCGTACAAATACTGAAAATGTACAGAAAGTATCAAAAACATTGTAAATCTATGGAATACCTACTAAAACTCTATGAAGATTCTTTTTTTCTTAAAATCTATTAAAACGGCAAAAATTTATGAAACTTTTAATTCTGTAGGATCAAACTCAAAAAACATCAATAGCAATCTGTAAAATTTCAAAAATTCATGAAAGTACTAGTGAATTCCTTAATTTTTTACAGGTTTCTGCTAAAAAAATTCGAGAAACACTGAAAGTACCAGCATAAATCTATGAAATGATAGACATCTATATAAATACTGTTTTTCAAAAAATCCATGAACTTTGATTTCTAGAACATCAAATTACAGAAATTCATGCAATGACTCATAAAAATATTAAAAACATTTTGAAAATCTAGATTATCTTACAGAAGCATTAAAAATATCAGCAACACTCAAAACACTAGAAATTTACGAAATAATCGAAATATATGTAAATATATAATTCTCAAATATTAATAAAATCAATCGAAATTCCCAAAACGTTGAATCACAAGTCAATTTTCCAGATTCCATGCTACCAGAAGAAACATGAACCTATCCTATAAATTTATCTAATATTTCAATTTCCACCCCCATAAAAAATTTCGTTACACTGTCACTGTTGAAAATTGGTTCGAAAATCGTTCATTCGTGAACGGAGAATTTCCATACCCGAATGCTTCGAAAGCACGAAACAAATGGCTTGACATTTGAAACCGTCACTTCCGGAAATTTTGGACATCGCGTTAATCAAAGCCAGGGAAGCGCATTTTCTAGGTCGAGCGTAGCGACAGGGAAGGTCAGGATTGGTTCAAGTCCAAGCGACTCGTGTCTATAATTAGCGAATTTCCGTCAGGCCGCGCTACCGAAATCGAGTTATGCCAAGTTTTAGACGGGAAAAGCCTCCGATACGCGAATTTTCCTCAGCGAATTTCCCAAACTTCCTCGGTTACTCCAAGTCGGAAATTCGCGTCTGTGAGTTCGGACGAGACCTTCTAAAAAAAAGAGTGTGGAATGGCAGAAAAGTACAAATATATTAGTTAATTTCCAAAATTATGGTTTTGGTATCGTTGCGGGAAAATTGTTTCCCACATTTTAGAGTTTTGGGCATTTTTAAGTAGATAAGTATACGTTTGGTCAGCCATCTAACGATTGCTTCTAAAGGGACAATTTTTACTTGAATTTTTTTTTGGTTGACTACGATGTTAGAAGGTATAATCTGGATTATGTGAATAGATTGTTGGAAATTTTTCATGGACTTGAGTTGAGCAGAAATTTTTACGAATAATTGAAATGATTTTGTTAGCATCCTAGGAAATTCCAAAAAAAAAAAAAAAATTTTAAGGACAATCATGAAAGAAAAATTTCTGTTTCTGTGAAAACTTCTGCAAATTCTCTTCATTCGATTTTCTTAGTTTATCTAACTGAAAAGTATAGTTCTCATAAAAAGCGTAATGTTGTTAAAAAAATGATTGTTGACTGGTTGACCCAAAATCACTACTCCTCTTTGTTCTTGAATTTTCCAAAAGGCCAAAGGAAAAATTTTCTCAGAATTACATTAATAATATACAGTTTTACTATCTAAAACGTTACGTTTACAAAAAAAAATTCTTCTTCATCTTAAATCATTGATCCGATATCTAAAAGCTCCCTCCACTCAAAATTTCTAGTCAGCGATTGCTTTGTACTCGCAATAACTGAACATGTTATTTTCTTATTTTCAAATGGTTAATGCTACAAGTTGAAACAGTTTTTGATATTGAATAAGTGTATTTATTCAATTTGACATCAACTTCAGGCAGTATATTACATTTCTAAAAATTACAAAACAAATGACGCTTTTCAAGTTTTTTGCAAGTTAGGAGTTACAGATTCTCTGAAAAAAAATACTGTGGTTATTTGAAAAAATATCAATTTTTCGATTACGTTTTTTAAGAGTAATCGAAATGTTTTTTTTTTTTTTTTAAAGCAATAATTATCTAACTTATAAATATAAATTGAAACAAATTACCAAACTCGAGTATAAAGTTAATAAGCGTACACTCCATTAAGTTAATTTTCGTTAAGGACAATATTATAGTAATAAAAAAAAATTACTTAGAGTATTGAAATAAAATATAGATATTTATGGAAAATTTTCAAAATTAATATCCATAAAAAATAAGTGTCTTGTTTGTTGCATTATTATTATGCATAATTGTTGTTTGAAGAGAATATTATTAGTTTCATTGCAATTTTTTTTTGTTTGATATTTATCTTATATAATTGATGTTCTTACACTGTCTCTTTTTTAGAATGCACCTAATCTGTAGGTTTATTATATAAATTTAAGGTTGTCATTTTAAGTTTATAAAACTAGAACAAGACAAAATGGGCTGAATATTTTTGAATCAATTGAAACTTTGAGAAATACTTAATGGGGGTTGGTGGGCGAAGCCCCCCTAGTATGATATAATACAGATAATATAATACAATATATACAATAATGTAATACAAATAATAAATAATGTCATATTTTACGTACAATGAAATAATCTGTACGTATAAATAATACATATAAATAGCTAACTTATCAATATAATAATACTATAAATATAGATGGAAACAATTTAAAAAAACTATTACGTATAAAATATAAAATATTATATAAATGATATTTTATATAAGTAAACAATACAATAATATATAAATCATATGTTACACTTTCATATATAAACGAAATATAATGTACATATAATTTAAAGATAATACCGATAATATGCATAATAAAGATATAATATGTAAATTATTATCAGGTAGACACATGAAGAGAATATACATAATACTCCTGATATGATTCTTCATAAATTTTAAAATAGGGTATGACGTTCGATTTGATTCCCCCCCCCTCTAAGAGTGTCACGTGATTTATGTATGGCTCCAATATAACAATATCCAAATTAAATTATACTGTATAAATATGAATATAAAAAATGTATAAAATAAAGTGTAAAATTTAGGTACTATATATCATGATTTAAATATGATAAATAATAAATTGTAATTATATACTATATATCTGTATGTTTATTTTTATATGTACAGTCAAAAGAAGATTCCCAATTCGAATAATACTTTGTTTTAAGGGCATCAACGTTTCCGCTCTTTCTAAGCCCTTTTTAAGACCTCTTGATTTTGAAATCAGACATGCTGCCCTCCGAAATATTCTGTAATAGGTGTAATATATGTAGTATTACACTTATTACATCGGAATTTCGATATAAAAGTTGGTAAAATTAAAATCGTTTTATCATGAATGTTGACAAAGAATGAACTTACAGGATTTTTCTATACTTTTTGCAACACGATATCGATATTTTTAATCAATGTAATATGTATTACAGAGAAAAGGTATTACGAAATTTCCTCCTTAGGATGTGTGTCTATAAATTGGACACATTATCGAACATGCTTTGTATAATTTTGATCTTCTTTTATTTTGGATAGAAGTCACTAATTTGTTATTAATTAAGTAACACTTCTTTTTTCATCTTCTAGGTCATTATATTTCAGTTTGTCGACATTTCAACTCCTAGTACATGGTCATCTTTAGGACAAATCTAAAACTTTTCTTATTCCTAATTCTAGAAGTCCATGTTTTCAAATTCAATCATCACAATGAAATCAAACTAATGCTCGCATATACAAGAACATAAGCATCCAAACAAAATATTTTTACCAAAGTAAAAAAATAATATACATATATAATATAGATGAAGAGCCTTATCGCACCTGGTTCGCGATCATCGCATTCTGCCCTCGGCGCGGAAATTAATTTTAGCGCGAGGCCCGAAAAGGGGGATGAAAAATGAGTCCAGACAACCCGCGATATACGTGAAAATAAAAATTGATGTCCGCCAATAGATCGGTAGACGTGCTATTTTCGTGGGACACGTAAAAATAGGCGCGAGAAGAGACAGCGTCGTTGCGTCTGGCCGCAGGGGCAGATCGAGGTGAAAATCACGTTAAATCGAGGTTGCACCCTCCCCTCTGTTTGCCGTCTTTTCCCCTCCCCCAAAGTACGTGAATTTTTTCTCTTTCCCGGACGTCGGGGCCACTTTGGTACCCTATTGTTCCTCGAAGAATGCAGGCACGCGTCTCCAGCCAAGATCGATTGCCGTGGCGAACACGTGAATATTTTGCCACTCGCAAACAGCGAACCAGGCCGTTCTTCTTTTATTCATGCAATTTTAAGTGTGGCCCTTTTAACGCGTTTATCAGCGATAATGTAAAGTCATGCGTACAGTACAATTTGCATAAGCGTCCGACCGGCGGGCTTGAGTCGTGGAAACAGGTCTTGAGGGAGGGGAGCGCACTCTACCGCCGAGGATTGGGAAATATAATTTTTGTGATTTCCACGCTGGTTTGTGATATTTTTGGAATAGTTCTGGGGTATTTTTTTTAAGTAGATAAATTTTTAAATAAAATAAATGGCGCTGTAGTATTTTTTACGGAAGTAGGAGAATCATTTCACGTACCATCTTAAGTAAAAAATTTTTTTGGAAGAAAATAGCACTGGGGTGTTATTAGTTTGCTCATGTTCAGGGATCGTGCAAACGGGTTTTTGAAAATATTGTAAATCAGTTTGGAAAACTTGAAATTAAATAGATTTCTAGTTTTTTTAGTGTCTCTCGTGATTATAAGTTTCAATAAGGTTCTGTAGGGTAACATAATTATTTAAAGAGATTTTAGACATTTTTATGAGTCGCTGTATGAATTTCTAGAATTTGATGCTCCAGAAGTCAAAGTTTGATAGACTTTTGGTGTGTACATGGATTTTTTGGAGAACAGTATTTTGCTATTTTTTCAGTATCTATGAAATTTTCAACATTTACTCGTGTTTTTCATGAATTTTCAAAATTTCGTAGATTGCTATATCAGTTTATAGAATTTGATTATAGGCGATTGAAAGTTCTATGTATTTTCGGTGTATTAACAGATTTTTAAAAATGAATATTTATAGATTTTTCGTAGGTATTCCATAGATTTTTATATTTTTGACACTTTCCGTACTTTTTTAGTATTTGTACGATTTCAAAGATGTTTCGGTATTATTAACAATTTCTATATATTTGAAGGTATTTGATGCTGTAAGATTTAATGTTGTAGAGGTCCATAGTAAGGATTTAGGTTTTTGAAAAAAGTATATTGCATTTACAAAGATTCTTCACACATTTACAGTATTTTAAGTATTCTTCATAAACTTAGTTTTTCAAAGATATTCAGAATTTCCTTTTTTTTATTCTCGCATATTTTCTTCTATTGCTATATAGGTGTCTTAGAATTAGATGCTCCAGAATTTGTAATAGATTATTTTCGCATTTTTTCATTAGATTTTACAAAAAACAGTACTCTGACAAATTCCTAGTACATATTTCATTGATTTTCATTATTTAAAAATTTTTTTTTTGTTTTCGAGTGTTACAAAACTGTTTAGAACTTCCTAGTATCTTTAAAGATATTACATATTTTTATAGATTGTTATCTAGAGTTTGATCCTACAGAATTAAAGTTTTCATGAGTTTTCGGTATTTTGATGGATTTTCAGAACAAAATATTCTTTGTAGATTTTTTTATTAGGTTTACGATAGACTTATTATATTTTTTGAAATTTATCTTACATTTTCAGTATTTGCACAATTTTACAGATTTTTCATCATTTCCAATGATTTCTGTGTATTTGAAAGTATTCGATGCTATAGGACACAAAGTTTCATAAGTCTATAGTGATTATGTAATTTTTTAAAAAAAGCATATCAAATTTACAAAAATTTTGATAATTTTACATATCATTCATGTTATCACCATTTTTTATATTTTTGGTTTGCATAAGATAAAAAATATGTCTTATTTTTCAATAGATTTTCAGTTATTTCATTAATTGCCATACAGATTTCTAGAATTCGATGCTCTATAGTTTTAAATTGAATATTTTTCTATTTGAATAAATTTTTAAGTAAGCCATATCCTCATAAATTTATTGTGTTTCATAAATTGTTGGTACTTTTAAAATTTCTTGTATTTTTCGAAAATTTCTAAAATTATATGTACCTAATTATTTTCTATAGCAGTTTCTAGAGTTTGACTCTGCATAATTAGAAGTTTTATAAATTTTTGGCATTTTTATAGATTTAAAGAAAAAATAATCTTCATGAATTTTCAGTGGGTTTTTCATAAATTTTTTATATTGTTTGTAATTTCCGTACGATTTCAGTATTCGTTCAGTTCGAAATGTTTTACGTTATTTTTAAAGATTTCTAAATATTTAAAAGTGTTCGATGCTGTAGGACTGAAAGTTTTCTATAGCAATAATATATAGTTATGTATTAATATAGCAATAATGTAGAGTTTTGAGAAAAGTATCTTGAATTTACAAAGATGTTGATTATTTTACACATTTTCAGTATTTTCTGGAACTTGATACTACATAATTAATCTTGATACTTATAAATACTTATTAATAATTATTATTTGTATTTTCCCCTTTCTTCATATTTTTGTTTATTATAAGATTAATAGGATTTGCTTTTTTTTGTTAGATCTCTAATTTTTTCATTATTTGCTATATAGATTTTCAGAATTCTATGCTCTAGAATTTGTGGTAGAAAATTTTTTCGTTATTTGAATAGATTCTTTATCAAACAGTATACTACATATTATTATCAATTATTTCATAAATATTTCGTTATTTCAGAATATTTTTCATTTTCTGAGCGTGTGTGTTGTGAAATTGTTCAGAATCAAAATTGTTGATCTAGGCATTTGAAATTTTGAAACTTGAAAATATTACATTGGAATATTGAAAATCTTAAATTATTTCTTCTATTATTGAAAAGTTGAACATTGTCAAGTCCTTTATAATATTCAACTTAAGAATTCCATTTTTGTTATTCAATATTCTATAGAGTGCTATTTTAGAACTTCAAGTTCCAGATTATCAATATCCAGATCCTAATATTCTAGGTAATAAATTTAATTTTTCCGCGATTCAAATTCTTCTATTGAAAATAATAAGTGCTTAGAAAAAAAATTTATCACAAAAAAATCAATAAATATTTTAAATAATAAATAAAATTGTATACTTTTCCCATCTCTATAGGTGAAAATAACCCCCCTCCCTTGTGAATTCATCCTTACTGTGCCTTAGAAAATAGACGCAGCTTTACAGAATTTCAACGACGTCCATGCACTTTTAAACAATATACGAACGACGTGATTACAGGTATAAATAATATAAACGACGTACATGCATTTCAACAAAATATGATTTTGACACACATGCATATGTGTTTACGTTTATGCTGCTTTTGAAGACTGAATTCTTATGTCTTTAGATAAGGTCATACGGGAAATAATGCCTGAAAATTTCCGCGGTTTCGTCTTTTACAGCTTTGGTTTTGCCTTTTTATGCCTCAATACGGAGTTACAGATGTACGAAGTACGAGGAGTACCCAAGCGCGAATTTATTCATACGCTCGTATACTACAAAGACTTTTTTCCGCGCCGTAAGTTTATTCCTTGATAAAAGTGCGATAAAGTAAAAGCGGGATGCGGGGAAAAGGTGCATGGAAATGAAAATCCGAGGGGACATTAAGGGCTGTATCCGGGGTATTAGCGTCGATCGTAGGCGCATGAGTCGTAATAATTGATGGCGCGATCGTAAATAACAATTGCGAAATGTCGTCACAGTTTTCCCAGACGTCTCACCACGATCGTAAAAATTCATACGAGTTTTCTGTCGTGTGGTGGAAAAACTCTAGCGAGTGTTTTGAATTTAAGAAGGTTTTTTTGGCCTAAAACTAAATGTCGAGCAATTTATTTATTCTTTTTCAACTTTGTAAATGTATATAACATAGATAGAAAAGTTTAGCATGCAGAAACATTTGCAGTTTCGAATCTTGAAAAACACTTTTATAATAAGTCTAACGTGACATCAGGCGCGTAGGCAGAGGGGGGGGGGTGGACGGGGGGGGGAGTTCAAACCCCTCCTGAAATTTTGATGAAATCAATCAATATTTCATGTAAAAATTATAAGAAGTTACATCTATAAACAATGAAAAAGGCATGTAGAAAATATGAATCGGAAAAATTATTGTTACACATTGAATAATCAAGAGAAATAAAAATGTACGGAAATGATAAAAATTAGCAAATTTGTGAATCTTAGATCATCAAATTCTAGGAATCTATATCAAATCTATACAGAAGTATTAAAAATTTTTCGATTCATACAAACTCTGAAAGAATAATAAAATCAATTGAATTCTATCAAAAACTGTTTGCTGAAACATCTCGACAAATGCCTCTACGATCTATAAATCTTAGAACTCTAGAGAATCAAATTATAAATATACTATAAGTCTAATGAAAATTCTAGTAAACGTAAGGTTTACTTTTTTTTAACGAACTCGTTTACTAGCCTAAAAGTGTACTAGATTACCGATTTGCCTGCTTACCAATTAATTAGTTTACTAGTTTACTAGACATCTTTCAATGCATAAAAATTATGTAGCTATAACTTTCTTAGAAATTTATAAAACTTTCAGTGCTAGAGCATAATTATTAATATAATACTACAATTATATAAAATTTTATAAATTATTCTACAAATGTGAATTTTTGGAAAACTTAAAATCTACGTGAGCACAATATAATATTCTCAAGAATTCATGAAATTATTATTAATCTAAAACATTTGAAATCCTACAGCATTGAATTCTGATAAATGTATACAAATCCTTACAACAGTATAAAATCCTTTCAATAGTATAAATACTAAAAAAATTACGAACATACTAGAAATTTATGTAACACTGAAAATCAATGTATAAAGATATGTATTGTTTTCTGAAAATCTACTGCGAAACCAAAAAATCTATAAAATTTCGAACTTTGAAGCATTACGTTCTGAATACATGAAAAATTTAAGAAGTTTTAGGAATCTATGGAATACTAGAAATCTTAGAAGATATTATTCACCGAAAATTCTAATAATATAATTAAAATACATATATTTACGTTTTTTTCCTGGAACATCCAATTCTTGAAATTTACATGAAGATCCATGAAAGTACTAAAGATAAAAAAAGGTAATCCTACAAAATCTCATGAAAACCGAAAAATCCTAGAAATGCTAAAAATACTAAAAATGTACGAAATATTTCAAACTTATGTAGAAATGACTTTCTTTATAATTTACAAATCACTAACAATTATAAAACTTCAAATTCTAGACATGTATGAAAAAATGCATTAAAATGCTAGAAAAACCTTCAAATTGTATAAATTTAAAAATTCACGTATTTAACAAGAATAACTACAATTCTATAAAATTCTAAAAACTTACCCAACTACATACCAAAAATCCATAAAACCTCGAATTATCTTAGATCGAGTTCCATAAACCTAAACAGCAATTCAAAAAATTCTAAAAATATCTAAATAATAAATTAATACGCCAAGTTCAAGCAAACTCAAAACCTATAAAGTATGAGAATTATTTAAAAATGCTGTTTTTAAAAAAATCTCTTAATCTAGTGAAAATCTACTTAACTTTTTATTTTAGAGCTTTGAATTAAATCTGAACCAAAAAATACTTAATCAACTTTAGCTACAGATAGTTTTTTGAACTCTCAAAATCTATGTGAAAAGAATATAATATTCTCAAGGATTCATGAAATTATCATAAAAATATAACACTTGAAATCCTATAGCATTGAATTCCGAAAAACTGTATACAAATCCTTAAAACACTATAAAATCCTTTGAATAGTATAAATGCTAAAAAAGTTACGAAAATACTCAAAAATATTGTATATTTATGGAACACTCAAAATCTATGTATAAGATATGTATTGTCTTCTGAAAATCTATTTGAGACCAAGAAATCCATAAAATTTCGGATTTTGTAGCATTATGTTCTGAAAAAAGGAAAAATTTTAGAAGTTTCAGGAAGCTTTGAAATACTAGAAATCTTAGAAGATATACTTACCGAAAATTCTAATAGTATAATTAAAATACATATATTTACCTTCTTTTTCTGGAGCATCAAATTCTTGAAATCTACATAAAAATCTATAAAAATACTAAAAAAAAGGGAATTCCAATAAATTTCATAAAAATGAGAAAATACGAGAAATACTAAATATACTAAAAATGTTCGATATATTCCAAATCTATGTAGAAATTACTTTCTCAAAAATCTATGAAAATTTGGATTGTATAAACGTATAAAAAAATTCATAAAAATACCAGAAAACCCTTTAAATTGTATATAATTATAAAATAATGCAAGAAAAACTACAAAATTATAAAATTCTAAAAAACCTACTTAACTATATACCAAAAATCCATAAGATACCGAATTTTCTTAGAACTAACTCCAGAAATCTTAACACCAATAAAAAAATTCAAATAAGTCCTTAAAAATACTAACAAATCTCAAAAAATTTTAACCCCCTCCCCTGCACTTTCCTTATTATACCAGCCACGTGACCGATGTCATCGCCACTTGAAATTTTCACTCAAAAATGTTTTTCTCAACACAACTCTTTCTCTACACCCTCCATATACCCTCCCCTCCTTTCTACCCCTTTTTCTTTCGATCGCGTCGAAAATGCGAGCCAAGAAAGAAGCGACGTCAGATACGACGAGACGCTTGCCAGGTCTCGGGTATAACGTAGTGGTCCATCAATTTCTCGCAACTCGACTTTTACGAGACTCTCGTAAAGCCTGAGAAAATAGGTGGAGGGGGGAAGGGGGGGGTTTCGATCTTGCACAAAAGGTTTACGTAAGTGATGTACATCGCCTCTTGCATTACTGGGCAAATTTTCGGGGTTGATTTAGTCATTTTTTTTGTAAAATTTGGGGGAGGGGGTTTGTTTTGGAATATTGGGATGTTTTTAGGGAATTTTGAAACAGGGTTTGTTGTAAATTCAGTATTTGGGATTCAGGGGAGGTTATACAGTATGTTGGAGAATTTGTTGGTAAAAAAACCTTACAGAACTTACATTTTTTTTTTTTATTTTTGTGATTCGAGAATTTCTAGAATATATCTAGATATATTAAAAAATATTTTAAATTGTAATAAAAATCATAATGCAAATTTCAGTTCAGTTTACAGTGAAAAAAAGAATCATTATTTCAAAAATCTCTAATTTTTTTCACCCTCAAAGTATAATTTGCAATATTGATAATTTGCTCTTTTCATAATTTGATTTCAACTGTTTGAAATTCGAAAACCTGACACAGACAATAATTTTAACTTGCAATTTAGGGTTTTTAATTTAACTATTTTGTTTAAAAAAAGTTGTTTCATCGATTTCAATAGAGATGCTATAATAAAATTGAATTTTTACATAAAAAAAAGTTTGAGACGAAATGACACAGTGGTGAATTTCAGATAATCAGTTTTCAAGGCATGATTTTCTTTTTGTGTGCAAAAATTGCTGATTTTTCCTCCCTGCGCATAGCCACCTGCAGCGAGATAATTTTCTGCAATTCCAGGTCACGTGATTGCCTTGAAATAACGAGACTCGACCTTGTTCTGCCAGAAATTTTGTGGCCAAGGGAACGTTAGAATTAAAGTTAATTTTCTGAAGATTAGCTCACACAGGGTGCAAGTACATTTTTCAAGGTTCAGATTTTACGTCATTTCAGTTCAATATTTCGCCAGGAGTTAGCACTTGTTTTTTTGGAAATTCGATCATTGAAAGTTTATTTCATGTCCTGAAAAATTAACCATAATTCTTGCTATATTTTTTCAAAGATAATTTAATTCAATTTCTAACAATACCTTTTTAAAACTACTCGAATTTCCTCATAAATATTTACAATTTTACTGTAAAAATGTATTCTTCAACTGTCATTTTATTGTCTACAAAAATCTCAGAAATATATTATGTTTTATAAATTTATCACACCTATAATATACTTTTCCAATACAAAACACTAATTTTCAGCGTTTTGTCTTCACCGAAAAATTGCGTATGTATTCTACCATTAAAACCCCATTTCAATAAAATCTCAATCACCCCAACCAACCTGCGAAAAAGCAGCTTTTTCTTGAACGAAAACCCACTAAAAAAGTGCAATTACGAAACCCTAAAACTGTTTTTCTTCGGAAGCAATATATCGAACGAACGTAGCCGACGTTCGGCGTTTTTACGTCGCGCTCGTGAATAATAAACGAGGTTTAAAAACCTAGCGTAAAACCGCACGCTACCAAAAAACCTTCTTTGAAATTTCCGGTGCAATAACCTGGAAAATGACCCTTTTTTTATAGTTAATTGTGAGTTGGAAATATTTGGATTTATTGCGAGAATTCTGAAAGTATGAAAAATTAGAATAAAACATCGATCTTCTGAAAAAATACAGGGAATAATTATTATATTGTACATTTTTCACAAGTATGTCAATAATAATTAATACATCCGAAATTTTTGAGAAAATAATATTTTTCATCATCATTTCACCAAGAACGGTTCCATTATGATGATTTTGTTAGATCTCAATTAAAGAAAAAAATTTAGGAGCCTTGAATTTTTTCGTTTTTTTGTTATGAATGTATTAAAAGTATTCAATCATTCAACATTATTAAACTATCGAATATGTAATAAAAAGTTTTATAATAATAATTATTATTAACATCATGCATAGAATTATACATTTGCAAAATATTTTGCATTCACTTACGAAATTATGATGCTAATGAAATCATTGATTTTCATCATAATAGTACTTTCAGACAAAAAGTATAGTAAAGAAATATAACATTTATTAGAAGCTGAAAAAGTTGTCAGTGTGGCAGAAAACGCAAAACAAAAAAACAAATTTTCTTCAAGGTTTCGTAATTTTTAATATATATTTGACGATCTTGCAACGAAAGTACGATTTTTCAAATTTTGAATTTCGGGATTTTGAAGTTATGCAACTTTTGGAGTCCAGAGTCGCACATTTTTCATATATACAAAAATATGAATTGTAATAGGATTCAATTTTCGTAATTCTCAAATCCCTAATATTGAGCTTTATTCTTTATAAAACTTTTGGTATTTTAAAATTTTTTAATTATTTTCACAACCTAAAAGGTTTTCAGATATTATTATGGATTTTTAAACAGCAGGCTGGGATTCGATTATTTTGGAAATTTAAATTCAAAAATTTCCACATTTTTATAGGTTTTTGGGTAATAAATACACAATTCTAGGTATTTTCAGGATACTTTGAATATTAGTATTGTACCTTACTTAAGAAATTTTGCTACATTTTTTGGATTTTTATAGATTTCTAATATTTTTATGGATTGATAGACAGATTTCATGAATTTGAAGTTAAAGTATTGATAATTTCAATAATTATGATAACTTTATTAATATTTTTTAAAAAACCGTATTTTTTGAATATATTTTCGGAACTTATCGTATCTTTAAAGTATATACAAAATAAACAGAATTTTCTAGTATTTTCATGCTCTTTTACATAGATTTTGAGAACTATGTTTAAGAATTCGAAATTCGCTGAATTTTTGGGAGAATTATCCCAAGATAGTTTTTATATATTTCAAGTTTTCTAGCATTTCTTGCTTTTTTTTCAGTAATAAATGAACTTTGAAGGTTTTGTCAGTTTTTTGAATGGATTTCTAGTATTTTCATGGATGGCTTGACAGATTTCATGAATTAGATGTTAGAGTATTGAAAATTCCAAAACTTTTGATAATTTTATTCGACATTTCAAAAAAAAGTATTTTTTTGCATATTTTTTTAGTATTTTGACAATCAAAAGTATATGTAATTGTATACATTGTATAAACTGAATTGAATGTACTTGCATTGTTTTCTAAATGAATCGCAAAAATGATTTCTGAAATTGTACATAACTATAGTAATATATTTATATACATATGCTCTAGGACAGAAAGTTTTATAAATTTCTAAAAGAATTATGTCTACACAACTTTTATGTATTGAAAGATTTCTCCTTAACTAGTAAGCTAGTAAACTACTGAAACCGTAAAATAGAAAAATAGTAAACAAGTTAAAAAGTAAAATAGTAGACTGGAAAACTCGTTAACATGTCAATTAGTTAATACGTAAACTAGTAAATTTGCAATAGTAAACTAGTGAAGTATTGACATAGTAAACTAGTAAATTATTAAGCTAGTAAGCTAATGAACTAGTAATCTTATTTTTCATATTTTCCTAGTTTCATATACAAAACCTATTGGAGGATATCGAAGTATTTTCATTTTTTCTAGATAACTTATATTTTTGTAGATTGCGACAGAGATTTAAAAAACTCGATGCTTTGAAATACGGATTTCAATCTATTCTTAGTAAATCTATAAAAATGATGAGAAAATCGTATTTATAAAAATTTTCCATGCTTAATAAGTTTCTTGCTTGTAGCATTATTAGAAAACATAATCAAAAGATTTTTTCAAGTTTTCCAAAATATTTCTTGTATAGTGATTCTATATTTAGAATTTGGTGCTCTAGAACACCAAAGTTTATAGACCGTAGAGGCATTTGTCGAGATTTTTTAGAAAACAGTTTTTTCATAATAGTTAATTAGTTTCATCATTTCTTTAGAGTTTGTATGAATCGAAAGATTTTTAATACTATTTATATGGTTCATATAATAGATTTCTCGAATTTGATGATCTAAGATTTAAAGTTTTGTAAATTTTGTGCGATTTCGTAGATTTTCATTTTTCTTGATCATTCACTGGGTTGCAACAATTTTAATGATTCATATTTTCTACGTAATCCTACGTTTTGATAGTTTTCACTTTTTTATTCAATATATACTGCTAACGTATTCATGCATTTTCTTGTAACTTGTATTTTCAGTGTCCATCGATGTAACTTTTTCAATTTTTACATTGAATATTGATTGATTTTATCAGAATTTCGGAAGGAGTTTGAACCCCCAAAACCCCCCAAAACGTGCCTGCACAGACAACTGAAAAATCTTGCTATTGAAAGGTCTATTAGAAAATTTTTCTGAATAATTCCTCTAACCCTTGGGTTCTTCGACGTTTCTTTTCGAAAGCTGGGCCCTTCCCACGCTTTGGTGGCTCGTTTTTTCCCCAGTGCGAAAAGGGCTTATCGAAACTGTCGAACCGGTGGCACACCCAGTGTGCCGAAGGACCCCGGGGCCGTTCAAGAGGGCGAGATAACTCGAGGAGCACGCTACTCTCCAAGCTTTGACCTACTTCGCGCTCGCTCTTCTTTTCCGCGTCTCGATCCTCATCTTCGCCTCCTCTTCTTCCGCTTCATTTCCACCTTTCACACCAACTCATCACTTCCCACTTCATCACTTTTCAACATTTCACTTACAACTAAGAATATATACAAAAAAAATACCTCTTTTCATCATGTATTCTGTATTTTTTCATATATTTAATGCCCGAAAGCAAGAAGGAACTAGTGAATTTTATTTCTTCATTTCTCTTACAAAAATTCAGCTCCCAATTTTTTTTCCATCATTTTTTATATTTCTCCATTCATATACTTGATTATTATTTTCATTCAATTCTATTGTCTTTTTTATTCATTCCTCATTATTTTATGTCCTGAAAATAACTTTCAGTTGCTGTCAGGCTTCAAGTTTTCGAACAAAAAAGTCGCGGATCTTTTTATCGGGGCGTCGCCAAGCTTTAACAAAGTTTCATAAAAAAACTATAAATAGAGACCCCGCCGTTACTTTGGTTACGTTACACGAATTTATGGCAGCTTTGGCTGCTGGCACGTTTCTCCTCTTTTCATCGTACGCGAAGTTGCCTGATTTAAGTGGCCAGTGCCATTTTGTTGCATCCTATATAAAACTTCTTATTCAACGCTCGTATTTCATTTCACTCGGGGATATTACCCGGCCTTTTGACGAGTTACATATGGCGCCCTGCCCGAGCTCAAAAGTCGCATTACTTTATCGATTCAATTTATTTTCCGACATTGGATGAATTTCAAAATTGGGGCCAGGGAAAAGTGATTTCAGGCCCATTTTATCATATTATTTTTGAGTCAACGATTATATTCCAAACCTACTTTTTATGAAAATATCGTAATCAGAAAAAATTTCGATAAAATCGATATCTATGAAATGTAGTGCAGTTTCTGAGGTGCGAATTATATGGATTCAATTGAGTGGAAATTGTATTCAACGATAAATATTTGCTCGCTCGTAACCATAAAGCAATATAATGCTCCAACCCTCGAGAGGTGTAATATTTCTGGCGTGGTGGGGGAGGGGGGAAGGGGGTGGAAGAGTCGATACCAGGTGCTATTGTACTTTGCGTAACACACCTGCCTATTGTATCACTGCCATGGAATGCGAGTTTTTTTTTTTCAATGCATTTTCGTTTTATTTTGTAATTTAGCGAAAGTTTTTCGTTTATTTTATCATTATTTTGTTCTTATTCAATATTTTACTACAATTTTGTCTGTCTTTACATTTAGCAGGCTTGTTTGATCATTTTAATAGTCATAAATACATTTGTTTTTCGTATATTTCAACATGAATCTAATTGTTTTGTTTGAATTGAAATCATTTAAAAATTTAATTTGCTAGGCATGAGTGGAACAAAGCTAAATGGAATTTTTCAAAGAATATTTCAGAATGTTTCACATTTCATGAAAGTTCTTGAAAATATCTTGCATCTTTATTTTCCTGGATTTTTTCAGGTTGGGAAAATTTGAAACTGTAAAAAAATGTTGTAAAATAATCTCGAACCTTCAGAAACTGTAAAACTCTGAATATTGTTAAGAATAATCAAAACTGTTGGAAAAGTAAGAACTGTAAAAACTGTTGCCAACTCTGTTACTGTAAAGACTGTTGAAATTTATAGAAAACCGTAAGATTTTTACGAATTTTCCAAAAAATCATTGAATTTCAGAACTCTCTGTCAGAAATGTTACGAATGAAATCTGTCAAAACTGTAAAAAGTGTCAAACTTGTCTGAAATTTATGAAACGTCGAAACTTTTACAAAACTACGAATTCTACAAAGAGTTATGAAATTCTAAACCCTGGGAACTGTAAAACTGTCAAAATACTGCTGAAAGTGTCAAAAATTATAAAAATATTTTAATTGTCAGGACTGTAATAACAGTTTGAAAAATATTAAAATTCCACAAACTGTCATTAAATCTTAAACCCTGGAAATGGAAACTGTAAAACTAAATACTTTTAAGAATGATAAAAACTGTTAAAAATGTTAAAAGTATCAAGACTGTTCAAAAAATTAGAACTGTAAAAACTTTTATCTATCTTCTACGGTAAAAAATGTTAAAACTTATGAAACACTGGAAGAATTCTACGAATTTTCATGGAATCTTTAAATTTTACAACTGTCTGTTAAAACTGTTAAGAATGCAATCCGTCAAAACTGTAAAAAGTGACAAACTTGTCTAAAATTTTTTAGGAGTCAAAAATTCCCTGGAGTCTTCATCTGTTAGGACTGCATGTAAAAACTATCAAAAAACTAGAAATTCCACAAACTGTCATAAAGTTCTATACCCTGGAAACTGTGAAACTATCAAAATACTGTTGAAAGTGCCAAAAATGATGAAAATCATTTTAAGAGTAAAAATTGTTAGCACTCTGCTTTTCAAGACTGTAAAAACTGTTAGAAAATTGTGCAAATTCCACAAACTGTCATTTAATCCTAAGCCCTGGAAACGGAAACTGCAAAACTGGAAATACTGTTAAAAATGATCAAAACTGTTTAGCCTGTTAAAATTATCAAGGCTGTATAAAAAGTTAGAACTGTAAAAACTGTAATCAATTTTGACTACTGCAACTGAAAGAAAACTGTAAATTATACAAATTTTCATAAAATATTTAACTTTTAAAACTGTTAAAACTAAAAAGTTTCTAGCTCGTTCAAAATCTTTGAAATGTCAAAAAATTCATACGGTCTTACATCGTTTGAAGTGCATATAGAAATTGTTGTAAAACTAAAATTTCTAGAAACTGTGATAAAATTTTAACCTCGAGGAACTGTATAACTGTCAAAATACAGTTAAAAGTGTTGAAACTGATGAAAATATTTCAACTCAAACAAATGTTCAAACTTTTTTATTGTCAAGACTGTAAGAATTGTTGGAAAAACGTAAAATTTGTACAAACTGTTAACAAATTCTAAACCTTGGAAATGGAAACTGTAAAATTGTAAATACCGTTAAAAATAATCAAAACTGTTGAAATATTAAAAGTATGTATCACAACTTTTCAAAAAAATACAATTGTAAGAACTGTAATCAATTTTTATACTGTAAAGACTACTGCAACTGAAAGAAAACTGTAAATTCCACAAATTTTCATATAAACTCTTAAACTGTAGAAAGTGTCAAACTTGTTCATAACCTCTGAAGTGTCAAAACTTTTATACAGTCTACCTTTATTTGTAAAAAATACATGTAGGAACTTATAAAACGAAGAATTTTACTAACTGTCATGAAAATTCTAAACCCTGGGAACTGCAAAACTGTAAATACTGTTAAAAGTGTCAAAACTGATGAAAATGTTTTAACTGTAAAAACTTTTTTAACTCTTTGCTTTTCGAGACTGTAAAAACTGATAGAAAATTGCGAAAATTCCACAAACTGTCATTTAATCCTAAACCCTGGAAATTTAAACTGTAAAAATGTTGATACTACCATAAAAAGAATGATCAGAACTGTTGAAACTGTTGAAAAATTGAAAACTGTAAAAACTGTCGAAACTGATAGAAAATTGTTAAAATTCTACGAAGTTTCATAAACTCTATCTTTTGAACATGGCTGCCAAAACTGTAAAAACTGTCAAGCTTGTTAAAAATCTTTGAAGTGTAAAATATTTCAGACAGTCTTAAATGGCCATCACTTTCAACAGAAAATGTTATAAAACTATGAAACTTCTGCAAACTGTCATGAAATTCTAAGACATGGGAACTGTAAAACTGTCAATTTTGTCAAAAGTATAGGAATGGATTGAAATATTTCAGCTGTAAAAAATATCTAAACTCTTTTCTTGTCATGACTGTAAAAACTATAAATTCTACATGTTGTCATAAAATCCAAAAAAATTAGGAACTGTAAAACTGTCAATACTGTTGCAAATCATCAAATCTGTAAAAATTGATAAAAACCTTTTAACTGCAAAAACTGTTATGAACTTTTTATTCATCAAGACTTTAACCCTTTGCAGCACGGTGGGAAGACGTATATCCCACCTCGAATACTACCATTTTTTCAGTTTTCAAGTGCTTGTGACTTGACTTTTATGATTTTAAATTTAAATTTACTATATTTACATGTTGAGCCTTGAATATTTTGACTTTGTTATCTGATGTTGTTCATTAATTTGTCAATATCAATAAACAAATAGTGAAAAAAGTAACTTTTTGCAAAGATAATTCATTATCCTGAAAAGTTTTCAACGGATCGATTTGAAAATTTATTACATGTTTTCAATGTCGCTGATTAAGAATTTGTGATAGATTTTCAAAACTCAAAATGGCGGATCCAATATGGCGGACTGAATTAGTTAAACTTATTCATATCTATATGAAAATTGGTATACAGGGGTTTACAGGGTCGCTGATTACGATTTTAATACCAGAATTTCGAAATTCAAAATGATGGATTCAATATGGTGGACACAATAACTATGTTATAAGTATTATTACCAAATTTTTTGTTGTTCAAGAAAAAAAATTTTTCCAAGTTGATGACAACAATAAGTACCGCTCTCAGCCGAACCCGGAGACACGAACGAGGACGTAGCGGCTATCGTCTTCATTTTTTTTTTTTTTTTGGTATTTGTTTTATTTTTGGAATTTTTTTTTTTATTTATTTTATATTATGTTATATAATGCTCTATATAATAATAATAATTTATATAATATTATGTATTTCCTGCTGAATCTTCGAAAGGTCTAAGCATAAATTTTCTGCTTTATGTCCGAATGAAAAAAAAAAGAAAGGGCCCACCGATCGCAGAATTGTCAATAAGCTTTGACATGATCATCCGGTCTAAAAAGCATCATTAGGCAGATACGAAAATGATAGCGTGACTTCAAGAATTTGTCTGGAATTCTTGTCCAGGCTTATTTATCCGATAAGACGTGTTCACCGATTCTTTCACGTTGATGGGTCGAGCAATGTGATTTATGGTCAGATTTTCAGACAGAAGCGTAAAACCAGTTTGAAAATCTTTAGTTGTTGAGTATCGAGTTTTCCTGAAATACGTCCAATGCATACCTCTACGTTGGAGCTTCCATTCCATTCATGCTGATGCCAAACGTGGACGCAAGACGTGGAACATTAGAAACTGGTAATCTTTGGGCAAATTCATATCGCGAAATATTGTTTTTTTTTTTTTTTCTCAAATGCCGGAAAGAGTAGAACTAACGGAACTTCCAAGTGATGCAGAATCTGCTGATGGACTTTGTGATTCATCGGATGATGAAAATTTTACAAAGGCACAAGTGTACTACAAAATGATTCTGATGATGACTTTTCTGAAAACGAAAATGAAGCAATACATTCAGTAGAAGAAGTGTGGACTAGTCGAGGGGGAAAAAAATGAGATTTACCATTTACGAAAGATCATGGGCCAAATATTCCCGACAGTGCTACATCTCCATCTGAAATTTTTTTCCGTCTTTTCCCTGATGACTTGTTGGATTGTATCGTTCAACAAACTAATCTGTATATTCAACAAAAAAAAAGTGGCGAATCCATCACAAAAGATGAATTAACTACTTTTATAGCTAGCAATATTTTGATGGGAGTGAAAAAGTCCCCTTCGTACCGTGATTACTGGTCATCAGATCCGAAACTAAACGATTCATTTATAAGTCCACTGATGACGGTCAATCGTTTCGGATTCATTTCGAATAATTTACACATTGCGGATAATAGTAAAGAACCAAAGAAAGGTGAGCCAAATTATGATAAACTCTGTAAGTTGCGACCCCTATTGACAAGACTTGGTGAAACGTTCAAGAACTGCTGGAAACCAAGCAAATATCAGTCTATAGACGAGTCCATGATCAAATTCAAGGGTCGAAGTAGTTTAAAACAGTACATGCCGGCAAAACCAATCAAGCGAGGGTATAAGTGTTGGGTACGTGCAGACGAATCAAGCTGTATATGCGAATTTCAAGTTTACACCCGCAAGACAGAAAATTCAGAAAAACAATTGGGTGCAAGAGTTGTAAAGGAGCTTACACGCGAGCTTGTTGGTGGAAATCACCATGTGTATTTTGATAACTTTTTTACTGGCGTTGACCTCATGATTTCATTAAAAAAAGACCAGATTTTCGCATGTGGTACAGTGCGTTCGAACCGTGCAAGATTACCTAAAAGCACAATACTTGACAAGAAAATGAAACATGGACAACACGAATTCCAAACTTCAAACACTGGCATTCGTTGGATCAAATGGATGGACAAGAAAGCTGTGTACTTTCTATCTAACTATCACGATCCACGCGATGTCACTTCCGTGAATCGAAGACAAAAAGATGGATCTCTAATAGAAGTAAGCTGTCCAGTAGTATGTTCTGACTATAACAAGCACATGGGTTATGTTGACAATGTTGATCGTTTGCTATCAACATATAAGATTGATCGAAAATCAAAAAAATGGTGGCTCAGGATATTCTGGCATTTTGTCGATCTGCCGTTGACTAATGCCTTCATCATATATTCAGTCAGAGACCATGGAACTGCTTCTTTATCGCTAAAAAATTTCAGATTTGCGCATATTAGATGAAATCGTTGGACAAAATATACCAAAAAAAAAGGAAGGAAACGCCAGTCTACAGTAGTCGGCCACCACAAACCTCAAGTGCCTCTTGAAAAGAGACGTTCTCAATCGTCTCACATGCCGGTCTATGGTGGACATTTTAGACGATGTGTTTTGTGCAGCACAAAAGCCAATGAAAAAAGAAGTGAATGGATGTGTAACGTTTGTGACGTACCATTATGTTTGTCAAAAACGAGAACTTGCTTTGCGAGCTACCGCACTTAGAGTAGTAACTCTACACTAATGAAGTGAAATACGGTCAAGATTCACGGAAGATCATGTTTGTTGAAAGTAAGTTATAAATAATTCAGAAACTTGAATAATCATGCAAACATTTGAAAAAAAGGTAAAATAAAAAAAAAATTCCAAAAATCAAAAAAAAAAAATACCAAAAAAAAAAAAATGGAGGCGATAGCCGCTACGTCCTCGTTCGTGTCTCCAGGTTCGGCTGAGAGCGGTAGATATTGTTGTTATCAACTTAGAAAAATTTTCCTTTCTTTAACGACAAAAAATTTGGTACTGATAGTTATAACATATATATTGTTTCTGCTATATTAGATTCGCCATTTTGAATTTCGTAAATTTGATATCAAATTCGTAATCAGCGGCCCCGAAAACCCCTGTATACTTATTTTCATATTGATATGAATAAGTTTAACTAATTCTGTCCGCCATCTTGGATCCGCCATTTTGAATATCGACAATCTGATATCAAATTCGGGATCAGCGACCCCGAAAACCCTTAACGCGACTATTTTCATGAAAAAATAATTATCTGAAAAACGTATGTTTCATAGGGTTAAATTAGTTTGACATTTTCTTTTTTTTAAATTCTATGAGATACATATAATTTTCGACTGCTGGTCGGCCGTTTGCGAATTCCTTGTCTGACTGAGATTGCAAGTTAAGAATTAATGACAACGATTTAACTAAATTGAGATACTGACTTCTCCTGATTTATGTTGGTCTCAAAATAATTCTGCAGCTCAAGTTTTACTAATTTTCTGTTTTCTGAGTTTTAAATGGTATCAGATATTTATAATTTCAGATCGCTAGCCGGCCGTTCGTAAATTTCAGGTCTCACTGAGATGAAAACTTGAAAAGTATCGACAACAATTCATCTGTATAAAAATACCGACTTTTTCAGACTTGTCTTTGGCCTGAGAGAATTCTGCAGCACTAATTGAATTAGTTTGACATTTTCTTTTTTTTTAAATTCTATGAGATACATATAATTTTCGACGTTTTCGACTGCTGGTTGGCCGTTTGCGAATTTCTTGTCTGACTGAGATTGCAAGTTAAGAATTAATGACAACAATTTATCAAAATTGAGAAACTGACTTCTCCAGACTTATGTTGGTCTCAAAATAATTCTGCAGCTCAAGTTTGACTAATTTTTTGTTTTCTGAGTTTGAAATGGTATCAGATATTGATAACTCCAGATCGCTTACCGGCCGTTCGTAAATTTCAGGTCTCACTGAGATGAAAACTTGAAAAGTATCGACAACAATTCATCTGTATAAAAATACCGACTTTTTCAGACTTTTCTTTGGCCCGAGCGAATTCTGCAGCACTTATTAAAAGATGTTATTGAAATTTGATAAACAGCTATGAACTTTTAAACTTTCAAAGTTGTATAATAATCAAATTTTTCGATACTCTTAAAAAAAATTGAAATCGTTGAAAATATTTCAACTAGAAAAACTGTTTTAAATTGTCAAACAGTAAATTCTGTCAAAATCGTTAAAAAACTATTAAAAAATTGTATAAAATGAACATACAAATGAAACTAATACAAAAAAATTTTTTCTATGTGAATTGACTGTAAAAAAACACAATAAGCTCTTTTTTTTTGAATATTTTCATTATTCAATTTACATAATTCATGCAGAAAACTATCCATATCATTCTCCTTATCCGCAAAAATAAAATCCCATGATTTTTCCTGAAAACCTCGTTTTCCCGAGTTCCCCACACACATGATTGAGTTTTCCAGAATTTTCCAACAACCTCTAACATTTCTTTTTTTCTTTTTTGTTGCAGGTAAGTGTCAACAACGATTAATAAAAGAGCACGTCGAGACGAGGGCGAGAAAATAAGCCGTCAAAAGTAACGTTGGCGCGAGTGAGAAACGAAGGTAAAAGAAAAAAAAGATAAAAAAAAAAAATCATGAGACGACGCTCGCGAAGACTTACAACGTCGCGTATCGGCTGGAAAGCGTTACGCTCGCGTGTAACTCACGAAAAGTTTGTCGCTTTTATACTCGCCGAATATACGGCGCGAGATGCGACTTTTTCGCACTTTCGGACCCCACATGACGGCGGTGTCAATCGCGTCTAACTATATAACGCGCCGCGGAAATTTCACTCTGCTTCTTTTTCCTCCTGCGTTTTTACGGGCTGAGGACTGATTTACGGTTTTCGTAATGTTACCTTGGCAAAATGGATTTCATTTTCAAAAGTGGCTTTGAAAATTGAATTTAAAATTATTTAAAAACGAGGATAATAGCATTTTTGGGGAAGATTCTAAAGTACTATTGGTATATTTTTATATTGAATTTTTTATAGGTAGATTATGAAGGTTTGAAAAATCGTGAAGTGCCTAAAATTTTGTCTTTGGAGTTTTATGATAAAGAGCAGGGTTTGGGAAGTTACTTAAAAAATGTAACGCGTTACGTTACCGTTACAAAGGTGAAAAAAGTAATTCGTTACGTAACCGTTACTTGAAAAGAAATATTAACTCGTTGCCGTTACCACTTAAAAAAAGTAACGCCCCGTTACTTTAACGTTACTTTTTGGAATAAATTGAATGTAAATAACAATATATCGAAAAACTAAGGCTGAAAATAACAATATGAACATAGTCGTGGCTTGTTCCATAATAGTTAATTAATTCAGATATATTATAATAAAAAATGTTAGTCCGTACTTTTTTACCCTGAAAAAAAAAAATCATTCAGCTTGTTCAGAATTTATGTTTTTTTTCAAGTTGAAAAAATTTCTGAATATGACATTTGATTCAATGTATGCCACAAGGAAACATTCACAAATTTAATAGATTTTTGAAAGAATCTTAATCACCACACAGATTTTCAAAATTTTAAAATTTTTTAGTATTTATTTATAAATTTCTACTATTTTTCTGTACATTAATATATAGATTTCTGAATTTCATGTTCTAGAATTCAAAGTTCATCAAATTATTTGTATTTGAAAGGATTTTTCAGCAAATAGTGTCCTAGAAGTTTTTCATTTCCTTTGATTTTTTTGATACTTTTTCAATTTTTCTACGATTTGATTGGTTTTTTTCTATGAATTGTTCAAGATTTCTGAAAATATTCGTATTTTTCAGGATGATAGAATGTTGCGGAATTTCCTTGTATTTTTACATAATTTGAGTATTTTTAAAATATAAATTGATACATACATTTCAAGCATTTGGAACTCTGGAATTTGAACATGGTGAAATTTTCCGTGTTTTACAAGATTTTCTAGATAACAGTGTCTCGATAGATTTTTACTTATTCCAGTACTTTTCGTATTTCTTCAGTTTATCTATGCATCAAGGATCGTTCATTATTTTTACATACTGCTGTATAAATTGCTGGAATTCGAAAGATTTTCAATGTACACGTATTTTTCATTACGTATTTTCTTTCTGTATTTATAATAATTTATAGAATGTTGTAAAATTTTCGAGTTTTTTTAAAAATATCTTTTTGAATTTCCAGAATGAGATAACATTGGAAGTTTGAAATTCTAGAAATATTTCGATCAATTTTGCACAAAACAGTTTCTTTATAGATTTAAAGTGTTCCCAATGTTTTTGTATTTTTCACGGAGTTTTACGATTTGAAAAGTTTGCTTATAGTTTAATAGACTTCTATAAACATTTATTTTTAGAATTGAAAGCTCGAGAAATTCAAGTTTCTTGATTCCTGGAATCATAAAATTATTTGAAGAATCAAATAACATTAAACTAATTTAAATTTAGTATTTTGAGTATTTTTCGTATTTTTTTCCAAATTTACAAAGTGCTAACATTCCACTTTTAAGTGGAAATAAAATTAAACAGTTGTTCCAATAAAGTTATAAATATTTCATTTTTCATCCAAAAATGAGAAAGTTGAAAATTACCTATGTATCAGTTTCAGAATATTCCATAAAAAGTTACAAATCGTGCTTAAAACTTAATGAGACAGATAAAAGTAACGTAAAATAACGGGATTTTCGTTACTCGTTACTGAAAAAAGTGACACGTTCCCGTTATCGTTACTTGTTATTTAATGTAACGCGTTACTTCGAAACCCTGATAAAGAGCTTTGAAATTTCAGGATTTGGAAGTTAATAAATTTTTTTGCATCATCTTCATTGCAAGTTTGAAAATTAAAATACAGTGATACACTAAAATTTTTAACGTTAAAATTTATGACCTAAAAAATTAATAAATCAAATAAATCATCTGAAGTAAGAAGTTTGTGAAATTTGCAAGTAAATATAAGGTTCAAGAACCTAAATTTCCCATTCCCTTTTCATTCTACAAATCAGAGATCTCGGAAAATAGTTTTCCAGGAAATAGGAAACACTGTAAAAATTGAGTGTCAATCGCGTGCGATGTTTGTTATCAAGTGTCGTAAATCGCAAAGTTCACTTTTCTCGATTTGAAAACGTGATGAAAATGATAAGGAGAGCGAAAAATAGCGATACGGAAAACCAGAATCGATGTTCCACATAGTTGATATTTTTCAATTGATAACATCGGAAATCTAAATAACAAAAAAGTTGACTTTTACTAAATGTTGATTCTTCAATTTTAAAATAAACTAAGACTGAAAATAACAATGAATTTCATAAAATTTTATTCTGGAAACTTCAGAATCTTCATGATTGAAATAATTTCAGGTTTTAAAAATAAGTGAATTTTTATTTTGTAATCTTTGATTTGACATAATTCGATTTTGTAGCTGTTTGGAGAAATGAAAATATTAAATATTATTCTGCAATGTTAAAGGATCCAGAAGATTAAAAATGAAAAAGTTTGTTCATTTTTGTGTGTAACATTTTATTATTATTATGGATTATTGAAATTATCATGTTAATTTCAATGCCATAAATTAAATATATGTGTAATAAAAGCAAACCGAACGAATCATCATCAGATTTCATCAAGTTATTTATTTTATTTTTTTTACAAACAAATATAAACATTTTCCTTATTTATATGCTTTACAATCATAATAATATCGTTTTTGATCTCTAATATTAAATACTACATATTTTTTTAAATTTTCAATTTTTCAGATAATATTAATCTCATACGTATAATTGTTGCACCAATGTGGCATAGAAAAATGTAAATTTCGAGAGATTTGCAGAGTTCTGCAGACATTTGCAGAGATGTTTCAGACATTTGTTGAGATTTTTCAGAAATTATTTTTTTCCTAAAGTGACATACATGAAACACATGAAACGCTATCAGAATCGATCATAAAGTTTTATCAAGTCATTTATTTTGGGTTTTTCATGTACAAGAGTTTACATTTTTCTTATTTGTATTTTTTATACTCATGAGATTTCAATCATTCATTCATATGGTATCACTGCATTTTCTTTTAACTATATAATTCAGAGAATTTCATGTCGTGAGTTAAATACATTTTACGCAATCAAAATGAATTATAAAGAGTCATCAAGTAATTTATTTTGTTTTTTTACGAGTAAGAATTCACGTTTTTCTTATATGTATTTTTTATAATGATGATGAAAATTCATTATTTACTTATGATACTACAACATATTATTTTTCGATGTTATATTGTTCAGATAATTTCCGCATCATGCATTAAATACATGAAATGCAATCAGGATGAATTAAAATTTCATCAAGTAATTGATTTTGTGTTTCTCACATATACATTTTTCTTCTTTATATTTTCTACAATCATAATAATCCAGTCAATTCAAATCATGAACATATGATATTACTACATGTAATTATTTTATTTTATATTATTCAATCAGAGTATATCATCATAAAGTTTCTTCAAGTAATTTATTTTGCGTTGTTACATATTTTCATTAACCATAATAATCATTACATTTCTTTATAATATTACTATAAATATTCTTTTTCGATTTTATATAGTTCCCATAGTTTCAACACTAACATGTTTCTTATTTATATTTTAAATAATCATCATAATTTAGTTATTTATTCATCCATGATATTGCTACATTTTCTTTTCCATTTTATATTGTTTAGATAATTTTTTATGACATACATCAAATACATGAATTGCAATCCGAATGAATCATCGGAAAATTTCAAGAAATTTTTTTGTGTGTTTTTTACATCAATTATTCACATTTTGCTAATTTATATTCTCAATAAATAAAGACAGTGGTATTTTTTTTTTCATTCCCAGTTTTTTCTGCAGTTTAACCGTTAACTATTGTACATTTCATATTGTCAAATGATAAAACATAAATTATTAAAGCTTACAAAATCTCCTTGGTAAAATTCACCATGAGTTCAAGAAAAAATGCTACTGGATATGTTATAATCAAATGACCAATCAAGTCAACTATTTGGATTTTTTCATATTCACTTAATTATCAACAAATTCTACCATGAAAAAATAGTTGTGATTATAATAGTTGTGAACTATATTTCATGTATACGTATTACCAATAATTTTTCTCAGTGAATCAAATGAAAAAGGAAAAAATCAGGCTCCTGAGTCCATTAGAAATTCAGTAGAATATGGGAAATCAGTATCTCTACTCAAAAGCCTACGATTTCAGTAAAATACCCCAATTTCAGTAAATCTGACAGTCCTACACTTCCAACCCCAGAAACTCTCACTTATTTCATATCTCATTGACCGAAGTGGTTTTCCGGAAACAAAAAAAAGTCATTGTTATCATTTCATCGTTGAAATGAAAGGCTTTAATCGTCCGGAAGCTTTTTGGCAGCGCGAAAATGTCGGGAAATTGGGAAACAAAGAGCAGCGTTTCAAGGTAAATGAGGATGAGAATTGGAAAAACGAGGGTTCCACGTCTCGCGAGGTGGAACGATACAACGCCGGCACACGTCGTCCCCCTCGGCCACCCTCGACTAAATTGATTTTTCTACGCGAGCTTAAAGGGGACGCTACGCTGTTACGTCGCGGCGATATCGCAACACTCGATTCTCCTTTTCAAATCGCCATTTTTCGCTTTTACATGAAATGAAAGATGTCACGATCCTGAAAGAGTGGGGGAAGTCAGCATATACGTGACAGTTTGTGACAGAAGTTGTCGATGACGTGATGTGACAATTTTTTTAATTTTTTTTTATTCGTCGTCGACTACTAGTGCAAGTTTTTATAAACAATATAGACACACTTTTTTGTATATATATTTTAGGGTGGTCGTTCAAATGGGTTAGGTGGAATTTTGATGGTGGCGCCCCCCAGAACATTTCCAAATAATTCAAAAAAAATCCCCAAATTTTTTCAGATTTTTAAAACAACGTTAACCCGTGCCGGTAGAGTAGTCTTTTAGCCCATTTAAATAACATGGGATTTTGTCTTGAAAGCAGTCTATAATTTTTCACGGATACACAAATCGCTTTAAAAATCGATTTGACACGGCAAATTATTGTCGATAGTTATGACAAACTGCCAAAAAATTAGCAACTGTCTAAAACAATCATATGTCTGTTGGTTCGAAGCTTAAAAACCAAAAATCATGGAAATTCCGGCTTTTTTCAATGAAACAAAGAATTTTACAAGATTTCAAGAATCTATGTGATGTATACCTACATGAAATATCATTCCATACGTTCGTGAGTATTTTTTATCGTTATACAAGTAGAATTGGTCACATTGCTACAGTTTCAAAAATGTGCATCACACTTTTAATAACGAAATTCAATAAATAAACAAATTTCTGAAAAGCTACTTCTTAAAATTAAGTTTTAATGCATCGAAGTCTGTAAGATGGGGAAAGAAATCAATAAAAATAGTAAAATTTTTTCGTACATTTTATGAAAGTTATGGCAATTTTTTAAAACGAACTAAATATTTTTTATCGTCTTAATATTATAGGCAGTTTTTGACAGTTCTAACTTATTGTTGAAAACTTCCGATATTTTAACTGTTTCTAGGTAAAGCTTGAAAATTTTTTTAAGAATGGTTTTGGCGGTCTTTACAGTTGAATATGGTTTGTATAGAAATTTTGTTCAAGTTAAAACTAATCGTGCGAGTTTTGACATTTTAATTATTTATAACTTTTTAACCAATTAAAGCATTTTGTGTTAACTCAACATTAATGAACAGTTTTATTTTTCAAAAACTACTTCAACAGTTTTTGAGAAAATTTTGTCGTTTCGATGCAAAGATTGACATCAGTTTAACAATTATAAAAAAGTGATGAAAATTCTGACCAATTTCGACAGTTTTTCACAGTTTTGATAAAAATGCATCATTATTATACAAGTTTTTTTAAAGTTTGGAAAGTATAATAATCTTTACAGATTTGACAGTTTTGACAGTCGTAGTCTAACGAATGATTAAAGTCGCAGAATTTTTACAATTCCAATAATTTTGACATTTTTTTCTGATTCTCCAATGATTTTAATAATTATAACATTGTCAAATAAAGAAAAACAGTTAAAACAACCTCCAAAGTTCAAAAATTTTCTAAATCCCTAGGTATTATAAAAATTACGATAGTGTTCTAGTTTTTAACAAGCTTGAACAATAATTCAAAGTTTAAACAGTTTCTCAAATTTGTCACACTTTTGATATTTGAATAACGAATATCAGTTTTGACAGCCTTCGAAAATTCTGTAGATAATACAAGTTTTCAGAATGTAGAGAAAAAAATTAGAGAAAGAAACCATACATAAAGAATTTGAAAAAAAAATACCAAAAATTTTTAGCATATGAAGATAAAGAGAACGATTTCGTTTTTTTAATTACACAACTTGAGAATACTACTGGAAATTTTCTAAATTCTAAAATTATTTTTACTTCAGTTTTTCCTAATTTTGTGAAAGATTTGAAGGACAATGAAATTCTTGACATGGTATAGAACTTTGAATGAATACATATTCATTTTTAAAAATGCTAATGTCGTGTTTAGTTCCATAAAAAAATAAAATTAGTACAACAATGTCGAAATGAATATAAATATAACAATCGTGGACAATGTTTAAAACTTTTTATTGTTTTATCCGACGTTTTGTGAGGGATCTCTCACTTCATCAGGCACGTATATATTTTGTACAAAAAATGACATTTATTTTAGTGAATCCTAATGACAAACATATTTATCGTGAAAACAGAAACAGCAAAATAACTTACATTTATTATTTAATAATAATGAAACGTTTATTAACCATTTCTTTCTTTTTCTTTTTTTTCTTTATCTTGACGTGTGCAACGTCAAAGACAATTGGTACAATAGCGATATAAAATGATTTTATTCTCTAAAAATTCAAATATTTCATCCCATAAACACAAAAATAAGAAACTTTTTAAATTTTTAGCTATTTCAAAATAAAGCTTTTTGAAACTTGAAGCTATTCAGAAATATTTCAAATATCCAATTATTTTGAGATTCAAAGGACCACAAAATAACGATACTCATAATTTCCAAATCTCAAAAAACACCCGAAATTCAAGCCGCTTAGTTTAAATAAGTCAAAAATTATTTATTTTTACTAGCGCACTTTTCCACTTCTAATGAGTAAATTTTCGCTTAAAATAAGTAGTTTTATATTCATAGCAATAATTTCTTATTAACTGTGAACACTGAAAGACATGACTAAAAATTAGTAAGACATGACCAATTATTAGTGAAAAAAATTACTAAAAGAGAAAAAATTCAAGAAAAAATCAAAAAATATGCAAAAATTCAAATAACTCTCAAAAAAGGCTCTAAATTAATCAAAATTTAATCGAAATTTAGATTGTTGTTCAATAAACACCCCAACATGACCTCATGCAATATTTTTAAAATATCCAACGATTCACAAACCACTAAAATTCCCTTTCATCATCGCTTACTACGTTCATTCCGTACATCGGCACACCGAGATTTAATCACTGGGGACTGTTATTGCTCGGGACAAAATGTTTTTTCTTCCTGTTTTTTCCCTCCCTACAACCCCCCCCCCAACCCCGGGAGTGCAAACAACTTTCCGCGGAAATATATTGTACCAGCAATAAAGCAAACAACTGTTTACTTAGGAGCGCTGTAGGGTCGGCATATCCGGGGCTTTTGCCGAGTTCAGTGGCGCAATGCGGGGTGGCCAGACAACATGGCGCACCCTCCGCGTGCTCCGCATATCTCCCGGAAGCTCTCTATTGCAACGAAAAAATCACGTTACGCGAAATTTGTCCAGATATTTTCATTTCCGCTTGAAATTGATGGTTGTAGGTTTTTGGGGAATATAGTTTAGGTTTTCTTTTGGAAGGTTTTGAAAAATTGTGAGGGACATTTTTATTAGGATATATTAAGTTACTGACGATTGTATCATTGATTTTTCTCAAATTTTTGGAATAATCACAGAATTTTATTCCGAGATCTACGTATTAATAGTTTTTAATTCGAGAATATATCCAATTAATTCGTCAAACTAAGAGGAAACTCACTGTTGTTAAAATAAATTTTTTATAAGCGGAAAATTTCAAAATTTCAGTCTTTTTCTTAATTTTCAATATTGTACGAAATTTCTGCATACTTAGTTGATTGTAAGTATTTGTATAAAAAAAAGTATGACATATTTATGAGTTGAAAATTTTTATATATTGCAGCATTTTTTTTCTATCCTTTTTTCTGTAAATAAGTAAAGGCACGAACTGTATTCTGTAAAAGTTGTTAAATATCAAAATATGTCATTTATAAGTAAGAATTTTTTTTTGATATTCAACTGATCATTTACAAACGATTACGAAATTTTGATATATTTCCACCTATATTAATAAAAATGCACTGTAATATATTCTATTCGATATTTGTAAGGGGGGGGGGGGGGAATTTGAAAAAATACGGATTTTCTTCAGGATTTCATAATTCTTTAATATTCGACGTTCTGGTTACGAGAGTACGATTTTTCAATTTTTTTTATTTCGGGATTCTGAAGTAATGTAATTTTTGGATTCTAGAGTCGCTTATTTTTCATGTATACATATATTTGATGCAATGGGATTTAGTATTTGTAATTTTCAAACTACTAAGATTGAGTTTTTTTTATTATAAAACTTTTGGAATTTTTTAAATTTCTTAAGTATTTATAGAACTTTATACATTCTCTGATATTGTTGTGGATTTTTGAACAGCAAGCTAGAATTCGATACTCTTGAAATCTAAGTTAAAAAATTCTAAATTTTTATAGATTTTTGAATAATAACTACACTATTTTAGGTACTTATTAGATATTTTGAATTTTCTCTATTGTATGTTACTTATAAATTTTTGCTGCATTTTCTGGTATTCTTATAGATTTCTAGTTTTTTCATGAATCAATTGACATGCTTTAAGAATAAGATGTAAAAGCATTGAAAATTTTCAGTTATTTGATCGAATTTTATTAAATAAAAAAAAAAGTATGTTTTGGATGGATTTTCGGAACTTTTTTTGTTGTTTTTTTTTTTAGTATTCAAACAGTTAGAAGAATTTAATGGTAATTTCGTGGTTTTTTTCATCGATTTCGAGAATCATATGTTTGAAGATATAAAATTTGATGAATTTTCGATAAAATGATCTGTACATTGTTTTTTAGTACCTATTTAAATATTTGTAGTATTTCTTGCTCTTTTTTAGTATTTTATAAACTTTGAACGATTTCTCAGTTTTTTTTAAAATTTATAGTATCATTGTAGATTGCCAGATACAATTCGAGAATTGTTTGATGCTGTAAAATTCATATTAAAGTTATTTTTTAGTAATTTCATAGATTTCTTAGAAAATCACATCTATATAGACTTTCTGTCTTTTATAGAATTCTCAAAGTTTCTTATTTTATGAGTATTTATCAGATTTTACAGCTTTTCCTCATATTTTTTAAGATAGCTTGTACCTATTTATATACATTTTTATGTAGGTTTTTAAGATTTTGAGTTTTATAGATCGTAAGTATTTGTTTAGATCATTCAAAAAACATTTCTTTTCTAGGAGTTTATAACTTATAGCATGTATTTCCTAATACTTTGTATCTTTTAAAAGTTTCTCTGGAATTTTTTTGGGGTTATATGTAGATTTCTAAAATTTGATACTCTAGAGTTTTTAGATTTTTTAATTCCAGCATGTTCCTAGATTCCAATCCCATGTTTTAAATTTAATGAATTTGAACCAATCTCGATATTTATATTTTCAACGTTTTTCTAGCCAAAATTTTATAGCTAGAATGTTGTTTCAGAAAATATTTTTTTCAAGCCGAGATAATTTTTATTTTTCACTATAGAAAGTCACATTTCAGTAAAATCACACAAAAATCAAAATGGTTTAAATTCACCCAAGCTCCAAGAAAGTGGAATTTTGTTTAAATAATGTGTTTTAATAATCCGAACAAATTTTTCTGCTCTTCTTAAAGAATGTAGAAAAAAATCAATTACGTTTTCATTACAAAAATTGATTGTATAAATATTGTAAAACGCTTTTGAAGTCATTAGAACAAAAAAAATTTTTTTTTTTTTTGAAACTGCAGAAAATCATTTGCAAAACATGTTTACATTAAAAATGATAAAAATGTAGAAATAAAAATTTCAAAGAGCAATTATCTATAGTCAAAAGGTTCACACGTTGAAGTACTTATAAGAAAATGTAAAAATGGCCATCACAAAAACTAGCCTTAGTGTTGCTTATTTATATGATTTACAAATTAATGAAAATTGTAATGATAAAAATATCCATAATTTATATTCATATAACAACATACTTCCCGAGAAACCTAAAAATCTTGCGATTGAATTTTACCAAAATAAAGAATTCTGATTCATGTTAAACTTTAAGGACTTACAATAAAACCATTACTTATGCCCTCTAGATTTCAGTAAGTATATTTTTGACGATTTCAGTACATTTTTTTTCTGTTATTTTTTCATTATTGTTTTATTATTATCACATAAAACAAATACTTATTCAAGTTACTGTAAAAAATACTACCCTCAATCTCCGTAGGGCAATGCTCTTTTCCCACCTTGAAAATTTCAGGAATCCCTCAGATCACTCCAATTTGATAAAAACACAGGGCGCATTTTTCTCTATCGTTGTTAAGCCGCTCGATATCGAGCCGCAGCCGGCTTTTGCCGCTCGATTAATAATTTTCCATCGGCGCGTTGTGGAATATTCATGAGACCGAGTTGATAGCACGTGATAGCCTCGCTGTCTTGACTTTCTCCGCTGAATTGGGCTAATATCTTCAACGGGATAATGATACGGCACGTTTTCGAATATTAATATATTCAAAATAGGCGAAAATATATCGCGCCTAGAAAAATAATAAGGCTCGTGTCGGAATAAAGTATGCTGCAAAGGCCTCGAAAACGAGACGAGAGAAAAAAAAGGGACGATCGTTAATAAAGCGCTTTTATCGTCGCGTCGATAACTTAATCGCGGCCGATCTTTTTTATAGCGAGATTTTTATCATCGCCGCTGTGATGTATTATTTCATTGTTTTCGTGTTCGTGCATTCGAAAGCTTTCGCTTTACGGAAGCACGCTATTCCAAGGCGCGCTTTGATCGATAACGTTGCACGAGTTCCATTTTCGATTTCGACTATCGATGCTTAGAACTTGGGGTTAGAGAACATTGTTAGAAAAGATTGAGGATTAGTGAAAATTTGGGTAGGAGTAATTGGTGAATCCTATTGAGGGTGGAAAAGTGGAATAGGGGAAACTGGGGAGGTTTGAACCTAGTCAGCACTGAAAAAAAATATAGTTATTATTACAATACTGTATAGTAAACGGGAATCACTCTGACATATTGTACTTTTCGCTAGATAATATATCAATTTTTGGAATAATATATTGTAAATATTGTCAAATGATCTTGTAATTATGGATATATTTTGTTGTAGAAACTCCTCTACATATTTCGTTATTTCCTATACTTCTTGTACTTTTTGCAATATCATATTGTAATTCATATTAATCGAGATTATTGGAAATTTTTTTGATGAATCGGTGCATATCCATTCTTATCATTTATTGCTGACCAAAACGTTGTTTCTTGGAGATCTGCTGCATTTATCAAAACATTGGCTTGTTTTTAATAAGTAAAGTTTTTGAAAATGGACAAATCTCTTTCGAAAGAGACATTGACTTTTTAATTTCTTGTTTCCAAAAAGTCAATGACGAAAATTTTCAAGTGAATCGTAAGCAGCTTTCAAAAAAATTAAAAAAAAAGATTCATTGACAAAAAAAACAATGATGAAAACTCAGGAGCACATCAAGTATCTGTTGGGTGCAAAGATTCTTTCAATGACAATCCATTTTTATTGCAAAAGATGAGTGCATTAAATATACCTTGAAAATACGATAATAAAGCATTCTTGGGCAAAAACTTCATTATGTGCAACGTTTATTCAAGATTTTTGAACGTCATCATCTTTCCTTATCAAATCTATCTATTCGCCAATTTTTTTTGAAATTCGATTCATATTCATGTGTGTGATCTTGGTAAATGGAGCAATGTATGGTTTTAATCAAAAGGGTTTGAATTAAAACTTACACTGCCTCACTGAGAAAAAAATATATCAATTATTACAATACTGTATGGTAAACGGGAATCACTCTGACATATTGTACTTTTTGCTAGATAATATATCAATTTTTGAAATAACATATTGTAAATATTGTCAAATGATATTGTAGTTATATTTTGTTGTAAAAACTCCTCTACATCTTCCGTTTTCTACTATACTTCTTGTACTTTTTGCAATATCATATTGTTATTCCTATTTATCCAGATTATTGAAAATTCCATACAGCTTTTTCAGTATGCAGATCTGTATAGGTTCTTTTTGCAATATTTTTGTATACTTTCTAGGTTTCCAGTGCATCATATTTTAATATGACATAGTTTTCGAAAAAGCTAGATAAAAGTAATATAGTTTATTTTTTTCGCCATGTATGGTAAAAATTGCAGTTTACATAGTGAAATTTGCATTTTAAGATTTAAAATTTTTCGAAATCAATTTGTACATTAATAGCGGTTTTACTGTATAATATTGTAATAAGTAAAATAAATATTGCAGAGTTTACAATATTATTGTAAAACTACAATGATATTGTAATAATTGCAATATTATTTTCAAAAGTACAATAATATTTTACTTTTTACAATATATACGGCAGAGAGTATAAGATTTTTTTCTCAGTGAGTGTTGCACGATACTTATTTATTTAAAAATTTTTCATAAATATTCTCAATTTGTTAATATTAATAGGGTTAATTTTCATTATTGCATAATTTACAGTAACTTCATTCACCGAATCGTTATTAGAAAAAAATGGGTATCGAATTTTTATTTTCCAGGTTTTTGTGAGCTGCTAATAATTATTGTTTAATCAAGCGAGTTTCAGTGAATAATATTATTTAGTACTCGACATAGTCACGAGAAGGAACGCGAGGAAGAACGAAAAATTTTTATTCCATTTTGATTATTTCTTGTTATGTTTAGAATCAAATTGTCAACTCGGTAGGTTGTTTGAACCTAACAAATGACACAGACTTTAGTCTTAAAAAAAGAAATAAAATATGTAGATAAATCAATATCATCAATATCATCAATTGATAAATCATCAAGTTGGTGGTTAGTTTTTATTTGTTCAAACTTTTTTTTTATCAATAACTTGCGAAATGAAAGTTTTTGCAAGATGCATATGCTTTTTATGATTTTCAAGTGCTCTGATGATGAGTCTAGCTTTAGATTTGCAAAGTATTTTTACTGAAACTTTTTTTCAATAATTACTTGCAAATTTGACGTTTTTCAATGCTCATATGCTCTCCATGGTTTTAGGTGCGCTGATAATGAATCTGGTGTCAGATTTGCGAAATTAATTTTTTTTTAGTTTCTTTTTAGATTAATAATTAACTTACTCAAAAAGAATGATGGCACAATGCTTAAAAAACAAAAACACTCGTCATCTACAAAATAAGTACAAAAAAAAGAATGTATAACTAATCGAAAAACAAAAATAATATCAGAACCTACTTTTACAATCATATTATGTTATGTGTAACCTTAACTGTAATTTCACTAAATATAATAAAACATTGAATAAACATTCTAATGTTAGGTTTAAACCTCTTGTCACTATGTTCAAACCTACTTTATAATGAAGGTCTGAACCTACTTTTACAGTTTAATGAAAACACAAATAGTTTTGTATTTTTTACTGAAAAATTTTTTAAAAAAATCTATGAACATTCCATAAGGTATAACAATATGGTTTTATACCATATTCCTGATTTTTTTAATATTCAAAAACAATCAAAGCTGTTAAATGCGAATAGGTTCGAACCTGCCTAGGTTCTCCTATATGGTAACTTCCGCATACTCTTAACTGTATGTATAATTAAAATCTACATATCTAAAACATTATATGCGCACTTAAAATATGTGCAAATGAAATCAATAAAATAAAAATAGGAATTTTATATTAACCTTAGTAGTTTTTGGTTTTGGTGGGGGGAGGGGGAAAGTAAGTAGGTTGATAAAAAAAAAATTGTTTCAACATTATGAGTCTTGGATTTGAAATAATTATAATGCTCTGATTGATATCTCTCCATTTTTAATTTTGACCGTCAATACTTAAAACAACAAATAATAAAACATTGTTTATAACTAACGTGAATTGTGATTATTTCGTCCGAATAATGGGTGAATTTTATAGAAGTTTCGGAAGGGAAATACCAGTAGGTAGTTGCTTCTGCATACTCTTAATTGTAGAATTGTAAATTAAAATAATCAAATAAAAAATTTGAAAAAAAAATTAAGTAAATATAGGAATTTTTCATCGACGTAAGCGATTTCAGTTTTTTATTAAATTTATGAGTCCCCGATTTCACATTATTTTTATGCCTTTATTGATGATTTTTCACAAGTTATATTTTTCATGGCAACTGTCAATGCTTCGAAGTTCGAACCTTGAGTTTCGAAACAATATTTAAAAAAATTTTTGGAATTGCAATTACTCTAGAGCAATGTATATAGTAAGTGAGTTAAACTGAAAATTAGTGTTAAGAACGAGAATGTGTAGTAGCTTCCGCATACTCTTAATAAAAAGGCAAATGACTTTAATCCTCCATAGAAATAAAAAAAAAAAGTAACACAAATTTATTTTAAATCAATTATTTCAGTTCTAAGGAAAATTTTTTGATATGGTTCCTGGTTTAAAAATATTTTTCCAAACTTTTCAAAAATCTAAATTTAGAGACTTTTATGATCCAAACAATTTGATTTGAATGTTTCCAAAAAATGAAAATATTGTGGTTCTAAAAATTTTGTGGGAATAAGAATAATGATTGTAAATTTACCTAAGTTTTGGTATCACCTATCATTTTTGGAACTATATTGAATACTACAGTTGAAGCAAAAATATTTTAGGAATGCAAGTTCAAAATATTGTTGATTATTATGTATTTCAAGTGTTTTTTGGATTTATAATTCATAAAAATGTCAAAAATCATTAAATAATCAACTAAACATTACTATAAATGTGTTGACCATGAATATATTCATTCCAAGTATAAATATAGACGTATTTGCTATAAATATATTTGTAGTAACCATAAATTCACTGATCTTCAATCTTGCTATTCATATGGTTGTAACAACCATGCTGTCTTTCCATAGACTATTAATAAATTTGCACAAGCCATCCATATATTTCCACCAACCATAAATATAGTCGTACTAAACATCAACATATTTGCACCGACTACTTCTATGGTTATCTCAAATTTGGCTATTTATATGGTTGTCACAATCATGTTGCTTTTGTATCAACCATATTATGTATATATCGAAAATTTCACTACTTATATCTTTGTAAAAAATACACTCCAAGTTTGCGTACTCAATTTACTGTATTGTGACAACCATTTTTCAAAAACCTTCATTCCTAAAATGTAACCTCAAGTATGGTTGCACTGACAATAAAGTATAATTGGTATAGATCATGAATATAGTCGTACTAAGCATAAATATACAAGTACTAACTGTAAATTTATTTGCACTGACTATAGGTATGATGATCTCGAATCTGACCATTTATATGGCTGTTACAACCATATTGTTATTTTAGGTCCAGTTTCCACTATTTTTTTAATGGTGAACTTAACCACAATGGTTTGTGTTATTGTTGGTATGGTTACATATTAACTAAAAGATGCAACAAAAAATTATTATCAAAAATTTTTGAAATCATTTTGATACATTAAAATCGTACAATTAGTGCTTCTGAAGATAAAAATTGAAAAATCACTGTTTTGAAAATAAAAAATAAGAAAATTAGTTGTCGGGAAAGCAGAGGTAGGAAATCGATTTCAAAAATACATTCTGCAAAAAAAAGGCGTTGGAAAAATGATTTCTAAAAAATTAGCTGAAATGAGTTGCACCTACTATTTTCTATCTTAAATTCATTTATTCATATTGTTGTGACAACCTTACAGTTTGTTTTTTGGACCTTCCACTATTTCGTGCAATATTCGTGAAACCACGGAACGAGCCCATTTCTCCGAAATCGCCATTTCCGAGGGCAAAAACGTAGCCCCCGGCATCAATAAGGCCGACTAATGACAGTCGTACGTCGAAAGTGACGTACGAATCACTTCCTTTCCTCGTTCGCCCCAACTTCATTGCGCCCCTTGGGACTTTCGTTTGCTCAAGGAACCCGATCGATCAGACCAAATCAAGTCTCGTTTCATGTCTTTCTGGCTTTTCGAAGAGGGACAATTTTCGCGCGATTCGTCCCCTGTTTTCCCAAGGGTGAACATGAAATTTCTTTTTTTAAATACTTTTTCTAACTAATGTTTCTATCCAATATTTTTATATTATCCAATATTCTATTCAATTAAAAGCAAGGATGAGTAATGAATTTATTTTCAAAGTTTGTATTATATTACATTGTAAACTATCACTACTCTCTAAAACAGGTTTGTAAATAGGATTTTCTTTTTTAAGATAAGTTTTCGTGGAAATAGAAAGGATGTTATGTGAAAAATTTTTGTCTATCAAGTGATGACTGGGTAAAAAAAATTAGTGGTTTTTAATACAATAAAATATGACGATTGGGGGGGGGGGAAGGATTAGGGGGAGGCGTAGGGAACGAATCCCAATTTCGGTAATGAGCCATTTGCCCACGATTTTTCAGGCTCTTTTGTGTCCCCTTCGTGGCCGCGTGCCAGGATTCCCTGGATTTTCCGCCTTACATTTCCCTGATGAGTTCGCCAATTTTACTTATTTCTCGATAAATGCGGGGGGATAAAAATGCCCAGGCTTTTTTTTCATTCATTGTTCATTTTATCGTCATCATTCGTCGATTTTCATGAACTTTTTGTGATTGAAGAGTCGGTTAAGGGTTTTTTTGTAATTTAAAAGTCGTTTAAGGGCCTTTCGTGATTTGAGAGCTAGCAGAAATCGATGTTATTCTGAGAGTTTGAAGAAAGTGAAATTGACTAATAAGGTTGTCTTTATTCATTGGTGTTTTGTAGAATTTATAACTCTGTAAGGATTTGGGAACGGTGTTATTTTGAATTTCAAATTTTACTAAAAAAAAAATGGCAATTCCTTGAAAACCATAAATGTAGATATCAAATGATAAAAATTGATATTTAATATAGTAATCACAAGCTTTGAAATACTAAGTTCTAATTCACAGGACATGACTGACATTCTTTTATTTTTCTTGACTGAAAAATTCAACATTTTTGAATAAATTGTTATAAATTATCCGAAATTTATAAAAATTTACCAAAATAAAAAAATTTACCAAAATTTTCAAACAGACATACATGCGAGTATATTATACTACAAAATTACGATCAATAAATGAGAAAATCCAGACATCATACATATTTAATTAATTTATTCATCTTATCATGTATACAGTGATTATATCATGAATATTTATTGTTACTTAAAAAAATATAGCAAGAATCAGAATGATAATGATAAAAAAATAATCCCGTTAATAATTAACTCGTTTTCTGCGTAAGTATTTCAGGTTTTAAGATTTTCAGTAGTAATCAACACGTTTAGTCAGACATCGGACGCGGTCAGCCGCAAAATGATATTTTGACTAGATTGAATTATTTTGTTTAACTTGTTTTTTGTAGAATCGTAGAAAGTAATGATATTTTCATACTCCGAAACTGTTTTTGCACTTTAGAGAGAAATCATTATAACAGGCAGACAAAAATGGACTCTGATGATTTTCTGGAAAAATAAGATGGTAAATGGAAGAAGATGAAAAAAGATCCAAAACTTTTGATAACTTTCAAGAATTGTTGCGTATCTATGAATATCGTCGAAGTACAAACATTTTAATTAAAAAAGAATGACATTGGACAATCTTTTTTGTTATTCCTAATGAATTTTACGAAAAGATACTTTACAAAAATATACAATAAAAGAAAATTCTCTTAAAATGAGGAATCAGAGAAAATTTTTATTATGCTTTATTTTTTGTGCACTTCCCGGTATATCAAATTGTTATTTACACAGCATCGGAAAAGTGGAAAATAAGTACATTGTAGATTTTACGATATGATATTAATTTTAGCGAAGCATGTACATGCATACTATTTTTTCTTAGTATATAAAAATTATTTCTACACGAACTACAAAATGAATAATAGTTAATGAATTATTTAATTTATTTCTCACAAAACACGATATTAAATCATGCGTACCAGTGAAGTAAAAATTACAATTCACTTAGCACAATTTGCACTCTGTCAATTTCAAATATTTCAAACCTTTCCAGTAAAAACTGTCCTACATATTGTAATTTCTACAATTTAGCAATATTTTCTATACCATAATGCCAGAATTAAAATAAAAATGACAAATTTGCAATATTGATTCAAAACTTACAATATTCTGGTACATTTCATCACATGTATATCAGAAATTACCAGATTCTTTTTCTCAGTCTAGTTTCCATGGTTTCTGGAATATTAGATTCTTATAAAATAATGTTTAAAAAATATATACTATAGAAGAAAACTCTCTTGAAACAAAAAGTCAAGGGAAAATTTCCAGAAATCGGTTATATTTTCCATAAAAAAAAAACAATCTACTATTTTCAGGACCGTCCTTTCGTTGTAGGAGAGCCCGGGGCGTTTTTCGGGCTGTCAAGAACGTTTCAGCGTTTTCCTGGCGTCCCTTTGAAATTCGAGCGCGAGCGCGTGTAAACGCCCCGTGAGAAATCACCGGCCATAAAGCAGGCCCGCGATGCCGCGTTTTAATAGACCGGGCAAATGATCCCGCGACTCGCGCGCGCGCCCAATAAATTCGCCCGCGCGTTATCCGCGACGCCGGGGTCGAAGAAGACGAGCCCTCGCTCGCGCTCGCGCAAAGCGCGCTTTATTTATAATCCAATTATTTTCCCGCTCTCTTGCTCCTCATTACACGAGGCGCGGGCACAAGAACGCGTTGTGTCGCGCGCCTCAAAGCCGCTGCAGCGGCGGGCATATTTTTCGGCCGCACTTGAATCCGCTATTTTCTATTTTCTTTTTGGGGATTATTTCTAGCGTGGCTTAAAACTCAAACCGGAACTGCTGCACTGAGAAAAAAATCTTGTACTTTCTGCCGTATATATTGTAAAAAGTACAATATTATTGTACTTTTTAGAATGATATTGCAATTTTTACAGCATCATTGTAGTTTTTACAATAATATTGTGAAATCTGCAATATTTATTTTACTTTTTACAATATTGTACAGTAAAACCGCTACGACTGTACAAATTACAATATGTATGCCAGTTTTTACTGTATAATTTCGAAAAATTTAAATCTTAAATTCAAAATTTCACTATACAAACTGCGATTTTTACCATACATGGCGACAAAAATGAACTACATTACTTTTATCCAGCTTTTTCGAAAACTATATCATATTACAATATGATGCAATACGTTTTGTTTTTATTTTTGTTTTTCGATTAGTTATACAATCTTTTTTTTTGTACTTATTTTGTAGATGGCAAGTTTTTCTGTTTTTTAGGCATTGAGCCATCATTCTTTTTGATAAAGTTAATTATTAATCGAAAAAGAAACTAAAAAAAAATCAATTTTGCATATCTGACAGCAGATTCATTATCAGCGCACCTAAAAACCATGGAGAGCATATGAACATTGAAAAACGTCAAATTTGCAAGTAATTATTGAAAAAAAGTTTCAGTAAAAATACTTTGCAAATCTAAAACTAGACTCATCATCAGAGCACTTAAAAATCATAAAAAGCATATGCATCTTGCAAAACTTTCATTTCGCAAGTTATTGATAAAAAAAAAGTTTGAACAAATAAAAACTAACCACCAACTTGATGATTTATCAATTGATGATATTGATGATATTGATTTATCTACATATTTTATTTCTTTTTTTAAGACTAAAGTCTGTGTCATTTGTTAGGTTCAAACAACCTACCGAGTTGACAATTTGATTCTAAACATAACAAGAAATAATCAAAATGGAATAAAAATTTTTCGTTCTTCCTCGCGTTCCTTCTCGTGACTATGTCGAGTACTAAATAATATTATTCACTGAAACTCGCTTGATTAAACAATAATTATTAGCAGCTCACAAAAACCTGGAAAATAAAAATTCGATACCCATTTTTTTCTAATAACGATTCGGTGAATGAAGTTACTGTAAATTATGCAATAATGAAAATTAACCCTATTAATATTAACAAATTGAGAATATTTATGAAAAATTTTTAAATAAATAAGTATCGTGCAACACTCACTGAGAAAAAAATCTTATACTCTCTGCCGTATATATTGTAAAAAGTAAAATATTATTGTACTTTTGAAAATAATATTGCAATTATTACAATATCATTGTAGTTTTACAATAATATTGTAAACTCTGCAATATTTATTTTACTTATTACAATATTATACAGTAAAACCGCTATTAAAGTACAAATTACAATATGTATGCCAGTTTTTAGCGTATAATTTCGAAAAATTTTAAATCTTAAAATGCAAATTTTTCCATACAAACCGCAATTTTTACCATACACGGCGACAAAAATGAACTATATTACTTTTATCCAGCTTTTTCGAAAACTGTATCATATTACAATATAATGCACTAGAAACCTAGAAAGTATTCAAAAATATTGCAAAACAGATCTGCATACCGAAAAAATTGTGTGGAGTTTTCAATAATCTGGATTAATAGGAATTACAATATGATATTGCAAAAAGTACAAGAAGTATACGAATAAACGAAATATGTAGCGGAGTTTATACAACAAAATATATCTATAACTACAATATCATTCGACAATATTTACAATATGTTATTTCAAAAACTGATATATTATCTAGCAAAAAGTACAATATGTTGAGCGATGTCACAAATTCAACCTTGAATCCTAGAGCATGGAATTCTTAAAATATTTATAAAAATCGACTTAAATAACAGCTGAAAGGGATTTTATTGAAAATCACTTTGAAATTTTGGAGTAAACTTTGAGACTTCTTTCGAACAATTCAAAGTCAGACAATTTCCAAGATCGTGTTGATTTCTGTAATTATTGAAATGAAAAAGTGTTTATTTAAAAAACCTAATTAGTTAAATGATAAAATGTGTTGCAAGTAACATGAAATTGATTTTACTGCATCTGAAGTTGCATGATAAAACCAAAATGTTATATTAATATGATAATTTTCATGATATTTCAAGAATGTAAAACATTAATTCAATCTACAAGAATTTGAAAAGCATTAAAAAACTAATCTGCATGAAATATGTTGAATATAGTAGAAAATCTGAGAATATTTTCAGATCAGCTTGATCCAAAAGATCATTTCCCAAACAAAAATCACTCCAACAATAAAAACTTCTCTTCTAATCCCAAAAAAAATGTATTGTTTTCGCGTCCGGCGCCCATGGTCATTATCAAACCCGGACGAGCGCGAGAAAGTCGCGAGTTTCGACGTGGCGCCGGGTCGTCGAGACGTGAGATAGCGCACCATTTCACGTCGGCTCGCAGCACGATCTTTTCTCCTCGTTCCCGAAGATTTCATCCAAGGTGGATTCCTCCCTTTCATTCCTCTTTCTTATTTTTCGCGGGCGTTGGATTCGCACTGGCACGTACTTGCCAGTAATGAAAAATTGAGGATTTTCTTACAGGGAGTTGGGGTAGCTTGTCGCAACTCGAATTTCACCCCATTGGAAAAATCAACAAACACTGCACAAATGGTTCCACATACGTAAAAGAAAATTTAGGTGCATTATTTTTCATCCCTTTCAACATTGATCAATTATTTAGAATTATATGATTTTAAAAATGACTACACAAAGAAATTGATGAATAAGGGAAGAAAAGATAAAAAGTTGTATATTCATTTCAAATTCTCTCATCTATCTGCAAAAAAAGTCATTACATGCAGAATACAAAATTATCTGTTCAATTTCACTTACATTTTTTGTGTTTTTATGTCAGAAATCGTAATTTCGAATTACATTGAATATTCCACGATAAAGCAGACACGTTCTGCTTCGAGTTCATCAAAGTTTGATTCAGAAAGCGGCATATGCGCAGCAATCGAAATATTCGCAAAGTCGTTTATCCCAATTGAAAAGGCATTTGGTTCCAGACTGATAAATGCACCCTATATTTACGGACAATTCTAAGCACCATCAAAGCCCCATACAAAATTATTCTCCAGGGATGCAAAGTTGCGAATGGTGTTCGGAGAGAGAGAATTTCAAAGGTGCTAAGTGTTATTGCGTTGGAGTTCGTAAATAATAATAAACAATGATGATTAGATTATGGCGACAATGCGTGATCAAGAGGAGTAGGAAGAAGGGTGTTTTGGGGTCGGGAAATTCCAGGGGAATATGGGGAAAATTTTTTAGGGGTATGGAAATGAGATGAAGTAAGGGCGAGGGTTCTGAAGGGAATTTAGGGACGTTTTTTCTTTTGAGGAATTTATGGGGTGAGTGAGAGGGAGAATAACAAGGTGAAGATGAAATATTTTACAATTTTTGAATGTTCGTAATTTTCTGTGGAAAATTTCTAATTTGGTTTATTGATTTAATTTTTAATTAGATAATTAACTGGGAAAATGACTGCGTAATTGGAAATCAACTTGATTTTTCCTATTGAAAATCTAATCTGGAATCTTATTGAAAATCCGGTTGGTTTTTTCAATTAGAAAATTGACTGTAAATTTTCAGCAGGGTTGTTTTTTTCCAAAATTTTCAATAATTTTTGTATTTTTTCTTTTAGATTTGACATATTTGATAAGCTTGGATATTTTTTCAACAGCAATTTTTATATTGAATTACTAGTTCTACGAGTTTTTATAGTTATACACTTTTTAAAACAGTTGGACAGTTGAATTAGTTGAGTAATTGGTAAAAATGTAATAATGTAAAAATTCATGTCTTTTTCAAATTTGTTGGAATTTTTCAGTGTACATCCGTTTAAGAAAATGATAGTTCAAAATGGTTTTGAAAGATGAATAGTAAATAATAATTGTTACAGAGGGCAAAAATTTCTTCAGTGTACAATATGAGGTGTTTTTCCAGAATTTCGACATTAGTATAATATTTAACAGCGATTTTTACAGTTCTTTGAATAATTGGTAAATTTTTGACGTTCCGCAATTTTAGCTATTTCTAACATTTTTCGACATCTTTGGCAGTCTACAACAATTAAGACAGTTTATAAATCAACCCAGTTTTGACATTTTCGAAGTTTTTCTCGAAAATAGACAATTCGACATATTTTACAATCTTGTCTTTTAAAAATTATAAAAATTGTTGCAGATTTTCAAGACATTTAAGATAAAGTTGATCTATAGAACATACAATAAATTAGTTTTAGTTTTGTAATAACTTTACTTTTTTTCTCCGTACTTGCATAAATTTTCCAGCATCATTGATAAAAAAAAACTTAAATTTTGTTCGACGAACACCTACGTAGTTTTCGGACATTTCATGATTTTAAATTATTAGAGAACTTTTTCTAGATCATAAAATTTTGAATTCCTAAATATTGATAAAGATTTTGAAAATTCCTCAAGTTTCTGATAATCTGCATTGTTTTCATTGATTTTCAAGATCTCCAAATATTTTCAAGCATAAATAATTGACGTTTGCCAAGTTTTCTGGATTTCGATATAAATTATGACTAATAATATCTAAGCACTTGATCATTTATCATTTTAAATGATCAATATCATTAAAGTTTTAGAGATATAATCGAGAATTTTGGCAGTTTTGATCTTCTAATATACAGAAAGTTGAGTGAATTAACATTATAATATATTAATGATAATTGATAAAATACCTATGCATAATATATATTTCATATGGAACATTTTATTATAATCTTATTATGAATCTTACAGTTAATTATATGAAATTTTATATTTTATTAATAGGCATAAATAGTTCAATATAATTTTGTTCTTATTATTATAAAACTATTATAATAGTATAATTGGAAATTTTCTACATAAAGTTAAATGCATTTATATTCTAATATATTTCTAGAAAATTTTAGTATACACAATTTATTTTTATGTTTCATATAAAAATTTTTATCTACATATTTGCATTGTATTATAACATACGTAACATTTATTTGTACAATATATTTTACTATTATTTACGTATAATGATAATTTGGATAATTATAATAATTATAGTATAACATAAAATGATATTTAAAAAGTTGAGTTCATAAGGTTCACTGAGGAAAAAATATAGTAGTTATTACAATATTGTGTAGTAAATGGGAATCACTCTGACATATTGTACTTTTTGCTAGATAATGTAGCAAGTTTTGTGATTCATATTATAAATATTGTCGAATGATATAGCAGTTATAGATATATTTTGTTGTAGAAACTCCTCTACATTTTTCGTTTTTTTGTGTTCTTCTTGTACTTTTTGCAATATCATATTGTAATTCCTATTATTCCAGATTATTGAAAATTCCATACAATTTTTTCAGTGTGCAGATCTGTTTTGCAATATTTTTGTATACTTTATAGGTTTCTAGTGCATTATATTGTAATATCATACAGTTTCCGAAAAAGCTGGATAAAAGTAATATAGTTCATTTTTGTCGCCGTGTATGGTAAAAATTGCAGTTTGTATGGAAAAATTTGCATTTTAAGATTTAAAATTTTTCGAAATTATACGCTAAAAACTGGCATACATATTGTAATTTGTACTTTAATAGTGGTTTTACTGTATAATATTGTAATAAGTAAAATAAATATTGCAGATTTTACAATATTATTGTAAAATCTGCAATGATATTGTAAAAATTGCAATATTATTTTCAAAAGTACAATAATATTTTACTTTTTACAATATATACGGCAGAGAGTATAAGATTTTTTTCTCAGTGAGTGTTGTACGATACTTATTTATTTAAAAATTTTTCATAAATATTCTCAATTTGTTAGTATTTATAGGGTTAATTTTCATTATTGCATAATTTACAGTAACTTCATTCACCGAATCGTTATTAGAAAAAAATGGGTATCGAATTTTAATTTTCCAGGTTTTTGTGAGCTGCTAATAATTATTGTTTAATCAAGCGGGTTTCAGTAAATAATATAATTTAGTACTAGACATAGTCACGAGAAGGAACGCGAGGAAGAACGAAAATTTTTTATTTCACTTTTATTACTTCTTGTCATATTTAGAATCAAATTGTCAACTCGGGAGGTTGTTTGAACCTAACTAATGACACAGACTTTAGTCTTGAAAAAAGAAATAAAATACGTAGATAAACCAATATCATCAACATCATCAATTGATGCTTGCATCAATCATCAAGTTGGTGGTTAGTTTTAGTTTTTATTTGTTCAAACTATTTTTTATCAATAACTTGCGAAATGAAAGTTTTTGCAAGATGCATATGCTTTTTATGATTTTCAAGTGCTATGATGATGAGTCTCGTTTTAGATTTGCAAAGTATTTTTACTGAAACTTTTTTTTAATAATTACTTCCAAATTTGACGTTTTTCAATGTTCATATGCTCTCCATGGTTTATAGGTGGGCTGATAATGAATCTGGTGTCAGATTTGCGAAATTAATTTTTTTTTAGCTTCTTTTTCGATTATTAATTAACTCACTCAAAAAGAATGATGGCTCAATGCCTAAAAAACAGAAAAACTTGCCATCTACAAAATAAGTACAAAAAAAAAGATTTTATAACTGATCGAAAAACAAAAATAATATCAAAACGTATTGCATCATATTGTAGTATGATATAGTTTTCGAAAAAGCTTGATAAAAGTAATGTAGTTCATTTTTGTCGCCATGTATGGTAAAAATTGCAGTTTGTATAGTGAAATTCGCGTTTCAAGATTTTAAATTTTCCAAAATTATACAGGTAAAACTGGCATACATATTGTAATTTGTACAGTCGTAGCGGTTCTACTGTACAATATTGTAATAATTAAAATAAATATTGCAGTTTTCACAATAATATTGTAACAAATACAATTATATGGTAAAAATTGCAATATTATTGTAATAAGTACGATATATATGGCAGAAAGTACAAGATTTTTTTCTCAGTGTTCCCTTATCTTCAATATGATTCACCCTAAGACGACTTATGAACTACACTGGTAATGCGATACTCGAGTTAAGCTAGAATGAAAATTCCAAAAAACACCTTGAAAATCTAAAAAATTCGCGACACCTCCGCGGGCGTCACAGGCTCATTTTGCGCGACGCGGAAACGCGGTTTGGTCACTCGTAATAGCCCGTGACGAATCGCCGCAATCCATATCGCGCGGCGTCAAGTACACGCGCTCGTTATTACGCGCGAAAGTAGCGAGCTCTCTATCATGTACAGCCCAGCCTCGTAAATCGCTCTTCTCTCATCATTAACCCGCCCCAATCAAGAGGCGCCATGAATCCTTGCCGCAGCGACATTCTTCGTGTCGCGAATTCGTCTCAATCCGTTTTTATTTATGCTCATTGCCCCCACCCCGGCCTAAATGATCCAACGGTCTTACGAATAAAAAAAATCCGAATCCTCTGCATTCTAGGAAAAATAAACTAATAATTTCACAATATTTAGTTAAATTGATTTAATTTTATTTAATATTAATAATTTTTTTTCTCATTTTTGATCCCCTTCTGTCGCGAAAGTGAAGCTCGGCTATCTTAAACAGTAATTTATACATTTTTTTCCACTTTTGTGGATTTTCGGTTAAACGATCTAGTTTTAGCTCAGTGGTAAAGCGTAGAATATGAAAAGGAGAGGCCCTAGGTTCGAATTCAGACAGAAATTGTTTTTTTTTTTTTTTTTTTTTTTTTCATGCAGGACTTGGAAAATTAGGGCTTACAATTAGAGTAAAGAGGGAGAAATTTAAACCATGTTTATTACTTGGCGATGAACTTTCGAAAGATTTTTACTGTTGCAAAAAGTGTGCGCGACATTTAAATATTTCAAGGGTTTACATTTTTCAAGCGATTAATTTGGTTTTCGTCTTTGATGTTTACTCTTTCCTCTTTTTCCGGAAATTTTTTATTTCCAATTTCTAAATAATTTTTCATTCCCATTTTTTTTACTATTTTTAATAATTAAGTATAGTAAACCATCACCTTGTAGTTATATAAATTTTTGGCATAGTAAATTTGTACTAAAAAGTCTGAAAATTTCTACCACTTAATTAATAATTGATCATTATTTTGAATGTCATTTCTCATCAATTGTCAAAACTGAATTTTTTCATTAAAATATTACAAAAAAAGAGCTATAAAAATACACAAATTCAAAATTTTGATATAAATTATTGTTGTTGATACGATAAGAGGAAAATATAGATTAAAAATTATGAAAATTGAAAATTTAGATAGTTCGAGCAAATTTCGTCAAAAAAACAAAAAATAGCGTGACAAAACATATGATCAATCAAAAATTTGAAATATGAACACAAATATACCTCATCATTTTTCTAAATAATAATAATTAAATGTTTTTTTTTTTGGAAATTTGATGTCTAAATTACATATTTTTCAGAAGAGATGGTTTGTAGTTTAATTTTTTTTATCATTCATTCAAAAAAGTTTGCTCTTTTTAATCGATCCGTGAATTCGATATATTTTGAATTGTTTTTATAATAAAATTTGAGCTGCCTACTAAATATACAGAAAGTTATATAAATTGAGAAAAAATGGCCATCATTGTGTAAAAACAGAAAAATTTGCATTTTTGAATCTTAGCGAAAACATCGAGATTACGTATTGATTTAAATCTAACTATTTCATTTCTTAAAAGTTGAATCTATGCCTACAACTATAATTTATTTGTTCGAATGTTTATTTTTCCAATTCATTCATTATGCAGGAAATTATAATAAAAATTCTTCACTGAAAATTCATAAATTTAAAACACTGAAAAATCATGATGAGAACGAATTTCTTCATTTATCAACACAAATATAAAAATGCAGTCATTTTAATTTTTCATGCAAAATATTTACGATTTTCAAAATTCATAAGCCAAAATATTCAAAATCGCGAATTTTTATGATTCTGCAGTTTTTATGTTTAAATGATCAAATCTGTAAACAGAACAAGTTTTTATTTTTTTATTTCTCAACTGTTTTTTGACTTTTATTTTGGAGACAATTCAATAAGGAAAATCGTCATAAAAAAGATGATAACTTGAATTCTTAATCAATAATTTTTTTATTAATTTTTAACTGTGAGGTGTTTCTTTATTTAAAAGTTTGAGTCACGATTTTTTTAAGTACACATTTTTTTATTTATTTCATCTTTCCATTATTAAATCAGTAATTTCAAATTTTTAATGTATTCGCTCATCTTCAAAGTTATTTTTAATCTAGGTATCCCACAATGAAAATTTTTCCTTGCTACCATTCCTAGTTTTTCGATAATACCGAAAATTGCAGTAAATAGTTATAACAAATAAAAAGATCTCCAAAACAAATTTTAGTCTGCCATTTGATTATTATAAACAAATTTCTCAACAGTTTCTGAACAAATTCTTCATTTTCCTGTTATAAAAAATTTTTTATTCCCAAATTCTTTTTTTCAACAGTTTCTAAACAAATTTTAATTTTCGATAAAAAATGATCAATCCCTCGTTCCTTCACCTCTTTTTTTTACGAAGATCATGTGCCGAATATTTTTTCCAGAATTTTAAATATAAAGTTTTATTCATTCTGAAAATTTTTTCATCATTCTTATACCTAGTGCAAAACGTGTATGAAGAAAGTATTTAAGACCAGAATTAATATAAAAAAGTCGTTCTGATTTCAATCTTTAATGCCACTGTGAAACAATATTATGATAATTTTTTTACGCAAGGAAAGTTTCGCAAAAAGTTGATACTATTTCACCTCTCAAACACATTCGTGCAGTATTTTTGCTATTTTTCGGTTTTTGTTGTTGAAATATTTACAATAACATTCTTAATTCTGTGATCATTCGAAAATGCAATTTTCATCATACATATTTAAAAAAAAAAAATCTCATCTTTTAGGAACGAAAAATTTATTCAAACAATTTTTTTTCATAAAAAAAAGAAACAATAATTTTTTTAAGCAAAAATACATGCACCTGTGTATATATTGAATATTTTTTCTTGGAGGAAGTCTTCTTCTTGAATATCCTGGTTAATAACTTTTTTCTCCACTAAATAACTATTTTCTGATAACTATAATGATATATAAAGATTTTTCAATTTCAAAATACAATATTTGTCTTTTGGTTGCTAGATTAACGATGAAAATTGCTTACTTATTGTTGTAGAATCTTCCATTACATAAAAAATTATTGTCAATATCTCGAATATGAACAAAAATATTGTCAAAACATTTTACAATTATGTTATAAAATTGTACTCATATTTTTTTTTGGCGAAAATTTCTTCGTCACAAAAAAGTGTTGAACAGGGTATTCACCCCTTCCCACTCCCTGAATTTTTTTATCCTCTGCCAACATCCCATTCCATATTTCTTGATCGTCTAAACGAATTCAGTGAAAAGGGATTTGATGTATGGTCCTGAAAGTTACGTGATTCGCGAGGGTCGGATCGAGATCTGGCGAGGGTCTAGCGTGAGTCGAAGAAAAGGGTTGCGCGATCAGCGAGAAGCATTGAAATTACAATGGCAGCCGGGCGATATTTCGGACCGGCGGAAGTGTGCATAGTTCGCTTATCACGCTCTGCAAAGCCGATAAACAATCCTATAAAGTGTGTCAAATCGCGAATATGCGGGGGCGCGATAACGGAATTTCAACCCCTTTGCACGAAGAATTTTCCGGTGCTTATAAACTGGGAAATTTTTAATCTTTCACCAATAATTTTGAGGAAGTTTTGAGCAATTAGAATTATGGATTTCGGGTATTTTTCGGATAAAGACTCTATTCGTCAAAAATACAAATATGTTAATCTAAGAAAAGGGAATTATAGTTTTTTTCAACTGAATCATGTAATATTTTGGATTTTTGTATCCATCAATGCAGAATTCTTAAATTTCGTTACCTACTCATGAAAATGAATTCGATATAATAAAATTTTAAGCCCTCGAGTTTTTTAGATTCTAAATTTATACAGTAACAGAATTGTAGAATTTTGATTTTTACATGATAGACTCCTAGGTTACATGAATATGGTATGTATTTGTAGGTTTATTAAAATAAAAAATAGGAATTATTAATTTTAAAAAAAGCTTCCTTGAACTATAAGTTTTAAAATGAGAAATGATTGTATGTAGAATAACCATTGAATTTTAGAATCATGAGGCACAGCATTCAAAATTACTGACTTGGGAATTTCACGTTTCAAAAAATCTGAGTAACTTGGAAGGTATTGGAAGATACGAAAAATCTTTATGAGTTTGAGAAATTTCTATCATTTTTTTAAGTCCTAACTCGTTTGTGGTAGGATCGAATTTTCTAAAAGTTGTAAAATAAAAAAGAAAATGAAAAATTTTGCTGGGATGTCAATTATTGCCAATGATTCGAAGAATTTTGAAAAATTCTTACAATATAAAAAAAAGTTCATAAATTTTGTAGATTGTGTCAACCATCACATTTTTTCAAAATAAAATACAGGATCATGTTTTTTTAATTCTTTTAACGAAAGTGTAAAAAACTTTCACAGTATTAAAAAACTACGGAAAATCTTCAAGTTGGAATAATTTCGATAAAATTTTTAATTGTAATTTGGGTCATGTTCGAAATTTTAATGATTTGGAAAAATTGAAACACAGAAATTTCGTATGATTGTCAATGAATCTGAAAAATTGATAAAATTAGTAGAGTTTAAGAAAATTTTTGTAAATTTTGTAGATCGTATTCATTATTATATTTATTCGAAATATACAAGTTCGTGTTTTTTCATTTTTCATAGGAAATGTGAAAACTTTGAAAAATATTAGTAGATTACGAAAATCTCAAAGAAATGGAAAAAATCTGTTAAATTTGAAAATTTTGGATAGTTCACACAATTTCTGAAAAATTGCAAATTTTGAAGAAAATGAAATATATTGAAAAATTTTTAAAATCGTCAAATATTCGAAAAATCCATTAAACTTTAGCAAATACAAAATACTAAATACATATGATTTTTTTGCATTTCGTAAAACAAATCTGGTAAACTGCAAAAGTCATAAAAAATTACGAAAAATCCCAATAAATTGGACGAAAAAACAATGAAATTCAAACACAGTTGCAGCCTACATTTTAGTTCATTATAAATTATAAAAATGTTAAAAAATTAAAGAAAAACATTGAATATTTTAGAATTTATCAATAACTCTAAAACATTTGAAAAATTCGTGAAATTTTAGATAAGCTTATAAAGTTCGTAGATTGCTTTCACTTTGAATTTTATTCGAAATGTGAATAATTTTTTTTTTTTTTTTTTAAATAATAATCTTAGTGATTCAGAAAGTAATGAAAAACTACGAATAATCTAAACGGGTTGGACGAAAATGAAATAAATATAAAAAATTGCAACTAGTTAGCGTTATGTTTCAAATTACGAATATTTGAAAAATTTAAAAATATTGAAAATTCAGAAAATATGGTATATCTCGAAAAATGCTGTTAATTTTGTAAATTGTAAAAAACCTTCAAATTCTATTAAACTACAGAATTTTTGTAGTTTGTTTTTTACCTTAAAAAAATGGATGAAAAAATATTATCATGCGGTAATTGTCAATATTTCTTCAACTCTTAAAAATTGGTGATATTTCAGGAAACAGTTAAAAAATTAGTATATTGTATTTATTATCATATTGCGTTATAATATGTTAGATGTTTTTCTTTATTTTTGAATAAAAATCTCAAAAACCTGGTAATTATCAAAATAATACGAATAATCCTAAGGGGTAATATAAATTAATAATAACTTCAAAATGATGTTAATATTTGAGTTACTGTTATGATTCAAATTATAAAAATTCCAGAAAATTTGAAAATGTTAAAATATTGGACGATTGTTATCATTTACAAAAAAATCCTAAAATCCTAAAAATTTAGGAAACGTTCACAAATTCTGGAAATTGTAGAAATTTCCCAAAATTCTGTAAAGCTACATAACTACGTATCCTCTTAAAAAAAAATGCTGAGCCGTAAGAAGGAAATCTAAAATTTCAAAAATATAATAACAATCCATAATTCAAAGAAACTTGGACAATTTTCGTAAATCGTCAGAAGTTTCGATGATTTAAAAAGCTCTAAAGTTTGTAAATAAATCCATTTTTGAATAGATACTTTTGAGCAGAGGTTTCACACATTTAGATATGTAAAATAAATACTGCTGTTCAGCTTCCTTACATTTTTTACAGCTTATGATATTTCGAAGTAGAGAATTTGAGGATTCGAAATTCAAGTGTAGGTACAAAATTCCATCATTTAAAATTCTACCACTGAAATTTTGAGATCCTATCATTCCAATGACTTTTTTGTGCACCCTCCCTCTTCTTCAAACCTGCATCTACAACTGAAATAGAACGTTTCACACATTTCATGCAATTCTTTGCAAATCAATTTTCCCCAACGTCGTAAAATCGACGAAAGGAAAAAAATTGCAGAAATCTAGACTTCGTAGCGTCAAAATTGACAGTTGAATTTAAAACGTGCATACTCCCGATGATGGAAGACGCATCTACATTCCAGGAGCGTTAGCGCGACAAGACAAGTGATATACTTTTTTTACGAGGCCGTTCAAGCGCGTCAAACTTTACGAGCACAGATGACGAAGACGTTACAGGAAAACGTCGCGTTTCGACTGCTTTTTATTGAGTCATGATCTTGGCGCCTATTGAGTGGGAATTAAAAGATATAAAAACGTTTCAAATTGAAGGCAATCGACATTTCTCGCGATCTCATTAATTGAGGATCATTTTCAGTGCAGTTACATCAATTATTGCGACGAAAAATTTTCCACTAAGAGAGCTTTCATGAAGATAGGATGCAGTTTTTTTGACGTCTTTTTCATGTCACAAAGTTCACAATGTGTCTCTAATTCAAGGATGCGATACTTATGAAATTTTTAATGGCAATATTTATATTTTAACAACTTCTTCTGATTTCTTCTTTTTTCGCAAAACTTTTTTGACTATTTCTATTTGTCTACAAAACCTCTTTTGCTGCGTTTTGCAGGAAAATAAAAGAAATGGTGCCCAAAAGATACATAAAAATGGGCAATGCGTTTTCGTGATTACTCTGGCCAGGTGCGTAGGCAAAGGGGGGTTTTGGGGGTTCAAACTCCTTCCGAAATTCTGATAAAATCAATCAATATTCAATGTAAAAATTGAAAAAGTTACATCGATGAACAATGAAAATACAAGTTACAAGAAAACGCATGAAAACGTTAGTAATATGTATTGAATAAAAAAGGGAAAATTATCAAAACGTAAGATTACGTAGAAAATATGGATAATTCAAATTCTTGCTACCCAGTGAATGATCAAGAAAAAAAAAAATCTACGAAATTGCACAAAATTTACAAAACTTTAAATCTTAGATCAGCAAATTCTAGAAATCTATTTAATAAACCATAAAAAAGTATTAAAAATCTTTCGATTCATACAAACTCTAAAGGAATGATGAAATTAATTAACTTTTATGAAAAAACTATTTTCTGAAAAATCTCGACAAATGCCTCTACGGTCAATAAATTTTGGTATTCTAGAGCACCAAATTCTAGATATACTATCACTCTACAAAAAATATTTTCAAATACTTGACAGAATCTTTTGCTAATAATGCTAAAAAAAAGAAACCCATTAAGCTTGAATAATTTATATAAATACGATTTTCTCATTATTTTTATAGATTTACTAAGAATAGATCGAAATCCGTATTTAAAAACATCGAGTTTTTTAAATCTCCATCGCAATCTACAAAAATATAAGTCATCTATGAAAAATGAAGATACTTCGAAATCTTCCAAGGTTTTGTATATGAAACTAGGAAAATATGAAAAATAAGTTTACTTGTTTTTTAGCTTACTAACTTGATAATTTACTCGTTTACTAGCTCAATACTTTACTAGTTTACTACTTAATTAGCTTACTGGTTTACTAGTTTTTTATTTTGCTAGCTTACTAGTTTACTAGCTTATCAGTTTTTTTATTCAACTAGCTTACCAGCCTACTAGTTTACTAGTTTACTTATTAATTAATTTACATTTTAACGAGTTTTCAAGTCTACTATTTTACTTTTTTATTTGTTTACTATTTTACTATTTTGCGGTTTCAGTAGTTTACTAGCTTACTACTCTGCTACTTCATTCTTTTTCTAGCTTACTATTTCACTAACTTCCAAGTTTATTTGCTTACCAGTTTCCTAGTTTACTAGCTTACTAGTTAAGAAGAAATCTTTCAATACATAAAGGTTATGTTGATATAATTCTTTTATAAATTTATAAAACTTTCTGTCCTAGAGCATATGTATATTAATATATTACTATAATTATATAGAATTTCAGAAATATTCGTGCAATTCATTTAGAAAACAATGCAAGTACATTCAATTCAGTTTATACAATTTATACAATTAAACATACTTTTATTTGTAAAAATAAAAAAATATATAGAATCAAAGTATTGGAAACTTTAAAAAAATAAATTGTCTAAAAAATCAGTTCAAATTCTCAAAAACGTTGAAAGTTTTAGTACTATAGCATCGATTTCTAAAAATCTGTTGAGTGATCCATATAAATATTAGGAATATATAAAAATACAAGAAAATACTACAAAATTTGATGAATCATATATCATACGAGAATAATATCAATTGATGATGTACCTTTGACCTGTGTGGTTGAAATTTGCTCAAAAACGAACTCAAACATATAAATTTTTTCGAACTCAGATTCCTTAAGCATCGAATTTTAGAAAGCTCCATATGAACTCACATTACCTCATATCAGATAATACAGAAAGTTGTAGTAAAAAAAATTGAAACCTCAGTTACTAATTGAAAATCTCAAAATTCGAATTTCATTATTTACGAACATGGAAAATAGGCAACTCTGGATTCCAAAAAATATAAACTTTCGAATTCCGAAATGTAAAATCTTTCCAAATCGCATTATTACTATCATATCATCAAAGATTGAAAATTACGAACTCTCGAAGGAAAAATATTTTCCAGAAAAACCTCTCCTGAAAATTTTTGCTGTCTATGCCCCTGACTCTGGCATAATGATAATTCCGCAATTTCGATAAAGTTCGAGACGTCGCGACGCAATGTCTGAAGAATGGCCCTTATTGTCCTTTATCACGAGCCATTCCAGCAATACGATCTTTCTCTCAAATTTATCAGTCTTTCAAAACTAATTCTCTCCCTTCATTTTTCGTCACTTGAAAATATATTGTCAATTTTGCAATGTTAAAAGCTATGGACATATTAGTATCTATATTGGTGGACTTTTTTCCATGTACAGCATCGATATTTTTCATGATTATGTCTTACTTCTACTTCAGCACATTTACACTGTTATATTCATGATTCATCTTGTAAAAAAGAATAAACAAATAAATAAAGATATACTGTTCTTCAAAATATTTTCCAAATAATACTCTGAGATAACAATATAATTCCCCAGTTTTTAAATTTTCATCTCCCGATGTTACACTTTTTTGGCCATTTTAGACCAACCAGGTTCAACTAAAATTTTTTCCAACTTTTCCTCAACCTAGACCATCCACTTCTATTTTTCGTTCTTCAAGTTCCTTTTCCACTCGTAAATATTTGCCTTTGATAGGAAAGCGCAGACATTCGTTTAACGGTCGTGACCGTAAATCGAGGAGGCCGAAGTTTCGAGATATGTGGCACCTCGTGCGCATTTTATAGCTGTTCAACGTGGTTGTATCGATTGTCGCGAAAGAAACGACTCATTGCACGCGGCGATCAACGCGCATCTTGCATTAAAATCGCGAGTAAAAATAGAGTAATCGACTATTTCAACAGAATGAAACATCATCGTGGAAAGATTATCTCGCAGGACAAACATTTTTGCGTTTTTCGAAGTGACGTGAATAATTGCGGAAATGGGAATGTAGGAACAGGTGTAAATAAATGACGTCAGAAAGAGGGTTTAAAAATAAAATGATGTTTTTTTAGCAATCGACGTTACTGACGTAAACTATATTATATGTATATTATTTTTTTATGCACGAATTTCATGAATGAGAACCTTAAAATATTCGAATTAGATTGAATTGTTTTTCTCTATTTTGCTCATTTAGAAAGAAATCGTATATATAATAACTTATCAATTAAAGAATTTAAAATAATAAAATTCGATTTCTCTGTCGTGTCGATTCTAAAATAAAGGTGAAATCACTAAAAAGTAACAAATTTTTGTGTGGTTTAATTTTCGATCTTTCAATGAGTAACTTTTCATTACTTACAATCGGTCAAAACTTACGAATATTTATTGTCAAGATACAACTACACACCAGATAAAAATGAAAAATAATTTTGACGTTCGTTTGCTGAATTTCATTAGTATTAGCTATGATCGATAATGTGTCTCAGTGTACGAAATCTCACCCTTCCAAATTTTACCATAAAATCTTTCAGATCCCTGAACTCAAGCATTATAATCAATATTATTTGACATACGTGATCCCCTTCAAACAAATACATACCAATATCCAGAAACATTTGATTTCTATTCGTCAACAGTTCCACCTCAATTCGCCCTCCCACGCAAACTTTCATTCCAACGTCCCTGCACTGGGGGGTGAAAAAACTCGGTATTTCGAGCTGAAAAAAGAGACTCCTTTTGTCGGCGGGCGCCAATAGCTCGTAATAAAAAGCGCAAACAGCGCGTATTTATCCGCGATATTCGACCAGGTTCGCGACTCCACCGGAACTACCGTTGTGAGAAAATAAACCTAAGGAAAAATAAGCCTAAAGAAATCGAGTAGACAGACAGTCGGGTAAATAATTGCCGGATAAACGGGCAAAGAAGATGAAAGAAGGTGTCACGAGCTCGCATGTGACTTCTCCAGGACGAATTTTATCTCGGGATTTTGAAATTCTTTCATCGTTCGACCCTTTTCGCTTTTTGGGAGCTTTACAATTTCGTCGCAGATTTTTATCATTTTCACCCTTTGTCGAAAATTCTGACGTCATCCCCTTCCCTCAATTTTTACGACAAGCCCCTGCACAAAAACCTGTATTTGGGGGGGTTTCAACTTTTATGTTGTACTTGTAGAATAACATGCAATTGAAATTGATTTGGTTTGACAGTACATGGTCCATTCATAGTAGTGTAGATAATGAATGTAGATTAAATAAGTAGATAAGTTAATTACTTAGTCAATAAATAATTGAATATTTGAGGAAATATCAAAACATTATTTGTTTTCAACAACTTATACATTATATATTGAATATTTGTAATGCTTTCAACAAATTTAACACAAGCAACTCTTTCTCACATTGAGATGTATAACGAATGCATAATAAATAAAAAAAGAAACGCTTTTTCTTACTGCACTATACATATATTTTATGATGTAAAGGGTTATACACCTTTTTTGAGGACGGTTTGGATTATTTTTCAATGTATATAGTACATAATTATATTACATGGAAGTAACATATAATATTGTCAACTTTAATATACAAACATTATTTAATGAAAAAAATATCAGCAAATGGTGGAGTTATGGCCCTTTCCCAACTTTTTTTTAAGAGGCTTGCAGTGACTGCAATGCGAATACAATAAGTCAACTGAAATTGTAATATCTAAAAACGTGACATTTTTCAATGTAATGATAACGTAACGCGTTACATTAATTAACAAGTAACGAAAACAGGAACAAGTTCCTTTTTTTTGGTAACGAGTAACGAAAATCGTGTTATTTATCTCACATCTGTCTCATCAAGTTTTAAGAACGATTTGTAACTCTTTAAGAAATTCTTTGAAACTTGGTTATAAGTAATTTTTTAACTTCGTTTTTAGATAAAAATTGTATAATCTTATAATTTTAGATGAAACAGAGTGATGTATTCGTAATTTATGTACAAATATCAATGAAGAGTATGATGCTTTTTCACTTTTTATTAGAAATTTTCACAATTCTAGTAATAATTTTATAAATCTGCATATAAATGCATGAAAATACTGGAAACCTTAGTTCTCAAAATCTATAGCAGGATCCATAAAATCTATAGATTATGCTAGAAAACTTTTGTTTCATAAAACTTAAATTGTATGAATACAGAAGAAAAATGAAATACGAAAAACACTAGATATTATTTACTTTTCTTTAAAAGCTAGATTTATGTAAATCCAGAAATCAAAAAACTCCGATTTCTCGAGCATTATATTCTAATAATATATGTGTGTAGAAAACCATAAAAATACTAGAAAAATGTTCAAATTTTCAAAAGCTGTTAAAAATTCAAAAAATATTGAAGACACTCTAAATCTGTAAAGAAACTGTTTTCTGCAAAATCGATCAAAATACTGCAAATATTTCAAACTCTCAATGATAGGAAATCCAATTCTCGAAATTCAAAGAGATATCTTTAAAAAAAACCTTAAAATTCTCCAATATTCTATAAATAATAGAAAATACAAAAAGAAAATACATGTATGGAAAAATACAAGTATATCTATGAAATATTAAAAATCTATACAACTTTCAAAATTAGAGCATCGAATTCCAGAAATTTTTACAGAAATATACAAGAAAACTGAACAATCCTTCAAATCGTAGAAAAACTGAAGAAATACGAAGGATACTGAAAGAAATATGAATCTATTGAGACACCTTTTCTCTGAAAAATTGTTTTGGAACATGAAAAATTTATTGAATTTCACATTTTAGAGCTCGAAATTCTCGATATCCATGTATAAAATTTATATCTTAGTGCTTGAAGTATATAAAAATACTAGAAAATCCTGCAGCATTTTATGCATTCTAAGAAATACGAATAGTTTCAGAAATACTGAACAATCCTTTAAATCATAGAAGATATGTACGAAAAATACCAAAAAGAAATACAAATCTATTCAGACTCTGTTTTCTGAAAAATATCATGCAATACAAGATATCAAAACGTAAAAACCAATAATGTAAGCATTTCATCGATATCGTTGAATAATCTTGTTAGGGGAAATTCTAACCCCCCCCCCCCCCGTCTGCAAAGGCCTGTCGTGCGAAATCAAAATATCATTACATTTTATTTGAATTATTAATTTATGGTTTTTTTTTACATTTTAAAACATGGAAAAGAGAAAAAAAACGCTAATAAATTACGAGATAATTAGGGACTGCTTAATTGGAAGACTAATTAAGGGTGCAAGAACGAAATATCATGTATTTGAATATCAGTGGGCCTTCGGCGACGCACTTGACTATCTCTCTTCGAGGCATGTAATAATCTAATCTTGAGCAAGCGCCACAGCCGGGCCAAATGTTGACATGACTCGTTAACATTGTAGACTTTTTTATGATTTAACGATGCCAAGTTCGCGCGTGAGAAACATTCCTCAGGCATCTCTTTCGGTTCTTTATGATCTCGTTCATCATATCGTGCCATAAGGTTTATTGAATCGAATTGTGGAAAAGGTGGGGGATTGAATTTTAGAAGTGATCGCAGTTTTCTCGATCACGAATTTGTAATATTTTGAGCAGTTTTTTCTATATTTTCACATTTTCATAATTTTGAATTGCGTTCATTTTTTTTTCAAACAAATTAGAAATTTTGGAAGATTGCTCTCATTTTTACTACGAAAAAAGTTTGACTCTTTTAATTTCGTATTTTTGGAGTGTTTTCAAATGTGTTTTTCAGAACGTAAAAAAAAATGTTTCCGAAATTTTTGTCGGTCCAATAAACTTGGCTTCCCGACGTTTTGAGGTTACTTTTATACGTTCATAAAACTTTCGGTGGCACATTTCCTCTGCAGCAGTAAAGCCACATGAAAACTCGTAACTTTTCATCATCGGAATTTTTAATCACTAAAAAGGCCGTTACTTTTTGCTCTTTGCAATAGAAATCGAAACACATCATCCGCATTGCGGCCAACGCGAAGACACAAGGACGTATGTGCTGCATTCGATACATATTTAATGCACAAACTGAAAGTGAATCGAACGAAAATTAGCCCACATATGCATATTCGATTGTTTAGAAAACGTTGCAAAGTCAATGACATTACCTTGAATTGTCTAGTTTTTGGACTTCTTTTTAGTAGTTTTTTTTTAATTTTAAAATTTATTTATTAAACATAATCAAACTCACAGAAATTTTTTTTATTTTGGAACTATTCAACTGTAAAAACTGTGAAAAATGTATATAACTGTTGAAATTTTTGGAAATCTGGTTAAATTTCGTTTTTTCGGTGTAGCAAAAATAAAATCCGATAAAAATTATCTTCAACACCAAAATCACAAGAAAAAAAATGTTAGTGTTGCCCGAGGAGAGTCATTTATCTGAAAATTTAAAAATGTCTCTTAAAGTACGTAGTTTTTAAGCAATTAAATGTTAAAAGCTTCTGCTTTTAACATTTAATTGCAGGTTCTGCAGGTGGAGAAATTTTTTTTTTTAGTTTTGACTAGGTGAGAGAATTTATCTGCTATGAGTATTAAATGACTCAATAGTAGTAAAATTTATTTGTAATTTCGAATGTTAAAATTTACTTTCATTTTTAAAAAATTGCTGATAATCAGTTAATATTTGAAATGAGAGAAAAATTTTTGGACTATGTAGTCAAATTGATAACTTCTGTTTTTCTGAGCACTCAATTATGCTTTGAGGTAGTATAATAAATTTTCCTTCTCAAATTTTGATGATTTTATTAATAACTTTCAAATTTTTGGGTTCGCATGTTAGAATTTTGAGGTCAATGTTCACTTTAAGTTTTACAATATTTGAATTTCATTTTAAATGTACTGAAAATTGTGTGAATTTAATTTTGAGTTTTTTAGTTTTGCTAACTGACAGATTACAATGGTTTCGACGCAACACTTTTGGATACTAAAAAGTTTAAAAAAAGTTTGGTAGGTTTTACTTTAATTAATTGAAAAACTGTAAGAAATTCCATTACTCAAGGCTGCCAAACATGACAATGCTCTCAAAAATGTCATCTACTGTAAAACTGTCAAAACTAAATACTGTAAAAAATGTGTAAATTGTAACAAAAATGTTAGAAATGATCAAAACTGTCGAAAATTGTTGAAAAAAATTTTTTTTTTTAGTTGATTACTATTACTGATTGACTGATTTAGAATTTTTAATGTTTTTGGAGCCTGAACAGTTAAAAATCGTTTCCAACCAAAAAATTAAATTTGAAAATTCTTAATCAAGACAGAACAGCTCAATTTTAAATGAAAAAAAAACATGTCATATTTTTTCGTCCGATTTTTTCAAATATGGTTGAATAAATAATTGTCTTACGTTTATGTTTATAATGCAAGCTCAAAAGTTTATTTCTATTTTAGAAAATTCGCTAGAACTGTAAAAAAAATGTGAGCTGTAAAAAAATATTAAACATTATCACAACTTTCGCAAATTGTTTTAAGGTTCGCTTTGTTTTTGTAAATTACAAATCTCAATTGACTGAACTCATACGAACTCATATTTTTTAAACGTGAACATTCAGAAATCAGCTTAATCAAAAAATTGAAATAAAAAATTTTTACTTAAAACAGAACAGCTTAATTTTGGAACGAAAAAAAAGAAAAACATACGTAACTGTATTCTTCTGATTTTCTCAAACATGACTTAGTAAATAATGCTGGATTTGTAAGTTTACATTACAAACTGAAAAATTTATTTACGTATTGGAAAAATTGCTAGAACTTAAAAAAAAGTATAAACCTGTAAAAAAATGTGAAAAATTATTAAAACTCTAGCAAATTATTTTAAGATTTGATTTTTTTTATTTCAAACATAATTTGATTGGTTTCAGATATTTCAGATTTTTGAAACTTGAATAGACAAAAACTATTTACAATCTAAAAATCGAAATTAAAAATTTTTAGTCAAGACACAGCTTTATTTTTAAAAGACAAAAAATAATAAATCAAATATTAATTGAAAAATAAAGTAATATATTTTTTGTTTTGGTTTTACAAAAATGGAATGGAAAATAGTTATCAAACTTGATAGTATACTTCAAACTTATACTTGATTGTATATTGCAAACTTGAAATTTCATTGATTTTCGGAAAACTTCTTAAAACTATGCAACATTTTTTATGATTTACTTTTTCAACACTCTATTTCTATCTTTAAGTCATCGATTTCAATTCTTTCATATCATTCAAACGTGAATTTAAAGAAATCATTTACAATCAAAACAAACTCAAAAATTTACAGTCAAGCAGCTTTATTTTGGAATAAAAAATTTATGTATGTGCTCTTAATGAATGAGCAAATAATATTCATTATATTTTAAACTTACAAATTGTTGCCTTTCTTGGAAAATTCACCAAGATTCTCAAAACTGTTTACAATTGTTTAAAAATTAGTTTTTTCAATCAATCAAGAGATAATACAGCTATTGATTTGCACTTCTTATATGTCTTTTGAATATTTATGCTGTTGAAATAATATATGTAATTAAATCAACAAAATCATCATTTATACAGAAATTAAAAAACTACCTGATCCTAGATGCAAAAAAAAAAATGAAATAAAAATCACATTATCAGATGTGTCAAAACTAAATTTTTGTCCTGCTCCTTAAGTCTAATGTTTTAGAAGTTCCAAACGTTCGAAAACAAATGAAAACAAAATAATTGGCTCCATTATTTCTTATGTTTAGGAAGATGAAGTAATATTGATATTTATTAAAAATTATATAACGCTTCTCACGATTTCCCACTTTACTCTTGGCCGGAAGGGAAAAATCAATTTTTTTCTCATGATCTTTTGCAAAATTTGGAACCTCAGCCACAAAACGATTTCTCAACATCCTAAATTTCATTTCATCCAGAAATTTATAGAAATGTTCTATGTATCAAAAAAATTTCAGATTCTTCCAAAATATCCCCACTTTTTCCCATGATTTGACAAAAACTTCTATACCTTTATGGAAAAATTCCTCTACAAAAATAAGACTTCCATACCAAAGTATCAAAAAATTTCCATCCCATGTTATAATAAATAACTTCACATATATATCCATATTTTTTACACAGTGCACGAAACACGCCCTCGATTTCCCAGGCGAATTAAAACGCCCGATCGCGAAAAATACCGCGCAAGAAAAAGAAAAAAAAAGAACTAAACGCTTGGGCTCGTTGCGATCAAAAATCGTCATAAATTATAATAAGATCAGCGAAGATGGAAGTCTTAGATTGGGGTCAAGGCGCGCGGGGCTACGGAGAATATAATAACTATATATTCCTGCGATGGCTTGTCAATGCGGGGCGATTCATCAATTAGCTCGCAAAGAGATTTAAGCCTTTGGCAAGTGTGCCGCCTATCGCGGTTATAAATATATCTGGTTACACGCGATGTTCTCGCTACAGATATACAAAACGCTCGTGTCTACATGCACCGAGGGCTTTACGTGAAATGTGGCTGGCCCTGGCAGAAGGGCTCATCGACCTACAATTCCAGGATGAACTGGAGCGCTGCTCCAAAATGACGGTAACAGCGAAAACGAGGAAAAAGGACTTGCAAATTCACTTAAGCAGGCAAACTCTATTCCAAGGTCATTGGAAACTGGAGAACATGAGTTATGTCGAGTGTCATTTTTTTTAATTGTAAAAAAACCTTGTCGTCTTCGGGATTCGAACCCGGGAAGGCCTGTAACTTGATCTGCAGCGTAACCACTACGCTATGGTACCGCTTATCCGAAAAATTATTAAAGCTTTGTTTTCAAGGTCGAAAAATGGAAAGGTCTGAACAAGATACTTTGATATTGTATTACAGTGATTTTGCAACAGAAGTGGGGTATTTTTTTTTGGAAAAAATGGGAGGGCCAATCACAGGATTTTTACATAGTGTTGGTTTTTTTGTTTTTTGAAGAATTTTGAGAGATTGAACTTATTTTTGATACTTGAATTTAATAATCACTCTTATTTTTAACTTTTTAACAAACTCGTTTTTAAGGAATGATTGAAAATGTCATAACATTAATGTAACAAAAAGCTTATATTTGTCATGCATGTTTCACTTGAACTCTGGGGAAAAAGTCATATTTATGCTGAAAAGTACTAGTCGTCACTTTTACAATATTATTTCGTTTCTCATAGTATTATTGCAGATCCTAAATTTTCATCTTTTTTATTACAATATAGTATGGACAAAATTTTTATATTGTTCAAATTACTGTACGTGTGCCTGTTTTTGATAAATAGTATATAAGAAAATTAGAATTATTATTTGACTGTTGACTTATTAAATGAATTAAGCTTTGTGCTAAAATTAGACTCTGAAAATGTTCTGAACAAAGAATGAAACGTTGGTCATATGTGCAAAGGTGTAAAATTGATAGTCCTAGTACAGAATGTACACTCAATAGAATTTTCATTTTTATAACAAGACACTAATTACATTATTTTACTTTTTGCTATTTATGTTTATAGTCAGTGCAATAAGATTTTTCATATACTTAGAAAAAATACTGTACTGATCAGTTTTGGGCAAAAATGCATTTAATATTGCAAAATCTATAATATACTTTTGCAATGTCAATAAAAGGAAATTACAGTATAATATTCTAGAAAGTACACAAAAAACGCAAAGAAAACTGTCAAGATTTAAATACACTTGGAGAAATACATAGCTTTTCAAAAATATTATCTTGCAGAAAGTTCAACATAATTGCGGTATAAAATGCAATAAATTTTGGAGTTATTACAGCATTACTCTACTTCTGCAATATGATTGAACAGTGTGAACAAGTTTCTGTAACAACAAATGTTACAAATTACTAGAAAAAAGTACATATTATGTTTCAGACTGGTTTTACAGTACAATATTCTATTGTAATATTCACTAAATTTTTTTCTCAATGAAGATAAAAAAAATCTTTATAAACAACCTAAGAGTCAAGATGTCAAAATTCTGATCATTTTATGATTTTGACTGTGAATTTGAAAATAAGCGTGAAGATGCAATTTTTCTAATATATGATATGTGTATATTTTCCCTTTCTTTTTGTATTCATTTGTTCGATTTATGTTGCTAAATTTTTTACATCTCAGAGGAAAAAATCAGTGTAGTATTCTTTGGTTTTATCAATTTAAGACATAAATGACAAAATTGAGATATCCAAGAAATTTGATTTTAAACATTTTAACCTCATTTTTTGAAGTTAAGTTGATATATTTGTATTTTAGTATTCATTGAGAATTCCATATTTTATTGACAACTGCGTATTCTTTCAATTTCATGTTATTAAATTAAGAGTTCCATATTACTTTATGACTCTATTTAGTTGCTAATTATATTATTTCATTCACAATTCGATATCTATTCAAATTTATCTTTAATTTTTATATTTTAAAGAATTCCGGAAATTTTTATTATTCATATTTTTGAGGGGAATCTGATACTTTCAAGAATATCTTGAAATTTTTACATTTTTTTCTTTCTAAATGTAAAACATCTTAGGGTTTTGAGAAAACCATACATCTACTACTACAAAATAATTTAACTACAATAATTATATGATATAACAAGAAATGCAAGAAATAAGTTTCAAAAAGTAAAATATTTCAGACTGATTCTGCAGTACGAAATTTCACTATAATAATCGACTGATTTATTTTTCAATGTAAAAAATTGTTTTTGTACGATTAGAAAGTAAAGTTTTCAAAATTCTGAATATTTTGCGATTTCTATTGGAAATTAAACAATAAACATTCAGATTATCCAATTATTTTGATTTCGATATGTATCAAGATTTCCGCTGGTAAATTTTCTAAACCTTAGTGAAAAATTTGTGTATGATTACCTAATATTCTCAACTTCCGAGATAAATGGAGAAAATGACATTTTCGTGAAATTAATTTTTTGACACTTTGGACGATATTTTTGAAATCAGTAGAATTTTTTTTGATTTTTGATATCTATTAAGAATCTGATAGTTAACTTACATATTTAAATATTTTTCAAATTTCATGTAATTTTTCTTCGAAATCAAATATCTATGTACTACCCCATTTGTTAGTTGATTATTTTTTCATTTGGAAATAAATATCTCTTTATTAATAATTCAGAATTTTTCATATAGTGTATACATAATTCAGATTCAATGTATTCGTTACTCTAATAGTTTTAAGAATAGCTTACAACTTGCAAAATATTTTTTTCATTAAATGCGAAACATTCTCGTGTTTTGAGAAAAAACATATGTCTGCTACTACAAAATGATTCCAAAATAATTATTATAATATTATATTACTAGAAATGCAATGAATAAGTAGTAAAAAGTACAATATCTCAGACCGATTCTACAGTACTTAATGTTACTGTAACAATAACTAGATTTTTTTTGAGTGACCGTAAAAAAATGTTATTATACGATTTGAAAGTGTTAGCTGTCAAATTTTATAATATTTTCCGATTTTTATTGTAAATATGAAATAATAAACCTAAAAATAATGCAAGTATTTTGATCTCAATTTTCGTTGTTAAATTTTTTAAACCACAGTAAAAAAAAATCGTTTGTAATTTTCTGGTTTTATCAACTTTTAACATAAAAACTCAACTCATGGAATTTGCTTTTTGACGTATTCAACTGTATTTTTGTGGTCATTTTAATTTCTTGTGTCTATAATATATTTTTTTGGAATTTCATTTTTTATTGGGAATTCGAAGTTAATGTATATTTTATATTTTTTGATTGTGAATCTGATTTTCCCGTGATTATAATTGCATCCAGAACTTAATGTCTAAGTATTGATTATGATTTCAGAATGCTGAAGATTTTCAATAATTTCAATCGAATAGATTCATATTTTTTGTGTTAGTCAAATTGTTTCAAGAAAAGCTTTGAATTGCCGAAATTTTTTCTTAAAACTCGTGCGAAGAAGCTTATAATTTATTTCAAATCATCAAAAATGGATCATCTATTCCGATTTGTTCAAAAAAAAAAAATTAATTCCTACATCAAAATTCTCTAGTTGAACACTCTTTTTCCACATTCTTCCATGTTTAAAACGCCTTAACCCCCCAAAAAATGTATCCCATCTCCGTAACAAAAACTTTTCCAAATTTCGCAAGACAATCAAAGCCAATCCCGGTTATCGATAAACTTGGTCGTCCACTCCCAACGAATTCCGCGGATGAATTAGCGCTTCGGCGAAGCCGACAATTGCTTTTCGTAAAGAGGTGCTCAAAGGCTAATCAAAAATGATAGCGCGAGTCCCAATAATCGCTTCACGAGGCGGATGAAATAGGCCGGTATTGGCGCTATTTAAAGTCGTCTCGGTGAGATTGGAAAAATTGCATTCGATCCCCCCAACCCTTCTTCTCGTGGGTGACAAATCACGCGAGGAATACGCGGAATATCGTCGGCGTGAAAAAAAGGCCCCTCGCGAAGGAGGCTCGGCCATTTGTCTCCATTCGCGGCAATTTTTTGCCGTCATTGAAACGAATGGCGATGGCTATCAATGTTCGATTTGGGGCTGCGCGAGCCGCGGACGGCGATGAGGCTTTTATAGTGCAAAGCCGAAGTCGTCGACCGGTCGATCGAATTAGCCCCGACCTTGACCCCCACCAGGACTTGAACTCGTCGATTCTGCGCGCGCCTTAGCCCATCGCTCGATTTTTCGCGAGCTTTCGAGCTTTTTTCTCCCTTGGGGTTTTTCTTGTCGGGTTTTTCACTTGAAAGAAGAATTGTTTTGACCCATTAGAAGTAAAGACAGGCGCATAGGCAGAGGGGGGTTTTGAAGGTTCAAACCTCTCCCGAAATCGGAATCAAATTGATAATCCATGTAAAAATAATAAAAATTATAAGAGCAAATAAGAAAGATACGGATTATTACAAAAATGTAATAATGATTTTGGCTCAAAAAGAATTTTTTCTTGAACGAAATTCTAATCATAAATGTTTGGTAAGTATAACGTAAGAAAACAAAAATTTGAAAAATTGCTCGAACCTAATGAAATTATACAGATATATGAGAATTCACGAAAGTTTTAGAAACCTGGAAAAATTCTAACCCTAAAGCATTGAATTGTGGAAACCTACAGTAGAAATCTGGGTAAATACCAGAATATCTTTCAAATTATACAAACTTTGAAGAAATACTAATAATTAGAGTAAGTATGCTGTCAAAGTATTGTTTTCTGAAAAATCTGAAAAATAACCAACTTGAAATTCTAGATCATCAAATTTTTGAAAAACTTACATTCCTATCCATCTGTGTGAATACTAGAAATCTATAAAAATACGAAAGAATCATAGAATCGTACAAATGCTATAAAAATGAAAATACTATAAGAAATCCAGATCTCACGTAAAATCTGTGATGATGTAATTTCCCCAAAAATCTATGAAATTATTGAGAATCAATTGATATTTGAATTCTACCAACTCGAATTCTTGAAACAGGTACTTTTTAAAAATCTAAAAAAATACACATGATCTATGAAAATACAAGAAATAGCGAAGAAATCTTAAAAATACTAAAATAAATACTGGAGTATAAGAAATCTATAAAAACTGAAAATCGATATATGTTTTTTTCTTAAACATCTATAAAATTACTGAAAATCGGCTTAAATTTGAATTCTAACATATCGAATTTGAGAAATCTACATATACAAACTTCTACAAAATCTAAAAAAACACCCACAATTTCTGAAAATACAAGAAAAAGCTACAAAATTCTATAAATACTAAAAAAATACAAGAACACAAGAAATTTATATCCGAGATCACCAGAAATCGTGAAATATACTGAAAAATATTCCAGGTTTCATAAATAAAAAAAATGACCCAAGAAACGAATCTTTAGATATGAAAAAAATTATGATTCTTCGACTGATGAATCGATTAGATTTATTTACTTAACATACCTAGCTACTAATATCACTACATTGAAAACGCAAGTAATACTGGAAATCATTAAAAACTCAAACAGTATGTAAAAATATTTTTCTGAAAAATTTATAAAACTTTGAGTTTTAGAGCATGCAATTAGAAACCTATAAAGAAATTCATAAACGTAGTATAATCTTCTTCAAATGGTTTGATTGGAATAAAAATATTAAAAAATTCCAAATAGTATTGAAAATCTTAGTAAAATACACTGGTTTTAGAAAATTATTCAAAATACTCAAGATCGTTGTAATTCGTAATAAAATACCATCCAATTCTCAGAATCTATAAAAATATCTTATATACGAAGTATATACTATAATACAAAAATTCTGGAAGCCCATTAAATACTGAAAATCTTTTAAGTATAATTTTTTTAAAAATATTACATTTCAGAATCCTTCAAATTCACGTTTATAAAAGTACAAAAAAAGTTATGAAAAATACAGAAATTATTAGAAAAATAAATCTGGACCTCAGTGACTTTCGTCAAAATGACAAAAATCGAATCCTATTGTTCAAACATGAAAAGTGCACTTCTCTGGACTTCAAAAGTTGTATAATTTCAAATCCTGAAATCCGAGAAATTCACACACCGAAGGAAATATATTTTTTTTTATTGGAAAAACACCCCTTGACAATTTTTTCTGCCTACACCCTTAAGTAAAGGTGATGAAAATGATTTTTTTCAGTTTGATTGGTTAGTTTTAGTAGTAGGTGCAAGTGCTTGTTCGATGGGTGATCATGAATATGTAATTTTTGACTGTAAAACAATAATTATTAAGTAGCATTCGAATGCTATTTAGATAATTAATTATTGCAGTAGTGAATATTTATTAGTAGGAATAGTAACTATTACTAAAGTATTGGTAAAAATTGACTTTTTCATTAGTTAAACAATACTTACCTTTTAGTTATAACGCACGAAAAAGACTAGTCAAAACCCATCTACTTTAGTAGTGGATTTCTACTTAAGTTTAAAGATAATTATTCACTTTTTTTTCAGTCAAATATTACTAAATACATTAGTAACCTATGTCACTTATTCGATTAGTAGATTTTTACTAGAGCATTAGTTAATCCCTTTTCACTATTTTGATTTGTGAAATTCTACTAATAATTAGTAGTTTTTTGGAATCCGAAAAAAACTCTTTCTAAGTATATCAAATTATTGTTCGTTATTGTTTTAATTTTAAAACTGATCTAGTTTATAATGGGTTTTCTAGTTTTTTAATGCACTTTGAATTTTTCAAATACATGGCTAAAAGGACATTATTTATTTAGTATTTACTCAACTAACTATTGCATTGATAACTTTGTTATCGTTTTGAAATTCAGATTTGAAAAGTTATTCCAGTTTCGAACTAAAAGTTGAATAGGTATAAAAATTTGCAACTTCCATGAAAATTTTGTCTTCGTTTGTCTTATTTTTCGGATCTCAAATAAAATTGCTCTAATTTCTGGAAAAAGTCTAAAATTGATACAATTTTTTTTTATTTTTCTCCTTATCTTAAGATTTTTGTTTTCTTTTTGAAACTCAGAATCAAAGATCATTCAATGTTTTGTACCTCAAGTACAAAGTTTAAAAAATTTTTAATTTTCTCAACTGTTTTTCAATTTTCTTCACTTATATACAATAGAGTATAGGCAATGGAGTAAAAAAAGTTCTGGCTCAATATCACAAATTACTTCAAGTTTTGAGTTTTCTTGATCGTTTTGATTTTTTTTACTTTTGTTTCTGCACTCAAAATCGAACTATGAACATACAAAAGTTCAAGTTAAAAGGTAGTTTTATTTTCTTAGTTATTATTTTCAAATTATAGGTTCAGTTTCCTGAATTCAGAATTGAATAAAAAGTTTATATTGAAAGGTATAAAATGACACTGATTCTGGAATTCGTTATTGATTTTGCATTTTGCGCTCTATTTTGGCAATTCAGAACGAAGTTTCTTGAAATTTGGGTTGGACATTGAAAAGTAATTTTTCAATTCTCTTAATTAATTAAAATTCAACACTGTGGATGTGTGAAAAAAAAAAGTGATTTTGTTTTCTCGTAATTTTTGTAATTTTTTTAAGTGTTTTTTCTATGTATATAACTCAGAATGTCATAACTTCATATGTAAGATGAGCATAAAATTCAATCGATGTATAAATATTCTCTTTTGTTAACGTTTATTATATTTTCTAATCGATTTCTTTAATAATTATCATTTGAATTGCTAAAATTTGGGCTTCACACTACCACGAGTTTAGGATCTTTAGCTGATTGTTTCCTATTTTCTTAAGAAATTTGTAGTGTTATTATTTAAATTCTCATTGAATAAATGAAATAATTAAAAGGTCCTGAATAAGTGCATGTTTCACGTTTCTTTCATGTTAATAAAGTTTAAAATGTTAGTACTACAAATTAAAGTTCGATAGTAAAAAAGTACTGCCAATAATTATTAACTTTTGTGATTTATCACAGTAAATTATTAACAATAGTTACAGAAATTTTCGTAGAATCCTTCAAAGTAAGAATCATATTTACTCCAAGTTCATGTAAAAAATTTTGAATTTTCGAGTCAGTTGAAATCATAACTAATAGTTGCAAAACTAACAATTTTAGTATAATTGAAAATATCGTAAATTGGGAAACCCATTGACCTTTTTGCATAATTTGTTCTATTCGTTTAATAGGAAATCAAATATTGAAATTTCGGAAGTTACGAAAAATTAAAAAAGAAACAATAAAAATTTTGAAGCTTGTCGAAAATGCTACGAAATTAGAGTTACTTGTATGATTCTAGAAAATTTCCATGAATCTTGTAGATTGTATTTATTTTTTAATTTTTCCAAAGTAAGTTCAATGATATTTCCTGTAATTTTTCAATTAAAATCTAAAGAATTTGTAAAGTATCGGAAAATCATAAAAAATGTCAAAGTTAGACCAATTTCCATAAACTATTGAAAATTTTAAATAGTTTGTATAATGATGTACATTTAAAAAATGTTCCAAAATAAAAAATATCATGTATATTGAAAATATTGTTGATAATTCTGTGAAACTGGATTTCACTTGCAGAATTCAAAAAAATCCTCATGTAATCTTATATTTTCCATTTTTCATTCCATTTCTTCGAAACGAATTAGATAGGTTAGGTTTTACTTTTTCAATTTTCTTAAAATAATAATCTGAAAAACTTGCACTATGTTAGAAATTTGAGGAATTTTGAAAACTGAGAATAAAATTGAAAATTAAGAGAATAAAATTTTTCAAAAATGCAATCATTCAAGAGATGTAACTATAAAGAAAATTTGAAAATTTGTAGAATTTCATTAAATATTTATTCATTCCGCAGATTGTAGAGAATTTCGGAAATTCCATGAAACTACATCACATTTCATCCTAAAAATTTTCCAGAATATCTCAAAATTTAATAAATTGTTTGATCTCGACAAATTTTTGAAGAGTTAGTAAAACTTTATTTGTTAAATTGATGTTGCTTCACGATGAAATTTTCATGTATTTTACCAATCCAAAATTTTCCAGGTAGATATCCCATCTTCTACCATTCCTGCCAAATCCCGCATTTCCTTCAATTCTTTATTTTCTGCATTTCCTCATCCTAGATTAAAGCCAGCAAAAGCCAAACTCCCCAAGACCCGTAAGAGTATTAATTTGTAAGGTTTGCAGACTATAATCGATGAGTGCCTATTTCTTTGCCGCCGGCTCTTGGAGCGTGAACAACTCGGAAGAACTTGTATAATTAAACGCTCTCTCATATAATATCGCGAAAGGGTGAAAACGCCGACTCAATTTTCATCAACTCGTATATCGGTTTACCCCTTTTTCACGCTCCGTCGAGCGCGAGTATGAATTACAAGCGTTGGGTTGCTGACTCGGTCGCTGCGAATTCTATCAATCGATAGGACCAATTATGCACGTGATACGCTTACGTAACCGATTGAATTTCCAACGACGAATTGTCAGGCGAATTATTTCGGGTTTTCGCGATTTCATGGAACTCAGGAATCGTGAAAATGAATTCAAAATATGACATTTATTGCATTTTTCAAGAAATATTGTTTGTTTTCGTATAAACTACGAATCGTTTGCAAGGTATGAATGTAGATGAATATATTCATTGTTTATTTATAAGTTCATAATGAAATACGTAGAACTAATAAATTTAGTTTCCCTTCCCCTTTTCTTCTTACAACTTTTAGAGTATTCAACTTATTCTTAAATAAATGATAAAAAATTCAAAATCTTACTGGATTCTCTTCGAAAAAACCATTATTTATGTTTTTTAAACGATACATTAGCATATAAAGTATGACGGGGGAAGGCCTCATTGAACTCTGCAGCGAACCTAACCTAAAAATATGGCGGCTCCAACACAAGCAAAAGACAAGGAAGTCGTAAACTTCAGGTCGAAGTGAATAAAAAAGATTGATTTTCGAAGTGAAATCGCGAGATTCATGTTCACTACCACCTAATAAATCATTCCCGTCTCGAGGGATTCGGCCTATTGTCGAATCACTATTGAGTGTCCATAAAGTCAAGAGCCGTTAGTGCGTGTTATCTACCTGCAAAAACGCGGTAATGCCGCGCAATAAATTCCCTTCTTTCCTGCAAGCAAATGCGCCGATTAATGGTTTTTACCGTTACGAAAATTTGTACCTTGGAACGGTATCGTCTTGCACTTTTTTGCAAGAAGTTTGTCAATGATTATACAGCTTCAAGTTTAATGTATCATTTAATAATGGATAATAATAGTTACAAACAATTTTCATAACAATAAATGTAATTTACAAAAATATTCATTACATTTTATTCTGGGCAAAGATTTTCTTGTAATCATAGATAACTCAATCAATACTTTTTGTTTACATCAGTGAAATTAAATCAGTACATGACTATATTTTCTTTACATCAGAAAAGAACTGTTCATTAGTTCAGATTTGGAAAGCAAGTAAGAAGAATTTACCTCTAACCTTCTTCACTGTCGATAATTTCCCTGTTCCTTGAGGCATATAAACTTGCTGAAAATACTGAAAAAAATACGCAGTTTTGTCAATTGTTTAAATCAGTAACAATTGTGCGATTGAAATTATTCAAAATTACAATATACCACCTTTTGAAAACTAACCTATGATTTTTAAAATGAGTCACATTGTAGTTCCTTCAGTAAATCTCAATCAGTGAATACGAATGAAAAGAATTCAGTAAGTTTTTTAAATTTTTGGTGAAAATCAGTTAATAGACAATCAGCGTTTAACAACAGTGATTTTTCTTGTAAATCAGTGTTTTCTTCACATAAAATCAGTACCAACTTACTGATTTATATCAGTGATCGACTAGTTTCAATGTAGCTTTATCACTGAATCGAAGTCAATGAAAGTTCACTGATTTTACGTGCTTATGCAAAGTCGTCGAATAAATGATTGAAAAGTAGTGATTTCCCACTGTTGATTAGTGTTTTGTCCATTGAAATCAGTGATAAATTTACTTATTTCAATCAGTGAATATGTATACATTAATTTATAATTAGAAAGCAAGTAAGATGAATTCACTTTTAAGTATACTCACTTTAAATGTCACAGTCTCTTGATATCAGCGACCTCGATATTCAGTTACCTAAATCTACTGAATTTTAATTTATCTTCTAGTATTTAAATTAGTGACGATGTTGCAAAGAAAATTATTTTATGTAACAAAAATAATGAACATTTATATCAAGAGTATTTCACATGTATGGACTTTCTTTAGTTTTTAAATTCATTGAAAATTAGTGAGAATTCACTGATTCCTACTAGTAAACGGCTGTTACCTAACTTTTTTGTAGCTTAGTTTATTGATTTGAATTTCACTGATACTTTGCATCCCACTGATATACGAAAGATTCATCAAACCATCGAGAGAAGTGATTATTTACTGTTTCGTCTACTAAATATCAGTATTTTATTCACTACTTTGCATCATTGAACGACTGTTCATTGACTAAGATTTCCAAAGCAAGTAAGAAAAATGTACTTTTAATTTTTCTCTTTCAATTTCATTTATTCTTGATTCATCGCAATCTGCTGTTCAGTAAGCTAAATCTACTGAAATATATGCAGTTTCTTTTACACTATTTAAGAAAATGAAGTTAATTCTATTGGTTTTTTCGAAACTCCACGTTTCGACATTTATAGAATGATTTATGATTTTTCAAAGTTAGCTTTATAGTGGCTTAATTACTGAATCTGAATTAGTAAATGTTTTTGATTCTCTGTAAAAATCAAACTGATGATCGATGTATAGAGACCACAGATAATTAGTAATTTTTTTTGTGAATCAGTATCTTACATACTAAAAACAAGTGAAAATTCATTAGTTTACATCAATGAACAGTTCCTATCTAGATTTATAGTATCTTAGTTACTCCCTCTGAATTTCACTGATATTCTGTGTTGAACATTTTACTGACAAATCAATATTTTATCACATAATTTGCAGTGATATTTCACTGAAATTAGTGTTTCATTTACTGAGCTTCATTGAACGATTCTTCATTGATTTAAATGTTGAAAAAGTAAGAAAAATTGAGTTTTACGTTTATATCTTTCAAATTTACTGAATCTTGATTCAGTGATACCTGATGTGTAGTTAGCTGAATTTACTGAAAACTATGAAATTTCTCTTACAAAATTTGGATTAGTGACGCTACAACTATCAACATCATTTAAATATAAATTTTTCAAATACACAGACTCATTTATGATTTCTTGAAGTAAGCCTTATTAAAGCTTACTGAATCTGAGTCAATGAGTGTCACTTAATCTTAATCAGTAAACGTCGTTGGTTTTCTATGAAAATGTGTTAACTGACAATTTAAAAAAACCATAGATGACGACATGATGAGTGATTTTTTTGTGAATCAGTGGAAATTTTTTGTTTTACGTTAGTCAATGTTCACTGGTTTACATGACTGAAAAATTATCATCCGATTATATTGTATATCAGTCATTTACTCTGAGTTTCATTGATTCTCTGTGTTGGTTGTTTCACTGAAAAACTATTGTTTCACCACACAATTAAATAGCATTGTTTTTTCACTGAAATCAGTGTTTCGTATATTAAGCATCCAGTACTAAACGAATGTCAATTGGTTATAATTATGAAAGCAAGTAGGAAAAATTTACTTCCAACTCTTTCACTCTCTTTTTCACTGAATCTTGACACAGTAAAACTTGTTGTTCAGTGAGCTAAACCTACTGAAAAATGTGCTTTTTTTTATACTATTTGAGTTAGTGACGCTTTGGAAATTGATATTATTCAGAATTTAACTGTTCAAAATCAGTGGACTGACTTATGGTCTCCTCATTGAAACTTACAGAAACTGATTCGATGAATTTCACTGAATCTTAATCAGTGAATGTCTTTGATACTCTGTAAAAAAAAAGTTAACTAAAAAGTAAAGTTTAAAACACACAAAGACTATTAGTTACTTTTTTTTTGTAAATCGGTGTCTTGTGCACTTAAACTCTATAAAAATTGTCAAGTTTACATCAGTGAACGGTTATTATCCGATTTCATAGCATCTCAGTAACTTGCTCTGAATTTCACTGATACTCTCTGTCAAACAGTTCACTGAAAAACCAGTATTCCATCATAAAATTGAGAACCAATGATGATTTACTGAAATCAGTTTTTCGTGTACTGAGATTTCATACTTAATGAATTTTTAATTGATTTAAACTTTGAAAGCAAGTTAAAAAAATTAACTGTGAACCTTTCAATTTTTAATGTAACTTAATTTTGATGTAATGAAACTTGCTGTTCGTCTAGCTAAATCTGATAAAAAATATGCAGTTTCTTTTCCACTATTTGAATTACTTCATGGCACTTTGACTATAAACATGATTTGAAATATAACTATTTTAAATGTAAAGTCTGAGATATGGTGTTTTAAAGTTAATGTAATGTAAATGAAAGAAAATGTGAATCTGAATCAGTAAATGTCTGTGTTTCTCAGTTAAACCAAAAATATGTATTCAAATAAAAAATATTTAAGTAAATATTTTGACAAACGAAAAGTAACGAATGAATGTAATTTGGTGCTGCTTTTAGTTTTTTTTTAAATTTTGACACCAATGTAACAAAAAAAAATATCTAATGAAAATTTTATCGTCCATATATCAAGCAAATTTTTTTCATTGGGATAAGTAAGGTTTTTGTTAGCCTAATAACTTGTTATTTTGGTATAAGAATCATGTCTTTTGAGCTAATAAAAATATTCCTTGTATCAATACAAAATTTTTGTTTGATATATGGGCAATGAAATTTTCATTGGATGCATGAAACCTTTTTTTTCCGTTTATTACAAAATTATAATCCCGAACAACATGAAATGCTAAAAATTAAAGAGAGTTCTTCAAATTTTATCAAACGAGTTGTGGCTAAATACTCAAAATAAATAATCTTTGATGATCGACGAAGTTTATTTTTTATTTTCGGAAATCTTTTTTAGCATGTAATATTATATTTTAATCAATAAAAAATCCAAAGTGAAATCAAAAAATCGAAAAATCATTTAATTCAAGTATCCATGGGATTTTGGAAATAATGAATTATTATAAATATTTAACATCTTTCATAAATATTTATGCCTTTTTTTCGTAAATAGTAAATAAATATTTTGCTTTTTTTCGTAAATATTTTCGGTTGCCCTGCTAATAACGTTCAAAAAAACTACAAACTATCAACCATTGTCTTGTATTCTCAGAATCAGTGAAAATTTACTAGTTAACATCAGTGAATAATAATGATCCAGTTTTGTTTTGGCCAAGTTATTCAGTCTAAATTTTCCCGATTCTCTGAGTTAATTTGTTCACTCCCAAACCAGTCTTTGATCTATCCACAGAGAATCTATGATTTTTCACTGAAACCAGTGTTTTAATACTGAATTTCCATCGGCAAACTTCTGTTAACCATTCAAGTCTTGAAAAGGGAGACAGTAGGAACAATTAGCAAAAATCTTGCATCTCATAAAAGTTGCGAGAACCGTCGTGGAGGAAGTGGAGAATGCAGAGATGAGAACAGGAGCCCGACGCCCGGCAGTCTGCCACCGAGTCGCGCTTGTTCCGACCCGTTTCATGCGAGACAACCTCGTGACGTCCTGTGCATCCCCGTTCCTCATCTCCCCCTTTTCCCTTTTACATTATTTCTGACAGATACGTTTCACTCGAGTTGCCCGCGGATTCATTATCTGCCTCGCTAATTCGTCGACATTTCGCAGCCTTTCACGTGTCATTTCCAGAAGCCAGCTTTTTCTGATGGCTACATTCGGGCAATCACGAAAAATACCCAAGTTCTTGAATCTTTTGATTCAGTCCTAATAATATAGATCGTTTCACTTATTTATTTATAACATTGCACGGGCGTACACCCTTTTAAATGCATAAAAATAGAAATATTGCCCCATATGAATAGCTGACGAAACGCAGTAAAAATTATACAACAAAACCCAAATGAATATTGTAGCAGTACACAGCACGTTACGCGCCAAATCACCCCGTACCACTATGTACCATTACAATAAAGAAAACTAATGCGACTGTGACAGACCATAGTTCAGTGAAATATAAGAAAAGCAAAACAAAACCAGAGGACAAATACAATCATAATAAACGCCGTACCGCTGATGTGAAAGAATCCAAACTGCCATCAAAAAAGTCGACTCCATGTGCTATTCCGTTACCCTCGTGACAAATAGTAATATTTGTAAAAGTAATAGTGTTATTGGACGCATAATTCGTGCGAACAGCCGGAATGGAAAAAACATCATTAACTCTATTGCTGAGTGAGGTGCTCGAGGCATACCAGGAGATTGAGGACCTCAATTCATCGCAAACAATGTAATTGTTCAAGAGCTTAAGGTATTATGAGCGCGTGAACAAAAATAAAGGAACGTTTCTGAAAAAATTCTTATTCGTCAATTAAGGTAAAAAGAATGGGCACGCAACATTACAAGTATTTTGTGCGTTTAGTTGTTTAGCAAAAAAATTCTACAGTTTGCGTCGATTTACACGTGTTCTTATGGAGCGAATCGTATTTTGGTGCATTACTCGAGAACGAATAAAGGAATTTTCCTGAGACTTGGCTGGATTTCACATTAAATATTAACAATCAAGTTTCAATTTACCAAACCCATTTCTACTTTTTCGTTAATGCAAAAAATACTTACAAAAGTCACTTTCGACGACCTGTCGTTGCTTGTTTTGACATTTGGCAACGTCACATTTGCCGCGTCCATTTGTTATTGTTTATCCGGTGTATTGATTTTATTTATCAAGGGCATAGGCGGAAAAAATTCTTAGGAGGGGTTTTACGAAAAAATATGTTTTTTTCGGGGCTTTCTAATTTGTAATATTTGACAACCTTGTTCCGCGAGTACGGTTATTTTATTTTCCGAGTTTTAGGATTCGAAGGTTACACTTTTGGAGTTAAGAAATGCACGTTTTTCAGTTCGTATTAGATATTATAGAATTAGATTTGTGTGATTTCTATGCAAGTTACTGAGGTTCAGATTTATTTTTCGTATACTTTCCGTATTTTTTATTATTATTGCCTAGTACTTGTACCACTTGAAGGATGTTCTGATATCATGCATTTTTTCAAATAACTTTACTGAATTCAATGCTCTAAGCATCAAAGTTTTTTAAATTGATACATTCATTGATATAAACTATTCCAAACATTTCTCAAATTTTATTTACTGCATGCTTTTTTTTAGGTTTGTAATATTTTCTTGCATATCTATAAATTTATTGTATTTTTATGAATGTATTTAAATATTTCAATAATCTGATGCTATAGAATTGAAGATTTTAAAGATTTTGTGTTTTTAAATTGATTTTTCAGAAAACAGTGATTTCCAATAATTTTTGTTTGTTTTTTTCTTTTTCATATTTTTTAGTATGTATAGAATTTGAAGAAATTTCTGGTACGTACATTTCTAGAGTTATATTATTCATTCATTTTCTTCAAAAATATTATCAATGAAGTTAAACTATAAGTATAAACTATACTTACGATTTTTAAATGTATTACTAAATTTTTATTGCAAACGATGAGTCCAGGGGCATACATAGAAAAAATTTTTCATGTAGTTTTTTTAGAAACTCATGTGTTTCTTTTAAATTCATAATACCTTAAATAAAAATACAAGATCGTAAGCGTGTCTCCGAGACTGAAGGGATGGAATGTTGTACCTAAATTCAAACGAGGCAAAATCGTCATGCTCTGAAGTGAAGGTGATATTCACACTTTGAAAAGAGTAATTTTTGAAATGTTGTCTTTTTTAATGTTGCAGTATCGTCTGCACCAAACGACCAGGAAGAGACCATGTCAACGGTAGCGGTAACGGTGATGGCCGAAGGGGAATCAGGAGTTTTCTCCTCGAGGTCCACTACAGGGTACGATTCCAGTGATAGTATAGATTTGCTGGCAGCCCTGCAATTGCACAACACCACACGCCAGGGCGTCACACGTGTGCCAGGCCTGGTGAGACTGAAACCTGCTTATCAACTTTATGGTAAGCAAGAATCTAAACTTGATTCATTCCATCGCTGAAAATAGAATGAATTTGATTTTTCTTTAAATATTGCTTGAAATCTGCTTCATTTAGGTGAAATTTCAAGCTGTTGAACAAACAGAATACTGTATTGAGAAAATTAATCACTAAAAATAGGTTTTTTTTTTGGTTATATTGAAATACAGTTATATACAAAGACTACTAACAAGGGGGTCGCAATTTTTTTGAAACTTCATTTGTTAACCTGAAATTTATTTGAGCTTCGAATTTGGAGGTGAGTCATTAGAAAAATATTGTAGAAATTCATTACTATCATTTCTATTTTATACATGATATGTATAATATGCATGATACGAAATTTTGTGAATGGTGAAAAATATGAACGAGACTAGAAGTAATAGGAGTATAGGTATAGTTTTCGCATGAATTTATTAAAAAAATATAAAACTTCGAAACTGTTACTCGTAAGCCAACCAATTCTGAAAATCTATAAAAAAATTAATTGAAATACCAGGAAATTCAAGAACGTTGTGAATATTTAAAAATACAGTACTACTAGTTTCAGAAGTGTAGGAAATACTTGAAATCTATGACAACACTGCACTCTGCAAAATTTATTGAAATAACGAATATCTCAAATTTTACATTCTCAAGCATTGAAATCTAGAAATCTATATTGAAATTCTTTTTAAACACTAGAAATCTATAAAGATCCTGAAAATTCTACATGATTTTTACAGTAACAAATATAAAATATGAAAAAGACTAGAAAAAAAAACAAGAAATTGGTGAATTATATACTTCAAATACAAATTATTATTGTTTCCTGCAATGGCTTTAAAATTACTGATTATCGAAAAAACTTTGAATCTTGCAGCAAACAACTATTAAAACTTGCACCGCCATTTGTGAAGTAATTAGATATCCAGAATTATAATAGAAAATATTTCGATATTTTGAGATCGTTACAAATATGAAAAAACTTGAAATAATGGGTATCTCTAAAATATTGTGATTTTTTTAAGATATCAATATTTTAAAAATATAAGGATATTTAAAGAATCCACAAAAATTTGAATCCTATATTAGACCATATTTTCTGAAAATCTATATTAAATCTAGCAAAATGCTAGAAAATTCAATGAAATTTATGAATATTGAAAAAATACAGAATGTACCAGAAGTCTTACAAATCTGGAAAATGTTTGAAATCTGTAAAGACACTGGTATCAGAAAAATTTATTAAAAAACTAAAAATCTCTAAATTTTTTGATTCTAAAGCAGTAAAATCTGGAAATATACAAATTTTAAGAAAATGATAGATATAAAGAAAGAACCTTGAAAATCGTACTTCGTTTTTAGAAAACTGAAGAAAATACGTACAAAAAAAACTATAAAACACATCAAAAAGTATGAAAAATACAGAAATTAACTCGAACAATTACGAACGCTAGAAATCTGCGAAAAAACTGTGTTCTTAAGAGTCGTTTGAAATACAAACAATCTACCAAACTTTGAAGTTCACAGCATAAAACTTATAGATATAACAATCCATAAAAATTTTATAATATGAATCTAATCGAATAGTAGAAAATACCATGAAATTTCATAAATATGTACTAAAAAAATCTAGAGCCAAAAAAAACTCTGTGAAAAAATTATTTTATCTTTTTTTTTTAAATAATAAAAATATGTTGATTTTTCAATCCTAGAGCATCCAAGTTTGAGAATTTGTATAATAATTCATCAAAATACTGAACAATTGAACAAATAAAAAAAAAAAAAAAACTAGCAATCTATGAAATTTGTACTTTAAATGCCTGCAGTTAGTTTTTTTTTACTCTATAAAACTTTGAATCCTGGATCATAAAATTCTATAAATTCATGTATAAAGCTCTACTCAATATGAAATAATCCTTTCTGTAATATACATACTGAAAAAATAGATACTGGGAGACATGGAAAATAAGATTTCGATATCCCAAATTCATATGGAAAAGGATTCATTTATAGAAGGGAGAGCTTCAGTTTACATACTAGTTTCTAAGATCCAAGCATGTAAGAAGAAATATTCCAAATGAATTGAGCTTCTATGAATTTAATTTCATCCTCTTTTTGAATTTCGAATCATGTATTTGGTGAACGAAACGTCAGTCTTAGAAATAAAGAATTTAAATTGGCAGTAAGTTTGTAATATTCATTGGCTGATTTATATTCACTAAATACATAATATTCGAAATAAATATTTTAACAAAAATGCGAAATCCCCATTCAAGTGACAAAAGAAAAAATGCTTCATTTATTTTAAACTATAATAGGATAATCCAAAGGACTATTTAAATTAGAAAATAAAATGAATATAATACGAAAAGGCTGTTGAAATTGGAACAATAGAAATATTCAAATTTCCTTGTGAGTAAAACAAAGTACTACAAAAAATATTTTTAAGGGAAAAATCAAATGAAATTGTACAAAAAACTGTTGATGTTGCCTTATTTCTTTTAAATCACAGATGATTATAATAAAAAAGAATAATTCTACTGATAAAATTTTATGATGTGTGCATTCTGGAAATGGAGAAAATCCTGCAAAAGCATTTTGCAACTTTCATATTCATTCCAGTAACCAAGGGTTAATAATTTGCCCTGGCATCTGCTTAGGAGTAATAAATGTCCCTAATATTCCATTCTCTTCTATGATTCATCACCATCTTTCCCCCGAAACAATTTCTTCCAAACTCGCCATGATGAACGTCGAGTGATATAAGCTTTTCTCCTGAACATTACCGAACGTTGCACCCGAAAGCACGCGAGGGTCGGAGCTTTCATAACCGTAATTACGTTGTACCTTTAAACGGATTCGAGGAATAATGTTGCCTTTCACGAAATCCATAGCCCCGAAATTACCAAGGGACGTCGCGAATTCGCGAGTGAAGATTAGGCAGTTCTAATCAATCATTCGTCTGACAGGGAACATGAATTTCGGCGACAGCGTGCTCGTCGTTTCAGTTTATTCGGTGTAAAATGGGTGATGCGTGAGATGGAATCTTTGTAAAGCTCTTTTTTCGGTTTTTAAGATTATGGTTAATGATATTGAAACGATTAGTCACGAATGGGGAAAAGTTGCGTGATGGGTTTTGAATTAATTAGGGGTAAGGTCGAGGGGAAATTCATGTTTTGGATTATTAAATTCTGTTTTTTCTAAAGTTTTTGGGAATGTAAGGGTATTTTTTTTGGTTGGAAAGGTTTTTGTTAGAAGGGATCTTTGAAGGAATAACTTTGAATTTCATGACTCTTTCAAATATTAGGAAAAATTTTCAAAAACTGATTGTTATTTGATTTTTTGGTTGATCATTTGATTTTTTTTATAGCTACTTTTCTCACGAAGGAAATGAATATCGAATTTGTTTGTTTCACTCCTAATTGGTGGCAACAATTGAATTTTTTATGTCAAACGTATTGATCAGACTTTGTGAAATGTTCGTCAAATTTAACTGTTTCTATCATCACTTGCAACTTGTAAAACTTTTGTTAGTATGATTATTATTGATCTAACAAGACTAATTTCACTTATGCTACTTTTTATTTTTTTTTTAACACGTCGATTTATGTTCAAAAACATGAAAATTCACATATATTTGTTAAAACTGCCTCAAATTCACTCCGTTTCTTACAAATTTTGTAATTTTTTCATAAAAAGTTAGACAAATGATTTTCTATCTTTTATTCATAGTTTAAAAAAATTGAAATCAATACTAATTCTTTTATTCCCTGAAATCTTCTTTACTTTCAACAAATTTCTATTTAAACGAACATAACAAATCATTCCCCAATATCCCAATGTCGGTATTCTTTCATTATTGAACTTGGGAATAATGAATCAATTACGACAATGCAGGTTACGCGTACATTGAATGAAGGTACAATAGCGTATGGGTGATAATCACATTGTGCTACGAATACCCATTGTCTCTCCGATAATTCATTATTCACTTCGAACCGAACACGTTGCAATTACCGCACATTCCAGCGACGAATTCTGAACACGTTTAACCTATTACCAAGAAGCTTTAACTTAACCAACGATTAGATTTATTATTTAAATGAACTCATCAATGCCGCGAATTCCGATCAATTTACAAATCATAATCAGTTTAATAAATGTTGCAGAATTTTTAGTATAATTTGCAAGAATTTGAATGATTTTTCTGTATGTTGATATATAAATTTCGATAATTTCATGCTCTAGAATTCAAAGTTCATTTAATTTATTGTACTCGAGAGGATTTTCCAGGAAATAGTTTCCATGTAGATTTTTATTTATTTTAGTTTTTTTGGTACAATACTTTTCCAGTTTTTCCACGATTTGAAGGATTGTTCGGTATTTCTAAAACTACTCGTATTTTTAATGATGTATAAAATGTTGCAGAATTTTCAAATGCAATTTTCAAGAATTTGTCTGATTTTTTTGTACATTGCTGTATAAATTTCGATAATTTTATGCTCTAGAATTCACAGTTCATTGCATTTATTGTATTTGAGAGAATTTTTCAGGAAATAGTGCCCGTGTAGATTTTTATTTCTTCCATTTTTTTTCTACGTTTTCATTTTTTCTACGATTGGGAAGTTTGTTTAGCATTTTTGAAACTATTCTTTTTTATCAGAATATATGAAATGTTGCAGAATTTTCAAGTACAATTTTTAAGAATTTGAATAATTTTTCTGTACATTGCTATGTGAATTTCAATAATATCATGCTCTAGAATTTAAAGTTCATTGTATATATTGTATTTGAGACAATTTTAACAAACTGTCTCATTAGTTTTTATTTCTTTTAGTGTTTTTCGTATTTCTTTAGTTTTCAATCATTTGAAGGATCAACAAGTATTTTAATGTATTTCTATATAAATTTCTAGAATTCGATGCTCTAGTCATTAAAGTTGTATAGATTTATAATGTTTCATATACTTACTTGTATTTCTCTATTCGTAATTTCTCTTTTTATTCCTCTGTATTCATAGAGATTTGTAGAATTTTCGGGTTTTTATAAAGATATTTCTTTGAACTTCCCGAATGAGATTTCCTAGAATCAAAAGTTTGAAGTATTTAAAATATTTCAAACGATTTTGCAGAAAACAGTTTCCTAATAGATATAGAGTATTCTTAATATTAGTGTAATTGTTTGCAGAATAACGATTTGAAAATTTTTTCTAGTGTTTTTATGGACCTCGATAAACATACATTTTTAGGATTCAATGCTCGAGAAATTGAAATTTTTACTGAAATTACATATATTTTTGATGAATTTTACAGCATTTATAAGAAAACTCATTTATATCTAATATTTTTGGTATTTTTCGTATTTTTTTTGTGTCCATATAATAACGTAAGATTTTCTACCAGAATCTATAGTATGTAAAGATCCTATAGATGTTAAGATCCACCAATATATTTTCAGTGTTTTCATGTATTTTCATGCGGATCTGAAAATTTTATGCTTCGAATAGGGAAAGTTTCTATTTTGAAGTGAAAAAGCATATTCTTTGTCAAAATTTGTACAGAAATTACAAATATTTCACTCTGTCCTATTGAAAATTCAAATATAGAATTTTTTACTCAAAAACAAAGACGGTAAAAATTCTACTCATATCTCAGTTTCAGAACATTTCTTAGAAAGTTACAGATGGTTCTCAAAACTTGATAAGACCGATAAAGGAAACGTAAAATAAATAACTAAATTTTCGTTACTCGTTACCAAACAAAAGCAACTTGTTCTCGTTATTGTTTCTTGTAACGAAATACTTCCAAAGTCTGATAAAATATAATACTTCACAAATAAAAACATATTTTAAGTTGGAGTAAAGTGCTATATTATACACGTGCGCTCAAGAAATAAAGGGCGTTTTCACGATTTTTTTATAGAAAAACAAAACGATTTTTTTCCTACAAACTCAAAGCCTATTTATGTATTCATGCCACAAGGTAATTTATTAATTTTTTCAGAAAACGATATTCGTAATTCAGGTCGTAGTGACTATTGTGCCAAAACACAATTTTTCGTGAGCATGATAAATAAGGATCTGTTAATCTGTAATACAAAAAACAAAAAAAAACCTCTATTTTATACCTTTACGCTCCGCGTGAATAAAACATTCAGCTAAATTAATATTTGTACGAGAATGGTGGTCATTTTCCTCCGTTCACGCAGAGGAAATTAAAATAATAAACAAGCTTTAAAAAAATTCAGACTGTTCAGATTAAATAGTTTTCGAGAAACTGTGCTCACCGCGAGAAAAACATCGGATTTTGGTACAATTGCTGGAGTGCACCCAATTACGAAGTCTTCATTCATTTTTAAAATACCTTGTGACAGTGATAAATATATAGGCAATAAGTTTGTCAAAAAATATTGTGCTGTTTTTCCAAAAAGAAATTGTATGCTGCAATAACGTAATGGACACAAAAGTTATTTTTTTTCAATAGTGTATCGTCCACTTGAAAAAACAAGTATTTGTTCATAAAAAAGTATCAACAATTGGTGGAGTTATGACCCTTTCATCGAAACAACTTTTTTTTTGAAGAAGCTTGCGGTGACCACAATGAAAGTCGAACAAGTCAAGTTAAATCAGAAAATCCAAAAAATTTCATTAGTCTAGGAATGTATCTAGTTCTTAAACGATTGAAAAAATAAATATTACGTTTTTTCTGCATGCAAGAACGTTTTCCCCGAGATTTCGATTTTTTGAGTTCTGAAAATTTTATTAAAAATACTTATCTGCAAAATAAAAAATGTTTTATAAAAAAGCGATGGTTCAAGAACTAGATATATTCCTAGACTAAAGAAATTTTTTGGATTTTCCGATTTAACTTGAATTGTTCGACTCGTATCGTGGTCACCGCAAGCCTCTTTAAAAAAAAGTTGTTTCGAGGAAAGAGCCATAACCCCGCCAATTGTTGATATTTTTTTATGAACAAGTACTCGTTTTTTCATGTGAACAATACACTATTTAAAAACTGTAACTTTTGTGGCATAGCATTATTGCTACATTCCTCAAAAGTTACTCCAAACAATCCTCAATTTTTGCGCACAAAAAGGTATATAACAGATCTGACACTTGACCACAGTTTGGACAGTACTGACAGTTTGGGGAATTCAAAGTGTAAGAAAATTTGGACACGTTGACGAAATTTTTCTCATTACCTCCGTGTCCACGCGTGTTTACGGAGCTTTCTTATCCGTCTCTTTCCCCGTGTTAATTTGAAGTGCACGCTCGACCGAGCGAAAATTCGCGCACTGATGCGTGCGCGCCAGACAGTCTGCACCACGCTCACTCGGCCGGAACGATTCCCAAGCACACAGAGGCACGCGCCCACGTACAAGGTGTCACTGGCTTTCTCATTAACCCATAGTTTATTTTCCTCTCTCGCCCCATTGATGAAGCTCCAACGAAATCCAATTCCGTTATTGTCCCTATCTCTTGATGGGAAAGCCCGCAGTCAGAAAACCTGCAACGAGAAAATACTCTGGGAGGGAAATTTCTATGCAGGGAAATTGATAGAATGTTACTGAAAACAATTAATGAAGATCATTGGTAGTTTAGTATGCCTATCTTGCAAGCATGCATTCGTTTTTTTGAGCAATTTTTACACGTTTCCTATAAACTATATGTCCTCAAGTTGCAGGTGCGAATGAGTGATGAGAAAAAGAATTAAGTTTCATTTTGTTTTACAAACGATTTCAAGTGATTGCGGAATAAACATTGAAAATTTCTGAGTTATATGTTGAGTTATATTTCTGGTACAATATGCCAACAAGCGTCCTCAAAATTCTTATTCATCGCCCTGAAATCATTCAAAATTCACTTTTTCCGAATGATGTCCGAAGAAGCGTAGAAGTCATGTAACAAATTGATTGAATTTTCCATTCATTACAGAAAAGCTAATTCTGAAATATCATATTTATACATTGTATTGAAATACTATTATATTGTTTTAGATAACATTGTATAATAAAGGCGACTAAGATTCAAAATTACAAAAAAAGTAGTAAATTTATGAATTTTTTATTGAACCAAGTTTTGGATAATAAATATGAAGTTAACATTTTTAGTATATTTAAAAATTTTCAAAACAATCAAGTTGTACAGATTGTTTATAGTTTCAAAAGATGAAACAGCTGTCATTCATTTTTCGGTTTTTATTAATTTTCATATATTTTTAGAACTAGAAATTCCTAAGTTTGTACATCATTTTAATATTATTACGTAGCCAAATCAAGATTGTAAGAATAGCACGTATATTTCATACCAGATAACTGCACTTTTTTAAAATAAATATTCACCATATTGGTGAACATTGATCCAAACATTGATGTGCAGGGGAAGAGTCATGGGAGTGATAAGGAATATGTTGGAATTGATAAATCTAGGGTTTCCAGGGTTTTAGAAATTTTTATTAGGGAATTTTGGGCTTTATGATTGTGTATTATGGGATTTAGGGTAAGGAGATTTCGCATTTCAGAGATGACGACTCTGTGATATGTATAAGGGGAATTCTAAATGTGAATCCCAAAATTTTTTATTTTCAAATGAAGAATTTCAAAAATTACTATCCGAATTTTTATTAGAATTATTTACTGCATGATTCATAATTTCTGTTTTCTTGAAAAAACAATTATTTAGATCTAGATTTTTATACTGTTAGAATCAAGGTCTTTCAATTATATGCTCTAAGATATCGATTCTAAAAATTCTTTACTCTAGAGTTCATACATATAGTTCTCAAGTTCAGGGTTCTCGACATGAAACTAGTAGAATTTAAAATTCTGGGAATGTATACTCTGACAATTTAAATTCTTAAATCCTCCGTTTTATAATTGACAATTGTAAGATTTTCTATCGCAGGATTTTCAAGTGAAGGATTATAGAATTCCTTATTGGTGAATTCAAAATTCTATAATTTAAATTATGGTTTCCATCAGAATGATTTATTCTCTAGAATTTGAACCTTCTGCATTTTAGAATCGAGAATTTGCCGAAATATATTGCAGATTTTTAAGATCTAGATTTTATTTTTATGTAGAAATGTTTAGGTTATATGTTTCTGCAGTATTGATTTGTAGAATCCTATATGCTACTCTGAATGCAAGATGTTTCTTAGGTTAAGGGTTCTGGGAATCGACCTATTAATGTTTTAGTATAGTATATGATGGAAATCTATAATTTGACACTAAGAGTTTCGAAATTCATAAATTCAAAACCTAGTATACTGTGACCTCTATTATAAGATTTTTATACTTGGTGAAATGGTAGAATTTTTATTCTTTCAATTCATGGTTTCCTTATAAAAGTTCCATTTTTCACAAGAACACAAAATATAATGTTTAAAAATACCATATTTCATGCTTTGTTCAAACTTTCAGAATCATGTACTACAATGTGATGTATTCGAAATTTCGTTGTTAGAATACACAACTCTATAATCCGAACTTACCAAATCTTTTCTGTTAAGTTGACTTCCCCTTTATGAACACAAATTATAAAGGTTTTGAAAGCGACGATAAAAAAGTCCCGATTACACCTTGTACGACAATAATTGATGCATTTGACTCGCAAGAACATGAATCGAATGCACCTCTTACACGCAATGTAATTTTTTATCGCCTTCGTACGCGCATCTAGGCCTTTAACCACGAGTTGGCTTCGCGTACACGTGCTCACCTCGTATTTCAGGCGTACCGACATTCGTAACCGAACACTTGCAACTTTACTGTAGTAATAGCCTTTGGGTAATGTTGAATAATTTTCCCCAAATTTTAAAGATGAAGTAATTTACATCACAGGCCATCTAATGTGAACATCTCACAATTTGCTATAGCTAAGAAATTTGAGTAATTTTTTTTTCGGTATCCCTATCGACGTAAATAAGCAATCATTCATTTTGTTCATGAAACTAAAGTTCCTCTAGGTTCAATTCTGAAAAATTCGTTAAATTTTTCCATCATAGAAGATTACAATGTCCAAATAACAAAGAAATCTGTTTTTAGGTTACGTGACTACTGAGCACTCACGCTTGATAAAAAACTATGTCATCGATGAATATATTCCTTAATGGCAATCGGGTATTAAAAAAACTCAAAGAAAATTTCATTTTTCAGGTGAGGACAGAGAGCTTCGAATAAACGAAGCGGGTTTTCAACGCGCAGCCGCGTTACTCCGGCGGGTCCCGGAATTTACCGTGGCTGCCATTTTGCGTCAAGAAGAAGCCAATTCCGGGACTATAGTTGCCTTTTCCCATGGAAATAATAGGTAAGATCTCTTTCAAGATCAATTAGTAGTATAAAACAACATTGATCATCATTTAGGGCCTGTCCGTTAATTGCGTCGAGCAAATTTCAAGGATTCCTCCCCCCCCCCCTCTAAGAGCTTGACATGATTTATGGACAGTTTTGATTCCTTTTCTTAATAAAAAAGGATTGACCTCTTCTTAATCAGAGTGCACAACTTCATGTCATTGATGCGACCTTGTTTCTGCTCAAGGTACCTGGAGCTGCAGAGCAGTGGTCGCAAAGACGAATTGCGACTCCATTACGTATCACGTCGCGACGGGATAGTCCACGTCGAGGCGTTTCCTTTTCGTTTAGCAGACGGAGCGTGGCACAAGGTCGCCCTGAGCGTAAGCGGCTTGCAGGTCGAGTTGTTGGTCGACTGTCACCCTTTGTACAGAAGACTGCTGCGGCCAGGACCACCCGACACAAACTTCACAACTCCTCAATTGCAACTCTGGGTCGGCCAGAGAAACGCCAAGCACTTTCTATTCAAGGTCCTGTCATTCCCAAAACACAAACAAAACCCTTGAAACAAATTTCCAAATCAGATCAAGATCGAATCAAACTCAGTTTCCAAAATCCGTGATCTTTCTCCAGGTGACTCAAACCGTTACATCGTGTAATCAGATTGTGGTCTTGCAGGGTGCTTTGCAGGATGTCAAACTAGTGCCAGGGCCACACGGGTACTTGTCGCAATGTCCACAACTTGACTCTTCTTGTCCTACTTGCGGTCAATTCTCGATCCTGCAGAACACTGTCGACCAACTGGTGCACAATGTCAACGAACTGAAGCTTCGAGTGAGTATTCAGGCTTGATGTCCAAGTACTAGTCCTCAAAACCAGTTACCAAACTAGTTACCAAACTGCTTGGTCAAAGTAACCAGTCAGTCACGTAACGCGGACGACTGAAGATTCCTTGTCTTTTCATCGACGTCATTCCTTCCAGCTAGCCGCTGCAGAGGGCAGAATAAGCAAGGTGGAAGAGTGCGAGTGTCAAAAGTCTTGCAGGGTTAACGGGACAGTGCACGAAGACGGAGCTACATGGGAAAAGGGCTGCCAGCAATGTTCCTGCGTCCACGGGGAGATCGAGTGCAGGCCGACACCTTGCGCCCCGGTGACGTGCAAGAACCCGGTCACTCATCAAGGCCAATGCTGTCCTGTGTGCTTAAGTAAGTGGACCTCTTCCCCAACGAAGTTCCAGAACGTGTCGAAACCCATCAACACGATCTATTTCTGAGCCAGGCACTTTCGTTCCTCCAATTGTAAACCATTTCCTCTCGATACATTCCGCATTCCGCATGTTCGCGAACGTGGCTATTCTCAGAAAGCTTGAAATGAGCTCGGTGTTCACGCAAACCATTATTCCTGTTCTCCAGAACAATGCTATTTGCACGGGATAATTTACGACCACGGAGAGAAGGTTTCGCCGAAGCAGTGCGTTGAGTGTGACTGCTACGACGGTAGCTTCACGTGTAGTAGATTCGACACGGAGACCAAGTGTCCGCCCTTGCCTTGCCCGCTGAGTGAACAGATCAGCGTTGCCGACGAGTGTTGCAAATTCTGTCCAGGTTTGTCCATATGCTTTGTCTTATCCGTACACATGATACGTTCGGCCTGCACTAACATTCATCGGATTCCTTAAAAGTACTAATCAATGATGGTTATGTTCATGCGGCTGCTTACTAAACATAACCAGGCGTGGATTACTGCGCGAAGGGCCATAAATGTCACGCTAACGCGTCGTGCTTGAACCTCCAGACGACTTATGCCTGCCATTGCGATATCGGCTTTCAAGGAGACGGCCATAACTGCCACGGTAGCTAACCCTCGTATTACCTCCAACAGCTTGAAACTAACGATTAATTGTTCTCTATGATAGGCGCGATGATTTGTCACGTTAACGCACTTTTTTTCACAGACGTCGACGAATGCAAGCAGCAAGGTGGTTCAGACGGTCACCACTGCAACCTCAACACCCGTTGCGTCAACGTCGTTGGGTCGTACACGTGCGAGTGTCTTCCGGGCTATCACAGGGTCGACAAGTTCAACTGCGCCGAGCTCGACGAGTGCTCCACTGGCCGGCACATTTGCGACGAGCACGCCACATGCGTCAACACTGCCGGAAGTTATTACTGCGTTTGTAAAGACGGATACAGTGGGGACGGATTTGCTTGTAGACGTAAGACTGCCACTTGTTTTTGCGTACGCACGGTCGTTCTTTACCTTTTGTCGCGACTCGATATTAGCAATGTTGTGTCTTTCCCCTCAATTCGAATGCCCCGATATTGAGCTCAACGTTGTGCTATCGGGGTTGTTTACCGTTGCAACTTTGGTAGCTGACGTTACTGATGATTCCACGTTTCGCCAACAGCTGTGTGTAACCAAACCTGCCAGAACGGCGGCGAATGCGTTGCGCCGGGACTGTGCTCCTGCCGCAGAGGCTACATCGGTGACAGTTGCGAGCTGGACCTGGACGAATGCGCCAGCGACCTTCATAGGTGCCATCGCTCGTCAACGTGCTTCAACATGCCCGGCTGGTACTATTGTCGCTGCAAGACCGGCTACAGAAGCGCCCTCCACGACAGCATGCAGGACACGCAGTGCGTGGACATCGACGAGTGCAACGACCACAGCATCGAGAGAAGGCACACCTGCCATCCAAGCGCCAAATGCGTTAACACAGAGGGCGCTTACCAGTGCGTCTGCCCTCAGAAAGAAGTTCCTGATAACGAAGACTGCAGACTTAGTAAGATTCCTTTATTCGTCATACAATTTACTTTGCTGATTGTAGTGCTACTGGTGAATGGAGAAAGTTCTCCTGTAGAATCCTTGGACCAATTTGGATTGGTATAACCTAGAAGTTGACTGAATGTTGTATCATTCAGGTTGCTGGTTCGAGAACCGAGAAGTCGCCAACGGCGACACGGTGGCACCGAATGGGAATCCCTGCAGAAGGTGCACGTGCACAGATGGTGTCATCACTTGCAGGGACCCCATTTGCAATTGTAGCGCTCCGGACGCGCAGATGGACAAGTGCTGTCCTCAGTGTGATCCTGCTGCTTCTTGTAGGCATCAAGAGGTCCATAACCTCGTCTTCAGGAGCGGGGATCGATGGATCTACCAGTGTCAGACATGCGAATGCCTGGTGAGATATGTTTCCAAAAGTTAAACAAAGTGGACATTCATTCTTCTGATGATGTCTGGGTATGTTGATGAAGTTTCTTTTCTGATTCACGTTTTCCTGTCGCAGTATGGAGAGATCGACTGCTGGCAAATGGAGTGTCCTCCGGTGACGTGCTCAAACCCGGTGACCGAGGACGGTGACTGCTGTCCCCGATGCGAGGGCGACCCTTGCGCCAGGGAAGTCTTGGTGAACGAGACTTCCCTGACACTGACGAACAAGCCGTTGCCCTGCAGCTACGCAGGTGTCCTACATGAGAGCGGGAGTTCCTGGCAGGACATCTACGACAAATGCACCACGTGCGAGTGCAAGGTAAGGAAGAAGATGCGGCTTGGACTCCTCGTCAGCGACTCGGTAATGTGACATTCATTATGAGCGAGTAGCAGACATTGTCGCACTGAAAAAACCTACGGTTGTCGATGGGGGTGATGGCCACAAGGGGTTATCATATGTGGAGGAATTGTCGAGAACAGAAGTTAGATCGATCCAATCTGTTGGAAGATGATCTTCTTTTGGCCACCACTTCTTCGTCTGTTCCTATGACCAAGATCTGCGAGTGAGCATTCATTGAATGCCGATTTTTTCAGTGCGATCATTCCACGGAGAAAAGTTGTCTATTCCAGTTGAATCGCTTTGAGCATTACTTTTCTTTGTTTATATCGTGGAACTAGCAGATGACAGAACACGGAAGATGTAGACTTCGTAACGTAGTTTTTGGAAACACTGGGGTTGTTAATGGATTGTCGATACAAAGACTTTCTGAAAACAGTGGGCCTTGAAGATGTGTTTTCTTTTTTTTCAAATTGTTGTTATATTTTTTCATCGATGATTGAAGACATTACCAACCTCAAAAAAATTACACTGCTGTTCGATGAAACGTTCGAATAAGTAGTACATTCGTTGACATGACATACCTGGACACTTAACAACAAACGAAACTAGAACATGATTACACGAGCATTTTTATGTCTGTGTTTTTGCATACTTTATGGCAGTATGTAGTAGATAACTCGCCGTGTATCGTACGAATGTCATTTTTACAGTTTTATCACTTTTCCGCGCCCTTGTTGTGACTGCGAAACCTCGCTTAAAATTGTTGTTAACAAAAGACGCTGGAATTAATGATTTTCGCAGTGCTGTTATCGTGTTTTTGTGGATTAAAAAACAAGCATCAAGCCTTGTGGAATTTTTTCGCGTCGACTCAGGGGCGTCCCTAAGCTTTTGATTGTGGGTGAATTTGATTCTTGATCGTGTGCGCTCGGTTTCGAGGCAGTGCCTATTGGATATTAAAATAAAAAAAAAGATTGTTTTTTTTTTTCGAGTATAATTTTTTCTATTGTTTTTATGAGAATGGGGAAATAATTCTTTATATTTTTTAAAATATTACAGAAATTTTTGATTGGAACTATTAATAAAACATTTTTGACTACGCGGCTAGTGAAAATAGCTCATTTTTTTGCTAGGATTATCCTTTTCAATTTTCTTTTTTCTTTTTAAATTATCTCGTAGCATTGCTTCAGGTACTGCTTCGGAATCAAAATTTACACTAAAACAGACTCATGTAAAAAAACTGTATGGAAATTGCACGATTGTTTAGAGAAATTACCTTTTTGAAATTTTCAAGAGTACTTTCATACACACAACTGTCTGAAAACTCTGATTAGGTTTCTAAACTGTTGATCGCACTTACACAAAAACTTAAAATAAATTTCTTCAATAAGTACGTTTAATTTCCAGTTTCTTCATTTTTGTGAAAATCATTTAAAAAATGCACTTCAATGTTAAAATTTATTTAAATTTCGTATAATGCTCAAGTTTTGTTGAAAATTCTTGTAGAAAACTATTTTACACTCTCAAAAAATTGTCTGGAACATTTCCTTCAAAAATCCCCAAAAGTAAAAGTCCCTTCTCCAAACATTCTTTTCCAGAAAATTCGCCTTGCAAACCTTTCAGACAATTTTTACACATGAGGCAATCGTATAAAATAAAATAGATGGCTCGCTTACCCAAGGCTCAAACAAAATAATTTCTAACAGAAATTGACACACAAATCAACAATATAAAAAAACGATCGAGACCGCGCGTGCTTCGGGTCGGCCCTGCATGGATCGTTTATTGCGCTGCTTTGTTAGAAGAGAGCGGAACAAACTAACATCCATTAACAAACGTTTAACAATCGTCCATAACATTCTGACTTTAAAATCGCCCTTTGGATACAGGGATCCAAAGCTACGAAAAAGAGAATGTCGAAAGATTACACGAAGAAAAAAATCTGGCCTCGAAAGCGTGCAATATTTTCATTCGCCTAAAAGATAATAAGAATAAAAAAATAACTGTTGAATGACTTGACAATATATGATTTTCCGGAATCATCTTAAACAAAAAAAGGTCATCAATAATTATCAAATTAAGGAAATCTGAAATTTTCATGATTGGAAGTTCACTTTTGGATATTTAAAGGCGTCCATATGAAATTTACAGTTAGCAAATGGTTACGTTTATGGCAACATTCAAAAAATAATTTAAGTATATTTATCCAAAATCTAACTCAGCAATTCATGATGTCAAGCTTTCAGAGACCACAATATTTATCCAACGCGCTTTCGTAGCCGGAGTCTTGTTCCCTTCGTGTAGCTTTGCGTTCATGCGGGGAAAGCGTTAACGGCCATTAATCACCTCTCACTATCAGCGAAAAAAAAATAAACAAACTAACCAGGCTAACGTTGGGTATCCTTGCAGGTGCCGTACTGCGCCGAATTGGTGAGCAATAGCGCGTGTTGTGTGCATCGGTAATCACGTCACTTCTACCTCACCTATAACTTTCTCTACCTGCTCTCTGTTAATCTACGGCTATCCGAGCCTGAGTACTTTGGTGCTTGCATTGCTCAAAACGCTCGTTTACGATCCCACGGATCTCAAATGCATTCTAACGACCACACGCTCTCTTGTTTGACGACTTTTCCTTATACGGTTGCATGCAATTTTCGTTTCGGTTTTACTCTCGGAATCGTCTTTCCTAAAAACGAAAAGTCACTTCTCTATCAGTTCCTGGATGACAGGAACATTCAACACTTGCGGAACATGTGTCGACAAGAATGACAATTTTAAAGGGAACCCACATGGGAAGAACAGGACACTGCTGAGCGTTGTCCAGCCGAACTTTTACTTTGGACACTGGTAGGCATTGTCCAGACACTGGCTACGCGTGTCCCGTTTTCTCCGTGCATGTTCTCTTCAGCAGACGTTTTCGAGAGTACTTCTCTTTCACCTCACTGAAGTGGAGAACATAAAAACGAATCAATGTGTTTGGATCAAATGACATTCGTATTAAATAATGATCTCTTGCAGTTCTTTTTCAGATTCATATTTAGAGATTTGAGTGTACTTAAAATTCATGAGAATAGGTGACGATGTTAAAACTTCTTTACGTTGCACTTTTGCATGTTTGTGATCATTTTCTAAACCTTAAGTCTTGCACGTTTAATTTCTCTGGTTTTCACTCACGCATGACTCACGAAGGTCGTGCGGTTTCACTTCGTTTTTCAAACAGTACACTTTCGGCACTTTTACACCCTTGGGATGAAAGGTTTTCTGGTGTAGATCATGTATGAGTTTTGGGGATCAGAGCCATGATTTTTGGAATAAATTCGTACATGATTACCTGTGCAAAGCTTTCGTCCTGAAACACTGTAGTTTCTCAAGTTGTACACGTTGCAGTGTTGGAAGAACGTTTTAGAAAAAGAACTTCGTAAATGTTCTCGAGTTCTATTTGTTCTTGGAAATCATATGATGCAAACATCATTTGATTCAGAGAAAATCTTCTTGAGCTGTCTGACAACACCGCCACACAAGCCTCTTATCAGCACAAAAATTAACCCTTTCATGACCTCGACATCTTTATCGACACTCACAGTCATAATATTACCAGATCCTTATCTTATAACACTACACTAAACTTCTGGTGAAAGGGTTGATTGATGATTGATCAGGAATGTAATGTAGAAGCACCAAGAATCTCGCGCGTTACCTTCAATCGTTCCAACACAGTTAGAAAAAACCAATTGGGAGTAAATCTCTGTTGAAACGATTGGAACCTGAAAATATAGTTAAGGAGTAAAACCTCAAGTGCTGCTGACCAACATCAAGTTTTCCATTTTATTGGCATGGTTTTAGAACTAGAGAACATATATCTCGCAAAGACCATTCTTGCAGTTTCATTCGAATCATGGAACAATAACTCGCACTCGATATTCAAACATTCAAACACGTGTCAGAGTCGTGTTATACAGCAATAAATCATGAAAAACAGTGATTTATCTAGTATGATCCATGCACAGTCACACTTGTAGTTTTACAGAAGCATTTATATTCGATTTTGGGAAATTTGGTACTTGATACTACGAATTTCAGTATAGTCGATTCATTACTTTTATCATTATTGTAGTCATTCTGTCCAAATCTTCTTTTGAATTACTAATATAGCATCCTGACCTAGAAGAATGTTGAACAAGAAGAACATGGCTTAGTTAGAACTCTGTTGATGAGCTCTGAATAAGATCCTGAATCTTGACCAGAATAGTAGATGATTCACCCTTTTTGTGCCAAGGTAAAATATCCAGAAGGGAACACTGTATTGTATGTTCCAACGACTATGGAATGGCTTAACGGTTGAGTCACATAGAGTTAGCTTGTAATTTGCTTCAGAAAGAATGAACGCATTAACTTATCACAATTCTGAATGAAAACAGATCTGGTCAAACCTTCATTCTCACCATACATAACCTTAATAGTTCAGAAACACTTTAATTTGTTGATATTGAACTACTTAGCTGTTCTTTATTGTTAAATAAAAAGAGTTGAACGTTTCTTGTACTTTATGACAGGCTTGACATATTGATCATTCATGTAACATCCAGGCTCAGAAGAGTACAAAAAAAGTAAAACATGTTTTAAGAAGAGTTTTGTTAAACTTTGTATAAGACCTTTATTCTGATCCAGAAGAGTGAATGATTCACATGTTTTGGTAGCATGCTTAAAAAATTAATGTGGTAGCACCATATGGTATGTTCCAATGACTATGGGATGTACACATGGAATGGCTAAACGGTTCAGCCACATAGAGTGAGCTTTAGGTTTGCTTCAGGAAGAATGAATGCGTGGACTTATCATGTTCTGAATCGGAACATATCTAGTCAAGCCTTTATTCTGCCAAAAGCTAACCTAAATGATTCAGCTGTTTGTCCGTTCAAGCTGGACTATTTCGCTATACCACGTGGTAAAACTAAGAGTTAAAGTACTCTCGAACCAGCTTCATCTTATGTTCCTTCCATGTTCATCATACATCCTTTGTAAAGGTCTGTATGAAGGCAGAAAGATATTGAAGGATCTAAGAGTAGACAGAACAGCAATAACTAAAATTAGTCAGCACCAATATTCCTTCACAGATTCCTTATAAGTCCCAAATCTAGAAATAAGAACATTCCAAAAGACGTCTCTGGAAAGGTCCAGAAGAAATCTTAAGCCGTTCCCCGGATCTAGATGGAACCCTTCAAAATGAAGAAATCATCAATAAGTCTACACTTTACAAATCCCTTCATACCTATTCAAGTTAGAATCAAGTACCAAATTTCTCGATCGGCGATAAATGCCCCATAAAATCCCAAAAAGTACCCCGGAGAAGGTAAAAAACCACACCCGGTTCGCGACCCGGGACACAAAGCCTGGCTTAACCCGCGGGGGCTTTTCCGCAGGACGGGCAGCTTTGCTGCAGCTACGATTACGGCTGCGCTAGGGATCTGGGGAACGAGAAACTCCATCAGTACCCTCCTCCTGGGCTTAGGGATCGCGATGTGTCGCGCGTTGAGGGGCCTGCGCACGCGCACGAGCCATCGCAAACAGCGCTACCAACGACGGTGGCGACGCCGCTTCTCGCCGGCGCCACTTGAAGCCGCACTCGGACCCATCAGGCATCGTCTTCGTCAATGTTGGCACCCCAGCGGCCATTTCTGAGGAGGGGGGGAATACCTTTTTCACTTCAGCTCCCCTCCACCCCCTCTATTTTTTTCACGAATTACGCGGGCGGCTTTTTCAGGACAATACACAACACACTTCGAAGGCTCCGGGCGATGAACGTGCCGGCCGATCATGCGTATAGCTCGACCCGACCCGACCAGTACGACTACATTCCTTTGTAACTAACAATAAGTAGGGCACTAATGAGAGAAACATAATTATAATATACGAGGTTGAGATGGGAAATTGAGGGTGGGGGTTGGAAGGATAGCAAGGGGAAGTGAAGGGTCTTGTTTCTTGGCTCTTGCAGGGTTTTTCAGGTTTTGAATAACGGGAATGAGGATTTGGGGGTGGGGACTTACGATGGATAATAGGCCTAACGAACGTAATGCATAATGGTTTATTGACATGATGGTCACGTTGAAACTCAGGGACCCCCAACTCCTATTAGAGCCTATCGTCGCTTTCAGTCGGCCCCTTTTTTCCAGCACTGGAAGCGATTAGAATTTTTTTCTGGGTGTTTGGAAACATTTGAGGGCAATATCATTGAAAATATTTTATTCGTCGAGAGGAATCAACACTTTTCTAAGACGCTTTTAAGCACTATTTCAATTGAATCATCTGATGACGTGACACTCTTATCCTTTGTAATGAAAGGTGGAGAACAGAAAATATAACTCCCAACTTGCTTCTGCGCCACCCCTCCCTTATGGCACGTTCTTATCAAAACAAATTCAACCAGCTGCTTTGACAAAGATGCACGTTGACCGCACGTGGACCGACGCAGAAACGAGTTTTAGCTTTTTGCGCGGTGTTGGAGGAACGGGTTTTTCGGGCGTAGCTATCGATGATTCAAGACATACCCCCTCCACTCGAGTTATATTTCCTGTTCTCCACCTTTCGTATCTCTTATACATTGTAGTTCCTAGCAAGAAAAAGTGGGCAGGATGACGCTGGCGTTTGCCGTGCAATCATAGACATTATAGTACATGGACTGCTATTCGAGCCAAATTTTGTGTTCAGACAGAGAAGGAATAAAAAGAAGCAGAATGAAGTGACCGACTGCATCCGAAGTAGCCCGATTCTTTGATTGGTAGAAGTTCGGCAAAACTCGTCGGACTCGTGGTTTTGTTTACATCGGATCATCGTCTATATACTTCTTTGTGCGATTTTTTTTAATAAAAATGTTTATTCGTTTCGTGGTATCATCAATATGATTATTGATTATTTAAAGTGCAGGGCTCTGGCATTCTCGATCTCAGACCTGTAGTCCCATGGTGCTCAGCGACTAGATGCGGTACTGGTTACCCTGAGGCCCAGCTTCTATGTCTGAACACATTATTATGCTGATATGAATGGGAAATAGCAGTCCATGTACTATAATGTTTATGCAATCCTTTCCTCTCTCTCACTTGTTTACAAAACATTGTCACCTGTCGCGGTATTTACAGTATGTAACATTTTTTGGAATAAGTTTTTTAATTAGATTTAGTTGTCAAAAGCAAGTCGGCAATTCAAAAGTTGCATTGTTCCATGTATTCAATATATAATTTCTGTTATTTGAATCGATTTAAATTTTCCCGCAAAAACGCCAGCGCCATCCGCCTATGGCCCCGGTGATGACGTCATAGCAGAGCGCGCGGTTTTTGAATGTGCTCAAGTCGTGCGTTACTAATTATTGAGAATTTTTTCATTTTCGACGTATTTGTTTAAAATAAATGGAATTATTCTTTTAATTCGGAAGTTCATATTCATGTTTTAGAGATTTTTTTATTATTTCCTTTTTTTAGAAAAAAGTATCCGCAAGAGCTAAGAAAAAAGCCTCTCGCAATACGCACCAGAAGAAACAATGATTGACCATCGTTTGTTTTCAACGTGCAATAATTTACAAGTAACATCGCTTAATTTATAACCATGTGTAACAACCCTAATCGATTTAACGAGGCACAGAAGTTGTTGTATTCCATTTGAAAATAAAAAGAAGAAAATCGCGGAGACAAAGGGATACGAATGATACGACGAGCAATTGTGTAAAAAAGATATATTTTTCTCCGACGACTTGTTTTACCCCAGAGAGATTCTAGTCACGCGACCGATATCCCTTTATCTTCCGCCGGGTGCGAATATTTGCCATGAAATTTATCGATGCTTCTTGGGTTTCGTTCTCATCTCTTTTTTTTCCTTTCCTTTTTTTATACGTTTTGTATTGCTTCAGTCGAAAGTTCCGTTTTTTATAAACAAAGTATCTTAGGGGTTTTTATTCGCGAACTCGAGTGGTGGGAAGAAATGTGATGATACTTGGACTGAGGGAGATAAGGTTTGAAGCTCTTGGTTCCCACGACGTAAATGTAGAGGAAAATTCTTCTAGATTCTTATGGATGAAATAGTTTTTCTTTTGCAAGTTCGATGCTACGGTTCAACGAAATCATTCCTACGAAAAGCATGTTGAAATTTCCAAATTTCAAGTCCAAGTATCGTCTGGCCATACTCAAAATCGAGTATGATTATACAGTGAACTGCATGAGGGAAACGATAAATTGCGTACGAAAGGGACGAAATTTTGGGATGAACATAAAAATGCTTGCGAGAGAGAGAAAAAATGTCGCGAGTGCGTGGGAGAGAAATAAACGACCGTAGTTCCTTAAATCGAGGCGCTTGAAAAGCGATAAGCTCGAAACGCAATGAGTAATTGCATTAATTACGGAGGCGCCTGAAAGCACATCTTTGTACGAAAAAAAGCAAAAAAAATGACGTAGATTTAGGCGTGTCGACGCTGCGAAATACGCTGTTGCTCTAATGTACATAGTCGTGTATTTTAGCGTAATTAATTTAGGCGCAGTACACAAATTAATTACACACAATCGCGATTACGATTATAACATTATCGGATTAACATATTAGAAAAATAATGTTACACAGATTTCAGGTTTTAGGGGAAAGGTCGAGAGAGAGAGAGAAAATGCAGAACAATCTTCAAACGATATTTTGAAAAATAATTAGTAGAAATTAATTCAAAATTTTTTTGTTTACAAAATTTTTACATAGTATTGAACATGGTTGAGAATATTTTTATGAATTTCAAGGACTTGGTGTTTGATAATTTTTTTCCTTTGTGTATCGTTTGGATGTTTTTGCCTTTGAAAAGAATATTTCTTTGAGAAACATGGTCACAACCTTTTCGAATGTATTATTTGATTTTTTTAAGATTGTAGTAGAAGATAGTTGATGGTAATTTTTCGCTGCTTTGAAGGATTTTTTGTCATTGAGGACGATTTAGTAGCATTTTAGAATGAATTGGGTGAATAATAATTGGTAAAAAATGATTATGATCACGTTTTCAAAATATCTTCATAACTTATTGCAGCTATAATTATCATTTATAATTACGAACCTTCATTTGTTGAAAAAATTAATACAAAAGCACAAAATTTAACAGATTATCCAATCGAAAAGCAATATAAAGTATACTTAAGTAAACTTAAGAAATAAAATTTTCATTACTGATTATACTGATTTTACGCTATTTGAACAAAATTTACGTAATTTTTACCTCGAAAAATTACAAAGTTCTACAATTTTAGAAATATTTTGAAATTTGGGTAGTAATTTTTTTTATTCAGATGTGAAATTTAGTTACATAAAATTAAAGAGCATTCTGAACGTAAAATTATTGTTTTCTCAAATTGTGAAATGTTTATTTTTATCATTTTATGATTTCATAATAGATATATTTTATCGAAGTTTTCACGAGTTGCGAAATTGTGAAAATCTGGGATCTTATTTACCTTTCAAATATCACAATCAACGTTATGAATGACGTGAATGGAATCAGAATTAGATTATTATCTTTCATGAAATCAAACAAGGTTAGATAAATTTTGATTCATGAATTCGGTTAAATAATACTAACCTATTTTTTCCGAATTCAGATTTATCCAGTAGTTTCAGAGCCCTGCGATACTTATTTTTGAATTTTTAATAATTTTTAAGGTTCGATTTATATTCACGAATTCTGAATGCACAACATTTATTTTGATCTCAATACATAAAATATTTCGTATTCTCGAAATTTTTTGTACACTCTCTAAATTATCAATATTTTTCAATAATTATTCAAAGGTGAAGTTCAAAATTCTTCATGTTTGAGTAAAAATAATTCTTCATGTACTCAACTTTTAACATCCCGAATTTAGTTGCATATGATTTGAATATTTTTAAGTTTTTGGTTATCATATTATCTTGTAATCTACTAATTTCTTGATCAAATGCTCAAAATTATGATTCCTTTTAAATGTAAGAAATAATAAAACATTTTATGTTTGTAAGATAAAATTTGAGATAACATTTCTACAATTTTGAAAATTTTTTGATTTTTATAGTTTTGAAATTTCAATGTTCTTTATACTTAAAATTTTGAGATTCTTTTTTCACTTTTATAAAAAATAAAGAATTCATGGTTTCAAATTTCACTATTCTTGTTTAAAAGTTTTTTGAACTTTGAAAATTTCAAGCTACTTGAATTTGTGTTATATTGCAAAGTTTTCTCAAATGAATGTAAAAAAATGTCTAATTTATCCCAGCAGTTTCGGAAATCAACGTTTTTTAAAATATATCAACAAAAAAAACTTTACCCCCAAAATTCTACATTTTTGCCTAATTTCCTGTATTGAAATTCAAGTCTGCATTTTCTTAAACTCTTGTTAATTCGCAACAAATTTTACAAACTCAACCTCTCCTTAAAATCAGTAAGATTCGAATCAAAATACAAGATAATTTTTTCGACTAACGTCTTCAGAACACTTTCCATGACCAGCAAGAAAAAAGTCGTTCAGCGCAATTTCCTTATCACTGTTATCACTTAATAAAACTGTTCCCGCAGATTCACGATAACGAATTGACGCCGGATCACAAAAAAACTCGCCTATTCATTTTATTACGAATCAGTAGCCAAATACATCAGATATTTAGGTATTCCTCCCTGTATCGTTGGCAATTTCAGTGACTTTCTTAGAAATAATTCTGAGCTTACTACTTATACAATGAAAAATATCTCACGCAATTTTCTCATCAGTAATAATTTTCCATACGAATTATACCAATGAAGCTACCTTTTTTACGAACCCATTATTTACAAAAAAATATAACTTTTTTTCATTGGCAGATAACCAATAGTGCCGAATAGTGTTGTCGATAATTGTAAGAAAAAACACTATTTAATATTAAAAATTGTATAGACTAAGTAAACTACTACAATAAAAGTAGATAATTACGAAAAAAAATACAACTGTTTCATATAGTCAATGTCACTGAAATCGCCAAACGACTTTATATACACAACTGCAAAATCTCCCTCTCTCTCAACCGAAAATTTCTCGAAAATGGCAATTCAGAGTTTCGGAAGGTTATTGCAAATTTGAAGAAATAAAACAAAAACATGAGTTTTCGCGAATTCGGATTGTAAAATTATCGATGACACATGCTTATACTCATATGTGTAATTATGTAAATAAATAATTTATTCCAATCGAACGATGTAATTATATATTCAATTACGATCCAGCTTTAAAAAACACTGATTTGCATCACCGAGAATAAAAGTGCAGTATTTTCGTAGCGAGATCGAAATATTTGATTTTTTCATTGCGTGTAAAAAGTTTATTATCAGAAACAAGGAAGAAAAAAACGCAATAGACAAAAAAACGCTTGTACGACGGATGTTTCTATATTATGTACATTTAACTGATATAGTGCGGTAAAAATAATAACGTAATGAAAAAAAAGTTCGTTTCTAGTCAGGAGGGGGAAAATATGTAAATTACGAAAGAACGAATTTTACACGCTATGAATGAAAACAGAAACCAACAAATAATGAATTATAAAACATGAATAAATTTATAAATGAACCGATGAATAAATAAGTGCGTCGAAGGAACTTTGGCATTTATTTATTTGTTACTTTGTTTATACGATTTTATCTTTTCTAGTATTCGAAGGGTTCGCGATGTTTGGTCGATGTATGGATTATTATTATTATTATTATCATAATTGATTATTATTATTATTATTATTATTATTATTATTATTATTATTATTATTATTATTATTATTATTATTATTATTATCCGTTATCACAACTACGAGTATATAATATCTTTGTAAATGAGGATCGAGGCATCGGAGGCTAGGGAATCTTAATAAATTGAAATTCTATTAACCTAAATGAGTTTCATTGTCTTTGTGCCACACTGAAAATTTGAACTGATTATTTCGACTTGAATACGTAAGGGGCTGTCCATAAATTAAGTAACGCAGTTTTCAGGATTTTTTGACACCACCTTCCACTTCTCAAAGTGTAACGTAATGCAGTCTTCAAAAAAAAATTAATACAGCAATTTTTTGTACATGCAAAGATTATTATTTTACTGAAAACAATGTTTTTGAAAAGCTTTTGCCATTTGATGAATTATGTCGATGTAAGCAGAAATGGTCAGGAGAGAGCTCAAAACATTTTTTTATTTTCAGAAACGCCTGGAATTAATAAAAAAAACTATTTCCAAGTTTCAAAAATGAGAGTTGGTTATTGTTTAAGTTTTAAAACTGTCCAGTTTGTAATTAGTTTTGCAGTTTTTTTATACACTTTGAATTTTTGAAATAGGTACATGGTTATAAGGACATTAATTTTTATTTACTAAATTAACTATTGCATTGATAACTTTGTTATATTTTTGGGATTCAGATTTGAAAAGTTATTAAAGTTTCGATCCAATAGTTAAGAAGGTTTACAAATTTGTAAATTTTACGAAAATTTGGTCTTTGTTCTCAAATCGATTCAATTTTTTTTTATTTTGCTACTTATCCTAAGATTTATGCTTTCTTTTTAAAACTCAGAATCAAATATTACTGAAAGATTTGTACCACAGATACAAAATTCTACAAATTTTTATTTTTCTCGACTATTTTTGCATTTTTTTACTTATAAATGGAGTCTAGTCAATCAAGTAACTAAAAGTTTTGGCTAAATGTTACGAAATTACTTCAAGTTTTGAATTTCCTTGATCGTTTTCAATTTTTTTTTGTCTTTAGATTCAAAATCGAACCATGTATATCCGGTTAAATTTATAGATCAAAATATGAAGAGAAGAATTGAAAAACTGAAATTTTTATATTAAGATTGGTAAAAGATAATGATGATAAGAAAGATAGAAAGAATTTTGTAGTTCTACCGTATATTGGGAAAAGACAAAGGACTATTGAGAGGATATTTAGGAAAGAAGATTTTAATATTATATATAGAAGTGATAATAAACTGACAATATGGTTATAAAGAGAGGTGAAGATAAAGTGAATAAAATGGATCAACAAAATGTTGTATATAGGATAAATTATAAGGATTGTAATTGTAAATACGTGAGACAGACTAAGAGATGTTTGAAGACTAGAGTTAAAGAACACGAAAATGATGTAAAAAAATTAACAGGTAACCATTCAGTTTTAACAGAGCATAGAATTAGATATGATCATGATTTTGATTGGAATGATGTTGAAATTTTGGATAGAGAGACTGATTTTAAAAAGAGATCTATTTCAGAAATGATTTCATAAAAAGAACAAGGAATACAATTAATAGACAAGAGGACACAAAAGTTTTAAGTTCGGTTTATGACACTTTTCTTGATGACGTGGTGTAATCTTATCAATTAGATTCCTATAAATAGACGCGACTTTATAGAACTCTTCATATTGAGTTGTCATACGGACGTGAAAAGATCTATTAAAAATTGATATTGACTAAAGTACGAAAATGTTGGTTGAGTACTGTGAAGAAAGGAAAATTGACATAGAAACCTCTTAATAATGTGATACTGAAGAAGTATGGCGGATTGTAAATTTGACAAGATGTAAATAGTAAGTAACTAATTGATTGTTAAAAAAATTGTTTAAGATTTAATTGGAAAAATGTTGTAGTTCCTGAAGAGGGTCGAATAAATAGACCGAAAGCTTGGAAACATTTTATTATTGTTCTTGCCCTTGAATGCTGATTTGGCTCCTTTGAAGATCGACTTATTATTGATTATGGACTTATAATGGAGCGTTTGTACAAAAAAAAAGTTAAATATAATGTTTTTTGAAATCTATTCATTTCAAGATCCTCACACGATTAACTGTCTATTATGCAAAATTTTCCAAAAAATAAAAAAATACATCGATCTATATTGATTTTCTTTAAATCTGTATAACTGTTCAAATAAAATGATGTAAAGATACTAGAAAGTTTTGTAACTTTTTATCTTCCAAAAAAAAATGAATAGTGTCAGAAATACTGAACAATCCTTCAAATATCAGAAAAACTGAACAAATGCAAAAAACATTAAAGGAAATGAAAATCTATATGTATAGATTCTATAATTTAAAAACTTCTAAATACAAAAAATTTAATGAACTTTGAATTCCAGAGCAAGAAATGCCTTAAAATCTATATAGCAATGAGCAAAAAAATAGTAAAAATTTAAAAAAATAGTAGACATTTCTGCAACATTTTATACATACTGAAAATATAAATATTGTCAAAAGTACTTAAAATATAGCTAGATATACGATACTCTCAAAAAACTTTTCAACTCGTAAATTTTTCCCCGCGGCTAACATTGAATGAAATGTCAGAGAAATTTTTTGAACTTAAAAAAAATAAAGAAATTTGAACAAGCTGACTGACTTTTTCTCAGAGTCAAAAAGTAAAGTTTCACAAATGCTTAATGCTTTTCCTAATTAAAAAATAATCATTCATGAAGTGCTCGCCCTTAAAAACAGCAGAACTCAAAAATATTGTTTTGTTCAAATTAAAAAAAAATTGAACGCGTCTGATCTTCCTCAGTCTCAAACTACTTTATTGTATCATAAATAAACAGTTTCTTAAATAAAACCACCAGTACGTTGATACTGTTTTTTTATACTTAGTTTTTCGATGTTATCTTATTTACATACTATTTATTCCAAAAACGAAAATAACTTTTTTCAAGTGGTCACGGTAACGAGTTACTATTTCTTTTTATGTAGCGGTAACGTAACGCGTTACGTTTTTTTAAGTAACTTTCCAAACTCTGCTTTTGTTTGTGATTATTACATTTTTTGTTTGATTTTTTCAATAAAACTATCATTTGAATTAGTAAAATTTGGATTCAAAACTACCACGAGTTTTGAATCTTGCTGATGATTGCCTATTTTTTTTTTTGCAGTTGGAAAATTCGAAATAATTATGATATGTTACCTTTTCATTATGTAAATGAAATTTAAAATCCAATTACTACAAGTTTATGTTCAAAAGTACAAAATTACTAGAATATACATGCTTATATCTAGTCATTGGTTTAATCAATAATTGAATAAATATGACAGAAGGTACCAGTCAAAATTTAAGTTTATTTAAATTTTCCAACATTTTGATCACTACTTGGTGATCCTTTTTAATAATATATTAAATTCAGTCGAAAATGCTATCACTCATAATGTAGACCCGATGTCAAACTGATAAATTAATCAATTATTAAAAGTTATCACAATCATTATAGGTCTCAAAATCCGTCAATTTTAAAAAATAACAACTATCCATGAAAACATTTTCACAGTTCAGACATCATCGTCATTCCTCTCTTTTTAAATTATAAGTGACTATAAATTACTAAAAATTGTTTTTAATTTTTGTAATTTATCACACCAAATGATCAATAATGGTTTTAGAATTTTGCGTAATATACCTTCAAAAGTCAAAATCATGTACTCCAAGTTTAGGTGAAAAAATTTGAATTCTAAGATACTTAAATTTTCAATTATGAGTTGCAAAACCAATATTGTGAATATGATTAAAAATATCGCAAATTTCGAACTCTTTTGAATTTTTTCAAATTTGTTCTATTCGTTGAGTTAAAAATAAAATCTCCATGATCTGGGATAAAAATTTCTCGTTTCTAATTGTGATAAATTTTCCCAATAGACCTTTTTCAAAATTTCAATTCCAAAGCATTCTTGGAATGAAAAATATATCGATTTCTCATGCCGATCAAAACTATGTGAAATCATGAAAATATTTTTTCAAGTGCATTTTGTAAAAGAAAATAAATATTTTTCATTTGAATAGTTATCATACCACATGAGTTTTTTTATTTATTTGCATATTCATGGAAAATTTTTTGTTTATTGCTAACGTAGAATTTCCGAAACGACAGTTTTGCGAAAATCCGGAGATGGGCCAATGGTCGTAGCATTGTGCAGACGCGACGTCATGCAAATGTTATAGCAGGGTCGCGATTTATCAAGAAACGTTATCTCGTTATTGAATATAAGCAGCTGTTTGACGCTTTCAGTCGCTTTCGAGGCTTTCGAGCGATTGCTCAGGTAGAGTCTGGAAATATCACGTTACAGTTTCAAATCGCGGTCCAACGAATTTCGCGTTGATCATGTCACGGCCCCGGGATTTGGCGCATTTATCAACGGAAGAATTACAAGCTTTTTTGGACTCTTTCGATACACTCTTTTTGGACTGTGATGGTGAGGGATCAAAATTTATATTTTTCAGTATAAAAAAAAATATTTTTATTTAGAGAACATCGAACTTTTTGATCTAGCATTTTTCACTAATTATGAATAAAATATCATTTTGCAAGAATTTTTATTGTTTATTTTGATGGAACAAAAGAATACGATCCGAGGCGAAGTCGAGGAATGATATTATGTATAGTTAGAATTGACAATAATGTATTTTTTTTTGATTTTGTGAAAAATTGTAGAATAGTAAAGAGGGGAAGGTTTTTATGAAAATTAATTTATTCTGTTTCTTTTTCTTCGTTTTGTTCTAGATCTTCATTAATTTTAGTTTTCGACATGTCATAAAGACAGGTTATTGACATAATAATGACACTATTACTGAAGTGACAGTTTTGACAGTTTAGAAAATTTTTGTTTAATAGCTTTTTCTAGAATTTTTAATTTGCAGTCTTTACAGTTTTAGAGATTTCCACGGTTATGGATATTTCATCTATTTCAGATTACTTCCAATGTCTAACAATTTGAACAATTTAAAAGATTATAACAGTTTTGACACCTTCCATATATTTCAAAGTTCTAATAGTTTCGATCTGTTTTTGTTAGTTTTTCGAATTTCTCAAATTTTCCAAAATGTGTTCAGGTATTTCTAATAGTTTTTATATTGTTGACAGATTTGATAAATCTCAGTTTAAAAATTGTAAAAACCATTAAAACTGCCAAGAGCTCTACAAATTCGAAATATTGAACGAACCTTTATAACTACTAAAATTTCAAAAACTTGTAATTTTCGTCAAAACAGTCGAGAAAACTAGAAATATTTGCAAATATCTAAAACTCTATAAAATCATAAAAATTTTACAACCTGTATGGAAAAGTCGAAAGAATTTTTGAAAAAAACTGTTTGGTTCTTAAAAGTGTCAAAACTGTACACAAATTAGATTCATTGTTCGTGATTCTGATTCTGTATAGGAAAATTATTTTTAAAATGCCTATAAAATTTATTGTTCACAAAATGAAAAAGAATTTGTAGATGTTTTTCTTTTTTTGAAAAATTATATCAGATTTTAGATTCTAGAAAATTTGTTCTACATAGCAACACATTTAAAACTCATTTTTAAAGTTTTATAAAAAGTTTTATGATTATCAAACGCATACCAAAAGTTTTTGAAATGTTATATATTTCCTCTAATTTTCCAGAATATTTTTTAAGTCCAAAGTAAATTAATTAAATTGAACAACAAAATTACAATTTCTGAACAGTGCAAAAGAAATGATTTTAATACTATTTCAAATTTTTGATATAAAGTAGTGAAAAATCTTTTACTACGAATACATGGAAATAACATGAAGTAAAAAAAAGTTATTCAACAATTCTTCAAATGCATGTAAGGATAAGAAAACGTTCGTTTGAATATCGCAAAAATTAACCTTTCATTTCTCTCTAACACAATGTAGTCAAGAAAAACTACATTTTTCTTCATTTCAACATTATTTTGAACCTAAAATATACAGTCTTCTTTTACAGTGATTTTACATATTTCTCACCGTGCATTGACCCATCAAAATCAACTACTTTTTCATGAAAATATTTTCAAACAATCTCCCCAACTTCCATCTAAATAAATAGTAAAAATTCACAAGAATCATCGTTCGTTAAATTACTTTCCTTATCTTCCATTACAGTCAATTTCATTATCACTTCAATTTCAAGACTGATAAATTCAGCTGAACTTTGCTGTCATTAATTTTTGTGTACTCTACGCATTTCTAGCTTTCTAATCCGACTTTCATCAAAAGAGTTTTTTTTCTAGCAAATATCATTCCTACTACTAATCATCGACTATCTTACAAATCTATTTAACTATTTTTTGTTGAGTAACAGAATCATAAAAAAAAAGTTGGATTAACTTTCAGGTGTCGTGTATTACGCATACAAGGCGTTAAAAGATGTTCCTGAAACGTTGAGTTGGCTCAAAAAAAATGGCAAACGTCTTATTTTTATTACAAATAATAGTACCCAGGACAGACAATCATATTGTGCAGTGTTCGATGCTTTTGGCATTGAGGTTCCTGAAGTACGTAGAAAAAGTTCAAATTTCAAATGGCGGAGAGTTTTAGCTTTGTAGTTCAGGGTTCAAAAAAATCAAAAATGTATTTTTTAATCATCATTTCAAGGAAGACATAACATACCCTTCAAAAGTGATAGCTTGGTATCTCAAAAAAAATGGATTTGAAGATGAAGCTTACGTCATTGGAAGTGGTTCTGTCAGAAACATGTTGACCACAGATGGGATAAAATTAAGTGAACCTGGTGTAAGTATAACCCAAATTTCTGCAAAATTTGAAGAAAAAGATAATTTTTTATTCAAAATTCTTGATTTTTTTCTTCAGCCACATATGGTGGAAGAAAAATTACAGTTAGTCCTCGAAATACTCTCCAAAGAACGACCTGTAAAAGTTGTCGTCTACGATTTCGACGTTAATTTCAACTGGATGAAATTGAACGTTGCTAGAACTTTGCTGAGACAGAAAGATTCGCAATTCATTGTCGGTGGCATTGACAAATATTTGTGCTTCTCCCCAGATACCAATTTTTTAGGTAATCCTTTTTTATTTAATTTCGATGGATTCTAGACTCGGGATTTGCCGTCAGAAAAAAACCCGACGAATTTCGTAATCAAACTTGCTTATCTGATGTTATTTTCGTCGAGATCAGTTTAATCCGCGTCTGCCAACTTTTATCTAATAAATCGTGATCCTACAGTTTATTGATATTTTGAAAGTGCTCTTGTGAAATTGTGACAAATCGGCTGAAGAATTATCAATAAATCGAGTTTATTAAAGGGGAACGATGATGGGTTTTTGGAGTGAAAATTTTGTAGGTTTTGTAGGATTTTGGGGGATTTGTTCAGGTTAAATGAAGTAGATTTGTAAAATATCGATTGATCAATTTGCAATTGGTTTCGAAGGATAAAAAATTTTTTTTACCTTGTCCAAACATTAACTAATTCTGTGACATTGAAAATTTTTGGATTATATTTGATAATTTTTAGAATATAACATGATTTCTGTAGTTTTCCGGAACTTCCGAAATTCCCACAATTTACCTAATTAACCAAAATTTTCTTGAATTTGACAATAAGATCGTTAATTATTCTATTAAATAATTTACAATTTGGAGAATTGTTGAAAGTTATAAAGTTTTTACAATCAACATTTTTCTGAAAACAATACAATCTATTGAAAACTTTAGAAATTAAAAAAATTCAAGTATAACTTATCAATACTTTTTATTACTTGTTATTCAACAAGTTTTTCACATTTTTAGCTAAAATTAAAAGAAATATAATCATACATATTAATTATTCGAAAAAATATAATAAATTACACAATCTACACTTTTTTTCTAATTTTTCTGAAATTATAGAAATTTTTTGAATCCTCAACTTTTTTGACTACCTAAAATTTTTCAAAGTATACAACTTTTTCGAAATTTCCTAAAATTCAGTTGTAAAACAATCTAGAAAAATTTGAAATCGTTTGCTAATTTATTAAACTTAACAATTTTTTTGTTATTTTTTGATACTTTTTTAGTTCTTCAAATTAAATACATTAAAAAAAAATGTTTATATATTTCGTTGGAAGTTGAAATCATTTTGAAGTTTTTAAATTTTTCAAGACTTTCATTATTTCAAATCGAATACATGTTTGAAAAATTAAACATTTTGTAGTACTTTGTCCAACTTGTTAATATTATTTGCTTTTTTTTGTACTCTTCGAGTTTCTCTGATTTTTATTTAAATATTTAAAATCTTACTAAACGAATTTCGAAGAAATAGCATAATAAACAAAAAATTCAAAGTTTTTGGATATATTTTAAGAATCTATACATTTTTCAAATGTTCTTAAGTACTTTGCAAACATGAAGTTTTTGAAAGTCTCATAATTCTTAAAATTTTTTAGGATCTCCAACATAAACCTTCTTAATTTTACAAAAATTTGTCTAGCCTCATAAAGGTTTTTTTAGAATTTTCTTTGTTTTTCAAGCTTTTTTGGTATTAGTAAAAAAATTGAAAACAAATATCAATAAATTAAATTTGTTGACGAAGACTCATGTTGGTTTTCAAAGTAAAAATTCAGCAAGTTTCAAGAGATTCACGTTAACTCGAAAATTTTGGTAATCTAGGCATTAAAAAACCAAAACCTTCGATTCATGTTCAAGAGTTTTTTAAGTTTAAATAAAAAAATTTTACAGGACAGGCAGATTTATGCAAAATCCTGATCGATGAAAGTTACAACAAGCCAGTATATTGTGGAAAACCAAGTGAAAACATGAAAGAATACATTTTCGACAAATACAACATCACAAATCCAGAGAGATGCATTTTTGTCGGAGATTCGTAAGTGTAAATAAAAAAAGATAAAGTCGAAATTCCCTTAAAAAAACCTAAAAATCATTAATTTATAAAAATTTTCAGGTTGCCGACTGACACAGAATTCTCCTCGATGTGTGGTTTCAGAAATTTGTTTGTTGGGACCGGAATAAACAAATTACACGACATTGGCGTGTTGACAAAAACAATTCCTGATTACTACCTACCTTCTTTGGGAAATTTACTACCTATGCTAAAAAGGCTTGAAACAGACGAAAAATTGCATGGAAGAAATTAATGTGGAAGATTTGTTATTTATTGGTAGATTGCATTTTTCGAAATGTGTTGTTGGAGTCACTGTTAAACGGATTTTGTATAGTTTATGGATATTTAGTTTAAATAAAACGATATTACCAAGAATGAGTAAATTAATCATTTGTATCATTTATAGTAAGTATATTTATGTTTGTATTTTTTTTTTTAATTAGGAAGCTATCATTAAAATCGACACATCACAAAATTTTCCAAATTCGCGTACTGACAATAAAAATTTGGAACATCCATAATTAAGCCGATTTTCAAGTAATATATTGATCATGCAATAATCTGCTTTTAGTTAATTTTATTTTGCTTTTCAATTTTTTAAACTTTATCTCTGACAGAATATTATTTAAAAGTTAAGTTCGCGGATGTCAAAGATGTATTTCATTGATTAACAATTTTTAGATCAATTATCGTAGCACGTGCGAATCAGTAATAATGTACGTAACTAGACCGAGTCACGAATGTTACATAAGAAAACGAAGAGAATGCATGACAATTATTCCGGGGGCAGTCGTAAAGTTGCATCGTTGGCAATTGTGTTAACAATATTTTTCGTCGGCATCTGCGAAAATAATTTCAAGAATTCAAGAACAATGACAATTCAAGAACTTTCGGTGAGTTTTTACTCAAAAAAACGTACGTAAAACCAGAAAAATTTGTTTTCAAGTCATGTCAATCAGAACATACAAACTGTAAAATTATTGAAACAAGTTTCAACAAAATTTGCAAAATTAAAATATTAAAATGATTACAATTTTTTTCATGAAATTTGACGAATTTTGCAGAATTGGAAGACAGTAACGATTTTGACAAGCGTGATTGTGGCTGTCACTGTAATATGGACAAGAAAAAAATCAAAAAGATCCGTTGAAACCCAAAAAATTATCGAAATTTCGAAATTGTCGATGGATTTTTCAGCGATTTCAAGCGTGGTTCAGTCAAATTTTATAGAATTGCCAGAACCGAGATGGGTTAAAATTGGGAAAGTGGGGGAATTGTATTTTTATCCCCTTCAATCTGGTCGAGGGTGGAAACTCGAAAAATGTGATTTTTCGAAATTTGGGGTGGTTTTTGAAAGTGATCAACGTGTTCTTCTGAGAGATGGGTGAATAAATTTTGTTTGTAAAGGTTTGGAATATTTTTCATGGGGTTTTTTCTATAATTGATTAATCTATAACTATTTTTAATCATGTGGCAAGTGAAAATTACTGTTTTTTTTTTTTCTGAAAACAGTTTTAAATAAAAGCAACAAAATATGTGTGAATAAGGTAATATTGTTTCCCGACTTCGAAACAATATCTACGTGAAAATGCATCCATCAACTATAATTGTAGTTCTAATAAATTATCACTACTTTTTACGAAATTTACCTAATCCTTCAACTTTTTCGATTATTATGGATTTTCATTGAATTTTTTTTAATAATCTGCTATTTTTGTACGATAAAACATTTTCGGTTAAAAAAAAACCTTCTAAAAGCAGCATGATTTGTATACTTATATGAAATTTTCGCAATTTCCAACATTCTAAACTATTTCTGAAATGTGAAGTCATTTCGAATTTTCGAAAATGATTGACAATTTTCAAAATTTTCTAAGATTTTGTTTTCGAAATTTACAAATTTTTAGAGCTGATATAACCAATTATCTAAAAAATTTCACAGACAATAAAAATTTATTCACCTCGTAATTATTTGACGTAATTTTACAATACTTTTCAAGTTGTCTGGATTTTTGAGAAAAGTGAGAAAATTATCACTTATAAGTTCAGAATATGTTATAAAATGAACAGACTATACAAAATTTATTGACTTTTTCTGAAATTGCACAAAAACCATAAATCTTGAAGAATCAAGGACAGTATTGAAAATTATTTAAATTTCCTGATGTTGTAACATTTTTTTTTCAAACTTGACTCAAATTTGAGTCAGATTAGGTCATGTTAGGTATATGTTATATAATTTTAATGAAAAATCTGAAAAACTTGAAAGTTATAAAAAATCAGAAAAATTTTGTGAGGTTTGAGGATTTTTACTGAATTTCACTAATATTTCGACACTGAACATGCTTTACATTATGTAAAGAAATGGAAAATTTTTGAAGCATCTTTAAAATTCAAAAAATTTAAAACAATTCAAGAAATATTTATCAAGTTTGTAGATTGTATTCACATCAGTCATAGTTTTTTAAAAAATAGGTATTATTATTTTCGTCTTTTTTTTAATCTGAAAAACTTGAAATGTATCGAAAAATCACGGATGATATTGATCAGTTGGACAAATTTTTAAAATTCTTTGATGTTTCATCCAATGTTAAACATTCGACAATTTTTTTGGCAAATCAAGAAATTTAGAAAATTTGCATTAGTATTCTTAATTCTCTGAAATCCGAAAAATTCGTAAAATTCAAGGAAACATTTATAAACTTTTTAGTTCACATTCAGAATTATGTTATTTATACATGTATGGTTATTTTTTTCGTTTTTGAAAAAAATTTTCTAAATCTCGAAAGTATCTAATAATTACGTAGAATTTTTATGAGATGAACAAATGTTTGTTAAATTTGTAACACTTTAAATAGTTTCTATTAAGTTGAATTTTCAAAAAACTTAAAAAATCCTGGCACTTGGAAATTTCCAAATATTGGCCATGATTATTGAAAATTCAAGAAATTAGTGGAATTTCAGCAAATGTTTAAAAGCTGTAGATTGCATTCACTATTATATTTTTATGAAATATGTAGAGTTGTTCATAAGATTATTTGTTCAATAAAAATTAAGGAAAGCTTTAAAAATATTCAAATATTACTTAGAATCCTGATGAGTTGGACGAGTTTCTATAAAATTTAGAAAGTTTTGAATAATTTATGTTCACTAAATACTCAAAATATTCACAATTTTCTTAATTTCGTAAAAACTCATCCGACTCATTAGGATTATGCGTGATTTTTAAATACATTAAAAGTTTCAAAATCTTCATAAAAAAAAAAAAAAATATATTAAACTCATGAAAATTGTACGTGATTTTTGGATACTTGTAAGGTGATTTAGATTTTTATATAAAATAAAACAAAATGATTAAGCATGTTTTTGAAAATATAATATCCGATTCAAACTAGAAAGTTAACGAACATTTCCTGAAATAATTAGATTTTTCGAATTTTAGAGAATTAAGTATAACATTGAAAATTTTTCCAAGTTTCTTGATTTGTCGAAAATTTTTTTTATGTTCAACATGTTAACGTAGTACATATAAACATCGTAAATCTAAAACTTTTGAAACTTCGTCAACTTAATCAACGTTTTTCGTATATTTCAATACTTCGCAAGTTTTTCAGATTAAAATAAAAAGGAAAAAAAACATCAACAATTTTTCGAAGAACTATGATAGTGAACACAAAATACAAATGTTACCTGAAATTATATGAATTTTGAGAATTTTTCAGAATCCAGGCAAATATTCATTTTTTTTAAAATAAGTTTCTTCACCATTTGAATTTTTTTTCCAGTTTTTTACATACTCTAAGGTATCGACAACTTGTCAAAAATTACTAAAATTTGTCTAACTCATCAATTTTTTTTGTGATTTTTCAACACTTTTCCAATCTTTAGATTTTTATCAGAAAATGAAAAACTATCACGTATATTTTGAAGAACTATGGAATATTGAACATAATCTAAAAAATTAATGAACAACTTAAAAATTTTTCAACTTTTTTTAAAGTTCTTGCGATATGTGTCGTGTTCTTAAATTATGTCGAATATTTTAAAATTTTTTCAATCAAAAAATTATACAAGCAGAATTTTACTCAATCTCTGTCAAATTTTCACTTCAATTTGATTTGCCTAATTCACACTCGGAAAAATTCAAAGATATTTTATGTCAACCACATATATTTTCAAATCGCAGTAAATTTACACAGAATAATATTTTCAGCATGTATTTCGTGTATAACGAAGAAACAGGAAAATTCCAATCACACCAGAATTTCCCCACACTTCTTCTCGTTAGTCTCTCAACTTTCAACGAAAACTCTGTCAAATTAGAAGCTGTTGGGATGCAAACTCTGATTTTCAACTCTCCAAACCAAAATCAAAAAAAATCCAACAAAGTTTATGAAACTACAACCTTCGAAAATCAGGAAAACTCTTTCGTTGACTGTGGAAATGAAGCAGCTAAATGGATTTCAAGGTTTGGAAATTAATTTATACTTTCTCAGTGTTAATTTTTTCACTAACAAATTTTTTTATAAGGAAATACAAAGCATGTAGTTCAATTACTGTATGGTTCAATTACCTGGTGAAAATATTTTATGAAATTCTCATTTTTCTAAATTCTCTAACATTTATTTGCAGAAACCAAGTTATTTTAATTTGAAAACATTTTTACAGTTTTTTAACTGGAACAACTACAGGACTACGACTTGGTGCAATTTACGAGTCTTCGAGTGACATTTCGAAGATGAATGATTTCGATGATTCTCCCAAAAATGCAGTGACTGTGTTTATATTTATCCAAAATGTTTCCTTAATTTTCGTATATGTTTAGTATCGTTTTTTGAATAAATTTTAGGAATTATTTTCAGATCAAGCATGTTATAAGGTGATAACAGAAAGCTCTTTACGTGATTTAAATAAACGTCTCCGAAACCCGGCTACTGCGCTGCAGTTTCGACCTAATGTCTTTATTTCTGGAACGAATGAAATCGAGGAAAACAGTTGGGAGTGGATGAAAATCGGTGAAAAAGCAGTCATCCGAAATATTGGGAGTACTGAAAGGTAATCAGGAAATTAAAAATAAATTGTTCATCTAATTTGAGATATTGCATTTAAAAATAAAATTGTACATTTATTTTTAATGGTCCAGAATCACGAAATTTAAGCTACAAACCTCATGAAAATATATCTTTTTCAACATTTTTCAGATCTTCAGAACCTGAGTGTCAAGAACAGCAAATTTCGGAAGATAATATTCCATCTCTTGGTATATTTTGCAAATTGTACGTTGAAGGACCTGTAAAACTTCACGATGAAGTTTTCATACACAAACCCTAAACATATCTAAGGAAACATGAAAAAAATGTAACTCGAATTGTATTAACAACTGTACTCAATTCACCAGACGATGTGAAATAAAAATTCTTTAATTTTGGTGTATCGTTTTCTCGCCCCTCCAAATTAAGAATCGAAACATAAAAAATGATAAAAAGTTCAGAATTTGTATTTTTTGATCCTCTGAATCCGAATCGAAAAAAAATCGAAGTTACTTTCGATTACTTCGAGTGATAATATCGAAATATTTTGGAATCATACATGATATTTACATTTTTACACAGGAGTTCAGGGTTTGGAAAATAACTTACAAAAGTGTAACGAGTTAAATTACCGTTACTTGAAAAGAAATCAATTCATTGAATGTACTCTGCGGGGAAAAATTTGTAAATTTTTATAGGTTCATGAGAGAATCTTATCTGCCTAGATTTTTAGTATTTTTGACACTTTTTTGTACTTTTCAGTATGTATAAAATGTTGCAGATTTTTTTATTATTTTTTTTTCATTTTTACTATTTTTCTGTACATTGTTATAGAGATATCAAGATTCAAGGTCATACTAAAGAATTCGAGGTTCATTGAACTTTTTTTATTTCAAAGGATTTTTCAGAAAGTATTGTCGAAAAAAATTTTGATTACTTTTCGTTTTATTGGTACTTTTTTAGTTTTTCTACGATTTGAAGGTTCGTTCAGTATTTCTGAAACTATTCGTTTTTTTTCAGGATGTATAAAATATTGTAGGATTTTCTAGTACTTTTCATATTTTTACAGCTTTTTTATTAAAAATTTTGATTGAATAGATTACGAAAATTTAGAGTCTTAAAATTCTAAGTTAATGAAATTTTTTGTGTTTTACATGATTTTTTAGAAAAAGTATCTCAATAGATTTTAATTTCTTTCAGTATTTTTCGTATTTCTTCAGATTTCCTACGATTTGAAGAATCGTTCAGTATTTTTCAACATAGCTATATAAATTTCTAAAATTCGATGCTATAGTTATTGGAGTTGTATAAAATGTATAATGATTTATATATTTCCTTGTATTTTTCTAGTATTTATTTTCTTTTCGTATTTATATATAGAATTTTATAGAAATTCATGGTTTTTTGAAAGATGTATCTTCGAATTTTCAAAATGAGATTTTTTAGAATGAAAAGTTTAAGGTATTGGAAGTATTCCGATCGATTTTACAGAAAACAGATTATTCATAGATTTAGAGTGCCTTCAATATTTTTTTATTTTTCACAGTCTTAGATTCAAAAAAAAAACTATTATTATGAACTTCTATAAACGTATATTTTCATAACTCAATGCTCTAAGAATCGAAAATTCTGATACCTGAAACAACATAAATTGCTGAAGAATCTATAAGCATTCAAGAAACTAATTTAAATATAGTACTTTTAATATTTTTCGTGTTTTTTTTTTTGGTCCATTAAATTACACAAGATATTACGTCCTTCTATAGATTATAAGTATTTTTATGTATATTCACGCGGATGCCTAAAATTTAATACTTATAATGTTGAAAGTTTCTAAAAAAATTTAAATAGCATATTCTTTCTTAATGTTTTATACAAATTTCTAATATTTCACTCTGTTCCATTATCAACTATTGCAGAAAGAATTTTCATTTGAAAATAAAGAAGTTGAATAATACCAACATTTCAGTTTCAAAACATTTCTTAAAAAGTTACAATATTTTCTAAAAACTTTATGAGACTGACAAAAGTAACGTGAAATAAAAGTAACAGAATTTTCTTTATTTGTTACCAAACAAAAGTAACTCGTTTCTGCTATCGTTACTTGTAAATTAATGTAACAAGTTACGTTATTGTTACTTCTAAACCGTGCAGAAGTTGGGATTTAAGATTGATTCTACATTCTGAACTTCTTATTTGCTTACACAAAAAAATATAATTTATCAAAAATATATTGCATAGTGAAGAGTGACAAATTAAATGTGGACCTCCAAAAAATATTCAAATTCCCTAGGATTTTCTGATGTCCTGACGTGAAAAAACTCTGAGATTTTGGTTTCACCTGTATTGCTGCAGGTAGCGCATCAGGTGACATGAATTTTTGCCAGGTGCTTTCTATTCATTCAGTGATCACAAACAATCGTGAGCAATCGCAAGTTATCGAACAGACAAAACCGGTGAGGAACAAGTGTCGGAAAGATCAAAAACAAAACAAGTATAATTGGTGAAAAAGTGAAAATAAGTCTATTAAAGATAAAAAGACCAGTGCCACTTATGATCCTATTTTCGGTGAGTTGAATAAATTATATTTGAGAATTATATATTTAACAGAATTTACATTCACCTTTTCAAACTTATAAAAAAAAAAAAAAACGGTTGGGAATAAATTATAGTGACATAAAAATGTAGATTTTCAATTATTTTTTAATTTTTCCTGGGTTCTAAATAGCTATAAATATTTTATATTTCTTTAATGATATCATATTCGAGTAAAGTTGAATATGATTCGTTATTTAAAGTGTTTTTTTACAGTTGAATTTTTGTGAGAGTTTTTACGCTCATTGCGCATGCTTAAACATCACGCGATGTGTCGCAACGCATCGTAGCATTGTGGCACGAGGTACGAATGCAAATCACGAGGCTTTAAAAAATCAGCGTTATCTCGCAGAAAAAATTTTCCAAGTAAAAGTACAGAATTTAGGTCATCGAAATTTTCGAAGTTTGATTGAAATATTTGTAAAATATGCGTATTTTAATCATTTTTATGATAAATATTCCTATATCTATGGTGTGAATGCAAATCGCGAGGCTTTAAAAATCAACGTCATCTTGTAGAAACATTTTCTCTAGTTACAGAACTGAACTTCGAGTAATCAAAGTTTTGGAAATTTGATTGAAATATTTGTAAAACGTATAGATGCATATTCAAATACCAATTTTAGATACGGTACTTTCGAAAGAGTAACAAGGGACTCAACTCTTGCTAATAAAATTATCGAAGAAAATGTTCAAATTGTAGAAATAACCATTTTTGAAAAATTGATGTACAATGTCAATTTCAATTTCGAAAAATCAGTAAAAGAATTATTTCAATTATTTTCATTGGTAATATAATTTTCTCACAAAAGTTTTTACGATTCAATCTCTGTCGATGATTTTTCGAAAGATTTGACATTTAGGAGATATTTGGAAAGTTTTTTGATACTTTCTTTACTGTACACTGTGAAAAAATTGAAAATTACCTTTATTTTCATGTGGCCTTTTTTCCATGGTAGGTATGAGATATTATGGCATCATACTTTGAAGAGAAGATGCTATTGTTGCGGTGAATAGTTTCTCACACTTGAAAACATATTTTTCACAAGAACAAAAAGAAGCTTTTATAATTACTTTAAATGCAAAACTTACTTTTGTGTCGTTTTGCAGACTGTATAGAATATGTTCATTGTGATTGCAGAACAAGATTTCATGTGTGGGAATGTTTAATGATAGTTTATATTTCAGTACTATTTCGAACTTGCAAGCCGTAATAAGCAGATGAATAACAATTAATTGAACTTGGTTTTTTTTTTATTATGGCAGAAGTTACAAATTTAATGTTTAATAAGTATTTTACGTTATTGACATGATTTAGACAGAAAAATTAAACAGCGAAGATTACTAACAATTCCATGTGGTATGAGTTTGGTTAGAACTTTTTTTTTAATGCAGTGCCAGTTACAAAATATGATCGTTAAATATTCAAGAATGTTTATAAGATTGAAAAAAAAAGAGAAACATACAATAAAAATACATGAAAAAGTAAAATAGTAGACTAGAAAACTCGTTAACATGTAAGTTAGTTAATAAGTAAATTAGTAAACTAGTAAAATTTGTAATAGTTAACTAGTAAACTAGTAAGGGTAAGCTAGTTGAATAAAAAACTAATAAGCTAGTAAACTAGTAAGCTAGTTGAATAAAAAACTAGTCAGCTTGTAAACTAGTAAGCTAATAAACTAGTAAACTTAGCTTTCATATTCTACTAGTTTCATATACAAAACCTTGGAGGATTTCGAAATATCTTCATTTTTCATAGATTACTTCCCTAGTGATTTTGAACCTTATAAAAACCTTATAAGAAAAAGAAATTTTTTATAAGAATCCAATTTTTTATAAGGTGACCTTATAAAAACCTTATAAGTAACTGAAATTTCTTATAAAAAATGGATCGAAAAAAATTTTATAAGGTTTTTTTTCTTATAAGATTCTATCTTTCTTTCTTAAAAGAACGATAAAGACATTCTTAAAAGAAATTTCAGATTCTTATAAGGTTTTTATAAGGTCACCTTATAAAAAATTTCTTTTTCTTATAAGGTTTTTATAAGATTAAAAATCACTAGGGTTATATTTTTGTAGATTGCGACAGAGATTTAAAAAACTCGATGCTTGGAAATGCGGATTTCGATCTATTCTTAGTGAATCTATAAATTAATGAGAAAATCGCATTTATAAAAATTTTTTATGCCTAATGTGTTTCTTGTTTTCAGCATTATTAGAATCCATAAACAAAAGATTTTGTCAAGTTTTCGAAAATATTTTTTGTAGAGTGATAGTATATTTAGAATTTGGTGCTCTAGAATACCAAAATTTATAGACCGTAGAGGCATTTGTCGAGATTTATCAGAAAACAGTTTTTTCATAAAAGTTAATTGATTTCGTCATTCCTTTAGAGTTTGTATGAATCGAAAGATTTTTAATACTTTTATATGGTTTATATAATAGATTTCTAGAATTTGATGATCTAAGATTTAAAGTTTTGTAAATTTTGTGCAATTTCGTAGATTTTTATTTTTCTTGATCATTCACTGGGTAGCAAGAATTTGAATTATCCATATTTTCTACGTAATCTTACGTTTTGATAATTTTCCCTTTCTTATTTAATATGCACTGCTTATGTTTTCATGCATTTTTTTGTAACTTGCATTTTCATTGTCCATCGATGTAACTTTTTCAATTTTTACATTGAATATTGATTGATTTTATCAGAATTTCGGGAGGAGTTTGAACCCCCAAAACCCCTTTTGCCTACGCACCTGACTGTACCATAGTCATTAAGAAAATCAAAGGTGCAGAGAATCGATACATAATTAAAATCCTCCTTTCTTTTACTATTAAGGAAGGAGGTAGCAAAATTTTTCCTCAGCTGTTTGAAGTTCTTATAACCTATCCAGTTTGCACCCCAAGTTCATTCTGATTCTTGCACAAAGTCATCTGTATTATACAAATGATGATTATCTATAATGAAAGTTAGTGACTATTGACGAATGTCATTGATATGTTTTTATGCGAAACATTCAATACTGAATTTCGGATCCTCAATTTCACTACTTCATTGAAAATTTCAGCATCCATCAGTCCAGTAGAATTTCAAGACAGAACAAGGGAAATGTCAATAACGATCATTCTTTTACATTGCAGAACTGGAAGATGACGGTGATTCTTTCTGGGGCAATAGGTAGCTTTTTTCTATGGTACAAGGTCAAATTACCATTTTGGACACCGACGGAAGACGAAAACGACGAGGAAGAAGACTCCATAATCGAAGTTTCCATTGGCGAGGAAACATTGAATCACTCCATTCCGGAATTGCCAAAGCCGAATTGGGTGAAAGTAGGGCACGTTAAAGAACTTTACTTCTATCCACTCAAGTCGGGGCGAGGAGATGGACTCGAAAAATGCTTTTTCACCAAACTCGGGATTCGATCAGATCTTGATGGGGTTTTTAGATTGCGAGACAGGTGAATTAGTCGCTACTTATAGTCACTAAAAAAAAGCATCCCCAGTTTTATTTTCTGAGCTATGGTTTTCAAAGACACTAGTGATTTCTTAATATTTTAATTTCAAAGTTGAATCAATTCTTATTCTCATGCAAATTAAAAATGGGTGAAAATTCTTTGATGAAATTAAAAAAATGTAATTATATATTCTGTAAATAAATTATGCAAGGAATTATTGTATTCTTTTGAACCACTGCTAATTGTGTTCAATTTTATGTTTTTCAGAATGTTTCTTGTTTACGACGAGATAACCAAAAAAAGTCGATCAGCCCAAATATACCCAAAATTACTTTCAGTCGGAATCACTGCCATAGATGAAAATTTAGTAAGATTGGAAGCCAAAGAAATGACTTCTTTAGATTTGAAAGTTCCGAAGTTTGGGGAAAAAAGTGCCAGAATAGTCGACTGTGTTATGTGGTTTGGTGACACAGTTGCTGGCTTTGATTGTGGCGATGATGCTGCTAAATGGATTTCAAGGTCAGCATTTACAATTTTGATGCAAACCATGTTAATTACATAATTCATTTTTTTTCTGGATCAAATTCCATCTAGAAAAAATGTAGTCATCAAAATTATTACAAAAGTTGTAATAACGTCCTATTATAGATAGAACTATCATCAAACATCTTTGTAACTTTACATTCTTGTAATATCACTGAAAATTGTTTTTGCACCGCAGTGTACTTTTAAATGATTCTTGTGATAATTTTAAAAACCTGTTCCCATGATAAATAAAGTTTCATGGGTTTTATAGGCCAATATTTATACTATTTTGATTCGAAAAATTTTTTTTTTCAGAGTATTAACAGAAAAGAACTCAGGGCTGAGACTTGCTTCCGCAAGATCTTTGAAAAGACGGGTTTTGAAAGGAAAATCATGGTCCACATTTTTAAATTTTTATAAGACTATGAGAAGCGACAAAGACTCAGTAAATATCAAAATCAATTTTTCACATCCACTTTTCTTCCCTTTTCTTTAAATTACTTAAAAAATTAAAAGTATGCATAACATTCACACTCGGACCTACTCATAAATCATTATCAAATATTCACTACGCACATGTTTCATGTTTAATTATTTTTCAGGGAATTTTTTCGTATCTTGCAAGTTACTTGCTGATAAACGAAAGTTCTTTAAATGACCTTAGCACAAGAATGAATGAGCCTGTTTCCTCATTACGGTTTAGACACAATATCATGGTTTCCGGGAATGAGCCTTTTGAAGAAGACACTTGGGAATGGATCAAAATCGGGGAAAAAGTCGTCATTAGAAATTTCAAACCATGCACACGGTAGAATAATAATATCATTAAACTAATTGACAATAATGGTAGAAGAAAATATTGCATATTTGGTATGAAAATCAATTGTATTTGAATTAATACTTTATTTGTTTCGCGGTGAATTTTCCCAATGTTTCAAACTTAGACTAATTTACACGGGGAATTTTTCATCATGAATTTTTTTACGAGTGTCATTTACTTTTATGAATATTGCAGAAATATAAACAGTATAAATTACTGTTAAATAACAACAAAAAATTTTGTCTTTAGGTGCAGACTGATCTGTATGAATCCGGAGAACGGAGACAATGATAAATCGGATTTGTTGCCAGTTTTGCGAACGTGAGTTAAAACATCTAGGTTTATGATAATGTATGGTATTTATTCAAATGTATGCAGTTAAATGAGATAAACAAATGAAATTTTTTTATTATATTTTATATTTGTAGCATACGATTCGAGAAAAAATTTAAATTTATTCATTTACCAACTTTTCACAGTTTCCGTACGGAAGAAAACGCAGAAATGCGATCCTTCGAAAATGGCAGTCCCAAATTCGGTATTTATTGCGGCCTTTACCATCAAGGACCAGTCAGAATCGGTGACGAAGTTTTCGTTCATCGACCAATATTGTAACAATAGTTATCATTAGTTTATAAATGATTTAATATAATGTACACATCACTGCCTTACAACTAATATATTGTCCATAAATCTATTTCCTGCGTTAACTGAAAAATTGATCTGATATCAGTTTAGTTATACATAATATACTGAATTTTTTTCAGTAGGTCTGTAATGAGAAACATACTATTTTAAGTTAAAAATAAAATTGGTAAAGGAAAACTGTAAGATGCTTCATTTCATGAATTTGATGAACGAGTTATGATTGTTGTTCAGTGTTTCTGATTCATGAATACTCATGGTTGATTTTTATTATTGAATCAGGTGCTCAAGTTTCATGTTCACTTTTGGCTCTGAGAACCTGATGTTCAGTTTTGCTTTGAACTGTGGGCACTAATCAACAAGAAATGTTTTTTGAAAAAATTGAATTAAAATTCAAGATCTAGTCAACTTCGCATTTGAAAGAGCGTTTACCATCGTCGAATTATAATACTATATTACTAGTAATTGTTTTGTTTTTCCATTCATTCAGGAGCAGGGGCCTTGAAAAAAGGTTTATAAAAAAATAAGAACTTGGTCAGAACGTTTTTTTTATTGCAGTGCTAGTTACAAAATATGATCGTTAGATATTCAAGATTGTTTATAAGATTGGAAAGAAAAAAAAAGAAACACATTAATTGTACAATTTTAATGTAATATTATAGTAATAAGTTCAGGTGAACGGATATTATGAAACTGCTACTCTCCTCATTTGAGTAACTCCATGGTCATCCTGTATGTAAATCAGAGATGGTCATAAGTTACTTTGAGTAACAATGACAAAAAAAATTACAAGTTACTGTAACTGGTTACAATCCCGTATCTAAGTTACATTTAACGGGTGTAACTTTTTTCCACCGCTACTAAGTTACAATTAACGAAGTAGCTTAATGGTTCTGCTATATTATATTACTTGCATGGAAGTAGCCCGACCAAGAAAGTTACATGTGATTGAGTAAGTGCATGTTAACTTTTACTTGTGGTTCACGTTATACACAAAGCGTACCTTCGATCTTCGATGATAAGTTTTGAACTTTCTGAATGCGCTCATGCCGATTTTTATGAGCAGCAAGATAAGAGTCTGATATTCTTCATGCAAAATGATTTGTTTATTTTAATTGTTTAAACAATGAATTGCAAATTTACATGTTTATACGAAAAGTTCGTAGTTTTTCTAATGTTATCGATCGTTCTAACAGCGGAAGAAAAGCATTTTCACAAACTTGTTTGTTCAAACAATCAATTTAAACAAATTATTGCAAACTTCTATGTACTCATAACGTACATAGAAGAACAACGTAGAACACCATGATTTTTTTTATCTTGAGATTCTTCATATTGTGTTAATTTTCGATAATTGGCAACATTGTAGAATATCCCGAATAAATGAACATTTTCTAAGTATGTTATGAGTTCAATAGTCCCTTTCAATTCGAAGATTTCTAAATCTTTGGGAGTATTGTGAATGTGAGAAATTTCAGAAAGTTTAAGATATTTCACGAATTTTCGAAATTATTATACTTTCTGAAATTTTTATTTGCGACATCTCTAAAATTTCCAAGAATTCGATAACTTAAAGTTTTTTAAAATACAGTTATTTTTCTGGGGATCTCCAATTTCAGAAATTTCAAAATCATCAGATACGTATGTCAGTGTTTTCAAAATTTCGTGATCCCTGGTAAAAAAAATTCCATAGAGAACCACTGAAAACTATTCAAACCGAGGAAATTATCCAATTTTATCGCCAATAGTGCACCCATTCACCTAACATATATTAACATTGGCAATGGGATAATTTTACCCGTTTCAATGGTTTTTAATGGTTATCTATGACTTCCTTTTAACAATGAAATTAACCGAAATTCAAAAAAAATTAAAACGACATACATATTGAAAAATGAATAAGTCCTGATAATTCGTTAAAAAGAATTGTTGAAACGAACAATTTTTTCGAAGATACCGCGAATTTTCAAAATTCGAATATAGAGTAATTCAAATTTTGAAAATTCGCGCGCTTTCCCCAAGCGCTCACCAGATGGCTGCTGGTTTTTTTTTCTCATGTTTCAAGTTTTGTGTAGAATGGTTAAATCAAGTGCATGTCTCATGCTAATTAATATGATACTTTTCAGTGTTCAACTCCGCAGAACACGTGATCGATTCCGACCTGGGAGGAATTTTTTTTTATTAAATAATTGTTTTTACAGCTTCATTGTGATTACTCTTTACTGTAAATAATTAATTATCTCTTTATTTTCCTTGAATATATATTAATAATTATCAACGACTGGAAGTACTCTGTGAGCTCGTGGCGAGTAGTCTGCGAGCTCCCTGGCGAGTTCGCGGCGTGTTCGAAAAGGGTCGGAAATAATGAAAGCGCTGCGAGTTCACAGGTTCACTGGGTAATTTTGGCCATCTCTGGCTAAAGCTTCACAATTTTTTACTGTAACGATAATGTAACGCGTTGCATAAATTGACAAGTAACGATGATGGAAACGAATTACTTTCGTTTGGTAACGAATAACGAAAATTCTGTTATCTATTTCACGCAACTTTCGTCAGTCTCATCAAATTCTATTAACAATCTGTAACATTAAGGTTCTGGAACTGACGTAATGGAATTTCAACTTTCTAATGTTAGAATACAAAAATTATATATTTACAATTTTAAATGAAAAAGAGTGTAATAGTAGTAATTTGTTTACAAATATCGATGAAGAATAATGCTTTGACACTTACTCATAAAAGCTTTCGCAATTCGAATCGTTTAATTTTAGAAATCTGCACGAAATTGAAATTTCAAGATCTTGAAATATACAGCAGAATCGTTCAGATGTATAGATACTGCCAGAAAATGTTCCGTAATATAATAAATACAAAAATAATGCGATAAATACTCAAAATACTGAATTTTAATTAGTTTTTTATAAATTTTATTAAATTATTGAAAAATTAATGAATTCACAAAAATGAAGAAACTTGAATTTCTCGAGCATTGAATGCTGATAATATACGTATATAGAAGTCCATAAAAGTATGTACCAGAAAATTTTCCAATTTTTTTAAGTCTGTACAAAATACACAAAATAATGAAAGCACTCTAAATCTATAAAGAAACTGTTTCCTGTAAAATCGGTCGAAATAAAATCAATATTTAAAATTTTCAATTATTGGAAACATCGTTCTGAAATCAAAAGTGATACACAAAGATAAAATATAAATTTTTAATTATCTAGTTTTATTTAATAATTGTCAGTTTCTAGCAACTAATTCTATTAGAGAATGAAATTTCATTACAGCAAGTTTGTAATCTCCTTGTTGTTGAATATTATATAAGTGAAAATTTGCGGCATGAATAAAAAAAAGAACAAGTTTGTTTTTGATAATTCATATGAACCGTAAAAACATGAGATATAAAATGTATTCCTTTCTTGTTCTTGATTAAATTGAAATTGCTCAAACAATTACGGCATTGAATTTCTTTTTGATATGGATAAGATTTGAATTACATACCAAGATTACAATTTCATTATCTTTTCGTTATGGAATAATGAATCTTTTTTGTGAAAGTACTCGAAAAAATATTTGTTTTTCTGTATATTTCATAAACTGAGCCATTTATGAAAAATTTTACATATTGTTTTGAAAATTGATTTAGACAGCGTATTTTTGCAGTTAAAACTTCCGTAATTATAATAAAAAATTGCCTTATTGACAGTTTACAAAGTTTAGCAAAATTTGTACTGTATGAGAATTAGGAAGAGTCTGAAAGATTTTAAAGCATTGAACAATATTGACAATTAAGCTATTGGCAACAGTTTTGGCAGTTTCTGTAAAAATTGAAACAACTTTTAAAATCCCAGTTTATGTTTAGCACGTTTTTTCTTTGCTATTTTCAAAGCAGTAGTTAAAACTAAATAACTAATCGATTAAGATTTTCTGTTATTATCATTTGATATTTTGCAATTCTAATGATTGTCAGGGTGTAAGATACGTGAAGCAAATTAGGTTGTAATGATGTTTTTGCAGACTTAAAAGTTAAGAAATGTTTTCACACGTTGATACTAGTCTATAATAGTTTCAAGAACATGACAGTTGAAAATAGTTTTGACAGTTCTAACAATCGCTATAGTTTTTTATCAGTTTTGGCAGTTTCTATAAAAATTTTGACAATTTTTTAAAGTTTTACTTCATGCTAAGCACGTATTGTCTTCGCTTATTTCAAAACAGTAGTTAAAACTAAATAACAAATCGATTGAGAGTTTCCGTTATTGTCATTTGATATTTTGCAATTCTAATCATTGCAATGATATTAGATACGCGAAGCAAAGAAGGTTGTAATGATGTTTTTGCAGAATTGAACTTTCAGGAAAGTTTTTACACATTGATACTAGTCTATAATAATTTTGACAGATCAGCAGTTGCAAAAAAGTTTTGACAGTTCCAACAATTCTTTGATTTTTCTACCAGTTTTTGCAGTTCTCCAGGTAATTACAGATTTTGAAAGAATCCAGATATTTTTTTGATACGTTTTAATATCAAAGCTATTTTCTATAACTCCGCAATACTTTTGACACTTTTACCAGATGTTTGAGTTTTCCAACGTTTTTTGAAATATGTAACAGTATTCAACAATTTTGACAGCACATCAGTTGACAACCCTTTTGCCAAGAACAGTTTTTTGAAAGAATTTTGAAAATTTTGGCAGCTTTTAATAATTTGAACTTAAAGTTTAGACTTAAGTTTCAGTGACAAGTAGATGACAGTTTCGACAGATTTTAGAATTTCATAGATCTAGACTTAATTCAAGGGCAGCTTTCATCGCATTTATGCAGACTCGAAGAAAGGAACTCTCACTCACAAATGAATTTATCGCGAGAGCGTCTGTGAATTTTAATGCGATAACGAGAGGCTTATAAATGACAGCATCTAAAGCACAGAATTATCATCTTTTTTCTATTCAGTCGCGAACGTTGCTTGGGGCACGATGCATACATCGAGGAGAAAATTCTATGGGAAGTTTTCGATGAATTGGCTAATTTTTCTGGTTTTTTTGGGGCTTCTGAAAAGTTTTTTGAGTGAAGTGTCTGCGAAAAATGATGGTAAATTTACTATGTAGTTCAGTCATTTATTAAATATCACTAATTGGAAAGTTACATTAAATTTTATCCAGAAATATTTTTGAAAAAAATAATTTTTTATCCTTTTTTTCTAAAGACAACAGTATTGTTCGCCAAATTGAAAAAAGTTCAATAAATTACGTGTTTTTAATTGAAAATTTGCCACTCATTTATTCATCAAAGTGCAAAATTCTTCGTTCTCGCAGGAATTCATGACACTTTGGCGCACTTGAAATCTCAAAGTTCTGCAGAAATTCAATCCAAAACAGCTCAAGGAGCAGCCCAAAGATTACTAGGGGAAAATGCAAAATTTTTTTCTCTGAGGGTTGATGAAAATCTGGGACCAAGTGGAAAGGATACATTCCAGGTAAAGAAAATTGAAATGTTTTTATTAGTTCCAAGCCTATTTTTATAGAATTTTGCGATACCAATTGTATAAATTTTCCTTCACATACTGTAAATAATATTACTATAATACTGTTTTTTGATTAAAAGATAGACAATGTAGTGAATTTTACAAAAATATTATTTATTCTCTATTACATACTTATTTTACGTGAAAATAAAAATAAGTCATTATATATACCATTTATGTACCAAAAAGATGTTTTAAATTATAAAGTAGGTGTATGAAAATCTATAAAAATACGAGAAATTTCTAAAAATAATAGAGGTTGCTGAAAACTAACATAAATGATTAAAAAAATGTAAAAATACATGAAATCTACGAAATACTCGCACAATATACTACAAAATTATGGAAGTATGAATTCTCGAACATAAAATTTTTAAATTCTATCTAATGATCTTCAACAATTTAAGAAATCTTGAAAAAAACTAGAAAGTTCTTAGCAATTGTAGAAACGCTAAAAAAATTGTTTGAAATATAAGTAGTATATTTATACTTGAACATCGATAAAAAGTTTTTCAAAATTTATGACATTTTAGATCCTAAAACATTTATAACTTATCATGTATAAAGAAATTCATGAAAATACGAGAAATCTATAAAAATAATGGAGGCTGCTAAAGAAACATATAAAAAATGGAAAAATATTTCAAAATACAAGAAAACTATAAAGAATTTAAAATCCATGCATGTAGATGAAATATTCCCAGAGTATAAAAATACTACGAAATTATCGAAATTTCGAGCATAGAATTTTGAAAATCTATGTACTGATCTTGAAAAATTTTAGAAATCTTGAAAAAAAATGGAAAGCCCTAAAAATTGTAGAAACACTAAAAAAATTGTTAGAAATATAAGTAGTAAATTTATACTTGAACTCTGCATCTACATCGACAAAATTTTTTTCAAAATTCATGATATTTGAAATCCTAAAATACTTATTACTTATCATATATAAAGAAATTCGTGAAAATCCGAGAAATCTATGAAAATAATGGATGTGGCTCAGAAATCATATAAATGATAAAAAAAAATATAAAAATACGAGAAAAATATAAACAAATAGAAATCTATGCATGTATATGTAATATTCCGAGGGTATAAAAATACTACAATATTATCGAAATTCAAGTTTTCGAAAATCTATCTATCGATCTCGAGAAATTTTAGAAATCTTTGAAAAAAACTTTGGAGATCTTCAAAATTATAGAAACACTGAAAAAATTGTTTGAAATATTAGTAGTATATTTACACTTGAATTCAACGTGCTAATGTTTATGACACTTCAAATCCAAAAAAAAAAAAAAAACGAAAAGAGCTGAAAATCGGTACAATAAATAATACTGTTTTCCGAAAAATTACTAAAGTTTTCAATAAAATAGCATTTAAATTCTAGAAATGTATAGTGTGATATATATATACTAAAAAGTTTTATAAATAGTAAATACGTAAATTATAAAACTGTATGAAATACTCAAATTTTGTGTAAATATCATTTGCTCTCAAAAATCTACGAAAATAATCGAAATTTTCACAACTTATATTTATAAATCATCAAGAAAGATACAGAAATCTATAATATTCTTAAAGTCCATAATATTTTATGAAAATCGAAGATAAATCAAAAATACTAAAAGTCTAGTTGAAAAAAATCAAAACCTCGATGATTTAAAATCACATATCGAATTTCATCACTCCAAAAACGTGTAAGAAAAATATGTCTTACAAAACTTCAATATCGAGAAAACCAAAAAAATTTTAAATTTTTCACAGATAACAAGATTCTCAAAGATTGAAAATCACCAAATCCCAAAGAAAAGATTTTTTTGCCTATATATTTACTGTCGCACGTATTATATTTAATAACATAATATACTCCATTAAAAAATTCTAACCACCTGTCCCCAGAAAACAAAACACATTATTTACTACTATTTCTAACATTCCACTCAACACCACTACAAAATTTCACTCATATCACACTTTCCTTGCAAGTTTTGCAAAATATCTATTCTCGAATCACTATTTTGATTCGTCGCATTCCAAAGTGAAGTTATTAACGTTGAAGAAGTCGTGTTTTCGAGCAATTTACGTGGAGCATCTATATTTTAGGTAACAAAGCCCTTGGGAAATTTAGTCGAAATTGTTGGCACGTCGGGCGTAGCTGCAGCTTGGGGTCTACATTATTATCTTAAGGAAGCTTGCAACGCTCACGTCGCATGGGAGGGTGCCCAAATTCGACTTCCGCGAACACTGCCAAATGTTAACATCACCGTCACATCCCACGACAGGTTATTACAGCCAATTTGCAAATTCCAGTGACGGATTTCTGAAGAAGATAGGAATTTTGATTATCTCAAAGATTTCTCATGCATCAAAATTACACAAAATTGTATAGTTTCACTGTTAAAAATGATTGAAAATTTTCCATATCTTTATCTGATATTTTTTCCATACATAATTGGGAGAAGTTCCATAATTTGGAAAAAAAATTTTCCGTACTTTGGAATCCCATAATTTTATACTGATTTTCCTATTGCTATTTGGTACTTTTTCCATACTTTTTGTGGAATAGTATAACATCATACTTTGTATGGAAAAATTTCCTCATGGAAGAAATTCCATAACTTACCAAAAAAATTTTCCCTTATTCAGGATTACGACAATGTTATGGTAATTTTTTCTTCTCTGTGTGGTACTTTTTCCATACTTTGTATAGAAAAGTAGAGTATCATTTTTATAGTCTTTAAACTGATAAATAACTTTAAATGATGTAAAATAATTAATAGCTTTTAACTAATAAAGTATAGTTGAATAATAGTTGTGTGTAGTACTTGAGGGTGGATTTGCTTCTTTGAGTGTTTGGAGACCAGCTTATATTCAAATTTTGAAAATTCGCGCGCTTTTTCAAACACTCGCCAGATGGCTGTTGGATTTTTTTTCTCATATTCCAAGTTTTGTTTAGAATGGTTAAGTTTGAAAAATGTCTCTGGAAACTTTAAGATTAAGCCCAAGTGTCTGAAACTCAAATGGGCGATTCTGCGACGGGGATTAATACCCTACTCGAAAATTATATCAGTTGTTGTTGTTCGCTTTTGTTTACTTTAGTATCATTGTATCATATATCATGTTGAATACTATTTGGAACAGAATGATTTGAATTTTCGATGATTTGAATAATAATACCTTATTTTGAAAATGATGTCCACAGGTTTAGGTATTATCAGAACGTGTGCACGGTAGGATATAGCAGTGTTTGGTGGCAATGGGAACAATGGGAGAAGAACATCGATTGGATGGCTCTGAATGGCATCAATTTGGCGCTGGCTTTTCAGGCGCAAGAAGCAATTTGGCAGCGAGTGTACCGCGATCTCAATCTCACGCAACTAGAGATAGATGAACATTTCGGAGGGCCCGCTTTTCTTCCATGGTAATTTTATTTTGTCCGCCCCAGAAGACGATAAAAGTCCTATTTTCCAGTATCGTGGAAAAATTAGAGTATGATAGTTTGGCATATTTTGATATCAATTTTATGTTTCTTGCATAATTTACGTACAATCAGGATTATTTTTATGTTAAACAACGTTTTATAAATTAATTCATCATATATTCAGATTCCCAATCTCAAATTTTTCATTCTTCTAGTATCTATAGAGAAAATTCTGGAAATTCGCGTGGAAAGTGTCGGAAAAGATAAAGTTTGAGTCGTGTTTCAGGACAAGAATGGGCAATTTACGTGGTTGGGGTGGTCCCCTCACGGAGGCTTGGCACGCTCGCAGCATTCGCTTGCAGCACTTGATCCTGGATCGCATGCGAGATTTTGGCATTGTGCCGGTGCTCCCAGCGTTCGCTGGACACGTTCCCAGAGCCTTTGCCAGAATATTCCCAGAGGTGAACATGACGAAAGTCGTCAATTGGAATGATTTCGAAGACAAGTATTGCTGGTATGTAACATTATTTGACGTTAATTTCACATCATGTTCCGAACATAAAAGATATATATTTCATGAAAATCGAATGATGCAAAGAATTTTATCAATATTTCTATCATTTTCAGGAATTTTTTTGAGTCCCAGAATACTTACAGTATAAATAAACTATTTTTTTACACCTTAGAATTCAACAAATTGAAGAATCACAGGGTAATATTTATATTTTGCAATTAACCTACAAATTTCTTAAATCAAGAATATTCATTTTTTCAGTCCTTACATGCTGGACCCAACAGATCCCCTATTTAAAAAAATTGGAGGTCTATTCCTTGGAAAGGTAGGTAATAAATCAAAGTACTTTATACTCTAAAAAATAAACCATTATTTTTGAATTTGAACTCAATTTTCAGTATATCGAGGAATTTGGGACAAATCACATTTACAACTGCGATCTTTTTAATGAAATTCCACCAACAAGTTCCAATCTTCAGTACTTGTCAAATTGTGGAAAAGCTGTTTACTCGGCTATGCAAAGTGCAGATGAAAATGCTATATGGTAATATTACACACTCCCTTCAATAGGGGCGTAGGCAAAATAAATTTTTGGGGGGGTGTTTTTCGAAAAAATATGTTTATAAACGTAAATTTCAAGGATTTTCAAATATGATATGATAAAAATTTTTATGTTGACGTGTATTAACCACGGATGAAGTTTCTTGTGACGACATATTGTTTTTTTCTATTGAGTCAATGTTATAAAAAAATGACGAAATGTTTTACACATGAGATAATATATTTTTGACCTGAATTATATTCTGATTTTTCTGAAGAGGGCAAGAGTAAAGTGCCGAAAGCTAGAATGAAAGAAATGTTTGTCTGATTATTGATTGAATATGGCTCCAAAATGAACGAAAAGAAGATGAGTTATTGTAATTTTTATATAGCTTTCTAAAATTCGATACTCTGGAAATGAAAATCCTGAAAATATTTCAATGTATTTCTAGATTTTTTGAAAAATTATACTTAAAAGATTTTCAGTATTTTATGGACTTCCAGAATTTTCGTATTCTATACATCGAGTATATAAGATATTTTTATAGAATTCTGTAACATTTTCGGGCATTTAAAATTTTTAAAGATTCTTAGGATTTGATAGTATTGTATAACAGTTTACAACGTTCTTAAGTATTTTAAATAATTTTCTAAAAACAGTGTCTTTCACTAAGAATTTCAAAACTTTTTGGAATTTTTTCATATTTTTGTTCTAATCAAACCTTTTCCAAAAGATTATACTGTGTTTATGAATTTCTTTATAGGTTTCTAATTGTATGGTCTAGAACTTTTTGGTATGGTCTAGAAATTTTTCAAAAAAATATTTTTACATACTGTTTGAGTATTGAATGATTTCCGGTATCACTTGTGTTTTCAATGTATTGATATTAGTAGCTGGGTATGTAAAGTAAATAAATCTTATCGATTCATTAGTCAAAGCATCATAATTTATTTCATATCCAGAGATTTGTTTCTTGCGTTTTTTTTTTATTATTTATGGAACCTGGAATATTTTTCAGTTTATTTCACGATTACTGGTGATTTCGTTTATAAATTTCTTGTGTTCCTATATTTTTTTTGGTATTCATAGAATTTTGTAGCTTTTTCTTTTTTAGAAATTGTAGGTGTTTTTTTAGATTTTATAGAAGTTTGTATACGTAGCTTTCTCGAATTCGATATGTTAGAATTAAAATTTAGCCGATTCTCAGTAATTTTATATATGTTTAGGAAAACTACATATATCGATTTTCAGTTTTTATAGATTTCTTATACTTCAGTATTTATTTTAGTATTTTTAAGATTTCTTCGCTATTTCTTGTATTTTCATAGATCATGTGTATTTTTTTAGATTTTTAAAAAGTACCTATGTTTCGAGAACTCGAGTTTGTAGAATTCAAATTTCGACCGATTTTCATTAATTTCATATATTTTTGGGGAAATTACACCATAATAGATTCTACACGAGATCTGGATTTCTTATAATATTTTCATTTTGATAGCATTTGTACGATTCTATGATTTTTTCGTATTTTTATATATTTCTAGTATTCATACAGATGGATAGGTATGTAAGTTTTTTAAAAATTTGATGATCTAGAATTCCAAGTTGGTTATTTTTCAGATTTTTTAGAAAACAATACTTTGACAGAATACTTACCCTAATTATTAGTATTTCTTCAGAGTTTGTAGAATTTGAAAGATATTCTGGAATTTTCTCAGATTTTTACTGTAGGTTTCCACAATTCGATGCTTCAGGTTAGAATTTTTTTAGAGTTCTAAAACTTTCGTGAATTCTAATGTATCTGTATAATTTCATTAGGTTCGAACAATTTTTCAAATTTTTGTTTTCTTACGTTGTACTCCAAACATATTTATGATTGGAATTTTGTTTAAAAAAAAATTCTTTTTGAGCCAAAATCATTATTACATTTGTTTTATTACAATTGACAGTCATGAATATTGTTAACTTTGAGTACTTACATGAAACCATTTGTTATTTTCTCAAGATTTCAGTGAGTGCTTTTATGATGATTTCTACTTATTTCATTTTCCAGTATTATTCTTCATAATTTGTGTTTTTCTTATTTATTATTATAATTTTTATTACTTTTACATGGAATATCAATTTAATTCCAATTTCGGGAGGGGTTTGAACCCCCAAAACCCCCCTCCGCCTACGCGCCTGCCCTTCAATAATAAAAAATACTACATTATTTTTTTCTGTTCACGCGGATTATACATGGTATATCTAATACACAGTACAATTATTGTTATCATGTAATAAATATTTTACTTAGTATGGAATAAGCAAATATCAAAATTTTTTTTCAGGTTGATGCAAGGTTGGCTGTTTTTAAACGAAGCTTCTTTCTGGACAAAGCCCAGAGTCGAGTCACTTCTGACATCTGTACCAATCGTACGTTGCAGGGCGACATTTTTTAAGATTTTTCGAAGCTTTCTAGAAAAATGAACTTTAAATATTCCATTTTAACATTTTTTCAGGGTAAAATGATTGTCCTCGATCTCCACTCTGAACAGTACCCCTTATACTCTGCTCTAGAATCGTATTTTGGTCAACCTTTCATTTGGTGCATGCTGCATAATTTCGGTGGCACCCTTGGGATGTTTGGATCCGCGAGTATAGTTAACGAGGTGCGTAAAAAATTTAAATAAAGGAGAAAAACATCAGAAATATTCATATTATTCTGCTCTTTTCAAAGTAAAAGAAAAAACATTCTTTAAAGTCAATTACTTTTAGAGCAAACATTTTCATTAATTCAAACATTTTGACAGTTAAATAGTTGTTGATGATATTAAAAATTTTGACATCGTTTACGATTTTCGTTAATATTGGACAGTGTGGAAATTTTCGAACAAATTTGACAGGTTGACAGTTACAAAAAATATTGACAGTCTACGTAAATGTAGACAGTGTCAAAATTTTAGACAACTATAACTCGGAACATGATTTTTACATTATGAATATAACATCAAAATTATGCGTATTTCGATTCTCTTACTTGAAACCAAATTGAAAATGTAAAATAAATTGAAAACGTCAACAGCATAACGCAATTCAAGTCACTCATTCTGCAAGCTTGTTCCTTGATTATCAAACATCTGGAAATGATGGCAATAATAAGGATTAATAATCTAAGCATGCTTTGAATTCTTGGTTAGAGGGTATTCCAAGGCAGGAACATGGAGAACAGTACAATGATTGGAACGGGTCTTACTCCCGAGGGAATAAACCAGAACTACGTTATATACGAGCTCATGAACGAGATGGCTTATCGTCAGGAGCAGGTTCATCTTTCAACTTGGTGAGTTCAATAGAAGCGCAAATTTATCATCGAATGTAGAGAAATCAAAGAATTGATGATATTACACTCCACAAAAATTTCAGTACTAACACAGATTTATAGTTTTTTCTACTGAGAACACATTTTTCGATTTTAAAAGACTTGAAAATAATGGAATGAAAAATTTCAAAAACATCGTTTTAAAGCAAACTGAAATATTTTTTAAGAAATCGTCAACAAGTTTATGCATTTTTTTTATATTGTGCATAATGTTCAAATTTTTTTATATGCGCAAATCTTTTCACAATAATTTGTTTAAGAGAATATATATTTAGTGAAGAGTATTTAGTTGTGAATTATTTGTTTAGAGTCTTCAGTTTAGTTCATTAGAGGATTTACAGTGTAGTCTTAGCAAAATTCTTCTCAAATTTTCAGGGTACACCCTTAATTTAAAGGGTCATTTCTCACCTTTGAGATTCAAGCCTCAGTTCAAGATTTTAGTATCGACTCTTTCTCTTAACCTTGAGAGTCAATCATCAATTTTCAGGCTGAACTCTCAACTTTCAGGGCTCACCTTCAACTGATTCCAGGATTTATCCTCAAACTTGAAGATTGACTTTCAACTTTCAGAGTTGACCCTCAACTTTCAAAGTTAATACTTAGCTTCGAGAGTTGACCCTCGACAAATTTCAGGATTTATTCGTTATCATTGTCAGTATTAACTTTCACCCTTGCAGGTCAACACTCTTTATTATGGTTAGCCCTCGAATTTCGGGGTGAACTCTCAACATTCAGAGTGAACCCTGAACAAATTTCAAGTTTACCCTTAAATTTCAAGGTTAACTCTCTACTTTCAGGGTTGATTCTTAATTTTGAGAGTTGAACCTCGACAAACTTTAGAGTTAATCTCTAACTTTTAGAGTTTACCCTCAACAAATTCAGGGTTTATCCTCAACTTTAAGACCTAACCCTTAATAAATTAAAGGGTTATTCCTCAATTGATTTTAGTGTCAACTTTTTACCTTGAAGGTAACTCTCATTTTTTTGGGTGAGCCCTCAAATTTTAGGATAAACTCCTAACCTTCGAGGTTCATTCTCAACTTTGAAAGTTACCCTCAAAAAATTTCATGGATAATCCTTAATAGATTTCAGTATTAAACTTGAATTTTATCCTTGAGGTTTACCTCTTATTTTTTAGGTTAAGCCCTAAAATCTCAGGTAAATTCTCAACCTTCAGGTTAAATCCTCAAATTTCAAGGTGAACTCTCAACCTTCAGAGTTTATTCTTAACTTTGAGAGTTAACTCTCAACAAATAACAGGTTTATTCTTTCATCGATTTCAGTGTTATTAAATTTCATCCTTGAGGTTTAACTCTCATTTTTTGGGATTAGCCTTCAGATTTCAGGATAAACTCTGAACCTTTAAAATTAGCTGTTAACTTTGAGAGTTACCCTCAACAAATTTGAACGTGATTTTTCAATTTTGAGAGTTGACCCTCAACAAATTTCATGGATAATCCTCAATAGATTTCACATTTGAATTCCATCCTTGAGGTTTACTTTGGATTAAGCCCTCAAATGTCAGGGTGAATTCTCAACATTCATGATAAACCCTCAAATTTCAAGATGAACTCTCAACCTTCAGAGTTTATTTTTAACTTTGATAGGTAAACCCTCAACAAATTACAGGGCTTATCTTTTATAGGTTTCGGTGTTACCTTCTATTCTTGAGGTTTAACTCTCATTTTTTTGAGTTAGCCCTCAGATTTCAGGATAAACTCTAAATTTACAAGGTGAGCTTTTGAAAAAATTGAGGTTTTATCCTCAACTTTGAGAGTCAACTCTCAACAAATATCAAGGTTTTTCTTCAACTTTGAGAGTTGACCCTCAACAAATTTCCGGTTTAGTTTCCGATAAATTCTAGTATTAAAATTCATCTTTGAGGTTAAAACATCATTTTTGAGGTAAACCCTGAAATTTCAGGCTTAACTCTTGATTTCCAGGGTAAAATTTAAGCAATTTCTTGGTCAACTCTCAATTTTAAGGGTGAACCCTCAACTCATTCAGGATTAACTCTCAACTGATTTCAGAGTTAACCTCTCAAACTTGAGGACTAACTCTTAACGTTCAGGAATAACTCAAAACCTTGAGGGGGAGATGTTTATATACATTGGACATTGTTTATATAACAATACACTTTTTGTTGAATCTTCTTTCAATAATGAAATATTGTATGTTAAATGTTTATTACTATCAAATACTCTAATTGAAGTTGTAGAAAAAAAGTACACAATATTAATTAACAAATTGACCAGCTTTTTCCTAATGTTTCTTCGTGAGAAACGCGTTTCTCACCGAAAAGTGCAAAAATGCTGACAAAACATTCAGAGCGAATTAAAAGTGATTCAAACCTGAATTCGATATTTGAAACTTGCGATGCATTACTCATGGTGATAAAATATCTAAATAAAAAAAAATTCTGTAGAAGAGCAGTTTTAAATACACGATGTAATTTGTTTTTAAAGTGCTCGTTCTTAATAACACTTGAATCAAGAAACTTAAAGGACTTGAAGCTAAGCTCAAATTTAATGGTTGATCTTGAAATTTGAAGGTATAAACTCGTAACTTTGATAGCTGAGTCTCAAGATTGAAAGTTAAGCCTAAAAGTTGAGATGAAAGTTGATCTTGAAAGTTGACATGAACTCTGACAGTTGAGGGCTAATCTTAAACTTGATAGTTGTCCTTAAAGTTAAGGGTTAAACCTGAAAGTTGAGGATTAACCTTAGAAGTTAAGGATTATTCCTCAAGTTGAGTGTCCAAATACGAAAATTCTTCTCAACTTTCCAGGTTTGCCCCTAATTTTCATGGAAAACTTTCATTTTTTAGGGTTGAGAACAAACCTTTGAAAACAAACCATAAACTTATTTCAGGATTGACTTTTAACCTTGAGAAGCAATCTTTATTTTTGAGTGATAGCCCTAAAATTTCAGGGTTAAGACTTAACTTAAAGGGAATATTGATCATTTTCACATTTCGCTGACAAAAACTCTATCCACTATAAAATGATTTCCCCCGATGCCCTAGATAATTTAATTAAGATCCCCATCGATCCCTTTATTTCGTGCAATTGCCTTTCAACCTTGAAATTAATTGCTACCAAAACAGGCGGACAGTTAACGTATGAATAATTACCGTGAGAATAATTGAATCAGTAAATGAATTAAGTTGACAATAAAGTCGCCGTCGTTGGCTGTACTAGGTTTGAAAATTACGCGACTCGGCGTTACGGCTCCTGGAACGAATATGCCGCTGCAGCGTGGCGCAAATTGGGGCTATCAGTTTACGATTATTTGGGGATGGCCCGAATTAGTGGTCACTACGTTATCACGATGTCACCCAGCCTGAACATCAAACCCTGGGTAAATTTCCATTAAAAGTAATCGATGAAATATGCACTGGAAATCGAACAATTTCAGTCAATCATGGAAGAGCGAATTTATTAGCTCTGTGCTGGGTGAAATATTGGAGAAATTTCCGATGTTATGTGGAAAAGAGAATTATTTGAATTCGTTATTTCGTGAAATGATAGTTAATTATAGGAGTGTAGGCAGAATATTTATTTTTCAAGAATATCTATTAGGATTTTATGATTTTTGATTTTGAGATTTTCCAGTTTTTTTGGATTTCGAGATTTCAGAGTACATGGTCGCACATTTTTCATATACGTGGTTTATAAAACGGGATTTGAATTTTGTGACTTTTATGTTATTGAGGTTTAGATTTTTTTTATGCAATTAGTTATTTACATATTTCTCCAGTATTTCTACACCTTGTAGACTTTTATGATATTATTTTAGATTTTAATACAGCTGTTCGGAATTCAATGCTCTAGTAATTAAAGCTCTGAAAATTTTAAATATCTGTAAAGATTTTTAAATAAATAATATTGACCCAGATTTTTATTCTTTCATAAATTTCTAGTGTTTCAGTACCTAATGATGAAACTTATAAAAACTTAAAGTGTTTTTTGGTATTTTTAAACTTTCCTCGTATTTCTATAGTTCGCTCTAAACATTTCTAGAATACAAAATATAAAATTTTCAACGATTTTCAGTATTAACATTGATATATTAAAAATTAATATGTTTTATACAGTTTTTGGGTATTTTTTCTTTTATTCTTTGCAGTTTTTTATAGTGCTCAAACTCTCTTGAGGATTTTTCGACATTTCTCTAGATTTCCACATAGATTTTTAGAAATAAATGTTCTAAGATTCAAAGTTTTGTAAAATTTAGAAAAATTTCAGTCAAAAAAGAATTTGGATAAATATATTTATAGCTTCTTTCGTATTTTTTTTGGATTTCTGAGAAAATACGTTTCACACAGATTCTTAGTAAAAAAAACAAATTACTTGTATGTTGTTATTCTTTAGTATAATCCATAAAATTTTGTAGCATTTTTTCGTATTTCTGAATTTTCAAAAAACAGTTCTTTGATAGATTTGTATTGCTTTTACTATGTCTTCACTGAAATTTTCTGGTATTGTTATGGGTTGTCAATGAAGTTTCCCAGAGTGCAATGTTTTAGAATTTAAAAATTTTATTACTTCTATCAATTCTGTAGATCATAATTTTTCTCGATTATTCGCCAGTTTGAAGCAGTTTTTGAAATTTTCATTTCTTGCAGAATTTTAGTCTTACATTGATTATTACAATTTGATTAAAGAACAATTTTTCAGGAAAGAATGGTTTACTATTTCTATTACTTTCAGTATGTCTTCAGTGTTTGTATGATTTGAAAAATTTACTGGTATATTTTTATGGATTAGATCTAGATTTTTAGAATTTGTTAAACCAGGATGTAAAATTTCAAGTATTTTAAGCATTTATGTGGAACTTCATTTTTTTATCATTCACTAGATTGAAACAATATTTCGAATATTTTTTTACTTAATTATCCCAGCTCAACCTTTACCATTACAATTCTGTTGAAGATAAAAATTTTCTGACACAGGGTTGTTCTTAATCCAAGATAAGTGAAGGATAAGATTTTTGAATGTTTTAAACTTTGAGAACGTACATGAAATTATGTGTTTGTGATAAATTTTAAAAACGAATTGATTCAACACGTATTTATTAGTGTTGTGCTTATTTATTGTGAAAATTACACTGAATGATAGTTGGAGAAATAAAACTACTTATTTCGATATGGTTTCGAAATATATTTATCAAGTTGAACAATTTGATATTTTTGGGAATACATAAAGGTATTTGAATCAAACTGAATCAGGTATATGTCACAATTTTATATTGAAATTCAGAAATATGAATTTCATTAAACTTCGACAACTTACATTAAAACATTTATTATTTTAAATTTCAGTCACTACTTTTTTGATGATTTTCGATTTCTTTCATTTATTTAAATTATTTCTACAGATTATTTTTGTTTATCATTATGATATTCTCTATTATTATGCATGATCCTTTCATTATTTGTATTTCTTTTTATTTTTTCTATGAATAAAACTTTTCTTATTCTCACATAGAATAATAATCAATTTTTCCTGATATCCTGCATCTTTGAAATTAAACTAAAAACTCTCGAAATAATTATGACTATTTTGAATAAAGTTATAATATTTCATAATTTGAATATTTCTTATAGTGTAAAGCCACTCATATGTAAAAAATCATTAAAATATGAAGAATTATGTATGAAAAAATTGATAATCTTTCATTTTAGTCACGTAAAATGAATAAAATCTTTGAGATATTTTGTGAACTTTTTTTTCATTCTTAATACTTTGAAATGGATTGATCTCTTATTCTCTTTGCGAAGACTTGGTACAAAGCAGAGACTCTGTATGCAGCGTGGGATCTGTTGTTAAAAGCGAGACATGGCAGAATGAACAGCACTCTGTACAAACACGATGTCGTTGATCTTACTCGACAGGTACTACAAGTCAAAGCCGACAATATTTACCCCAAAATAGTTGAAGCTTTCTACAAAAAGAACATCACTGAATTGAGGTAATCCAAAAATTCCTTACACATTACAACTCATTATTTATCAAATAAAATATAAAATCTATCATTTAATATTAATTTGTACTCGATGGTTTATGGAATTGATGGTTTTCCAAAGTTATAATGCGAATTTTAATTGGAGTGTGTGATCAAAGTATAGAGAGCATAATTATTTTCATCGTTCGATGAACATGATGATGATGGAAATAAGGAAAAACGAGAAAAGTTATAAATAACTCTATCGATTTTTTCGAAATGTTATGAAAATATCAAATAATGAATGATAAAAATATCATCGAATGAAAAATTCTCTGATGCATGATGTTTCAGGCTGCAATCGTCATTACTTTTGGAACTTTTCGACGATCTGGAAACCATTTTAGCCTCGAGTGAAAATTTCCTACTCGGATCTTGGATCGAGCAAGCAAAAAAAGTTGCCGAAAATGAAGAAGAGTCGAAAAATTATGAGTACAACGCCAAGAACCAAATTAGTTTGTGGGGGCCTAATGGCGAAATTAAAGATTATGCGAATAAACAATGGTCCGGCGTTGTGATGGATTATTTCAAACCACGTTGGGCACTTTTCCTCGGAGCTATGGAAAAATCTCTGCAGAATAAAACCCCTTTCAATCAGAAAAAAGTTCGAGCTGCTGTTTTCGAGGAGGTGGAAAAGCCTTTTACGTTTTCGAGGAAAATCTATCCTACGAAACCAATAGGTAAATTGTTGTTAAAAAATGTTAGATGAAAAATAAATTATAGCTTGAATAGATCATGCGCAATTATTACAATTATACAGAGAATAGATATTTGAGAACGATTTTTTTCAGGATTCTTACAATTACATAATTTTTTATAGGTCCTATAAATTATAAATTACATTGTTGTTTTTTTCCTTTCGTAGGAGACTGCATCGAAATTGCAGTGAGGCTGAATTCCAAATGGCACTCTGCCAAAAACCCTCCTCAAAAACGCCTAATCTGAATGAATAAAGGAAGCTTGATGTTTGCACGTCAAAGTTCGAGCATCGAATCAATCATTTTCGAAGAAAATTCTTCAGCATTTTTTGCAATGTAAAATCAATCATATGTCAATGATATTTAAAAATTGTAAATTATTCAACTTTTTTATACTAATAAAAATCTTGTTGGAAAAACCTTGATTTGTTCTTTTCCTAACGTTTTTATTTCAATTATGGAAATTTCGCATCACCTTTAAGTTTATGTATACTATCAGAAAAAAGAAAAATATTGAGCATGTTTTTATAAAGGCATAGCTTATTCGTTTGAATTTGTCTTGTTTTGCAAACTGTTGGTGATATCTGAGTGAGATTTTTGAACTATCGATTTCATCAAATCTATCACAAATTTCAACTTGATTTGGTTTCATTCAAATAACTTCATCCACATATATATATATATATATGCATTCCCAAAAATATCAAATTGTTAAATTCAAAAAAAATTAATTTTGAAACAACGTCAAAGTCAGTACAAAGTTACGTTTAATAGAATCCTTACCATAACACTATTTTGTAATTGTTTTTACGAACTCAAAAAAATTTCAGAACAGTAAAGAAACCTGTAATTACTCGAAATTTATGAATAATGCAAAATTTTCATTTAAGCGACTTTCAAACGTTGATTTCAATCTTTTTAGGATGAAACCAAAATTCGCCATTTCCTTGACGAATTAATTCAATATCGAAGGAGCTTCATTATTCATGCGAAAATAGAGGTTTTTGATTTGAAGGTTTTTTGTATGTGTAATTAAAAATCTCATGGTTTGTTCAAGTTCTTTTTTTTATGTTATTTATTTACTTCTGTAGGAATTTTGGAAATCACGTTCAAAATTTACTGTAAATGGTAACGAACGTGATGAATATGAAAGTAATCTTTTTGCTCAAGAAAAAAAACAATAGTTTATGCAATATGTAACGCAATGGCAGTGGAAAAAAATTATTATTTCTACATATCCTAGATAGTCATAAAAATTATCGATTTTTTCATTTGAAACTCAAAACAATAACATTCATAAGTTAACAGACATTTTTCATTTATTTTGGAAAATTTTTAAAAATCAGAAAACATTTGAAATTCTTGAGATTACTAATAATTCAAAAAAATCGAAAAATTAGTAGACTTTTATAAAATATTAATACATTTTGTGTGATGTGTATGTGTTCATTTTTATCGAACATATTTATTATTTCTTGAAAATATGCATAATAGTGTTTTTTTTTTATTTTGAAAGAAAAATCTGAAAAATTCGAAAATTTTCAGAAAATCATCAGGAATCTTCATAAGTTGCACAAATTTTCCTAAAATCGTGAAAATTTTTGATAGTTGTTATTTTGTGAATTTCGGAAGTTCATAAGACACTGAAAATTTTGAAAACTTTCAATAATTCTAGAAAAATCAATAGTTTTGTGGATTTCTAGAATATGTTCATTATTTTTGTCAATTATGGTCATCGTATTTCTTCGAACTCTGGATCATGAAATTTTTTAAATAAAATTCGAAGTACCGAAAGTATTCAACAATCAAGAAAAATCTTGCACTTGTTAAAAAAATTTTCATAAATTGAGAATTGTATACTCTATAAGTTTGAAGCTAAAAAGAAAACATTAAAAATTCCAAAGGATTGTCAAAGATTCTAAAAAATTATAAAAATTTGTATAATTTCGGAAAATGCACGTAAATTTTATATTTGATTGATATTTTTTTAAATGCCGTAACACAATAGAAACTGCGTGTGATCTTAAAAACTTCTAGAATCAAAAAGTTTTCACCAAAAATCGAAAGTTTCAGACAAAATTGTGTGATTCTGTGTTGTGCAAAGTTTAACAAGTCGATTAAATGAACTATAAAATTTATAAAATAATGCATTTTCGCCTGAATGCTCTGTATTGGAAAATTCCGAACCTGAAATAAGGCTTTTAGAACCTAATTGAACCTAATGAATATAAAATTGTCAATATATCTAAAAAGTCCTCAATTTATCCATTATACTTTCTTTTTATATATGTTTTCAACTTCAACTTCAAATTATATATTAATTTTTCACAGAATAGATTCCTAAATGGATCAAACTCTTCGAAACATTTTGAAAATTCTGCAAAAAATGTTTATCCTCACTAAAATAACTTTCCCCTCATACTCTCAATAACTTAATCAACATTCCCATCGACTCCTCTACTATTTTATGAAATAACCTTTTGACCTTGAAATTAGTTCTCACCCAGACAAGCAGACAGTAAATTTATGAATAATTACCGTGCGAATAATTGAATCAATTATTGAGTAAAAGTGACAGTAAAGTTACTGTCGTTTGCTGTATCAGGTTTGAAAATTACAACACTACGATACAGTTTCTGGACCGAATATGCTGCTGTGGCGTGGCAGAAATCAGGGCAATCAATTTGCGATTTCGTGGGAATGGCTCGAATCGATATTTACTGAATGATCTACATGACACCGAGCCTAGACATCAAAACTTGTGCATATTGCTCTTAAATTTCAAAAAAATAACGATTTTACCTAATTATCGAAAACTTTATTTCATGTGAGTCTATGTGCAGTGATAAATCAAATAGATTTATATTTTGTGCTGTCTTTTTACTAACTTATGAACTTATTTTCAACTTCATAAAATTTAAAACTTTATCTTACTTGAAGTGTAGTGAACTATTTCGTAATTTAAAATTTGGATTCCATACTTTTGAGTTCATTTCCATGTAAAAAACTACTTTCACAATTCTTCATTGAAACTTGCATTGCCAAAAGGTCTAAATGTACGTTAATTGTAATTAATTCATTAAAGTTCTATACAAACAATCAAAGCTCTCTGATTTACTTAAAATGGAAGGCTTGAATTCCACAGACGAAATATAATTCAGAATACAGAAAAAATTTATCAAGTTTTTGATTGCAATCCTTTGAAAACATGATTTTTCATGCCCATAAAGTAATTATATCGTGAATTCCATGCTCAAATGGATTGATTTCTCGTTAACTTTGAGGAATCTTCGTACATAGAAGAGATACCATTTGCAGCGTGCTATTTGTCGTTGAAAGCAAGACACGGCAGAATGAACAGCACTCAATACATAAACAAGACGTCGTTGATCTTACGCGAGTCAAAGCCATGGCAATATTTACTCCAAAATCGTTGAAGCTATTTACAAAATGTACGTCATGAAATCAAGGAGGTTGAAAAATTTCTTACATAGCGATTTCCTTATTTATAGGGTTCAAATGGAATGAAATTTATCAGAATATTCCATCTATTGAATTGAGATTGGAATACTAGTACTCGAAAGTTTGTTTTAATAAGGGTTTTACAAAAGTAATAATAAAAAATTACAAATGTTTCTTCGAAATATGAATGGTAATTGTTTGTTTACGTTTTGTAGAAAATTTGAAAAACATCAAAAGTTGAAAAATTACTCAATAGAGAAAAATTCGTTAATAATTTAGAAGTTTTAAAATATTTTTTACTAGACTCGAAATTCTGGGACGTTGTAAATAATGAAGAATGATTGTATTTCGATGAGATAAGAATAATTTATGAAATTTTAAGAATTATTCATAAATTTGAAGATTATACATTTTAGGGATGTACATGATAGTGTTTTTTCATTTAAAAAAAGTCAAAGAAACTCCAGAGATATTTAATATTACGAGGAGTTTGAATGTTTTGGGCCATATTTGTAAAACTGAGACATTTTCGGAAAACCTGTATAAGGTTCAGAATTTGAAGAATTTTGAAAATTGTTGGAGAATATACAAAGTTCGATAAATTCATGGTTGTGCATAAAAATTGTATCATTTTGTATTTGGTGCTTTCTATCGTGTTCCTTCGTCGTATTAAAAAACATATTTCTTTCACTTTTTGAAGAAAATTGAAAAAAAACTTGAAATGTTACTTAATATATTGATTGCATGAACAAATTTTTACATTGTATAATTAAGTGGATTATGAATATTTTTGATTGTGTTTGAAATTTCGAGAATTTTGAAAAATCTATGACGTTTGAATTTTTTTGCGTATTTAAAAAATATCCATATATTTTCTATATTGTGTTCGTTCTCATACATCTTGGTATGATAATTTTTTTTACATTTTTCAGTAAGAATCTAAAAAAATCGTAGGAGAGTTAAAAAATCACAAATAATTCCAATTAGTTTGACTCGTTTTTGTCAGCTTTCTTGTGAGTAATCCAGATTCAGAAATTTTCCAATAAATTCATATTATGTCTGAAATATGAAAAATTTGTTCGAGATCTGAAAACATTCTACATTCAAAAATTATTAGCAAATCTATTGAATTTGTAGCATCTTAGCAAACAAATATAAATTTTGTATGTTGTTTTCCTTATCGTGTTTCTCCGAAAGGTGCGTTATCATTTGTTTTCATTTTTGATACAAATCAAACAACATAGATGTATGAGACATGTAATTCCAGAAAATCCTAGTGCATTAGATAAATTTTTATGAAATTTCAAGAGCATGTTAAGAATTTTAAAATATTAGAAAAATGAAAAGTTCTGTAACTGCCAATATTTTTAAAAATTCGAAAAATTTGTCTAGTTTTCAGAAATTTTCAGAAATTTTGTAGATTGTGTTATTTATTATATTTCTTTTGAATATACACGATAACGTTTTGTTTTTCTTCCAATTATATCAAAAACTCTATGCAAGTATGAAATTCCCCAAAATCCCAACATTTTGTACAAATTCTTTCAAAATTTGTACATTCCTAACAGCTTGTATTATACTGAGGATTGAAAAGTGTTCAAAAATTTGGTAACATTATAACTTTTGAGTATTTTAACAACAATTCCATGAAATTCACCAAATTCGTAGAATTTCAGATAAAAATTCAGTAATTTTGAACATTGTGATTGTATTGCTTCGAAATATCTATGCATGAACGTATTTTTTATATTTTTCATTTCAAATACAAATCCTACAACTTTAAAGGTATTATGATTGTTCAGAAAAATCGTAGTGCATTAACCAAATTTCGATAAAGTTTCGAAAGCCTCGAATACTTTTCATTACAATTGAAATTTCGAAAAACCCAAAAAATAACGAAATTTGAGAAACATCAGTGTATATATACGAAATTCTAGAAAAGTGTAGAATTGCAGGAAATATAATAAATTTCATGAATTGTGTGAATAATCATATATTCGTTTTGTGTATTCATGATAATTCTTTTCCGTTATTTAATCAAATCAGAACAACTTGAACAATATTCACAGTTACGAAAAACACGAAGGAGTAAATGGCTTTTTCCTTGAAGTTCTGGAAAATATAAAATCCCATTATAACTTCTTTTCGTTCGAAGGAGACAGCATTGAAATTGCATCGAAGCTGAATTCCAAATGGCGCTGTGCCAAGAACGCTCTTCAGACAAGAACCAAATGAAAAAAGATAGCTTTATATTCGCCTGTCGAAGTTAATGTATTCAATCAATCATCTACCGTGAAAACTCTTTTATACCTTTCTTTCAGCAAAATCTATCACTTTTTATCACCTCGACCGTTGTAAATGATTGAACTTTTTTGTACGAATATAAGTTTTTTTATCTGAATGTCGACCCCTTTTTTATTGCATCAGTTGACCTTTGAACAGGGAAACGATCTTCTGAATAAAAAGTTCTAAATAAAAAAAAAAAAAGGAAAATTGTTGTATAGGTTTTTCTATGAATAGAGAGTTATCTTTGAGTATAGAATTCTGGGATCTTGAATCTTGAATTGTTCAACGTTTAAATGTGTCGAAGTTAAAGAAAAAGGTTTGAAATCAAGTTCAATTCTAGAAAGTGTTTAAGTCGAGTGAAAGTGTGAAAAACTGGAAGATTGTTAATCATTCGTTTTTTGGAAACACTTTTAATCGAGAACAATATAATTCAATATTATAAATAGCAACTGGAGAAGAACATAATACAAAATTTTTTTTTCAATGTAAGCGCCATATCATCGAATTGTAGCTCTTTTCAAGTAAAAACCAATAAAAATTTCAGAAAATCACACCAACCGAAAAAATACTCAACAAATACGATGGAAACTGAAATACTCGAAATCTATGTAATACCATTTATCTTGGAAGATATTGTTTTCTGTAAAGTTTTTTAAAATAGTAAAAATCTAATACTTCTCTAATTTTCGAATTCTCGATCAAATCAGCAAAATCTATTTGACAATCTACGAAAATGCTAGAATTGTTGTATGAGAATATGAAAATATTCTTAAAAGTTTTGTAAATGGTAATAATTATGTAACTTCCAAAAATGTTTATTTCGAATTCTAGAGTTTCGAATTTCAGAAAGCTACGTACATCTAAATACGAAAAAATGTGTACCAAAAAAAATCTTTTAAATCATTGAAACACTGAAAAAGTTGTATAAGTAATAAAAATATATGATAGTGTTGTTTTCAAAAAATCTAATCCAATAGTTGAAATCTGGTAAACATCGAATTTTTATAATATATCAAGATTTTTGCAATATGTACCGAAAATATTGCTTCAGAGATTGATTTTTTAAAATTATAAGTTCATATTATAATTTACATTGCAACGCATATGAACCTCGACTATGCAGAGCAGAATTTAAAAGCTTCAAATTTTGCAAAAATCAAGACTGAAAACAATGTCTTACTTTTAAAAATGCGAATTTCAAATCTGATGCTGTGTAAAATAAAAGGTGACTAAACATCTGTATCGATGTAGGTATATTATACTGAAGATTCTAAAAATGTTCGAAGATTTGTAAAAATAAAATTTTCGAGTAATTTGTCAACGAATCTCTAGAATTCGACAAATTCGTAGAATTTCAGATAAAAATTCAGTAATTTCGAACATTGTGATTGTATTGCTTCGAAATACCTATGCATCATAATATTTTTTTCATTTTTTATTTTAAATACAAATCCTCGAACCTGGAAAGTTTTATGATAATTCTGAAAAATCGTAATGCAATAGTCAAATTTTGATAAAGTTTTAAAAGCCTCGAATACTTTCCATCATAATTAAAATTTCGAAAAACCCAACAAATAACGAATTTGGAAAAACGTCAGTGTACTCGTACAAAATTCTAGAAAAGTGTAGAATTGTAAAAAATGTTAATAAATTTCATGAATTGTGTAAATAATCATATATTCTTTTTATATATTCATGATGATTTTTTCAGTTATTCGATCGAATCAAAACAACTTAAAAAATTTTTACAGTTACGAAAAATCCTAATGAATTGATGGTAAAATGTAAAATAAAAATTCGGAAAGTTTTTATATTTGATTTGTATAACTCTCTACATTTTGAAATTTTTAAAAAATCGAAAAAAAAAACGAGCTTGTAAGAAATCCTATAAAATTTGGAAAATTTGTGGTTTATCAGAAAATTTCTTCGATTTGTATTATATTGCATTGTACCTCATTCATGAAAAAAGTAGTAAAATTTTAAGAATTCACTCATTATCATATTTTTTCAAAGTATGCATACTAGAATGTTTTTCTTATTTTTTAGATAACTGATCCGAAAAACTGCAAAGTATAAAAAAACTACGAAAAATCATAATGAATGCGAAAATGTCATAAAATTCGGGGTATTCTGATAACTTCAGAAAATACTGGTAAATTTTGTATTTTCTACTCATTTAATACAAATTCTTCTAAATATGTATTTTTAATGTTTTTTTTATTTTCCGATATCAGTGTAAAAAAATTTATAGTATTAATAAAAAAAAAATTCCTAATGAGTTGCATAAATTACCGCATAAAATTTTGAGCGTTTCAAATACATTTGAAACTTTGAAAAATTTTCAAACATGGAAGATCTTTGAGATGGTTAATAATTTTGAGAAATTTTTGAAAAGAGTATTTCAGAAAAAGCAAATTGAATTTTTAAAATTATATTCATCATATAGTTCTTCAAAGTGTACATATGCATTGTAAAAGGTTTTTTAATTTGAAGACTATTAAAAAATTACGAAAAATTCCAGTGTTTTTCAGTATATAAGTGAGGATAATGTAAAAAATTTCTTTTTGTTAGAACAATATAATGAAAAAGTTTTAACTTTTTATACACATCATAAGTTTGTTTAAGAATGTATAATATTAATTGTAACCATTTACTTACATAATTTATTCACGCAATTACTCATGACCGAATGAAATTTCAAAAACTATTATATCCTTTTTAATCACAAATCCTATACGTTAATATTTTTATTGATGGTATGCAAACTAATAAGGTATATTATTATATAATATAATCTAACAAGTTCTTACATTTCCAGCAAATAAAACCGATTCTATCAAATTTCAAACTGTTATTTCTGAGAACCCTATTTTAGCTACGCTCCTGACAAATTTTCACGTTTTTTGGTAAAAAAAGGCTTAATGCAAATAAGAAAAAATGATACTCCACGATGGATTAAAATTTTTCTCTTTCATTGTTATAAATACCAACTAACATATTATTCCCTTTTCGTATCCCAATAAAACTATCAATAATTTTCGATTAAGTCCTAAAACATTAAAAATTTCATTATTTTTATGTTTATAAAATTGGTGTGAATAAATCTTATTGACGTGCGTTACTGAATACAATTCATATTCATGAAAACTTCATTTTTCCATTCTGAACAAACTTTTCTCACAAGTGGTGTTTGAACTGCTACTGTTATACTTAATAATCGACGACTCCATGTACTTCGTGTTGTATGAAAGGAGAGACGTTTAGCACTCCCCTAGACAAGGATGGACACAAATAAAATGGTAAGGGCACATCGCCGTTAGGCGGTACTTACCACATTTTTTTTATACTTCAGAAAAGTTCTTAAATACGTTAGAAATTATTGATTTTTTAATCTCGCAATCCGGTCGGATTTCAACCGTCCCAGCATATATATCGTAAAGTTTCTTAGAGTTTGCTTAGCGATCAATATTTAAAAAAATGTTTAAATAAAAAAAACTTTCAGTCAGTCAGACTCTTGAATATTATAAAAAATTGTGAAATTTCAGAGAATACTCATAAACATTAAAGATTGTAAAAAATTTAAGTGATTTCATAATACCACAAAAAATGTACAGTTTTCTAAAATTTTTATTCCAGAACCGTTCCATCTTATGGAGGTGGGAAAAAATTTGAACAAATCTCAAAAATAAAAGAAAATATTATAAATTCAACAAATTTTACAACAGTTAATATACGTCAAATGTGTCACGAATATTCCACATTCGATAAAAAAAATAGTGTATTTTCTAGTCTGTATGTGGCTCATTTTACCACGTAAATATTACTTTAAAATATTGTTATTTCTTGCTGTCGTAAACAATCGAATTTATTTATAATCCTTGATTGAAAAATTCATATCTCGAAAACAACTCAATAAAATCAAATACAATTTTTTTTTTCATGTATTTTTATGACTGTGTTCTATATTATGTGCAAAATAACAACTAATAATTGTTGAAACAAGTAATTGTTAACATAGTTTATTATTACATTTTTAACGCTCTTTTCACACTCAAAAAATTTTTCATTTTCAAAGTCTAATATTATTTCTTCAATATTTTTTTTTATTCATCATGTTATCGAAGAATTTGCAAAAAAATAGAGTTGAAGGGTAAGGAGTTACAAAATAGACAATTTTTTTATCATACTTATTTATTAATCGTATCATGGAAAAAATATACACTATTACAAAAAATACCTTGATTCACTATCTAACTGAATTCGGATGTTTTGGTGTCACGGAAAATCGTACCCTAAATTTCTAAACATAGACATTGATTTTTCTTCGTATAAAAAAAAACCTAAGGGCGCTTAACTTACAATGTAGAAAATTTTTACGCTTTTTCGACGATTCAACGGACTCAAATTTTACGATATTTCTTTACTTACAATCGTTAATATTTAAGGATAAGTTTTCTTGAAAGATTAAAATTTTCTAGATAAATTTTGGTCGTATTTTGTAGTGTTTAGATACATTTATACGTGTAGAGAATAAATTTTTCGACAGGTAGAGGATAGAAATATTTTGTTAAATGAAGAAATTTGTTATTAGAAGTTGTTTATATTGTGAATAGTATTGATTTTTTATTAATTTAACAAAGAAAGTATCAGAAAAAACTATAAAAAAATTTATTATATACATCTCTTGAATGGAAATTCTAGTTCAAATTCCTTCAATTTAAATTTTCTTTCGAATGTTATGTAAAAATGTATTTTATATTTGAATTAATATTTCAAAAGTTATTGTAATTTCATAATTTTAAATGTAAATACATTTCAATTCATTGATTACTTCACACGTAATTTAGGAAAAAACTTTAATTAGATTCGAAATTTTTCGTTTTTAAAAGACACGTTTTTTTACGGTGAGCAATTTTTTTTCTCGCTTTCTTATTCAACTCAAGACTTTTGCAGAAGTATTTTAGGACGAACTTGTTGACATTTGTTGATATGACTGAGAATTATCTAAGGTCGTAGTTTAAGCATGCACAATTACGTGGTCCCTCGAGTCGTAAAATCTAGCAATGTCACGAATTCACTTTTTTTTTAATTTCAACAATTTTATGCTCTAAGCTGTATTCTTTCTAATTACATGCTTGATCAAAAAATCATTTACCTATAAAGAAATAAAAATAAAAATAAATTCTTCAATTTACTTATATTTTTTGTGACTCTGTCTCCCCATTTTAAAATTTCCAAAACAAAAGTCACGTCAAAAATAATTCAGAGATCATATCTCATTACATCGAATTCACTTACAACAATTTAACGTAACTATCAACAATATTTTTTTTTTTTCAATTCCTTCATCTTCAATACACTTTCAATTATTCTTCATCGTTGTATTTCGAGCTCTTGATTTATCATGAAAAATGTCGATCAACAATTGTAAAATCACTTATCAGAATTTCTTATGAATTATTTCTTATTTTATTCATAACAAACATCGAATTCCGTCTACTTTATTTACAAGATCGATGTCATTTACATGAAATTATTCGTGGATGCTGGAGTTTGATATCATCTCGCGAACTTGGAAACTCTATTCGAAGAAGTTCCTGTATTTGACTACGAAATTTGCATTTGTGCTACAGTTGTCTCCAGATCGATAAACTCAATTATTTTACAGGAACTTGCAATCGAATTTCATAAATTTATTCCTTGGCAAACTTAGCCTCGAAACAAACTTCGTTAATTAATTCTACTCATATTCTTGTGGAGGAAGGTTAAAATCCATCAAAATAAATTATTTATAAAAATGTTTCAATTTTAGATAAGTAATTTAATAATTAAAATCATAACTGTATATTTATACTGGGGGGAGGGTGGAAAAAAATAGATTATTGAATAAAATTAATTATTTTTCTAGAAAAGCTGAAAGAAAATTCCTCACGTGAAAATCACAGGCGCAACGTACTTTTAGTACGTTTTTCGATTACAATTATTCATAAGAATGTTGACGAATACTAAACAAAAAAAATTGCTAAAAACGAAATTAGGTATGTTAGTTTATTTCACCTTGGAAGATTGGTTTCGTTGGTTCGTTTTTAACTCGCATATAACGAAAAAAAATTCCAGATATCAAAGCAATAATCGTCTGAATATTTCTGTTGAATTGGAATTTTGGATCATTTTTCAGAAAATTGATGGACCTCATGCTTTTGGAGCATGAGAAAATTCATGCTTTGATAGCTGGAGTCTTTTTGAGCGCAGGTGTTTTTTGTTCCCAGGGATGAACGATATTTACAATGTTGGTTATTTATATATTTTTCGATTATAAATATGCGGATTTATCACCGAGTTTCAGGTTCCGTTTCTTGGCTCGAGATTTCTGCTAACGGTGGTAGTGAACTTTCAACTGACATTTGCCTTGAAAAATTTAAACAGTTTTTGGATTATTTATATACTCGATTTACATGCTGCAAAATTTCTCATTACTTTTTAATAACCAAAAACAAACGTTTTCTTTTTTTTGTGGGTATTTGTAAATTTTGGAGAAAATTGGTGATTAACAAGATATTTTTGTTAATTTCTCAATCGAAGTATAGTATAAAATGTTATTATAAAAATTTTTGGTTTTTGATATGAGATGTTTAAAAAAAAAAAAAAAAAATAAAACATACCTTCCATTGGTTTGCCAGTCGTAACTATCAGGTGCAGAGAGGCTTCTGCCAGATCTATGAAAAGCCTCGGTTTTTCTTTTGGCCCCGGAAATTTCCCCTGTTTCTACCGGTGAAAAGTCGAGACTTTCCCGGACATTTTCAGGGCTTGTGGTTTTGCTTAATCTTCTCGAAAGGAACGGATTCTAAACACGATAAAACGGAAGGAAAATAATTATTTTCTGTTTTATTTATTTAGTTTTTATCAAAATATATTTGTCCAGGGGTGGCATTTTTGCGAACCCTGCATAAATAAATACAGCATTTTTGAAAATTTCAATAATCTACAAAATTTACGCGCGTTTTCTATAATTCTACAAATTTTTGTAATTTTTCAGAATCATTGTTAGAATTCTTCATTTAGAAGAATTTCAAATGTTTTCTGTAAAAAAAAATATTTTCGAAATTTTAAACTTATGAGACTTTTGTTTTTTGCAATTTACGAAACTTATTCTAACTGATGCAAGATTTTCCTTTATTTTTGAATACTTTCTAAGTGTTCCAAGTTTTTGTAAAAAAAAAGTTCCATTATGCATATTTCGAAGTAATATGATGAACGAAATTCACAAAATCAATAAACAGTCTAAAATTCTACACAAATATTAATTTTTCTAGAATTTTCGACAGTTTTTCAAATTGACAATGTGTTATGATTTTCCGAAATTTTCAAAATTTTTGGCATTATACCGACTATTAAAAACTTCCACAATTTTACGAAAAACTTGGGCAACCTATAAATATTTCTTGTGATTTTTTGAAACTCTCCAGATTTTCCTTAAAAAATTTCAAAACACTATCATGAATACATTAAATAAATAATATATATGTATGAAAATAAACGGAATATACAAAATTCATTGAAATCTAATGAAATTTTACTTATTTTTCGAATTTTTTAGCATTCTTGGCAATTTTAAGGATTTCAATGTTTTCTGATTTTTAAAAAAATTTCAAATCTTGAACCCAATGCAGACTTTTTTAAATTTTCGTAATCAAGATTTTTCTTGATTTTTGAATGCTTCTCAAGCACTACAAATTTTTGTCGAAAAATTAAAAAGAGTTTTTTTATGCATACTTGTTTCTGTGACTTTCCGAAAGACAAAGTCACTTCTGCCATAAGGCTCATTGTACATGATATTCTGATAAAATTTTAAACGTTATGGCATGTATGACTTTTTAAAAATATAATACGTATAATAATGAACGCAATATTAAAAATGATAGATAGTGTTTTCTGAATTTCTACAAAAATGTCGATATTTTAGAATAATTGACAGTTTTTGGAATTTCGAATGTTTAATGATTTTCCGAATTTCTTACTGTGTGTAATTAATATCAAATTTAACCGACTCCTTTACAGTTTTAAAATTCTATAAGATTCGTAAAGGTGGTATAACTTTTTGCTGATTTTTTAATATTTTTCTAGTATCTCAAAAATTAGTTAAAAATAAAAAACAATTTATATTTTATATATATATATATCATGAGAAACGCACTTTATAAAATTATGAACACTTTCTGCAATTCTGCAAAAATTTTGATTTTTTGAGATTTATCATTACCTTATTTTATTCACAAAGTATTTTCATTTCGCTCATTTATCGTAATTTTCTTTTCATCGTTAATTACTCAAATTTACAAATTTTACAAAAATTGGTTCAGCTTACAAAGATTTCTTTTGGTATCTTGGTAATAATCAAATATTTAAATATTTTTTGTACTATAAGAAAAAACATGATTTGAAAAAAACTAATTCACATTTTCTAAAATTTCATTAATTTCGCGAATTTTCCGCAATTACTAACGGTTTGAAAGATAAACGATTTTTTGAAATTTCAAACTTGTAAAAAACTACTAAAAAATGTCCAATGATCAAACAAAATTCTCCAACTCAATAGGAATTGTCGTAATTTTATAATGTCTATCAAATTTCTCGATTTTCTTATTTTTAATATTAAAAACGTCATCATGCATATTTCGACGAAATATAACAATAACCCCCCCCCCTCCCCCCCAAGAAAACTGAAAAAATTGGGTTATACGTCGCATTTTACCGCCCCTGTGTTTGGAACTTCAAAGTATTCAAAACCTGAGATTTTGAGGTTAACTTCAGATATTTTGATTTCTCTGAAAATATACATATATATGTTCTTTTCCTAATTTTCAACAATTTTCATAAAATAAAAGTTCTAAAATTGTATGAAAATAGCAATAAATCCAAAAAAGTGTTGTCTCAAGAGAAAACACGTGAGCTCACTCAAAAAATTACAGTACTACCCTCCAAAACTGAAGCTAACCCAAATAAATTTAATCCACTCCAAAGTTCAAGTATCACTCTGGAAAAAAACTCCGTAACATTCTTCAAGAGATCTTCTAACACCCTCCTCATATTAAACCCAAATGTTAACAAAAATTACTTTTTCAACTCCAAGTTCATAAACTATTCTTGTAAAATAAGCATCTCTTGAAGATACACATCACTGTAACATATTTCTTCTATCTCTCAATGACCATGTACCTCGAAATATTGACAAACACTTATCAAGATTTTCCGGACTATGGCACCCTGAATTCGGCTCATGAAACAAGGAGATAAAAATATAATCATCACCGGACGCGGTCAATACCAGACGAGTTTGAAGGAGGTCGACGACATTGGCAAATGCGACACTTAACAGACATACACCCACTGAAGCTCACGAGTGCGTGTCATATCAGCGATCCATTAAACTATTTTGAGCCTGACAGGCGTGATCCTTTGTACTCCACTTTCGACGTTATCATAATTATCGATTATCGCGTTAATGGAGCTTCATCGATTCAGCTCCATTCAAAGAATCGCAAAAAATTAAGCCAAACATCCTCCGAACCCCAATTATGGTATATCATATTCCTAGCGATTTAAAGCTTCAGAATTTAAACTTTCCTTCAAAAAGAGTCATATTTTGGACTTTTTGAAGGGTTACATCGTTTGCTCATGCGCGGACCAAATGGGACCAAGTCCCAAGCGCATGCGCAAATCTTTCCCCCACGCATCAAGTTCCTTTGCACATGCGCTTAAGACCCAACTATCTATCTATCTCACTCTCTCCCATGGCGCTATGTATACCTAAATTTCAAGTTTTTTGTTCCTACCTGAAAACTATGCTGTTTCAGCATGGTCTTGATGAGAATAAGAGTGTCCAATTTTGGGACCCTCGTGACGACTCTCGCGACCTCTTCGTCAGTGACAGTGATAGGAAGGCGGCAATTTTCTCCTTCACTTGGTAGAGGTTCATTTCCAAGTCTCGTAAGCCAAGGATCATTTTTTATTTCTGGAAGGGTTATCCTTTCCTCTGGCTCTTTAGCTAGCATTCTAGATATCAGGGTCTTAAGGCCCTTCGAGATAGAAGGTTCTTCTGGAAATTGCAGGGGCTCGGATCTTACGGCAACTTGGACCCCGATTATGCTTCCGGAACCGTCCCAAGGAACTCGACCAAAAACGAGGGAATAAAGTGTGACACCCATTGACCAAATATCGCAGGGCTGCAACAGTTTGAGAACGTTTTTTCGGGGTTATCAGATGGGTCTAATTCAGAGATTTGGGACCGTTCGATTGCATTCTTGTTTACTTTTTTAGTATTTTGTTTCATGGACTTGTCTTCTAGCTTTTTCATTGACAATCTGGAAAGTGTATTTTTTTTTTCACGTCACCAAAGTATCGAGAAGATAAGTTCAAACCTAACTTCAAAATTAATATTCCCATCAAATCGCACCCGAAAAATGGAGAACATCATTAAATTTATGCAAATATGAGCTTTTATTACCCCATTTCAAGTACGAGAAACTTTCATAAATTTTCGTCTAACGGGGTCGTGCTGTAATAGGAGTTAACAAGGTATTTCTTATTTCATTCATCACCACGGGATTTCGCGTTTTCCTCGGACATTACTTTTCATATAAAGTATAAGAGACATTTCGCGAGATTACAATTTAAAAAATTCATACCAAAGAGGTTTGCTCATACTTGAAAAGAATGTTCAATCGGAAAAGGAAAAAATGAGGGAGCGAAAAAGAAAAGTTTAATATGTTTTCCGTGGAATGGTCTGTAATTCTGATGAAAATTATCAGAATTAATTACATGAGGTTATTTAATAAAAGCAACAAGAATGTCATTGATAGATTCGACTGAAAATAGGAATGAATCAATTTTTCAACTGATTAAAAAATTGCCTTTATATTAAATGTAAAAGCAAGAGAAATAAAAATCTATACGTCGGAACCTTAAAGAAAGCAGCATGAGAAGTTTCACTTCTAACGCGTGTTGATTCAACACGCTACAATTTTTTTCTATCACCACATACTTTCAATAAGCTGGAAAAGCTTCTCGGATTTCCCGGGATGAGTATCGCTTTTCACTCACGTAAAGTAGGAAAAAAGATGATACTTAATTTCTTAGCTACTCGCCTAATGAAAATGTTGCAACGCGCGTCAAACGGTATTTGCCCGGCGAATGAAAAAGCAACGTTTATCCAACGGACGTCGTTCGTGGATGGAAAAATTGACTTCCCGTCATTGCCCGTGAAAAGAAAATGTTTTCATCGCGTCACTCGCACGCACAATGCGATAATAATAACGTGTTTATCCAGTTTCAGCGTGAAAAACAGAGGGAACGATCCCGCGATTCGATGGAAGCAAAATATTTCTTTTCAAAACAAAGTTTTCTATTCGTCTATTGAATTTTTAATGAGTTCATAAACTATGTGTCCCTATTATTGTCAAGTTTATGAGATAAGAAGTTTTTGAACTTTTCATCTTATAAACTTAAATTAAATTAAAAATAAAGTGTCAAAATTGTCAAATAATAGTGAATCATTTGTCTACAATGCCGAAACCCCAAAAAATTTCAATAATAAAGAAATTTTGATTGACTGTCGAAATTGCAAAAATTTCAATAAAATGGTATTCTATTTTATTCAATTTGATTTATATGAGTGGTGAAAACTTGAAAAATACTATAAAATTTTTTAAGTGCTCCAGATTGTAAAAAGCTGATGGATAAATGTTCTGGACAATTATTGAAGTTTGTTACATTGTTGAAAACTATCTGTATCGTCAAAATTTTGAAAATATTTTGAATAGTTTAAATTTATGGAAACTTTTTCACTGTCGTAATTACGTAAAATAGAAATTACAAACGTCATAAAAAACTTGAAAAATTGTCTACACATTAAAAATCTTTCAAATTTTCAATACTCGAAAAAATGATAAATTTCGAAATTTTGGATGAATAAAAATGGGGAAATCCAAAATTCAGAGAAATCTAAAGTCAATTCGGAAACAAATTTCCTTACTGTAAAATATTAAAAAATTGTCAGAATTGTGAAAAATTTTAATGAAACAGCGAACATTCTGGATTACTTTCAAATTTTTAAAAATCTACATTCAAACAATTAAAATTTTTTAAGTGTGAAAAATGATTTTTTTAGTATCCAAATTAACACACACGAGCAACAGACACGATTCGAAAAAACCGTTATAAAACATCAAAAATCCAAAGCACTTGAAATAGCCCAGTCAATAGAGACTATGAATTAGAAATATTTTTGGGCAAAAATTTTTTGACATAAGTTTCATTTTAGGGTCGAAATAAAGGATTCACAGTCTTGCCCTAAAATTTAAAATCGTTATTCTAAAATTTCTGAAAAAAAAAATATCGAAATCGTTTGAATATTTTCAAAACTGTCAAATAGAAATTAGAATGATAGTAACATTAATAATAAGAATAATAATAAAATCTCTATTGTTAGTCACAAACAACTGTCAAAATTTAGGAAAACTTTCAAATTGATTGAAAAATAGTCGAAATTTCTAAAAATAATATTTTTCTCACAAAATCATCATCTTATCAGTATAAATGTATTATATACTGACAGGGTGATAGTTTAGTCATATTCTAAATGTCAACTTTGAATTTAGACAGATGCATACGAAAATACATTTTCAAGGTTAACAAAATACATTACTAAAAACTTATGAAGAAAAAATCAACTGTTTGGCATTATTTAGAACTGTAAAAGTTGAAATACTATGGTAGTTAATAGATTTTGTTAGAAAAATTAGTTTTTTCAACGTGGCGTCTCATAAGACAATATTATAGACATGCATTTTTTTGTGTACCTTATTACAAAACACTCCCTAAATTATGTTCGGAAATTTCGATATAATAAATTTTGAAGTGTTAAAACTGTCTTTTTTCATAACAAAAAATGTTCAGGTCGCTTATTTGCTTTAGTTGTCCAAATTTTCATGCTTCTAATTTTTATCCCGAATTTCAAGCTCTGTAGAAGAATAAAATATGGCTAAATTCATCAAATCGAAAAAATCAGTATGATTCGGTGAGACTTGGAACTGCAAGAACAAATAATACTTCAGAGGGATGGCACAACAGGGTCCAACTTGTTGTCGGAAAGAAACATCCAAGTCTATATTCTTTTCTTGAAGAACTCAAAAAGAACAAGGTGACACCGAAATTAAACAAAATTGTAAGACAATAAAATACTACATACTATACTGAACAGCCCCCCTCTAATCCACTATAATTTATACAAGCTATCTTTATTTAAAAAAAAAGCATCCTTACCGTCCCGGAATAGAAGGCCCCAGGTGTTGTGGTTTCCGGCGCCGCGAATGCCGGTGTTCCGGCCGAGCCCGTGAGCAGTTCCCCGGTTGCCCTCAGCTCGGCGCTGACTCCCAAATCAGCCAACTTGACGCGATTCTCCCCGTCGACGAGCAAGTTGCTCGGCTTGATGTCACGGTGAACGATTCTCTGGTAATGCACTGAAAGCGGTCAATTAAAAAGTCGCCGTCTCTCAAAATAACGATAAATGCCGCGGCGCCAGCTTTCAGAGCCGCGCGTGATAGATCGAAATGGGTCAGCTCGTTAGTTCGCGAAGCGCGTTTCGCTCATTTCGTCGTTCCTCAAACACTTCGCCAGAGAAATGTTTGCTTGCGGAAAATTAGCGAACCCAGTTTTATCACGGCGGCGATGCATTTTTCATGAAGGAAATGCCGATGTCAGGTCTGACAAGAGAGGATTTCGCCAAGGTTTGAGGTTTGGAATAGAATGAAATGGGTAAGAACCTTCAATTTCATTAACTCACGATATTCGACTCCCATGACAACGTCCCGGAAATACTTCCTCGCGGTTTCCTCGGTCAAAGGTTCTTCTGTTGGCACCTGCAAGACTTCACCTCTTTGGATGAGCTCGAAGACGAGGTAGAGATTGTCTTCATCCGGGTCGTCCAGAACTTCCACAAGTTTCACGACGTTCGGGTGATCGAGTTTCTTGAGTAACGCGATTTCCCGATAAACCTTGGCCAAGGGATTCGAGGCGCCTTTTCTTCCTGGCGCCATGCGTCCGAAAATTCCTGCTTTTTTCATTAATTTCTTCTTGCTGAGGATTTTCATGGCGTAGTGCGTCTCGTCTTCTTCGTTGAACACGAGTTTCACGATTCCGTATGAGCCCTGATACCAAGATTCATTCAACAATGTCAGAAGTAATTCAGCAAAGAAGTTTTATTGAAGTTCTCTGCAGACGAAACGTTTAAAATGTTGCAGATGACCTTGAGTGAACAGAGTCTATCAAGAACACGAGCATATGAAAGGTATAACATGTTCAAAGATGGTCAAAAGAACGTTGCAGACAAAGATCCTTCCGGATAACCAACCACATCAACTAATGAGCAACATGTCAATCAAATCGAAGAGTTGGTGCTTAAGGTGAAGACCTTACTGGTCTTATTAGAATATCAGAAGGATCAGTGAAGACCATTTGGACAGACCATTAGTGCTTCAGAAAAGACAAATCTTATTCGACTATTATGACTTGTTACTTCTAGCATGTGAGAACAACTTTGAGCTAATAGAAAAGAGACAAGCTTAATCAAAGAAGCAACTGAAGACCATACCAGAAAAAGACTTAACGGACTGTTTGCCGGTATTCGTTGCCTACAGCACTACATAAAATCATCTTTCCAAAATTGTTTGCACATATAAAAGAGAACATCCATACCTGCCCAATATTATGAAGAAGCTTGTACTGATTCAGCTGCAAAGCCCCTTGACGGTTGTCAATCGAAACCCTTCTACTCTCCCTCAAAGGCCTTCTTCTGGCACCAGGTGACCCTTGAGGACTCCCATAAGGTGAATAAGGGCAATACGGATAAATCGGCCTCACATCCAACCCTTGAGAATCCCCGATCGAGCGATCTGAGCTCTCTACCTCCCCTGGAGAAGACAATTTCCTCGTCGGTGACCTTGGACGAAAGCTCGTCGGTGGAAGAAGTTTTCCCTGTTCATCCTGTACTACCTTCCTATAATCCTTAAATTTCACGGCTCGTTCGTCTTCATCCTCGTGTCGGGAAATCTGTAGGGAAATACGCCGGATCGGGGGACGCGGTGTCAGGTCGTCACGGTCCTCGGATTGGGTGGACAGGAGTTGATAGAGTTTTACAGATCTGGGTAGGCTTTGGGTTTCTTGATTTTCGTCGACGGAGACGCCAGTGCTGGCAAGAATGACGGTATTTCGGGAATCTTCGGAGGAGGACGAGCTTTTTTGAGACTCCGAGGGCGTTTTTTGGGGCCCTGGGTCCGTTTTTGGGTCAGGGGGAGGCTGAAACAAAGTTTATGGTTTTGGATGATGATGTTCCAGCCAAAATAGCTAGGTGGTAGGTAAGTTAGGAAGCTTCTGGCTCACTTTGGAGTAGAGGTAGTCACGTGGTGAAAGGGAGTTGGTATAGTAGGAACCTGACACAACGACATTTGGTCGGTATAATAGGAACATAACAATTGACAGGAGCAGCCTTACTGACTCTGTTTTACCACGTGATTTCCCCCACTCCCCAGATATCCAGGAATCTTATAGCTTATCTACTTACAGCTGTCTTGTAACATTCTAAACAGATTTTTTTCTTCTCGAACGTATAAAAACGGGAAATAATGCATTTTCATGAGCGTACCTCTAAACTTTGCTCGCCTTTTCCTTCTTCTTCGACCGATACCGAAGGGCCTAAGACTTTTAGCTTACGAAGAAGCTCTTTATCTTTCTTATCAACCAGGGACTCCGCCTCATGGTCCCCAGTTTCTTGTATGTCGGGCATTTCGTAGGCTCCACTTAAAAATCTTCCCAAAAGCTCCGTAGCCGGCATCCTCCTATCCACGTTTTCCTCGCCGACGTTCCTCGGGCCCCTTTTCGTCGATGACCTTCTTCTTTCTCTTGAGCTGTACAAATCTTGGAAAATGTCGGCGCAGCTCGAGTTTCTGCAACAAGTGGAGTATAGATGTTTTATTTTTGTACTTTCTTTGCAGAGTTAGATGACAATGGTAATGATAACTTATATTTTAAAAATTCACTGAATCTGGGACGAATCTCACCTTCGATCTTCGTCAAAAGTCCCAATAGTGCTGGAATAACCGCTACTTTCGCGTCGGGGCCTTGCGATTTTCAGGGCCCGGAAATTGGGTCTTTCCCGGATTTCTTCAAGATTGAATTGCTCTTCGTCGAGGCAAAGTGCGCTGTCTTGGCGATCCAAGATTTTATCTTGGGAACTTCCTGGTTCGAGTTCTAACGATTCGAGAGGGGTGTTACTGCTAGAGTTATTGCGTACGATGCTTTTTCCGACATCTTTCGAGGGTAAAAAAGCGGAGTTTTCCGGAGGGCTTGGTTTTTGGTTTTGGGGTTCTTCGTCTAAGGCGATGTGCCTGGAATGAAAAATTGTTTCCAGTTTGAATGAGTTATGATTGTTTAGTAATAATTCTTGCGGTTAGTTTCTCTTGATTCTTACCTTTGAAATTTTAAATTCCCTAAACAGCTGTTTAAGGGCAAAAACATCGATCGAAAAATCTTTATCGCGTTTTATTTATAACACTGTGTGATCGATGTGGGATCACGTCACGAGCAGCCTTTCCGTGTGCCACGAATAACCAGGAATCGCGATACGTTCTACCTTGGACTTCAACTTGCCGCGCCCAATTAAAATTAAATCTCCTGATTCTCGTCGCTTTCGAAAAAGACCTGGTTATTATGCAGGAATTTATTGCCTGTTTCTTTCAGTTCGTGGATGTGCAAAAAAAAGTTCAATCATTTCATTGTCACTTTTGTCAAACATATTTCCTGAAAAATTCCCTTTCATATCCAAAATGAAAATCCTAAATATTTCAAGTTTTTTCTGTTGTTTCAACAGCAGTCGAGACACTTCACATATTTCTATTACATCCACGTCATTTCCATTCACGGAGCAGTTGAAAAAGATGTAATAGCACGTAGTTTTTTGTGATAATGTCATCAATAACGCCGCCGCGTTTTATGCAAATGCGAAACCTTGCGTCGTTTAATGCAAGAGGAGGATGACGAACGGCGGGAAATGGTTCTGAGCAGCAGGCGAAAAGGCAAAAACTTCTCTATTTGACGATGAATATTTATGACTTTTACGTTGGTCTCTGTAATTTACTTGGGCTTTCGTGTTCTCGTTGATTTTAGATGACGGTTTGAAATAAAATTACAATTTTAATCATGGTTTTCCCATAAAGTTTCTGATTTCGGAACATGCGGTTACAATGAAAATGAAATACTGGGGAAAAAAAACTTTGAAGCGATGTAAGAGCGGAATTTTTCATGGGTAAGTGGAGAAAATATAAGGTGGAAGAGATAACATTTGCTCTATCACTTACGTCAACGAAGAAAAAGAAAAATAGAGTTTTTTCTACTGTTTTTTTACTGTTTTTTTTTTTCAAATGTGAATAATAATGTGGTCGTTGAAAATGTGTAACGTTTGTTTTCATGGATTGTTTTTTGAGAAGATTAAAAATTGGTTGTTCATTATTTCGCGAACGATGATGGTTGTAATTAAATTACATTGGTTTTATTTAAGAATAACTTTATATGTTATTTGCAAAAAATTATATTTAGTAAAAAAAATAATCTGCGTTCTATCATCAGGAATTTTCAACATATGGTGTCTTTTATAAATAATGTCTCTAAATTTTGGAAAAAGAATAAAAGTAAAATACGTAAATAAAAATTTATCAATACTTAATTATTATTTGTGGTCGTTTGGTACTCGTTTTTTCAACAATAGGAATTGGGTGAAATACATTCAAAAACCTAACAATTTCAAGTAGTTTCATACTTTGGTAAACAAATATTTTGTTTATGACTTCTCTCTTATCAACTTCAAAAATGTAACTTAAATTCAGAAATAACCAACTGAATTCGAAATTTGGTGTCATTTTGTATTTTTTGCCCAACTTCTAATTATTTCATCATGAATTTTCAAAATAAAACAAAAATTTGCCAAATTATCAACGAAACCCAAAATTTCTAGTATTTTTGCACTTCTGAACTCAAACTTTCAGTAATTCGATTCCGAAAATTAAAAAAAATCAATTATTCATAAATAATCAACAAACTTTTTAATTTGTTACAGTTTTGAATATTTGAACTAAAACCTGGAGACACTCCACTTTCAGTTATTTGAAAATATAACGGTAGTATAATTACATTGAGTGTATTTTAGATGATAAATAAAAAATTGTGAAATTTGTAGTATTTTTTAATTCATTCAACTAAACTAAACGTCAGGGATCCCATTTTTGCATTCGAGAGATAATGCAAGTAGAAGGAATTAATGAAAGAAATCCTACAATTTGTGTCAATTCGGTACTTTATAACGTTAACTCCAATTAATTTGGAGGTACTCTGAACTTCAGAAAAAAAAATAATAACAATAATCAATGAAAAATCATGTGCAAAGTTTATAAATTTCAACATTTTCAAACTGAGTCAATGGGTACTTCGATTCACTTTTTAATAATTATAAAAGGTGAGAAATGTTTGAAGAAATTCGAAATCGACAGTTATTTTGGACATTTAAATAGCAATCTACTGTAAATCAATTTCTAACTTGCATAATATACCAAAAAATTAAAAGGAAATCGCCGAAATTTGAAGCTGAAAGCTATTGTGTATTAAGTTTGAAATTTGATGATTTGATTCTGAATTTTGAAGAAAAGCAATTTACAAATTTTGTATAAAACTGAAAATTCTTAGTTATTTTGTACTTCTAAACTTACACTCTTCAACTTTTTTGTAACTTCTGAACTAAAACTTTTAACAACCCGAATTTGAAATTCGTATACGTTTCAGCCTTAAATTTTGTAATTGAATTATGAATTTCTAAAATAAAACTAACAATCGATAAACATTAAGTAGTTAACTCAAAATATATAGAGATTTTGCAGTTACAAACTCAAACTTTGAGAAATTCGTTTCTAAATTTCAAAAAGGATACTGAATATTGAAAAATAATTATACTCCTACTTTGAGCTCTTTACCTATTAGAAAAATGGGCTAACATTCGAAAAATTGTGAACAACCCATAGAAATTTTGATCCTTATAAAAAGGTCCTAAGAAAATGACATTTCTTATAAGAATTCAATTTTTCATAAGGTACATCTTATGAGAAACTTAAATTTCTTATAAAGAATTGATAGAAAAAAACTATGTAAGGTTTTTTTCCTTTTAAATTTCATCAAATACATTCTTATAAGAAATTTCAGTTTTTCATGAAGTTTTCATAAGGTGTCCATAAGATGCACCTTCTAAGAAATTTCATCTTCTTATAAGGTTTTTGCAAAGATCAAAATTACAAGAACATGAAATATAAAGTAACATTTTTGTATTCTCTTTAGAAACTTATAATAATTTTATTCCAAGTTTTGTGAATTCTTTTGAGTAAAGAATCTGTTCATTTTCCATGTATGTTTTACATACTATTCATAAACTCAAAATAAATTAGGAATATATTTATTTTGCATTATGAATTTGGTTGCCCTAGTACTATTGAACCTTAGAAAAACCCTATCAGAAAATGAAATTTCTTATAAGTATTCAATTTCATATGAGGTGCACCTTTTATGAAAATCTTAAGAAGAATACAATTTACTATGGAATGACCTTATAAAAACCTTTAAATGAATTGATATTTGTTATGAAGAATTGATAACGAACAAATTTTATAAGGTTTTTTCTTATGAGGTTTTATCAAATGCATTCTTATAAGAAATTTCATTTTCTCATAAGGTTTCTATGATGATCAAAATTACTAGGATATCTTACATCCAAAAACTGTGTAAAAATTTCAAAAAATAAGGAAAAAGAAACCTTCAACCAATATTTAATAGGAAATTCCATAGGCAAAATACGTAACCTTGTGCAACAATCATTTTCTTAGGTAATTTTTTTTTCCGCAACGAAATGCCCACTTTTTCCCCTGCCTGTCAACGGCCCTGCCCAATGAATCTCTCAAACGATAATCGAATTCTTTGGCTTTCATTCGTCTCTTCAAAGGCCGGCATGAATTTATATCGACTCCGTAAATTCTACTCACGCGCTGCGGGAGGGCAATTTTTCCGACGCGTTATGAGCCCCGATCATCCGTTATAAGCTTGAAACAGAACTTGCGCAAAACCCGGAATTTCCGCGTACGCGACATTTTCCATGCGCGAGGAAAATTATACCGCATCAAATATCGGATTCGCGATTTTATCAGATACGTATTTCCATTTAAAAACAAAATTTATCGCTTTTAATTCCCTGTCATAAACAATTTATTGAAAATAAATTGGAATTCATCCATTTTTGAACATTTCCACGTTGAAAAATTTCACTGATATACCGCAAAAACTGATTGAAAACATCTCGAGGATCGTCAAAGAACGAAAAAATACCCACGTCAATCATCCCGGAAAAACAACAGCTCGACAAATTGCACCGGCTTTTTTCCATCGGTTTTTCCGACATCGCGAAACGTCGATAATTGAAAAATGTCTAACTACTCGTTCACTGAATTCCCATTCAGCAAGGAATCTTCAGATTCATATCTTTCAACGTAAAAAATTGTTTGGGGAAATTGCTCGAGTCGGGAAATTCGGGAAATTCGCCAGCCAACAGAAAATTCGCGTTATTGACAGTTTTCATGGGAAAATGCCGGAAAAGAAAATGCGCGACAAGGAAAAAGCAGGGGATGAAAACTGGGAAAATCCCTGTGAGCCGGAAAAGTAACGAGAAAAGTTGAATTGGGAAAGTTTTTGTTTGTTTGTTAATTGGGAAGGTGTTTTCGAAGAGTGTGGAGTTCTTGGCTCGTGAGGGTATTTATGCGTTGTAAACATTGGTAATTGCGAGTAAATATTTTGGTTCTTAACGGAAAATTGAGTTGAGTGCGAGGTTATCATTTATTGTACAGAGAAACATGATAATATTTTTTTTAAATATTGAAAAATTTGTTACAAGTTTTGTAAATTCAGAAAGCTGAATTGTATTTTCATTTTCTACACGTTTTTAAACGACCGGATTGAATTTTTCGAAATTTTTATCATAGACAGAAAATGATAAGTTCAAAAAACTTTTTTATCAAAAATAATGTCAACTCAAAAATTGTACAATACATGTAGTACAGAAATAAAAGAGCTATATTTTTAGCACCCACTAAAAATAACAATATCAAAAAATGTTTTGATTCCTCGGAGTCGTATTCTTAAAAAAATGATCAACAATGATTTTTTTATTTTGCAAACCATGTTATTTCCAGAAAAAGTTTAATTCACTTTTATTTAAAGATTGTTTCTGATATTTCGAATATTTTTTGAAAAAACTGGTATTGAGAAACATCAATGATTGATTTTTCTCAGATAAACTAATTGTCAGAAAAATACGATTTGGAAAATTAGATAAAGAAAAACGCCAAGAAAATTCTTACAGATGAAATTTAAATCAAGAAAAACCCCACGCTTTCTTAATTCGTAAAAACAAACAATTATTTAAAAATAGAACGGAGCTTTTTTGCGAGGGTGAAAAGTCAAAAGCAGTTTTCAGGAGTATTTTCATATTTTATTTATAAATAACTCTCTTGAACGAAACGGAAGTGTCAGCATGAGAAATTCGTTGTGACTTATAATGCTGAAATGAGAGCTTTCGAGGTCCACTGTGACCTTTGTTGAGACAACCCCCCCTTCAACTTAAAAAAAATATACACCTTAATAATACTTAGAATTTTTTTCACATATGTAATATTAATGAAAAAATTGAAATAATTATGTAACAAGTGACTTGTCTTGAAGATAAACGAATTCAATGACCTCAAAAACATTACACTTTGCAATAAGCACATTTTTTATTTTTCAATAACGTAGGTACAAATTGTTTGTCTCGGTATGAGTAAAGCAAATTCGTCTTTCACTTTATAAAGATGAAATTTTTGATGGAAATTGGTTTTTTAATTAATGAAACATCAAGGTCGATAAATTGTTGATATGGAACGTAAGCAGAAAGAATTTTAGGGAGGGGTTTTTTAAGAAAAAAATATATTCTTTCGGTTTTTGTAATATCTTACCTTTGAGAATCAAGTTACGAGATTTTCGAATATTTTGAATTTTCGGAATTTGTAGTTGTACAACTTTTGGAGATTAGGATCGCACATTTTTCATGTAGGTATTTAATAAAATGGAATTTAATTTTGCCATTTTGAACTGACGGTAATTGAGTTTCGTTTCTGATGATTGAAGTATTTTAGACATTTTTGCAGTATTTATACAACTTGTGAGGTTTTTTAGTATTATATAGATTTTTTACTGCTTTATAAAGTTCGATGCTTCAGGAATCAAAGTTCAAAGAATTTTCCATATTTTTATAAATTCTTGAGATAAAATATAGATAAAAATTTTAGATCCTTAATGAACTCCTAGAATTAGAGTATTTCACGTTACATACAAAAATTTGTTCAAGTTTCTGGTACTTTTATATATTTATATTATTTTTAGAGATCGGTCAGTTATTTTTTCAAAATTTAAACAATTGTGAGTATTTTGATTGATTTTTCATTAAACAGTGACTATTTGACAATTTACGGTTTTTTTTGTTTCATCCTTGGTACTTCTTTTGATTTTTATCTTTTTTATACAAATGGAAGAATATTCTTGTATATTAATTGCTTTATACATAAATTTTTAGAATTGAATGTTTCAGGATTTGAGTTTTTATCAATTTTGAAGAAAAAATTACATTTATAGTTTTTGAGTTTTTATAGATTTCTAGTATTTCTAGCAATTTTTCACTGTAGAAATTTCAAAAGCTTTTTAGTATCTTTATAGAATTATGGTTTTTTTGTAGATTGCTGTATAGATTTCTTGAATCCATGCTTTCAAATTCAAATTATTACAGTAGATTTTCAGTATTCTTATACATTTGTAAAAAAATTACACCTACATGAATTGAAAATAAGTTATAGATTCAAAAGTTTTTAATAATTTTCATTCGATTTATTTGTAAATTTTCAGAATTCTATACTTCTAGATTCAAAGTTTCTTAGATTTCTTGCTCTTTCGAGGATTCTATATTTTTCTTTATCATCCACTCAATTCAAACAATTTTCTACGTTACCTTGCCAAATATCTATTACTGAAAATCTGTTAAAGAGAAAATTCTTCGATATCCAGTATTATTATTTTTAATATTGAAAAATTAAGAATAATGAATTCATTTCAAAATCAAGAACTTGCACAAAACAATTAGTAACGTCATATAAATTTCAGTTAGTACTTTTTGATGATTTTCGCTTACTTCCCTTATTTATTATTATTAATATCATTATTTATCTCATTTTGATTAACATCAGTAGTGTAATAAAGGATCATTATTGTTCATTACATACAATTTATTTCCATTTTTACAGTAGAACAATACTCAATTTTACGTGAATCTAAGGAATTTCTACTCCCTTGTTTTTCATTATTTCATATATCCCATAAAACTTTTATTACAAGAAATTACTGATACACGTATTATGCAAAATACTTGAGAATGGTACAAAGATTTAGGACAGATCCTGTAAAATTCCACACAATCCGAAATTGGGTCCCTTGTAGGTACCTAAGTCCTCATCAGAAATTCTCACGATGTCGTGAAACTAATTGAGCTGCATGGTGATGAAATTGCGGATTTTGGAGTTTAACGACATCGCGGGTTTGATGAATGGAAACTTTTCAAGGCCTGGAAGTTGCGTAAGGTATTTTCGGAATTCTGGTTTTGGGCTGTTCTCAGGGGCCAAAGAAAAATATTAATGTTTAGTGGTTATGAGCATAAAAGTCAATTAAATGCAGTTTTTTGTGATTGAAAAACTCTCTGGTTATAAATACGTGAATTTTTAGAGTCTGACAATATAAAAAAAAAATATATGATTCCAACTATAATTATAAAACGAATTTTTGAACAGTGTTAAATTATGAGTTCTTGAAAGGGTTAGATCGAGAGATCCAACAATTTTATGCTATAATGATTCATAAAGAATATGGTTCCTACAAAATATAAAAATATAAACTCTAACAATGCCCCCTACAAAAATTCAGTACATTTTCATATTGAATATAAACTTTTTGTTTCCTTTGTATCTTTAGATTGAAAATTTGTTGTACTTTTCAGATTTAAATTTTACGCAACTTTTTTCGACTTGAACGTAATTAAAAAATTTTTTAAAGAAATGTCGATAATTTTATTTTAACTTTTTGAAATTCTTCTGCCAATTTTAAAAAACGACGTTAAAATTCGTAATTGCGTCGCCCTCGGATTCCTCGGGCGCAAAAATCGCGGATATTTTCATCTGAAAAAACTCGCGCCAAGCGCAATTGGATAAATCGTGGCCTGTTTTTGCGGTATGAATGAATGGATGCTCGCGGGACCGGATTTGTGCGGAAAAAGCGAAAAGTCGCGATTGCTTTCCGTTTATGGGCGACGCGACCAAAAGGATCTTCCATCGATGGACCCGCAAATATCAACGATCTTCGCTATTTTATTTCGAAACTTTTGAACTTTCTATGCTTCGGGTCGTAAACATATCATTTATCATTTTTGTAGTTATTGAGGTGGAACTGATGCAATTTTTTTATGTGTGGATCCATGTCTTCAATTATTAATGATGTAATTATATGAATCATATTTCGTAGAAAATAATCTTAAGAAAATTGGCATTCAAGAGGAAAATTTGTAGACACTTTTGATTAATGATTTTCCAAAATTTTCGAACGAAAAATAAGTCAATAATTAAAATTTGTAGGGACATTCTCAGAATGAAATTTTGTTCTCGGGATTCAAATTATCGTAAGTTTCTGAACAAACCCTTTAAATTAGAATTAGAATCTTTTATTTTTTCATTGTTTCAAACTATAAACAGTAGATTTTTTGAATTTATCGAAAATTCATTAATAGATCTCAGCTTTGCTCGATTATAGTTTCATTTTCGAACCTTAATATGAAAAAATTCAAAAATTAAGGAAAATTTAGTTTAAACTCATGCATTATGAAACAGTTTCTATGAAAAGTAGAAAATTTTTTTCATGTATCATTTTCTCTGTCTCACAATCAATGATTTTTTAATCTTCAAAATTTATTTTACCACTTTTCATGCATATGCATTTGCAGATATTAATTTTGAAATTCGCTGAATCTAAAAATTTTCAGATTCCATCAATATTCAATATATATTTAAATATTTATTCATTGACGTTTTTGCATTACACAAAATGAAACATAGAAAGTCGGAATTTTACTATTCATTCAAAATTTTTTGTTACCTTGTTGAAAAAAAATGAAAAATCTAACTTGTGAAAATCGAAAAATACCTTTAAAATTAACTTGTGAAGATCGATAGGAAACTTATTTTCATCGAAAAGCATTAATTAATGATTATTCCATTTTATCATTTCTTTTTTTTAATGTCACTACTTATTTTGTTGGAATTTTATTGAAAGCATAAAAAAATTCTTTAAAACAATATTAATTCCAGAAAATGACAAAAAAGACATTTTTGGAACCGAAGCGAAAAAAAAATCGGATTCTTATTATTTGGAATAGTATTCATCACAAGCTAAAAATTTTTCGAGTTTTTAATCAACAGACTTGTTACTTCGAATTTTAAGATTGTCAGAAATGGTACTTATCAATTTTCGTAATTGCCAAATACATACTTTTTTCGTAATCTAGCGAACGTTCGATTGTTGGAATACAAACTAGATTCAAATGACGTTAATATACTTTCAAATATAGATACTGAAACTTCTAATTATTATTTTTCTTTTCGAACGTTCTCGAAGTTGTAATCCTCGAACTCATGAATTGTGTTTCATAACATGTAATTTCCAAACTTTCCATTTCAGTATGCAAAATGTGTCATTTTTGAATGACAAATCATTCAATTTACAAACCTGAAGTTCAGTATTAAACCAAATTCTTATCTGTACTCTTAATGATAAAATTATGAATTAAAAATGTCAGGATTTTATTCGATCTATAATTCTTGAGTTCCAGATTTTTTTTTTTCAATTTTCTCTATTTTACACTGCACGAAATTCTTACTTCTATATTTTTAAGGACAATTTAAGAAATTCCTGGATTTTCCGATCTTCCAAAATCATCAATACTTGAAAAAACAATCAAGCATTTATAAATTTTCACACTCTAATTTATTCAAAATCCTAAACAATCCCAACTTCTATGTACCCAGATATATTTTTTGTCCTATTATTATAAACAAAGCGCACTAAAAAAATCAAAAAATCAAATCGAAAAAGAACCAAAAACAAAATAAAATACTCGATGCCTTCATACACCCACAAATTCATAACTTTCCCATCTCAAGAGGATTTCCCATACCTCAAATAAAAGCACTTGGTTCCCAAATATCACTTTCCTCTTTTTCAGTCCCAAATCCCCAAAACGTATCCCTTAAATTCAGTCAAAAATTGCTCCCACAAATGTTCACATTTTTCACTTTTCCCCACGTGTTTCATAAATTTCCAAGCCCAGAGCTACTTAAAAAGTCGATTCGGCGCGAAAAGAGAGACTCGAAAAAAATGATAGAAATGGTCCCGCACTTCCGGATCGCGCCAGGACCGCGAACGAACTCGCGGTCGTGCTCTCGGTGACTTGGCTCGCGGTGCGTGAGGCGGAGTTTGGACCGCGAATATACCACCACCGCTGCCCCAGGACGACGCGCGCCGGGAGATGGAGAATCCGTGTTCACCAAGCCCCAGCAAAATTTTCGTCTAATTTGTTGCTCAATTCTTGTCTAACGACACATCCCCGAAGAATGGATTGCGAAGTACGGCAATAACATGTGTAACTTGTGGTATTTTCGCGGGAAAAAGGAGGTTGTTGAACTCTGAGTAGAAATAGAATGTTTCCAGACTAGTTGAAGAATGAGCTATTTCTGTACTATAGTTAAGAAATGTTTTTCCTAATCAGTTGGAAAATAGTACATATATATTCCTCATGGAGTTTACTAATCAAGCAGTGTGAAAAATGCATATTTCTCCACTAGTGGTAAAAGGGTTTCTTCCGTAACTAGTGTGGAAATGGTACTTTCCTCAACTTGTGGATAAATCACCCATTTCCGAATAGTTCGATTCTAGTACGTCTATTAGCTAGACCCCCCGAAAAATGAAATGCGAAATACAGCAATAACATGTGTAATTTTTGGTTTTTTTAGGAAAAAAAAAGTTGTTGAACAACGTGTGAAAATATAGTATATTTCTCAACGAGTGCAGAATGAGCTTGTTTGGCGAATATGAAGTTTGCGAGACGAGCTGAAGGCGAGTTTTGCAATCACATTCGCTAAAAAAGCCCTTCTGCACAAGTTGAGGACTATATTTTTTCCAACTAACTGGAGAAAATGCGATTTTCGACGAGTCAAGCCGTGGAGAAAAACGTATTTTCTTCACTTGTTGGGAAAAAATATTTTCAGATTAGTTAAATAATAAGCCATTCCTGTATAATAGTTATGGAGTATTTTTCCCAATCAATTGGAAAATAGTACATATATATATATATATATATATTCCTCATGGAGTTTACTAATCAAGCAGTGTGAAAAATGCATATTTCTCCACTAGTGGTAAAAGGGTTTCTTCCGTAACTAGTGTGGAAATGGTACTTTCCTCAACTTGTGGATAAGTGACCCATTTCCTAATAGTTCGATTCTGGGAAGTCTAGTGAGACTCCCCCGAAAAATGAATTGCGAAATACAGCAATAACATGTGTGATTTTTGATTATTTTAGGGAAAAAGAAATTGTTGAACAACGTGTGAAAATAGAATATTTTCAGACTAGTTAAAGAATAAACTATTCCTGTATAATAGTTACGGAATATTTTTCCTTATCAGTTGGAAAATAGTACATATATATTCTTCATGAAGTTACTAATCAAGCAGTATGAAAAATGCATATTACTCCACTAGTGGTAAAAGGGTTTCTTCCGTAACTAGCGTAGAAATGGTACTTTCCTCAACTTGTGGATAAGTGACCCATTTCCTAACAGTTCGATTCTAGTAAGTCTAGCTAGACTTCCCCGAAAAATGAATTGCAAAATACAGCAATAACATGTGTAATTTTTGGGTCTTCTAGGGAAAAAAGAAATTGTTGAACAACGTGTGAAAATAGAATAATTTCAGACTGGTTATAGAATCAGCCATTCCTGTATAATAGTTACGGAGTATTTTTCCTAATCGGTTGAAAAATACTACGTTAATTTTATATAAATTATACGAATCAAGTAATGTAAAAATCGCATATTTCTTAACTAGTGCTGGAGGTGCTTATTCCTCAACTTGGTAATGAAATGGTATTTTCCTCAACTTTTGTAGAAATAGCCCATTTCCCAATCGTTTGATTTCGGTCCAACGACACTACCTCAAACAATGTACTGCAAGAACATGTATAATATGTGCTCTTTTTGGAAGAAAACTGGGCTTGATGAACGAGTTGTGAAAATACAATATTTTCACACTAGTTGAAGACTGAGCTTTGGAGAAACGACCTATTTCCCAATAATTGTTAGATTCTAGTAAGTCCAGCAAAATTTCCCCGAAATATGGATTGCGAACTACGGCAATAACATGTGAAATTTTTGATATTTTCGCGGGAAAAAGAAAGTTGTTAAACTATGAGTAGAAATGAAATGTTTTCAGACTAGATGAAAAATGAGCTATTCCTGCACTATATTTAAAGAATATTTTTCCTACTCAGTTGAAAAATAGTACATATAATATACCTTTACGATTTTCACTTATCAAGTAGTGTGGAAATTGTATATTTTTCACGTGTGTTAAAAGTGTTTATTCCTCAGCTTATTAGAAAATGGTGCTTTTTCTCAACTTGTGTAGAAATAACCTATCTCCCAATCGTTTGATTTTGGTACAACGACACTTCCTCACACAATCATCTGCAAAGTACGGCAAAAATATGTGTAATATGTGATTCTTGTGGAAGAAAAATAAGCTTGTTGAACGAGGCATGAAAATACAATATTTTAACACTAGTTGAAGAATGAACTGTTCCCGAACAAGTTAGGAAATATTTTTTTAATCAGTTCATGAGAGATATATTTAAAAAAAAGTCGTATTAACAAATAGTATAGGCACCGTTTATTTTTTAACTATTGTTGAAAGTGTTTCTTTCTTTGTGAAAATGGTACTTTCCTCAACTTGTGAAGAAATGACCTATTTCCCAATTATTCGGTTGTAGCAAGTCCAGCGAGACTTCCCCGAAAAATGAATTGCGAAAACATGTGAAATTTGTGATTCTTTTGAGGAAAAAGGAAATTTTTGTACAAGGTGTGAAAGTAGAATATTTTCATACTAGTTGAGTAATAAGATACGACACTCGTTAGGAAATATTTTTCTTAATCAGTTTCGAAGTAATATGATCTCCAAAAATTTGTCTTCTCAAATAGTATGGGAATCCCATATTTCTTAGTTTGTATTAAAAGGGTTATGCCTCGACTAGTTCGAAAACAGTACTTATCTCCACTTGTGTGGAAACAGTTGATTTCTCAATTAGTGGGTAAAGTATGCATTCCTTAAAAAGTGTTGAAATGACTAATTCCTCAACTAGTGTGAAAATTGCTTATTCATCAAATTGTTTGAAAAATACGTATTCCTTAACTAGAGTGAGTTAAGTTTTTGTTTTAATCATTAGGAAAAAAGATATTTATCAACTTCCGTGGAAGTATCACATTCTGCCCCACACTTAAAAAATTTCTTTATTTCTTTATTAATTACCACAAATTACTGGTAGTTCACTTTTTCCACAAATAGGGCGAAAATCGCATATTTCTAAATGAGTGTGGAAATAGTCAATTTTGTCTAAACTCTTTAGAAATTGTATATTTTCTAAAAAGTGCACAAACAGATCACTTCTTTACTAGTATATTAATTGCATATTTCTCAACTAGTGTCGAAAGTATTTATTCCTTAATTAGCGTGGAAATGGTTCTTTCTCAAACTTCTGTGGAAATATCTTGTTTCTCCACTAGTGTGGGAAGTGCGCATTTATTAAAAAGTGTGAAAATAGACCCTTCCTCAACTAGTAGGAAAATAGCGTATTCATCAATGAGTGTGAAAATTGCATATTCATTAACTGGCCTAAAAAAGATTTTTTTTCATTAATTTGTACACTGCACAGAGTATATTCTCATACTTGTGTAAAAGTTCTCACACAGTTCAAGAATTTGCCATTTCTCTCCGAGTAACCACAAATTACACGTACTTCGCTTTTCCGAAGTACTTAACATTCATCGAATGATTGAGTGCAGGACATTATCTCAATTGGATGTTGCTCCAGTAATTACGAATAGCAAATTACATGTAACTAATTTCGTTATTATACTCAAAGTACTTGAAATATGACCATGTCACGTAGTAATTTATAATCTTTTTTTGTTGGTGGAGTCTTTTAAAAAAAAAAAGGCAACAAATTATATTAACGTTAGTTGTGTTTCTACTGTGTATATTCTACTTTTTTCAACTAGTATGGAGATCTTTTATTCTCAAACTGTGGCACAAAAATCACATCATTCTCACCTAGTGTTAAGACGGTATTTTTAAGCTAGTCTTAAAATCGAATACTTTTACACTTGTGTGGAAATAGTATATTTTCTTACTGATGTGAAAATTGAATATTTTGCAATGAGTGTGAAAATTCTATATACTCTCACTAGTTTGTGAATAGCATATTCGTTAGGTTAGCTAGATGGCCAAATTTTAATTTCTCCGAGCATGATACAAATTGCAGATTTCATGTAATTCGCTTTTCACAATAATGAAGACCTACACTTAATTAAATTACCATCTTGATTCAAATAAATACACATACTATTTTCATTTTAAAATTAACGTAAAAAATTCAATGTAAAGGGCTCATTGTTGCTGAAACTTTCCGTTTAATCCCGAAATAATGCAGTAGTGACCCTTTACAACGAACAACCATTGTTGCGAAATTCATGAAATATTCCAAGCTCCCGAATTCGGTAGTTGCGTAAAATGCAGCAGGGATTCTCGCATCGCTTACACTCGTTAACTTGTTCGTAATTAATTCCAGTTGATTATGAATTCTGGTTTTGTGCTCAAAGTCCATATTCACCCGTGAGGAATAACGAAACTGCGCCGAGCATGATGCACCGCTAAATACACTTTGTGCTTTTCACATCACGTAATGCAATAACGCAGCGTGCTTCGCATACATTTTCTTGTTGTAGCCTGTGTAATATATATGTCGAGTGGAGATAACGTGAAAAAGGTGCAGCTTGAATAACGATTTTTACTTTAATTTTTAAGAGCACTGAATCGTAACTAGCCCAGTTTTTTATTGTACACTCGCTTCGCTCGTTCGCAAAATCTTGTACTCGTAAAAACACTCGTTTCTGCCCTTTGATCCAAAAAATACTATTAATCAACCTCACACGTGATCTTCAATTGATTTCCTAACCATTTTATGAACAAAAGATATGACACCAGTTTCCTGGGAAACTAAAAAATTTACCTCCACAATCGATAAATCGATAAAGAAATGATTAGATGTCAAGTGGAGAAAATTACTTTCTGACAGAAAAAAAACAACACTTGTCACGAGTAAAAAGTTTTTCAACGACTGCTAATTATCGTACAATCAACTAGTTCACTTCGCAGAATTTTGCGATCGTAAAAAACGGTCCTTGAAAAAAGTGTAAAATTTAGTTACAGCCCATTATTTTCGTAAATTGGAGTAAATAAGGTGTTTTATAAGTCACAAAAAGTAATAAAAAAATTTTTTAACTTTAAAATCACCGGAGAAGTTTTTTTCTACGCAGTTTTTATGAATATCCAAAGGAATGTACAAAAAAAGTTACTCTACAATAATCATAGTAATTAAAAATTGTGAATCAAACAGCTCTTGTGGAATCCTAACTTTTTGCAGGAAACTTTTTGTGCTAAAAAAACTTGCCAATCAAACTAGTTTCGTTCCGCAGCGCAAAACGAAATTCCCAATGACGCATTTGGATGAGAGAAAAAAGAGTTTTTTTTATAATTTCAAAGTCGATCCCGCGCGAGGTTTCGCATGAAAATCGTCTTAATCAACCGCGGCCTCGGCCATTATCTAGCGTGCAATTGCACGAAGAAATCGTGCGGCTAATTTTCCGTTATGCATCTCGACATGCAAAACAGATATTTTTAAAACCAACGTCGAAGGCGATCGATACAACGAGACAATGCAGCGTTATAGACGACGATCGAATTCCTATCGCAAGCTTTATTTTCGCGTAATTGCAAGAAGACAGACCCCTTCACGGCGTGCGCCACATCGTAAATTTAGATGGATAGCAAATCTGCAGTTATCAATATTTTGCAAAATGCTTTGACAATAATATTTTATGGAAGTGAACAAATGAAAATTTAGCTGTCATTTCGGAAAAGCATAATTTTTTTTTTTCGTCCTACCCGATGTAAGGATTTTTATGGTAGGGGTAGGATGGAAACTTATTGTCATTTTCTAGAGTAAAAACCAAAACGTTGAGGAAAGAAAAATTATTGTGTAAAATTCTGAACACATTTTTACTCACTTTGGAATATCTCCGATTTTAGGTGGTCTGTTTCTCCTCCTTGACGAACTGCGCCAAACACAACAAGCTGGAAAAAAAGGTTTTCCTCTGTTAATTTAAAATAACGTCACTCTGAAAAAAGTGTTCTCGTCACAACAAGCTTTGAAAAACTTTTTTACTCGGAGTCGAATTTACGTCGTCCAATTACAGAGCATAAAAGTGATTTAGTCCATTAGTGCATAATTGCATTGACCCTCTATTTTTCCGGGAAACTATGAAAAAAAGTGGAAAATATTTCCATTCTCGCAAGTTGAGTTTCGCTGTAAAAGTTTGTAAAAAACAGATGAAATTTGGAATAATTGTTACAATGTGAAATAAAGGGAATGAAAAATTGTAGTTTCGCTGCATGACTCCATTTTATATTCTTTTTTTTTTCCTCAGATTTTTCACAAAAAAATTTTAAATTCTCAATTTTTAAATCTGATGAAACTCTCGGACTTTTTGTCTCGACAAAAACCCAAGTTCGCGGAGTTAATTAATTTTGTGCAGAGACAAAAAAGATTCTATTTTCCTTTAACGAGGAGGAAAAATCTATCGAGAAAACGCGGTCTTTGGAACTTCAGAGGATGCCAAAAGCGGGATTTTATGACACGAATAAAGTTGTTATCGATCCTCATCAAAAAGTCGTGACAATGCTGTTCTTTGTTGCAAGGCGAGAGAATTTAGAGGGTTTCGTGTCAAATCCAATTTACTTCGGACACGAAAAATCCGTTTTTTTGCTGTTTATTGAATTTTTTTATTATTTATTTGTAATAGCTTGTTCTTTGTATGAACTGCATCGAAAAATTTTGATATTTTCAAGATGAAAATTATCATCTCCCTAAATTTCTTCAAGTGAGAATCCTACAAATCAAACTCTCCAGTAAAAATCTCACTCGATTGAAATGACACTTCACTCGACAAAAGTAAGTAGATTTTTTCATCGAATGAAATGACACTCGAACAGTCCTCAAGAACTTCTTTTACACCAAAAAAATAGAAGAAATTCTACTTTTGCAACAAACCTTCAGTTTACACTTCCTCTATCACAACAGTAATCCAAATCAAAGAGATTCACGACACAAAGATATGTATGATTCAGTCAAAACATTGAATTTCATTCGCATGATTACAAGGCACGCGGTCTGAACACTCGAGTCTTATCTGTTTGACTGACGTGTTACTCGATGTTTTTCTCTCTGAAATCACTCGCATGCTCTACACAATCCGCATTATTCATGGCGCGATAAATTAACCCTGTAACTCGTGTACGATATACGCCCCCCCACCCCCCGACCTCCGACACCCTACCACCCTGCGTGGATATATTTTGCTACTTTTTCAGACAAGAGTTCAATAAACTAAGACGACGTACAAGGTTTTTTATTCTTGATGGTTTTTTTTATTGTAATAATTTTTTTTCGATAATGATTTTGATCCTGCATCTTAAAGATTTATTTTTTAATTGAACGGATAGAACGAATTCCAAAAAAATGCAATGGAATAGGAAATTTGCGATATTATAACTAAATAAAAAATAATGTAAGTTTTACAGCTATTGATTGTATCATTCATTATCTTGAAAACTAACCTTTTTTACTTAAACTTGTATAGGATTCTGACTTTCGAGGGTTACACAAAAAATTCTGAAAGCATTGTCAATAATTTTGTGTGATGAATCGGAAAAATTGAGAACTATTTTTAGTCATTTTTTACTTTCGAACATAGGCTTGCAGTAATTAGATTTTGAATTTCATGAACAATATAAAAACGTCAAATGATATACACTCATAATTTTGAACTTCATAATTATTTTGAATTTTTCAACCCTGGAACAAAAAAAAAGAAACTAATGTAAGCAAGATTCAAAACTTAATGTATTTTTCAACCTAAATTTTAGAAATTTAAATGATTTTGAAGGAAATCAAAGTTAATATCTGAAAATCATAAACGACAGTTAGAATTTGCCGCTGTATTGATTTTTATGCTCATTCTAACTGTTACGTAATAAAATCCTGAATTATATTCAATAGATGGGAACAATATTTCACAAAGTTACGAAAATTTGAAAAACATTATAACCTTTTACTTCTGAACACAAATTTCCAGGAATTTCATTCTGAACTCCAACAACAGAACACAAAATGTAAAATTACGAACGAAATTCAGAATCTGTAGTAATTTTTAACCATATGAAAACCCGAGAGGAAATAAAATTTCTTATAAGGATTCAATTTCTTACAAGGTGTACCTTATAAAAACCTTATAATAATTCAATTCCTTTAAACGTAACCTTATAAAAAGCCTCATAAGAAACTGAAATTTCTTATAAGAATATATTTGACATAAGCTTATAAGTGAAAAACCTTATAAAATTTTTTCGATCAATTTTTTATAAGAAATGTCAGCTTCTCATAAGAAATAGTATACTTGTAAGAAACTTAATTTTTTTATAAGGTTTTTATCATAGAAATCAAAATTATTGGGGACGACACTGGGGTTAATAAGAGAAAAAGAACACGAAATTCGAAAATAAGGAAGAAAATGTTAAATCCTACTAAAATTTATATTTTTCAACGTGAACTTTTATATGAATAAGTTCAATTCTAAATCCAGAAAAAGAAGAAAAAAATTAGAAACATTCAAAAACACTAAAAAATAGAAGTGATTTCGCAATATTGAGCGGGCACTTTTAAATGTGAGTAAAACAATTTAAAAACAGTTGAGAAAATTAAAATTTTGTTGGATTTTTTTACATGTGCTACAAATTTTGTAAAAATATTTGAATCTGAGTTTCAAAAAGAAAACAAAAATCTAATGATAAGTTGCAAAATAAAACAATTGAATGAATTTTGAACTTTACCAGTAATTTTTATACTGATAAAAATTTAATAAGGAAATGAAATTTTTTACAAGAATTCACTGCCTTATAAGGTGGCCTTATAAAAACCTCATAAGAAACTGAAATTTCTTATAAAGAATTGATTGGCAAAATTTTATAATTTTTTTTCCTTATAAAAATTTCATCAAAAATACATTCTCATCAGAAATTTTGGTTTTTTATTAGGTTTTCATAAGGTCACCTCATAAGAAATTGAATTCTGCCAAGATTTTTATAAGCCGCACCTAATAAAAAAATTGAATTCCTGTAAGAAATTTCATTTTCTTATCAAGTTTTTTTGAGTATCGGAATTACTAGGTTTTTTTCAAATATTTGAGCAATTCTTTTCTAGATTCAAATAATAAGACGAACAATGACAAAATTTTCACAAAAATTTAAAATTTGTATACCTTTTCAACTTTCAGATCGTAACTTTAATAACTTTTCAAATCTGAATTTTAAAAATATAACTAAGTTATCAATGCAATATTTGATGAAGCACATAATTATTAATGTCCTAATAATCACGTGAAAAATTGAAAGAGTACAAAAACCTACAAAACTAACTACAAACTGGACTATTTCAAAATTTAATCAATATCGAACTTTTATCTTTAAACTTTGAAGTAGTTTTTTTCGGAATCTCAGGTGTTTTAAAATACTGAAAATTCCTTTTTTGAGCGTGCGTCGACATAATATATTAAATTTCAAAAGCTTTTCGAAAACATTGTTGTCAGTACAATAAAAATTTCCGTATTTTTGGCGTTTTTCATGTCATCGTAAAATACGAAAAATTGCTGTAAGTATTTACATTTTCCTTTTGAAGACTGCGTTAAGTTACACATCGAGGGGCGGGAGGGGGAGGGGTAAAAAATCCTGAAAATTGCGTTACATAATTTATAGACGGCCTCTGAAATGAATTTTTACATAAAAAAAATACTAAACTTGAATAATTTAGACATTCGAAAATAAAATTGCAAATTATAATCTTCGAAATAATTTTTCATGTTACACAGAATCATTGATAAATTCACCCTTCTTCCTTCCCCAACGTAAATCCTATTTCATCGCCATTGTAGTCACTACTATCAAGAATTAATCAAATAAATGGATTTAACTGGGAAAAAAAAAGATTACTTTTTCCTCGTTGAATCGATTTTCTACAGCTAGGAAAGAAAAGATAAACATGTTTATCGCCCTGAGAATGTGAAAAGAAACGGAATCGGGCACAAACATGCGAGAGTAATTCTTTTCGCCAGATTATGCAAATCCGTATAGCGAATTTCAAGGTCCTGTTCATCCACCAGAAGGCGCTTTTGCGTCAAAGAAAAAGATGCACTCCGCGATAACTTCTGACACGGCGAGGGTCAGGGACTCGAGTATTTTTAGGACTTCGGAAAAGTCCCGCTTTTCCGTTAATTCCCCATTTTTTCTGGCTCTCGAAAGAAAGAATTCGCCATAATTATTTTAAAGTTTCTCGAATTTCCAGCAAAAACTCCGAATTGTCTCTTCTAAAAAATTTTTACAAACAATCTCACCTTCCGCAGTAGCCATGTTATCTCCCAGCTTCATGTTCCGCTCGTGAAAATCCGCTTTTCCAAAGTTTCCAGAACGAAAAAAAGAAAAACTCCGAAAACGTCAATCCCAAAATGTTCGTTGTGGAATTCCACTATCTCTCGAAACTCGAAAATCCTTGTTTCCCTGGATTAGTCCTTGTCAGGAACTTGGGGGAAAAAGAGGAAAATCGTGTCGTTTCGTCGGTGACATTTTCACGGGACGATTAATATATTCCGTTTTCGGCATTGTGCATCAGATCCGCTCGGGAAATTCGATTTTTATCCTGGTGACTTATTTCTTGAGCTTTTTTAGGCTTGGCCTACTTTGGTCGACTTTTCTTAGTACCTGTTTTAATTTAAGAATTTCTTGAGCCTGGAAAAAAAATATTATTCGTTGTTAGTTATGTTTAAAAATTACAAAAACAAGACAGAATTTTTTTCGAAAGTGGCAATGATGCGTGCAAAAGTGTTAGGACACTGAATTTCTCGTATATTATGTGGAGAAACTGCAGAATATTTATTGAAAACTTTCAAATATTGATGATAAGATGTTATTAAAAAATTTTTTTTAATACACGTAGTTCATGTAAAAGAGAACATTAACAATCTGCTACGTCGGGCATTATTTTGGGCTTATGTATGACTAAAAAGTTTACACTGAATTTGAGAAAAAATCGATTACATAAGAAAAGTTAAAACGAAAACATTATGCAAATTGTACTGCAAATATCGTATATTGTACTATAGAAATACATAGAATTCATTACTCACGTATATAGTAGAATACCATTATAATTGTTTAATCTTTTTTTTTTATTATTGTATCTAGTCTGTACAGTATGATTGTTAACATACCTATAAAGAGTAAATAATGAACAATCAGTATTCAGTGGAAATTCGTATAATATCGTAAAATTTAGAATATACTTTTACACTGTCAATAGTTGAAAAGCAGAATATAATATACTAGAAAGTGGAAAAAAATAAAGCAAAAATCTAAAAAAATTATGAAAAAACCTCGTACTTTCGATATATTTATGGTAAAAAGAAGTAAAATATTCTTACTTTTTAGTACGATTACAGGCTTCATAATATTAGTGAAGATTTTGTCATTTTTATTTTACTTATTACAAGATCGTATCGTAAAAATTATTATATTGTACAAATTACTATATGAATGCCAGTTTTAGACAGATATTAAGAGAAAAGTAAAAATATTCAGAATGCAAATCGAGGTATATAAATAATATCTAGTAATGTAATATTAAACAGAATTTAATATCTGATGAAATTTACTATTTTATAGTATTAATTAGTTATTATATATTATTTACTATTATGCATTATATGAAATTGGTTATTATATATTTTATTATATTTCATTATTATGTGGTAAAATTTATTGTTACATAGTAAAAATATTGTTGTCTTGTAATAAAGCATTCCAATTATTAAGCCTTCCATTATCTATATTTCCAGATTGTACACTAACTATAATTTTTTTATATGGGAAAATAATGTACAATCAAATCTAAGATAAAATTCGTATAATGTGGTAAAATTTACAGTATACTTTTTCAATGGCGATAGTTGAAATTAAATTATAATATTTACCAGAAATTAGACGAACAAAATTATAGCAAAAATTTCGAAACAGTTTGTAAAGAAATCTGGTATTTATTGGTATATGTAGAGTAAGAAGAACTAGAATATCATATATACCTAATATTATTGCCTGTTTCACAATATTATCGCAGATTTCGTAACTTTTATCTTACTTATTACAATATTGTATAGGATTCTTCTAGTATTACGCATATCACTATGTTATGTCACTTTTTAATAAACCATATAATAAAAACTAATTAAAATATCTAGAATACAAGTTCTACTAAGTTAATAATATATTTAACTATAGTATTATGAAAGATTTAATGTATACGTACGGTGAAATGCCATGTAAATTATGCTTCCATTTATTATATGTACTTAGGAAAAATTTTCATAAATGATAAAATTTACAATATACTTCTACAATGTTAATGATTGAAAATCACAATATACATGATATACTTGAAAATACACAAAAATATAGCAAAAAAAATTGATGGTATGAAAAAATCTAGTTCTTTTCGACTATTTACTGTAAAAAAACTAAAATATTCTATCTTCTTCACATTAATGCTGATGTTGTAATAATAATGCAGATTTTGTCAGTTTTATCGTATTTATTACAATATTGTAAAAAATAAAATTGTTATACTTAAAAATTACTATATTCATATCACGTTTTAAAACTGATATTAAAAAAGTTTGGATATTCAAAATGCAGTTCATACTGTAGAAAGATCGAAGATTATTGTACCTTCAATAACATATAGAATTTATTGTTCACGAACAAAGTAAAATAATCTTTAAGTAATTCACCTTTTTTTATGTACGTTCCCCCTTTGTAGAATATGATTTTTCATATACATAGTTAAATTAAATACTGTATCAATCAATATTTAAGAAAAAATCATAAAATATCGTAGAATTTACAATATCCTTAAAGAAGTTGATAAATAAAAATGATATGTATTATCATATGCATACTAGAAAGTTCACACAAATATAGGAAAATGAACAATAGAATTGAATACTGCAAAAATCATATAGTTTTCTCTGAAATCTGGAATAGAAGAAATAACAATATGATATTGCAGAAAGTACAACAAAAAAATATGAGATAAAATGCCATTTATATCTTGGAATTTTTTAAAAGAACAAATATTTATAACTTTAGTATCATTTTACAATGTTACTTAGCACTATAATATAGATGATAAAAACATGAAATAAACAACTTGCAAACAATACAATATTTTCTACTGATTTCACAGTGCTATATTTTACCGCAATAAAAACTAGATTTTTTTCTCATAACAGGTTTATCAAGTTTGACAGCATTTATTAAAAAAAGAATGAAATTTATCTAAAAATATATTCATGCCAAGAAAAACATGATAATTTCTCAAATGTGTGTAAAAAAAATTGAAAATTCATCATAAAATAAATAATAATGGGAAATTTTCAAAAACTGAAATTTATCACTTATTGTAACCTCTCTGTGGAAATCATACGAATATCCATGACCCTTCAAAACTTCTCCAACATTGTTTCTTCAAAACATTCCAACATTGCAGAAAATTGCTTGTGTCAACTTTTCTCTGCGAAATTTCAATAAAACCGGGGATGGGTTCTCATAAAACCGTCACATGAAATTTTTACCTCCGATCTCACAAAAGCCCCTCCAAACTATAACAGTTTCCCTTATTTTTCGTGATTCAGCAGGAAAATCAATAACAACGTACGTTTTCATATAAGAGGAAAATCTTGAAAGGATTCGTTTTATGAAAGAAGGGAACATTTCACTTATCTTGAATCTTGACAAGAGAATCGGTAAAAAGAGAATTACGTTTCATCGCAGAAAAATTTTATTTCTTTGGAACTCAATAGGTAAAAAATTAGTTTAAAAGTGGAAGAAAATGTAAGTTAATTTTCCTATCAATGGACAAACAATGATTTTGGTGATAATCAAAAAGTTTGAAAAATTGTTTGAAATGTTGAAAATGCTAAAAACTTAAAGATAGATGAGCATTTTTAAATTGATGCATTGAAAAAAATTAAAAAATCATGAGAAACCTATGAAAAATTAAGGAAAAACTTTGGAAAATTCAGTGATTTTTGTCTCCTAGACGTTTTGTTCCACTTTGATCGCGTCTTGGGGATCGCACATGGGAAAACTGGGTCGTTCATCACTCATTTGCGCATCGATATTTCCCTCGGCTTACACGCGAGTCAAGGAAATTGTGTCGCCTGACAAACTATCTCTATTTATCCGAGGCTTCTCCCTTCGAAAACAAATTGCACCCAGTCGTACACAAATTTGCGCTCGACAAAAGACCCTTTTCCCGCGACGGATCTTTGACAGAATTAATTAGAGTTGAATAATTTAGCGGAGATAAGAAATTTTCTTCTCAGGAAAACGAGATTGGAACTGTAAAATTCGAGATTTCAAGAAGAGAGCTTCTATAAATGATTGAAGTTTCAAAAAAAGTGATGACACTAATTTTTTTTGAATAATAAAACTGCAATATATGGAAATTGATTAATTTATGACTAATGAAATTATCTTTCAACTCTGCTTATTCGTTGGATAAACTAAGTTTCTGCTAATTTACTCACAGAAAAACAAACAAATTAGGGTGATATTTCTCCAGGGAAAATAAACCAAATTCAAAGGAGAGAAGTTTAATTGAGATAAGAAAAAAATGCAAACTAACTCCGGATCTCTGGGGCGCTTTTTTGCGCAGGGGGAACTTTAAAACGTCGAAGTTTCAAGGCGATCGCGTTCAAAGTTCACGAACAGCGCTTTGTTACGAGACTTCTAAAGATTTTCAGCATTGTTATTGCCAAGAGATTCGCTCGAGATCGAACTTTTAACATCTCCAGAAAGAATCGCTGTTTTATGGCCATTCCGAAGCCAATTTTAACTCGAATTCAGAAAAAGTTAAATTCACTTTTTGAACGATAAACCAATTTGTTTTCAAATCTTTCCAATCCATCCTATATAATTTATGATTGTTCAAATTAATTTCTATGAATTTTTCAAAATAGTTTGAATTATATATTTTCATTTCAAAAACTGTTAATCATAAACAATGAGTTGATTAAAATTTTAAGAAAAAGATTTTGAATAAAATAATTAACAATGGAGAACACATGCGATGAAGGGAAATTCGAAGTCACGAGGTTAACGGAAAAATAACGTGCACGTAAAGTCTTCGATGCAACGATAAAAGCATCTTCACCGACGTTTCCAATAACAAAAATGACCTTAATTTATGATTTATAGTAGTATTGATAATCAAGTATCTGCAATAAGCATATGTTATATTGATTAAAATCAGGTAGATATTAATGAGCTAGATGAAAAATAAATATCATGAATATGAATAAATTAAAACTTCTGGATAAATTTGATGATTTGGTATGAAAAATTCGATTATTTTTACGTAAAATGTCAGTAAATTCAAGATATTGGAAAAAAGCAACCTTTTCAACCTTTTTTTTTGGTTTTTTACTTGGAAGTTCAACGGTCAAATAACAATATACGAAAATTTAATTATAAAATCAATTATTATAAAATCATATCACAATTTGAAACTTTAAAAAATATAATAAATGACACTTAAAAAATCTTAAGCTTTGATCCATAGACTTCAAACTTCAAAACTCAATAAAAAGAAAAAGACCAAAGAATTCGTTTTTCTGTTCAATTAATTTCAATTTCGGTAAATTTTTATGTTTTTTAGTTCTATTTATACAGATGTTTGAAAATCTGAAAATTATGTTTCCACGTGATATTTTTGCGAGATCAGCGAACTTTCGTTTCAACCCACGTCAGATTTTTTTGCCCTCTTACTTTCTTTTAGACGAAAATGAAACTTTTTTAGTGTTTGTTATACCAAGAAAACAGAGATTGGGAGATTTTATGGTTTTTTTTGCGATTATTAGATAGATTCCATCACGCTCTTTTTCGAAAGAAAAAATTCGTGACACGCGTATTTAACGTAATCAGTTCCAAAGTCACTGAACTTAACAAATTGTAAAAATTGTTGAAATATTGACAGAAAGCCATAAAAATTATATCATTGAATAATAATAATTTTCTTTGTTATAGTCTAATTGAGCTTGGAAAGTTATGGAGAATTTTAACTTTAATTTTGATTATTTTAGATATTTTTCACTAATGAACATTAAAGAGTGAATATTTGTTGATATTTCAGATAGACTTCAACGAAAACTATTTTGATAGAAATTAAGGAATTTCACTCCTTGTAGAGTGAAATTCAACTCATTAAACTTCAATTACTTAGAACTTAAAGTCAAATTCAACTCAATAATGTTACTCCCTAGAGTGAAATTTAATTTATTCAGTTTCACTTCCCTCATAGTGAAATTGGACTCAAATATTTTCACTTCTCTAACAATGAAATTTGATTGACATAATTTCACTCCCCGTATAGTAAAATTCAACTCATTCAATTTCACTCCGATTAGAGTGAAATTCAATTCAATATTTACAGAGGGATGTGACTAGAGTTTAAGAGTGGAATTTCATTCCTGTAAGAGTGACGATTTTCACTCTATGAGAGTTAAATACAAATCCTTTAAGAGTGACAACTATTGGAGTGAATTTTTACTCTATGGGAGTGAATTTTTGAACTACATAGAGTTCGTGACACGCGTTTTTAATACAATTAGTAACAAAGTCATTGAACTCAAAAAATTGTAAAAAGTGTCAAAGTATTGACAGAAAGCCCAAAAAATTATATCATGAAATAATAATAATTTTTTCTTCAGTCAAATTGAGCTGAGAAAGTTATGAAGAAGGTTAACTTTTATTTTTTTTGAATTTTCGATACTGTCCACTGATGAACATTTCAGAGTGAATATTTGTTGATATTTTAAATAGACTTCAACGAAAAATATTTTTATAGGATTAAAAGATAATTTATTTGAATAATTAGATGTAACATTTTAGTCTTATGATCATATGTATTTTAAACATTATCGATTCTATAAAAAAATTAATGAAAAAAAAGTATTTTCTTTTTTTGTTCTTTATCATTTAAGAATCGAATTTTAAATCATTTATTTACTTGATCATTGAATTTTTCAATATTTTGAATGTAGGTTCATAGAATTCATCAATATAAGTTTACGACAACTATACCTGTAAAAAAATATGTCCACTGAGCATAAGATTTATTCATATTTTAGTTGAAAAAAAATATATTCAGTTCTTTATAATAAGTTTTACAACGTGAATAACACTCGTTTTTGCACCTTATGGAAAAATTTCTCATCTGTAAATCTATTGATTTGTTTTTTTTTTTATATATAAACGATCTATATTTGAACAGCGTGTGAAAATAAAATTTTGTCGTCCGAGAAATTTTCAGGGACAACTAAAATACCTTTTTGTTTCGATCGATGAATTGAGGGAAAAAATTTGTAATCGATTAAATTATTTATGATATAAGTTTTGTTAATTATGATTTTTCAAAGAGTTTTGATGGTTCAACTTTTAATTTGAATTACTGTGATTTTTTACAAATAATCTTAATTGACGTACGAATTAACTGAATTTTTAGTCAATTATAAATGATGTTGGGAAAAATTTTTTTACTTTTTCGATGATTCTTTCTTTATATATCTACTGACCTTGCAACTTTTTTGAAAAAATCAAACATTTTCAATGATCTGGGAATAATTTTTCAGGGCTGTGTTAGAATGGAAAACCAAATTTATGGATTGTTACGAATCCACAGTAAAATAGATCTTTTTTTAACTTTCAATAATTACCAACTAAATAATTTAATAATTATTTAACTGGAAAAACAAATATTTTCTATGATTGATTCGATAAACAACTCACTGATGAATATAATCTTGTTTATAATATTCAATTATATCATACAACTTACGAAAATGATAATTTTTCCATATTTTGAAGAATTAAATAAATATTAAGAATACGAATCATTAGCATTATACATTCCAATAAATTAAAATTCTAAATCATTTTACAAAGTTACTGATGATTTTCGAATCACCTAAATATTCCAGAAATCATCGAAAATTATCTTTCCCTTGATTTTGAATTAAAATAAACTATTTCAAATACAACTGATAATATACTAATCAAATAATAATCTTACAGATAAAATATTTATTATCCATTTTTAAAATCATCAAATCCAACCACAAATCAACTCTAATCAACCCCCCCCCCCTCCCCCCCAAAAAAGAATTTTTCTCAATAATTCTCCACATACTCTAAAACAATAGAAAAATTTAATTTTAATCTATTCATTTGAAACTCTTTACCTCCAAAACGTCAAAAAAACCTACAAACGCGTCCACAGATCAATGAAATCACGTGGAGAAAGCGATCACCGGCGTATACGGAAAATCCAGTGCCCGCAATCAAGTGGAAAAGCCACGAGTTACGCAAGACAAAAGTGACAGAAAAATCCTTCACGTCAAACTTTTTTTCATACAACAATTCACTAACTTTTTCAATCAACGTGAAAAACCCTGGAAAAAGCGATGTCACATCGGGGTCGGTGAAAATGGTGTTGGGGGGGGGGGGCGTTTCCGGGGGGCCGATTTGGAATCGATTTTCCGCGGATTTTCGCCCCCGATTTCTCGGGTTATTTCGCGACCGGCATTTTGTTTGTTATTGTTTAAGGAAGTTGCAAAATTGGAGCGACGAAGCGAAGTCGCTCGAAAGTCTCGCTCGACTGGGAGCGAAACTGGGGTGGCCGCTCTACGCGTGATTTTATCCCCGCTCCCGCGACACCAAGAATCCCTTCCTCGATTTTCCAGCCTCTTTTCCACCCCGAAGGTAATTTAGGGCTGGAAAATCCGATAGTGACGTAATTATTTTCCACGATGGTTCATGCTCTCTTCATTTCTTGGAGTTAATTTTTAATCTTCATCGAATTGAAGTACTACCAGTTGAAGTTGGAGTGATTTCACTTAGAGTGAAATTAAACTCATATTTTTAAGAATTAAATATCTTTACGAGTGATAATTTATTGCTCAAGAGTTAGTTTTTACACTATGAGAGTGAAGTTCAATTTATCTGAGAGTGACGAGTCATTTTATTAGAGTAAATTTTCACTCTTTGAGTGTGTAGTTTCACTCCAAATCGAGTTAAAAAACTGCCAGTTAAACTTGAAGTGATTTCTTAGTTTTATAGATTGCATAGTTACATAAAATAAGCGAAATTTCACATCTCAAAGAGTGAAACTCGAATCATTAAATTTTAGTCCTTTTATAGTGAAATTTGAACTATCGAATTTCACTCCCTATAGAGTGGAATTCAACTCGTTAAATTCCATTTCCTTAGAGTGAAATTAAACTCATCAAATTTCACTCCGTTGGAATAAAATTCAACTCAAAAACTTCTCTCCCTTAGAGTGTGAAATTCAATTCATTCAATTTCACTCTTCTTGTAGAGAAATTCGACTGAAATAATTTCACTCCTAGTATAGTGAAATTCAACTAATTTAACTTCACTCCCCTTAGAGTGAAATTCAATTTAATATTTAGAGAGGAACCTGACTAGAGTTCAAAGGTGGAATTCTATTCCTGTAAGAGTGACGATTTTCACTCTATGAGAGTTAAATTCAACTCCTCTAAGAGTGACAACTATAGGATTGAATTTTTACACTACGAGGATAAATTTTAAATCTACATAGAGTTTATACTATCACTTAAACTTAAAGTGATTTCGTACATTTGTAGAGTGTATAGCCACTGTAAAGTAGTGAATTCTCACTCTTCAAAGAGTGATATTAACTAATTTTTGAAAGAGGTATCTAAGTTTAAAATGTGAATGCAATTCAATCAATTTCAGAGGCACAATGCACTCTTTACGAGTGAATTCACCCTGTATGATAGTGAAATTTAACTTTCTCTGAATGTAAGGATTCACTCTATTAGAATAAATTTTCCATCTTCATCAAGTAATTTACATTTTAAGTTAAACTTGTAGTGATTTTTCACCTTTTTATAGTGTATAGTTACTCTGCAAAAGGTGGAATTTCATTCTTTTCGGAGTGAAATTCAACTCATTTTTTTGAAAATTTATCTCAGAGGAATATAAGAGTGGAATTCAATTATTTCAAGAGTGACGATTAGCTCTTCAAGAGTGAATTTTCACCTTATAAGAGTGAAATAAAACTTCTCCTAAAGTGAGGATTCACTCTTTTAGAGTAAAATTTTACTTAGTCAGAGTGATTTTTCACTCTACATCGAGTTAAAATACTGCCAGTTAAAGTTGGAGTGATTTTTCAATTTGAAAGTGGATAGTTACATGAAAGTGGTCAAATTTTACATCTTTTGTAATGAAACTCAATACATATTTTAGAGAGAAATCTGTCTAAAATTGAAGGGTATAATTTAATTCCTGTAGAAGTGATCATTTATGTATTTCAGAGTGAATTTCTACTCTTCTACATTGAGTGAAATATAAATTCTCTTAGAGTGGTGAATCACTCCATTTAGGTGAATTTTTACTTTATGAGAGTGAAATTCCCATTTTCATATTGTAAAAACATTTTCAGTTAAACTAAAAAGGATTTTTTCACATGTTTATAGTGTTGAGTTACTCAAAAGTAGTGAAATTTCATCTCTTTTAAAGTGTATTTTAACTCAATATTGAAAGAGAAATTTAAGTAAAGTATGAGAGGAAAGTTTAATTTTTAAAGAATGATGAACTAATCTAAAAAAGTTAAGTCTTACTCTATAAGAGTGAAATTCAATTTCTATAAATTGACGATTCACTACTTTGGAGTGAAAATTTACTCCATGCTAGTAAATTTTCACTCTAGATCGAGTTAAAATACTGCAAGTTTAATAATTTAGAAGTGACTTCATACACTTCTGAATTGCATAGTCACTCGAAAGCAGTAAAATTTCACTCATTGTAGAGTGAAATTCAACTTATTTTTTAAAGAGGACTGTGGCTAGAATTTCAGGTAAAAATTCAATTAATACCTTGAGAATGATGATTCACTCTTAAGGAGTGAATTATCACTTTATGAGAGTGAACTTGAACTTCTTTGAAAGTAAGGATTCGCTCCCTTATGGTAAATTTTCACTCTACATCGAGTTAAAATACTGACAGTAAAAATTACAGTGAATTTTCACTTTTTTATAATATTCAGTCACATAAAAGTAGTGGAATTTTATTCCTCGTGAAGTGGAATTCTACTGAAATTTCAAAGAGATATCTGAGTGGAATTTAAGAATGGCATTCAATATCTTTAAGAGTAGCAATTCACTCTTTGAGAGTGAAATTCAACTTCTTCAGGAATGATGATTTTAGAGTGTTGTTTACTTAATGATGGTGAAATTTCACTCTACGTCTAGGTAATATACTGCGAGTTCTACTTGAAATCATTTTTTACTTTTTTAGAGTGAAGGAGTGAAATTTAACTTCTTTTAGAGTGAAATTCAACTCATTTTTTTGAGCGGAACCTGACTAGAATTTAACAGTGGAACCAAGTTTCTTTAAGAGTGATGAGTTACGTTTGAAAAGTGAATTTTTACTTTTTGAACTTGAATTCAACTTCCCTAAGAGTAACAATTTACTCTTTTAAAAGAAAGTTTTACTCAAAGTGTGAAAATTTACTCTAAATCAAGTTAAATAACTGTCAGCTAAACTTTGAATGAATTTCCACATCGAGGATCGAGTTTTTCGAAAGTAGTGAAATTTCACTTTCTTTATAACGAAATTTAACCCATTTTTTGGAAAGAAATCTGACTAGAATCAGAGAGTGAAATCGAGTTTCTTTAAGAGTGACAAATCACTCTTTAAAAGCTCATTTTGACCGTTTGAGAGTTAAATTCAACTTCTCTATATGTGACGTTTCACTCTTTTAGAGTGAATTTTCAATTTATGACGGAAAATTTTCACTCTCTATCAACTGAAAATATTGCCAGTTAAAATTGGAGTGATTTTTAATTTTTTAGAGGGAATTGTCACTCGAAGGTGGTGAAATTTCACTTCTCTCAGAGTAAAATTTAACTTTTTGCTGTGATAGAAATCTGACTGGAATTCAAGAGAGAATCTGAAAAATTAATATTTTTTACAATTTTGTAATAAATTTAACAGTTGAACTTTTTAAAACATTTTAATAGTTTAGAAAATTAGGACAGTTTCAATATTTAAGAAAATTGAAGGGTTCATTGCAAATTTTAACAATCTCGACATTTTTCACAGTTGAAAACTTTTCTGTTGTTAATGAAAACTATTGTTTTTTAAGAAAATAACTAAAATTATTACAAAAAACTTGTAATAATGTCCCATAACGTCCAACATCGATATTTAAGTTTTCATCATACATTCCTGCATTTGTATTCCCACAATACCAAAAAATCGATTATCCAATGACTCCTACACGGAAGTGAACATGGAAAAAAAACCTTATCAGGTGTTACCAAAAAGGCACGGAATTCTATGGAGCATTGAGAAGCGCGAGATATGAAATTCTTTGAGACCTACTTTCGATGCTCATTGTGCGCGCAAGAAAATTTCATGAATTTCCCACATCAACAGGGTAATTCGATAACTGCATTTCAGCGATGAAAACGAGCTGCATCAATACAAGGAAAATGAATCCCGAATTATCGAGATATTGGTATATAGATTAATTTCTTTATTTTATCGATGTACAAATATTATACAAGATAAAATATCAGTTTACAAATAAATAAATACATAATTTTGTCAACGCTTTTTTGACGACTGAACACATGACACTATAAAAAATACTTAAATATTTCAGATCTTTGAATGTTATTTCCAAAATGCAATTTAAAGAATTTATTTGAAATAATCATAGTTTTATTATTGTATTGACCCAAAAGAAATATTGTGAATGACTCCAAGGTATCGCATTTTTTGGAATAAATTAAGAACTTTGATTTCAGTATAAAAATCCTCGACAACCAAAAAAGGGTCGTCCGAAAAACTTCATCATCCAACGCTGTGCACCAAAAACCCGAAAAAGCTCTTAAGAAGCCAAATCATTTTTTTCTGTAGGCGCTGGGATAATCCGTGAGAAAGCTCCCAGTCGAAAAAATGGCTCCAGGACCCCCAAGCAAACCGCCCTTGTTCGCCCACCAGCCGTTCCCTTCGAAAAACCCCGCGGGGTCCAACCGATTTGTGTAAAAATCCGGATCCGAAACACCAGCCAAATGCAGAATTCCATTTGTCAATTGTTTTCCAGTCTCGTTTCCCTCGGATCCTGGAATTCCCAGGATTTTTAACCCGTCCTTTAATTTTGCCAATTTTTCATGTAAAAAGGCCTGAGGGGAAAATTGCAGCTTGTTGATGAATGGAGCCAGCCACTGGGGTGGTTTCAAGGTCAAATTTTCGAACTTAGAGGTCGTGTTCAGGGAACTTTTTTCTGGGGAGATGGCGTCGATTGCGATTTCATGGTCCACGTCGTTGTTCAGATCGGCAGGAAACGAGAATGTGCTAGATATCTGGAATCCATGGGAGTTTGAATTGAAATGGTTTTTTCACAGTTTAGATACTTGAGATGTTTTTTGTTTTAGATTAATCTGATTGTTTAAACAGATCTGAGTAATTTAATGTTATACTACAGTTTAAAAAATTTTTTTTTAATTTTGCTTTTCATTATAGTTCTAGCAATTGATAGTTGAGGCATTTTTGATAATTTTATATTTTTAAGTTTTTAACATTTTTTATAGAGTTTAGTGCTCATTATATGAACCTTTACAGTTCATTTGAGAAAGTGTTGACTGTTTAGCTATTTACAGAAATTTTACTAATCTTCGCATTTTTTACGATTGAGACATTATCAACATTTCTGGAATTTTTTAATTTTACTGTTTGGAACAGTTTCTTGAAAAGGTTTGTATTAATTTTATAGATTTGTTCAGTTTTGCAGAGTGTTTACAGTTAAAATATTCACAGAATTTTCACTAATTTTTTCATTTTTTTCTATTGAGAAATTATCTGCAGTTTAAAAATTTTTTAATTTTACAGTTTAAAACAGTTTTTTCAAAAGGTTCGTAAAAATTTAAGAGACTTTTTCAGTTTTACAGAGGGTTTACAGTTAAAATATTCACAGAAGTTTCATTAATTTGGGCATTTTTTTACAGTTCAGACACTATTTACAATTGTACAGATTTTACAGTAACACGAATTGATTCAGTTTGGTTTGTTTCAAAATTTGTATAAATTTAAACCTTTCAAATAGTTTTTACAAAGTTTTAATTGGTTTAACACTTTTTGCAGATTCTGATAGTCCACTACACTTTCAACAGTTTTTCAGTTTAATAGTTTATAAAAATGTTGACAAAAATTACGGTTTATAAAAGTTCTAACTGTTTCAATAGCTTAAATTTGTACGTTTTACGGTTTAATACATTTTTTACAGTGAAACTATTCACAGCAGTTTTACTGATATCAACAATTTTTTACAGCTTAGGAGAAATATACAATTTTTACAGGTTTGACAGTCTATAAAAGATTGGCAAATTTGAACAGTTTATTCAAAATTCTCAAGAGATTTAGATCATTTAAACAGTTTTATTTCGAGAATTTTAACGGTTTCCAGAGTTTAAAAGAATTTTAGTAGTTTTTCCAGTTAAATAGTTTATTACTATTGAAACAATATTAATTTATGACAGTTTCGAATTTTTCAATAGTTCTATTCAAATTTATACGTATTATATTAAATTTTTGTACACTTTTTACAGTGGTACAATTCATATCAGTTTTCTTGCTTTCGTTAATTTTCTACAGTTTTGACAAATTTTATAGTGTAACAGATAATACAGTTGAATAACTTCAAAATTGGCATTATATTTTCGAGATTTAAAGAGTTTTCAAACAATTTAAACAGTTTTGACACTTTCAAATATTTTTTCAGTTTTGATTCAGTTCAAAAATTCTAAAAAATCTGACAGTTAAATAGTTAGTAACACTTTGAACAGTTCTAACAATTTTTACAGTTTTCAATAATCTTAACAGTTTATGCAGTTCAATATTTTATAACAATGTCAGCATTAATGTCAGTTTCAACAATCAAAACAGTATTTTAATTTTTTGAACTAGTGAGCTAGTCAAAATGAGGGAAATTTGCAAGAACTTTTATGAACTGTTGCACTGTAAAAACTGTCATAAATAGTAATGCACAGTCAGTAAAATTCAACAAAATTCCTGGCCAGGAATTTTACTGATCCACGGAATATTCAAAACTGTAGAAACTGTAAAAACTGCTGTAAATGTCGAAACTGTTATAAATGTGATGAATGTCAAAATTACAAAAAAGTGTTGAGTTGAATTATCAAGACTGTCAAATGTGCAAGGTTCCGTCAAAATCTTTAAAACTGTTGAAAATTTGTCAAAGTAATTAATACTGATTAGAAGATATCAATTTTGTCATAACTATTGAAAATTTTGCAGATTGCTTATTCATAAAGAACGTCCTAACTGTTTAAAACTGTAAAAACTGTTATAAAAATGTAAAAAATGTAGACACTGTATGACTGTCAAAACTTTCAGAATTCGGTCAAAAATTGTCAGAATTATTAAAACAGATGTTTTAGAATTGTATAAATTAGTTAACGAATTATAGAATGGTTAAATGTCAAATCACTCAAAATTAGACTGTCAGAACTGTTAAAACAGTTGCGAACTGATCAACTGTAAAAAGAATCAAAAACTGATTTAATTTTCTATTAATTCTAGAACTGTCTCAATTATCGGATTAATCCAAACTTATCTAAACACTTTACTGTAAAGATTGTCAAAACTGTGTAAAACTGTTAAAAATGTTCAGAAACTGGCAAAATTTTCTCAACTGTCAAGAAATTTGGAAAAATTCAACCTTTTGGAATTGTTGAAAAAAGGTCAGCATTGGAAAATCAAAACTGTGAAACTGTATAAAAATGTCAAAAGTGTTCAAACTGTATAACTGTCAAATCTTTCAGAAGTGTCGAGAATTTTCTAAATCGTCAATAATATCGAAAATGTAAAGAATATTTAAACTCTTCGAGCTGTTATAACATTTTAAACAGCGATCACACTGTAAAAAACTGTAAAAATTTTTTCTTATACTATCGAAATCCTCTGAATTATCTAAACAGTTGTTTTACAACTGTATAAATTAATTAACAAGTAATAGAATGGTTCAATGTCAAGACACGTTAAATTATGAAAACTGTAAGAACTGATAGAAACTTGTCTAAATTGTCAAAACTATCCGAACTGTCAGTAAGACAATGACTGTGAAAACAGTTGTATAAACTGTCAAACTGTAAAACTTATCAAGAGTATTAAAATTTGACATGTATTCTTGAACTGTCACGAATATTGCTTCTGTCCGAACTTTTCTAAACTGTTTACTGTAAAAGCTGTCAAAATTGCGGAAAACTCAGTGAGTATGTAGAAACTGCCAAAATTTTCTTAACTGTCAAGAATCAAGATGTTTTGAAAAATTCAACCTGTTGGAACTGTTAAAAAACTGTCAGCAGTGAAAATTCAAAACTGTACAACTGTTTAAAAATGTAAAAAGTATAATTGTCAAATCTGTCAAGAGTGTCAAAAATTTTCTAATCGTCATCAATATCGACACAGAAAAAAATTTTGACTGTTCAACCTGTTGTAAACTTTTAAAAAGTGACTATACTGTAAAAAATGTTTTAATATATGTTATATCAAGTATTAAAATTTTTAAAAATACTCTAACAGTTGTTTCAGAACTGTATAAATTATTTAACCAGTTATTAATTGGTTTGATGCCAAGACACTGTAAATTATGAAAACTGTAAGAAATAGACAAAATTGTCTTAAGGATCGAAACTGTCAAAATAGTTGTGAGCTATTGAATTTTCAAAACTGTCAAAACAGTTAAAAACTGTTATAACTGTTGAAAATTGCCCGAATTTTCTCAGCTATCAAAAAATTTCGAAAAATTCAACTTGTAGAAACTATAAAAAAATGGTATCATTGCAGATTCGAAACTGTCAAAAAAAAAAAAAAACTTTCAACTTTAATTCCCTAATATCCAAAAGTCCCAAAACTTCCATCACCAAACACAACATCCTTCAAAACCCTCAAATTTTTCAAGAATAAATTTTTCAAGAATCAACTTCAAATAAAAAAGCCATCTTCCAAATCTCAACTATCTCACAAATTTTCCTATCCCCATCTCTGTAAAAATTCAAAAAGTGCCAAGCTCTATTTTCATAAAAAATTTAAATATTTACTTTTCAATTGTTATTTCTTCATTTTAATCCAAGAGCAACAATGAAAAATAAAAAAAAAGATGACTTCTCTCACCAGAAGAATTATCACAAATTGCTGTCCGCTTTTCATAATCATTGTTTCCCCGGAAAAAGACTTTTCCTGCGTGTCGAGAACAATTGTTGGACACTTTGAAACTGTCGCAGTAATTGCGCCAGGAAAATTCTGAGCAGACGAATGCCTCGAGGCAATATATACTTTTTAATTCACCCTTTCTTTACTCGCGAACGCAATCTTATATGGGTACCCTCATGCACTGCAGAAGCGAGATAAAACGTCCGTTGGCATTTCTAACTGCGAGTATAAAAACGAGCGATTACCTAAGTTGCGTAATTCGGGCAATAGGGAATTCAGGGATTATGACGAATTTTCGAAATATTTTGAATTATATTGATTAAAAAAATTAGGTATATCATGAGTTGAAATATATCATTTTCGACAAAAAAGATAATCAGATTTATGAGTCTTTTTTTTTGGGGGGGGGGGGGGTTGATCATAAATAAATGACACTTTTGGCATTAACTGCCAAAATGATTATTTACTATTTATTGACTTTTCATGTCAGTAATTTTTTGTGTAGTTTTGCCCATCTAGAATTTTCAATACTTACATCCTATACAACCCTTATTTACATAATTTCGATAAGAACCTGGAAAATTCTTCAGATTTTCCACAACTTTCAAAATGAAACTAAAAATTCAAATACCATCATTTTTTCATTATTTGGTTGGAAAAAAATTTATTTCAAATATTTCTGCAATGCTACAAAATGTGTAGAAAAATCCCTATTAAAATTCACTTTCCTATTTTCCCACATGACAGAAAATTCTTGATTGACGAGTTTCATGGCAGGGAAAAAACCAGGGAAAATAAAAAAAAGAGACGAATCGCTGGTGGAGTGATAAAATATTTCGAGAACCGGTCGTATGATGCACTGAGATTGTCGCTCTTTGAAATGGCCTTGGAAGACGCCACGAAATCGAACCTGTTGCCCGCTAGGGTTTTCTGCAAAAATCCTCTCTAAATGAATGAAATTTAAGATTTTAAATTATAATTACATCATTTAATTCAACACAAATAAACTAAATAGATGAAAATCGTGGAATGAAATATAAATGTTAAAAATAAATAAAAATCGAGTAAAATTTTATGAACTAGCAAACAATTATCTTTATTTTTTATCGAGTGTCTTGAAAAATGATGATACTCACGCAACTGTTTACGACTTTGAAAATTTATCAAAGTCTTCAATTTTTCTCGAAATATAAGCAATTTTTTTCAGACAGACTTATTCTGAAATTTTCCATTTTAAATATTTATATTGTCTGTATATTTTTCCTGTAAATGATATAAGTTCTGTAAGAATTTCTGAAAATTTTCTTTATTACATTCATGTTTCTTTCTCTTCATGTGAAAATAGAAAACATTTCAGAATTTTTTACTCGCGTAGATTAATCATTTGCAAATGTCAGGGGAAAAATCTTACATTCAATTCTAATTAAGAGTAACTTACAATGTTCCTATAACACTTGTTTCTTGATCATTGAGCAAGAATCTAAAACTTTATAAACTTTTAGTCCATCGATCGTTGAAAATCTAAATACATCAAAACTCCAAAAGAAACTGAAAACATCTGAATTTTCTTCTCGAACTTTTTCGAAAAAATTTTACTCACAAACACTCAAACAAACAATAGAAATTAATTTAACCCTTAACCTAATTGTTGATAATGTTTTTTGTTGTTTAATAAACAAGTTGTTTTGAAAAGCAAATGATTTTTTTAGCAACATTGTAAGTTTGCAAAGAAGTTAGTTCTAAGTTTTTAAGAAGTTTGTTTTAAAAAGTTAGTTAGTTTTGAAGATTATTAGTTAATTAGTTAGTTATTTAGTTAGTTAGTTAGTTATTTAGTTAGTTAGTAAGTTATTTAATTAGTTAGTTAGTTAGACAGTTAGTTAGTTAGTTAGCTGGTTTACAAGTTTTTAAAAGGTTCATTTCAGCAGTTAGTTTTTTAAGTTTTTTTAGCAAACTTTTTTAGTAAACTTTGAAGCAAATAAACTTTTTTCAAAATCCCATCATTCTACTCTTTCAATCAAACATCTCTCCTTTTTATTTGTCAATTCAGATCGAGGAAGAGTTTTGATTCAACCCTTAACTTGATTGTTAGAAAATATTTTTTTCTTATTGAATAAAAATGTTACTTTAAAAAGAAAACGAACTGTTTAGCAAACTTTTAACTTTGCAAAAAAGTAAGTTTTAAGTTTTCAAAAAGTTAGTTTTGATAAGTGGTTAGTTTTAAAGTTAGTTAATTAGATAGTTAGTTAGTTAATCAGTAAGGTGGTAAGTAAGTTAGTTAGTTAGTTAGTTAGTTAGTTAGTTAGTTAGTTAGTTAGTTAGTTAGTTAGTTAGTTAGTTAGTCAGTTAAATAGTTAGTTAGTTTTCAAAAAGTAAGTTTCCCATTTTCAGAAAGTTAGTTTTTTAAGTTTTTTCAGCAAACTTATTTAATAAACTCTTAAGCAAATAAACTCTTTTCAAAATCCCATCATCCTTCTCTCTCAATCAAATATCTTTTTCCTTTTTTTTTTTTTGTTAATTCAGATAGAGGAAGAGAAGCAACAAAAAAAGGAAGAAATGCAAATCGTGGGAGGAAATTTATAAGTCCGCATGACAAAAATTCTAAACTTGATTTTGCTTCGGTGTGCACGTGGGAGTGCGGATGCGACGCGGAACCGTTACAAACTTTTAAAGACCAGTCTTGGTTCACCGGTCGAACGTTCGCAAACTGAGTTTGATTTTCTGCGAGTCGAGCGTGGAACAGTACGAAAATTTCCAAACAATTTTTACTGTCTTCGAACCAACAATTTTCCTGGGTCAAGGTCAAGATGAAAATTGTGGCGTTCGTTTTGGTTTTCGTTTTTGCAAAAGGAGTGAGTACTTTTCGAGTTTTTTCACATTGTTTTTTCAATTTTGAGATGAATATATTTCGTTTTAATTCAAGAATAGTCTTGATTAATATGTATTTAAGTTTCCAAGCATTTGAATTTTTTTATTTGATGGTTCAAGTCTCTAAAAATGAATGAAATTTGTATGTCTAAATGAGTGAGAATTTTACTGGTTTTTAAAGTGCATCAGAAAATTACTGATTTTTTAATTACCATTGATGAAAAATATGAAAAAATTTACTTCTTCATTGGATTAATTAGAGCTAAGTTTCTGGATTTTATTAAAAATAAAAAAAAGCTTGCAACAATATTATTTTATGATTGTATAAAAATTTTGAGACAGTTTCGATGATTCATGAAATGTATGTAAAGTAATATATATTTATTATGTTGTAAACGGTAGATAATGTGTCAGTCAAAAGAAAAGTAAATTGCATTAAATTCGAAAAATCTATGTGGAAAATCATAAAAATACTACAAATTTACGTACTTCAAAATACGAAACAAGTATACATTCAGAAAATATTCCTTTGAGTCTATATAGATATAATTTTTTTGAAAATCTAGAAAACTACTTTAGATGTAAAATACTTTAAATACTTACGTCATGGTATCCAAGAAATCTTTACAGAACTTCTTACTTGAAAGTTCTTCGAATCGTATCAGTTTTACGAAATATTATAATACTAAAAATACTGGAAATTATTTAAAACACTGTTCACTGAAAATTCATTGAAAAATTTCGGATTCTTTGTAAATGTTAAATTTTTAAGCATCAAATTCAAGAAAATCAAAGTCAAAGAACGATAAAGTCTGAAAAAATTTTGTGAATACCCAAAATTTAAAAAAATATTAAATATCTATAAATAATCAATATTTACAGAAATTACTTTCTCTTGAAAATCTATAGAAATTTCAATTCTCAAATATTTAATTTGAAAAATTCACGACAATATTTATTTGATAGTAGAAAATCCTTTGAAGAGTATAAATACTGGAAAAATACGAGAAACGCTTAAAGTACTCGAAATTAATGAAATAGTAAAAATCTATAAAGATACTGTATTATGAAAAAATTTGAAAATGTTATTATTCTGAGAAACTTCAATAGTTAGAGCATCAAATTCTTAAAATTTACATTGCAGTCCATAAAAATATTAGAAATCTAGAAAAATAATAGAAAATACTCCAAAATTTCATGAAGACTAAAAAGTATGAAAAAGACTAACAATGATTAGCTGAAATTTTATATAGAGATAGGTATTATTTTCACAAAAATTTATGAAAAAAAATATATACAACTTGTGATCCTAGAGAATCTGATTCTAAAAATGTATATATAAATCGATAAAAATACTAGAAAATTGAACAAAATTCATGAATATTTGGAAAATACAAAATGTACTCAAAGCTTTGAAAATAGGTGTAATATGTAAAATTCATGAAGATACCGGTTTCCTAAAAATTAATTAAAATACTAAAAATCTTATGAATTTCAAATTCTGTAGCATTTTATTCTAGAAAGCTTTATTGAAATTTTTAAAAATACTAGATATATGAAGATTTTGAAAAAATTACTGAATAATAATAATACTAAACAATTTGTGAAATAAGTACTCCATGAAATACTTCAAAACGATGTAGATACTATTTTCATACATTTTATTATTATTTTTATTTTAAATTCACTGCACGAGCTGAACGCCCTTCAATTAAAAAAAAAAAAAAAAAAAAAGAAGTAAGTGTACAATCGTGTGTCACCAAAATATCGAAAAATAATTACAATTCGAAAAAAAAGGAAGTAATAATAAATAAATTTAAACGAAGTTAGTAGACATCTATTAAACTTTGAATTCTGAAGCATCGAATTATGTGAATCTTATAAAAAACAATAAATATTCCAGAAAATCATGCAAACTGCAAAAATACTTACAAAAAATTATTAAATATGTAAATATCTATGACATACAAGTTATCTTAGTAAATACTGTTTTCTGAAAAATTCTTTCAAATACTAAAAATCAAAAAAATTTTGAATTCTTGATCATTGAATTGTCAAAACCTATTATGAAAATCTACAAAAATGTTAGAAATATTTAAAAATTGTAACATACGTAAAAAATGAAATGAGTTAATTAAGAAACTGGAAAATACAACGAAATTTCATAAATTTAAAAAAAAAAGAAGAAAAACTAAAGTATTCTATTTCGACATTGTTCTCTCAAAAATTTACGAAATAACTCAAAATCAATTAGAGCATCAACTTCAGGACAAAAATTGTAGATATCTACAACAGTAAAATAAAAAATTGCATATTGCATATTCAGATTTAAAAAAGAATCAAGAAATTCAATAAAAAAATTTCGTAATCAATGCTTCAAAAAAATGAATTGAACTGATTGAAATAGATTCTCAGTGAACCGATTTTCACTTTTTTAATCAGTGAAATCCCATTGAAAATCACTGAATTTTCACTGATACAAATTTAGCAACAAAAATTACAGTTTTTGAATAGAAAAGTTCATTTTTCGATGATGTGATATCCAAATCGAGGAACTTTGAAACTTGGTGCTTGAAATAGACGTGAATCTTGGAATGTAACGAAGCCAATATTGGCAAATTGAGTGATTCGAATTTGCCTCGTCTGCGTCTCTCGTTAAATTGATGCCCCGACAATGTTTTCGCAATTCTAGACTCGCTCCAAGGAAACTAACGAGTAAATCGAGTTACTCCTCACAAAGCCATGCGTTATCGTTAATTACGTTCTAGAATCACTTTAATTCCTTTAGATTTTCTCGTCACGTCGTATTTTAAGAATTTACTCGACATTAGAAACTAATTTATGGTGGAATCAACGAGAAAATGAAAATGAAAATCATTTTTTGACTAAATTCACAACATTAACAGTTTAAAAATTCTTTCGTTACTGAATGATTCAATAATTTTCCAAAAAACATAATAAACAAATCACGTATATTTGCAAAAATTTTTTGTAATTTTATTTGTTTGGCAAATAATTTTAATTCCGTAAACCTTTGTAAAATAATACAGTTCCTAGAATTTCAAGAAATTACAATTATTTTTTGATATTTTTGATTTTAAATGATGCCTGCATAAGTAGTTCAAAAAAAAGTTAAAATTTCAACAAATTTATTTTTTTTTGTCACAGATTTGCGCTGCAGCTCCAGCTTTTTCAACGCCTTTGTACTCAAATGCTTATTTGCCAGCAACATTGCAAGTATGAATTATTTATTGCAATTTACAAACTATAACAAATGAGTTGATTTTTTCATATTTTACGTCCCAGAACAAGAATTTTTTCCTTTTAATTTATCTTTGTTTTGTATTGATATTCCTTTTTAAAAAACAATTGATGATTCTTAATCTTTTCCTCAGTATTCACTAAGTTGTAATAATTTTTTAATTATTCATTTTATTCAATAATTCAATCTAAACCCAAATGGTCAGATTTCTGTGTGAGATCAAAATTTTTGCAGTTTTTTAATAAATGCAATTATTTCTTTCATTAGGAGCTTTTGCATTCAATTCAATTCATATAAGCCCCAACTTTTCAATTTTTCATCAGGTTTTTGACAAATATTTCCATTTTACTAGTCCCATGAAAACTTCATGAGAAAATCTCAATTCTCAGTCGCAAAAATTAGTAGAAAATGAATAAAAAGGCACGAAATGAAAATTTTTTTTAGGTTATCTTCCATGCAGCGGAACAGTTGCGATTTCTGCAAATAGAAGAAACTGCAGAGAATGCGACCAAGCCTCATTCCCCTGCAGCATCATCCATCAAATCCGGCAATAATGGTAAAAAGTTTCTGAAACGTGACGCTGATAAATCGATTTATTCCCACCACTTTTATCAGGGCCAATGAAAAACAACTCCACCCAGAGCGAATAACATGCAAATTTATCCCGAAATTATTTTCGACCGAAGAAATAGTTTCAAGCGATTATCAATCGAAAATCCAGTTAGAAAACCAAATGGGAAAATGGCCATTTTTTCGATTTGTTTTCCTATTGGATTGTCTTATTTGAGATATCCAATTGTTTTTTCAGTTGGGTTTATTTTATTTATTAGTTTGGGTTTATATATGTTTTTTTTTGGGGTTTATTTTTAAAACTTGAGTCAAAAATACGATCAGATTAGTTTTGCAAATTAATATTTGTTAGATTTTTGAATAGAAAACTTATTGTATATATAATATATTTTTTTAAGTTGCCTTATTTTTGAGGTTATATAAATAAATAGGAAATTTATTCTACAAATAGTTATTCAACATTTTCTGAAATTCTACAAACTTTTCGAAATTTTTTTATGTTTTTTACATTTTTCGAATTTCCAATGTTATTCAAACTATTCAAAGATTCAAGCATAATAAAAACTGTTTAAAACTTTTCAAAATTGATTGTTTTTATGCTATTTTGGCAACTTTCGAGTTTTTTATATTTTCATTGAAAAGTGAAAGAAACAATATTATGCATATATTTCGGAAAAACGTAGTCTACAGAATTTATCGACATTTTATGAAATTATACCTATATTACGAATTCTATAGAATTATAGACAATTTTGAAGATTCCCATTGTTTTTCCATTTTGGAAAATTAAAAAATTTTAATCTTGATGCACATTGTGCATGACTTTATAAATTTTATTACAATTTAACAAACTGATTGAGATTTTGCGTAATTTTTGAATACTCATTAGATTTTTAAAAAAATGAGAGAACAATATCCTTGATATTTCGAAGAAATATAATTATAAATACAAACTTTGAAAATTTCCCACATTATTTGAGTTTTAATAATTTTTTGATAACCTTTCACATTTTTATGTTTTTTAATTCTCTCAAATTTTTGAAATTAAATTCATAATGCAAACAGTCCGGAATTTTCCAGGTTGTACCAAAGTTTTTGTAACTTCAGATTTATTGGAGCTTTTTGATAACTTTCAAGTTTTTCAGATGTTAAACAGAATAAAAAAAAAAAAAAATAATGCATATTTATAAGAGATACAATGATGAACAGAATCTTGAAAAATTAATCAAACTTTTTTTCAAATTACACAAATTTTTCAAATTCTTTAGAGTTATTGATAATCTTTGAACTCGTTTGTTTCTTAATTTTTAGAAATTTTCAAAAATTCAAACACAATACAAATCACTCAAGACCTTCTAAATCATGTGAAAATACATCGAACTCTTCAGAACTTTTCTATCTCTAAAGTTCATCAAAATAAAAAAATCAATGAAAAACATTGCTACGCATTTTTTGAATCAATATAATAAAAAACATCTATAAAACGAGGTAACATTTTTTTCAGTTCAACAATATTTCTGACTTCCCTAGCATTGTGGACAATTTTTTTAAAATAAAAATTTTTTTTTTTTAAATACTCCGCATTCTGAATGAAATAATAGCCATTCAAAACTTCTAAAATATAATGAATTTTTCTATGTATATAAAGAGTTTTCGCAATTTGAAAATAAATATTTATCATTTTTTATATATTAAATAATGAAGGAAATAATATTCCAGTTCATATGCAAAAAAATACAATCATGGTTAGAAACTTTAACATTCATCAACATTTTTTTAAGCTGTCCAAATTTTTCGAACGTTAAAGAACTGTTTATAATATTCCAAATTTCTGTCATTTTTAAAATTTTTCATAGTTTCAGAAATAAGGAACGTATTAAAAACTTTCAAAAAGTTTCCAAAAAAATAAAAATTAGTCAAACTTATGAATATTTTCTGTTATTTTTGATACTGCCCAGGTTTTTCGGATATTCATTGGAAAATTAAAGAAAATTTTCGTCACTTTTGACCACTATTCATACATAGTAATTATGTAGTCCATGGTAAACAATAGTTAAATGTCTATCATTTTTCAAAGTATTTTTTCACATGGGGACTCAGGCGCGAAGGCAGAGGGGGATTTTGGGGGTTTAAACCCCTCCCGAAATTCTGATAAAATCAATCAATATTTCATGTAAAATTAAAAAAATTTACATCGATAAACAATAAAAATATAAATTACAGAAAAATGCATGGAAACGTTAGCAGTATATATTTTATAAAAAAGTAAAATTTATCAAAACGTAGGATTGCGTAGAAAATATAAATCAGAAAAATTGTTGCATCCAATGATTTATGAAAAAAATAAAAATCTACGAAAATTCTAAAAATATTTACAAAACTTTCAATCTTAGATCATCAAATTCTAGAAAGCTATATAAAATCCATGTAAAATTATTAAAAATCTTTCGATTCGTGCAAACTCTAAAAGAATAATGAAATTGGTTGAATTCTATAAAAAAAATTCTGTTTTCTGAAAAATCTCGACAAATGTCTTACGATTTATAAATTTTGGGATGCTAGAGCATCAAATTCTAAATATACTATAAATCTATAAAAATTCTAGAAAATGCAACAAACTCTTTAAAATATTTCGTAAATACGATAAAAAATAACGACATAAAACATGAAAAATCTATATGAATGTGAGTTTATCATTAATTTTTGAAATTACTAGCAATAGATCGAAATTCGCATTTAAGCATCAATTTTTTTTAAATCCCTGTGGCAATCTACTAGAATATAAGTTGTCACGTCCTAGGTAAACGTGGCAAAGGACGAGGAAATAAGTTAACCTTTTTCCTTACCCTGATTTTTGTTAGCCCGGTTTTAGCCACGAGGGCAAGGAACCGGGACGCGATCCAAGTGTTGAGGTGCAAGCGACAAATGATTGAAAAACAACTAATTATTCCACAGAACTATAGTTTATTTAAACTAGATCGTAAGGAAAACAAAGACAATATTCTACAATTATTTATAAAAATAACTCACGCAAACACTTGAGCACGATAACCATATGGAGAAAACGTTCCTGGCAATTGAATACAAAATCACGTCGAATAAACAGAAAACTACTAATAATGACAAAAGAAAATGAGAATGATAACTTGACAAAAAGATACAGAACCAAAAAGGCACAAAAGGAAGAGAATCTCTAAAGTGATAAAAATGATAATAACCTTAGTACCAATTGAACAAGCGATTTCCTGTGCGTCCTTCCAAGAGGGATGGAGAAACGAGAAAGAGCTACGTGTTACTTCTACAATCGAAAAAACCTCGCTTTTCTCGCCCCTCCACCTATTTGTGCCGAGTTTGGGGGGGGGGGAATCTCTCCTTAATTGTAAATTCTAAGTGCTACGTTGCTTGCCAATTCGCTCGAGACAACAATTTATATATGGTTTCGAATAGGAAAAAAAACATATTGACTTTCGACAGCATGTCACAAAGTAATCTATAAAAATACATAGAAATTTTCCAGAGTTTTGTATATTATACTACAAAAATGTGAAACATAAGTTCACTAGTTTACTAATTTGCTAGTTCACTAGTTTACTTGCTTACCAGTTTACCAGTTTACTAAATAACTAATTCACTTGTTAACGAGTTTGCTAGTTTTCTATTTTTCTTTTTCACTTGTTTACTATTTTCCTATTTCACAATTTCAGTAGTTTGCAAGTTTACTAGTTCACTAGTTTAGTAGTTGACTTACTTACTAGTTTACTAGATTACCAGTTTACTAGTTTACTAGGTATCTTTAAATACATAAAAATCACGTAGTAATAATTTCCTATAAAACTTTCTATCCTGGAACATAATTATTAATATAATACTATAATTGTACACAATTTTAGAAATTATTCTAGAAATATATATTGAAAACAATAAAAATACATCCAATTTAATCGATACAATTTACACAATTTAACGTACTTTCAACTGTAGAAATACTAAAAAAATATAGAATAAAAGTATTGAAAGTCTTTATAAGAGAAACTGTCGTCTGAAAAATAAATTCATATTCTCAAAATCGTTGGAAGTTCAAAAATCTATTGAGTGATCCAGAAAAATATCAGAAATATCTAAAAATACTAGAAATTACTACAAAATTTTATGAATAATATACCATACAAAAAAAATATAAATTTTTTAGAAGTTTGATTCCTCGAGCATCGAATTTTAGAGAATTTAATATAAACCCATACTACTAAATATCAGATAATCCTTGAAGTGGTATAAATATAAAAAGTATTAGTAAAAACAATTTTCACCCCAGTTACTAATTAAAATTTAAAAAAATCGAATTGCATTATTTACGAACATGAAAATTGTGCAACTCTGGATGCCAAAAATTGCATCGCTCTTTCGTAACCATACTGGCAAAGATGAAAAATTATGAAATCCGGAAGGAAAAATATTTTTTAGAAAAACCCCTCCCGAAAATTTTTTCGTATTACGAAGACTCTCTGAAATGTAGAATTCACAAATTCCAAAATTATTCATCATGATACAATAATTCATCAGTTTTTGAAAAAACCGTGGAAGTGACTCCGAGAACAAACGCGGAAACACCGGAGGAAAATCAGGAAACGCCGGAGCAAAATTACGCGACGCCGGAAACGAATTACGAGATGGCGGAAAACTCAGGGGGCGAAAACGAGAGGGTGCAAAAGGGGAAGAAAAACGCGAGCGTCGTCAGCGTCATCGACGAGGTTTACAGCCTAGTAAATCCGGCGCTGAAGCAATCCTCGACGGAGATAAAGTTCGAAATGGACGCGACCGAGAAATCCGAGAACTTGGAGGAAGATGAACTCGAGACGAAGTGAGTTTTAGGTGATCATGTTCATGACGATGGAACTTGTAATTTTCACTCACGATCTTGGGAAATGCAAGCAGAAAAACCATAAAATAAACTTGGGAAAATCGTCTTGGAAATAGACAATAGTTCTTCAAGAATCATGAGAATTATTGTACATTTTTCTGGATTAGGTAAATTTTTTGAATTAACATTTTCTAGATGATGATTTTTCGAAAACTGATAAATCGAGTCATTTTTCAAAATAAATTAATTCTGATAGTCTAAATCATTGTTTTTGAATTTCGAACTATTTTTTTGTATTTTTTATATATTTTATATTTGTTTGCTATATTTTTCGGTGTTTTATAATTAAATTTTTCTAGTAACTTCATTTCCAAAAATTTTTCAGCCTTTTCCCTGCCACAAACTTCTTTTTAAAAATTATTACGAAAATTCTATTTAGGAGAAAAACAAAACATTGACTTGACATTGAAAAATTTTATTTCATCATAAACTTGTAGCACAATAAATATACATTCAAGTATCACAACAGAATCGATGCAGAAATGATTTTTCCAATCATTCTGCAAAAAATGATCTGTTCGAGATTTATTTTAAAAACTTCAGTCTGTCGGCTATGTACTTATGGATTTTTCTTTTCGAAGCTCGCACCGCGACTTCTTTCGTCAATTTCATCGTCCTCATTTCCGGTGAGATCGTACTGTCATTCCTAACTTCTTTAGTAATCTTGGTTATTAAACACTCTGAAAGTAGGATTAAAAATTTACAATTCGATGTCAAACTTTATGGGTTTTTTGGAGTAAATTTTTACTCTATAACGAGTCAAAATAATACATCAAAACACTGAGTGAAAATTCATTCTTAAAAAGTTTAATTTTATTCCAAAAGAGTGAATAGTCACTCCTGGAATAGTTAAATTTCACTCTAAGAAGAGTAACAAATCACTCCAAGTTCAACTAGCAGTATTTTGACTTCATGTAGAGTGGAAAATAAAACTTCAAACTTTTCGCATTCTTTAGAGTGAATTTTCACTCTGTATTAAGTCAAAATACTTCCGCTCAAACACGGAGTGAAAATTCACTTCATAAGAGTGAATCGTCACTATAACAAAAATGAATTTCACCTTTGAACTCTAGTCAGATTCCTCTGTAAAAAATGTATTTAATTTCACTCTAAGAGAAGTGACAAATCACTCCAAGTTCAACTAGCACTGTTTTGACTTGATGTAGAGTGGAAAATAAAACCCTAAACTCTCTGCATTTTTTAGAGTGAATTTTCACTCTATATTAAGTCAAAATACTTCCACTCCAACACAGAGTGGAAATTCATTCTTATACAGTGGAAATTCACTCTTTCAGAGAAGATAAATTTCACTCTCTAACTCTAGCCAGACCCCTCCCTAAAAAATGTACCAAGTTTCACTCTAAGAAGAATAACAATTCACTCTAAGTTCAACTCGCAATTTTTTGACTCGATTTATAGTGAATAATACAACGCTGATCTCTCTGCATTCTTTAGAGTGAATTTCCACTCTACATCAAGTCAAAATACTTCAACTCAAACACGGAGTGAAAATTTATTTCCTTCGAGTGAAAATTCACTTTAAAAAGTAAATCATTATTCTCAGAAAAGATGAATTCCGCTGTTAAAATCGAGTTGGATCCCCTTAATAAAAATTTGTTACATTTGTTTCACTCTAAGAGAAGTGAAGAAGGGCGCAAAACTTTTTCATAACTTACAACAAATTTTCACTCCACATTGAGTAAAAGTACTGCCACTCAAACACGAAATGAAAATGTATTCTTAGAGTGAAAATTTACTCTAAAAGAGTAAATCATCACTTTCAGAGAAGACAAATTTTACTCTTTCACTCAAGTCAGATTCCTTTCTGAAAAATTTGTTGAGTTTCACTCTAAGAGAAGTGACAAATCACTCCAAGTTCAACTAACAGTATTTTCACTCAATGTAGACAGGAAAGCAAAACTTTTAACTCTTTGCATTCATTAGAGTGAATTTTCACTCTACACAAAGTTAGAATACATCCACTTAAACACAGAGTGAAAATTCATTTGTTAAAGTGAAAATTCAGTTTGAAATAGTGAATTATCACTGTTAGAAAATATTAATAATTTCATTTTTTCACTTCAGTAAGATTCCTCTCTAAAAAATTTATCGAGTTTCACTCTAAGAGAAGTGAGGAATCACTCCAAGTTCGACTGGCAGTGTTTTGACTTTATGTAGAGTGAAAAATAAATTCTTAAACTCTCTTCAATCCTTCGAGTGAATGTTCACTTGATATCAAGTCAAAATAATTTCTCTTAAAGACGGAGTGGAAATCCACTCTGAAAGAGTGAATTGTGCACTTTCAAAGAAGATAAATTTCACTTTTCAGCTCTGGTCAGATTCATCTCTAAAAAATGTGTTGAGTTTTACTCTAACAGTGAAACTTAGAGTGAAAAATAACTGCAAGTTTGAATGTCAACATGTTAGATCTATTTAGAGTGAAAAAAAAAGGCCAAACTATCATCGTTCCTTAGAGTGAATTTTCACTCTGCATGGAGTCAAAATACGAAGTAAAATTTACTGTTATAGAAGGAATCTTCACTCTTAAAAAAGTTCAATTTCACTTCAAAACTCTAGTCAGATTATTCTCTGATAAATGTGTTAGGTTTCACTCTAAAGGGAGTGAAAATTTACACCAAGTCTAAATAGTAGTATTTTGACTCGATTCAGAGTGAAAAATAAAACAAAAAACTCTCCCAACTCCTTAGAGAGAATTTTCATTCAACATCGAGTCAAAATAATAATGCTGGTCAAACACAGAGTAGAAAATCATTCTAAGAGAAGAAAATTTATTTTGAAAGAGTGAATTACCACTCATAGAAAAGATGAGTTCCACTATAAAACTCTAGTCGGATTTCTCTTTGAAAAATATATCGATTTTCACTCTAAGAGGAGTGAAAACCACTCCAAATTTAACTGGCAGTACTTTGATTCGATGCAGAGTGAAACATAAAATGCCAAACACTTTTCATTGCTTAGAGTGAATCTTTATTCTGCATCGAGTCAGAATAATACTTTTACTCAAATACGAAATGAATATTGATTGTATTAGAGTGAAAATTCACTCTATAAGAATGAATCGTTGCTCTTAAAAAGTAAAATTTCACTCTTCAACTCTAGTCAGATTTCTCCATAGAATGTTTCGAGTTTCACTCTAATGGGAGCAAAAAATGACTATCGAGTTACACTGGCAGTATTTTGACTTGATGTAGTGAAAAAAAAAAGTTTATCTCTCTTTATTCCCAAGGGTGAATTGTCATTCTCAATTTCTAGCCAGATTTATCTCTAAAAAATGTTTAGTTTCACTCGAAGAGGAGTGAAAAATCACTGCAAGTTTGTCTGGTAGTTGGTAGTATGACTCGATTTGGAGTGACAAATAAAACGCTAAACTCTCTTCAGAGTGAAAATTCACTCTAAAAGTGTGAATTGTCACTCTTAGAGATGTAGAATTTCATTCTTACATTCTAGTCAGATTTCTCTCTGAAAAATGAATTGAATTTCACTCTAAGAGGATTAAAAAAACACTCCAAGTTACACTGCCATGATGTAGAGTGAAAATTCACTCTACATCAAGGTACCAAAAGAGCAAAAAACTCCAAAAAATTCTATTTCCACCTGCACTTAAGAAAAAATCTTTCTTCACATATACCAACAAATGACTTCAAAATTTCTTAAAAACTCGCTCAAAAAGTGGATTACGTTTAAGTGCCTCCAATTTGTTAGCGTTGAGTGCCTGTGGAACCGGAGGCGGTCGATTCCCACTTTCCCTGGCTTTCCTCAAAAGCGTTGGCCCAATTCTTCCAGTGACCGTCGCGCCTCGCAATTCGTTGAGCGAAAACAGTTTCAACAACAAAGTTTTCACAAACAGAGAATCCCCTTTTTCCCCATAACGCTCTTCATACATTTGACATAGTTCAGCCTGATGAATAAATATGTCATCATAAAGTTGGACGAGCTGAAAATCAATTTAGAAACTTTTTCTCTCTGCACTAGTTCTGATATCATGCTCTGAAAGCATGAGGTTCATGCATCAGAAGCTTTTGGAGTCATGTAACCCCATGCTTCCAGTGCATGATTTGAAGTGCAGGAAAACAACCTCACTGCCTCCATCAGAGTATATCACATCTGTTGCTGTGTTATTTTCAATGTCGAAGAGGGACCTTAAATTCTCGGTTGGTTCGTAGAAAGTATTGCTGGCTGGCATTTCCTCCTCGAAGTCGTACGAACCTCGAGAATCTTCGATTTCTTGGACGACCATGTCATTTTGTAGAGTCTCTGGTTCTTGTTTGATATCGTCGAAGAAAGGGGTCTTTGAGCATGAAGGGTGATTGCCTATAAGAATTTATTTTCAAAGGAATGTTGAATTTTTTGGGTTCGGATCTAAGAGTAATTTTTGTCTATCTGCATCCCTGAAGTCAGGCACAGATTTGTTCATGACGTGGGAATGACCACAACATCTCTTTAACTGCCTGTTTTGATTGTTCAAAGGTTCACCATGCTTGGCGAAAAAGTTCGCCAGGTGCCCAGGCCGAGTCTCAGCAGTTTCCTGAAACGCTCGAAGGTCCCTATGAAATCGTCGCTGCAGCAATTGGCGTTGCTGTATGACTCTTTGAACAGGGACGCGAGAAAACAGGGATACTCCAAGTACGCGGGATACTCGGACCAAGTATTGAAGGCTTTGGAGACTTCGGCTGGTGGAGGTGCCGGCGAGCAACTCAAAACGCTTCTCCAGAAGACGGTGCAACTCAACGAACTCACGAGGGACGAGGCCAAAGCCAAGGCCACGGAATTTCTCCGCGAGCTCGAGAACCCCGCTTCGGAAATTAGCCGCGATTTGAGGCGTACGCTGCCGCTTCGTTATCTCTTGTAATTTTGGAATAATTCGAATTTTTATGTACCTGAAGTTACAAACGTTTAAAATTGAACGAAAATTGGATGTATAGAAATTTTTTGATTTTTTAACATGTTGGGAACTGTGATGAATATTTTTTTGGGGAGCATCAAGTTAGTTGTTACGATCAAAAAGTGTTTAGTAGGAGATCGAAATTTTTTTTCTTCTATATTAACTTGTTTAATTTTAAACGTTTGGAACTTCAGGCACATCAAATTTTTTCACTCTCATTTCTATTTTTTTCTGTTTCTTTGGCAGGGTGTCTACTGAATAGAATGATAATTGACTTGCTTTTACGATATAAGGAATTTCGAAAATTTAATCATTTTCAAAAATGGAGAGATGGATGTTAAAATTTTTTAATCAAGATGAATATTATTATTAATTTCAGTAAAAACCTAGTTCCGATAAAAACTATTCAAATTCATGACTTCTCAAGTTTTTAAAAAACTTGATAGTCGAATTTACGAATAAATTCATTATTTTCCACTGGTAAAAATTTGAAATCCCTAAATTACATTTTTGTCTGATCCACAAAACAATTAAAAATATTACTTACTTTCCATGAATTTCCATTAATTTCAGTCAACGAAAAAAATAACCCAAATTTCCCACTTCGTCCGAAAATTCAGACCCTTTCCATGATTTCCATGATTTCCAGTAAAATTCACGTCCCAACAAAAACTCGTAATTTTCCTCAACCCCTTCATCAAATGATCAATCAAATAAACCCATCCATGTAAAACTAAAAAATTTCCCGATTTTCAATAAAAAGCACTGATATCATCAGAACTGTACATATTTCATTTCACCAATCGCTCAAATGGAATTCCACGGTCGAACGAATTTAATTAAACGACACATTTAAACCGATGCTAACGGATGATTCTATTTACAAAGAACCTCTCGTCACAATTGACCAAGTTTTTTACGAAGCAACGAGTTCCATTATTCTGTATCAAAAAGTACGTTTACCATAATCGATAGTGCTTGGCACTTTTTCAAGCCAAAAAAAATCACATATCAGCTCGATTTTGGTCAAAGAATTTGTGAAATTTTCCCCTCAATTAAAAAAAAAAGTTTTTATATGTATGCTCCGTATTTGCACCACATTTTATTATACAGAGCGGGGGTTTTTGAAAAAATCTTCCTCTAAAAAATTTTTCTCATTTTTGACAAAAACTCCCTAAGCAACAACAAAAAACAAGATAAACAAGAACTAGTTTTTCAGCGATAGGATTTTATTCATAAATATATATAGTATAGTCTCAATAAATAATTCGTGGTTGTTGAATTTACAGTTAAACTATTTGCCTTAAAATCTACGTATCAGTAGCCAATGCTAAGCGTGAGAAACGAGTCGTCTCAGAAGACGCCATTCTGGTAGCTTCAAGAAAATTTCTACATGAATAGCAAAGTGAAATTTCGTTTTGGAAAGATCCGGAAAATTTGCTTGCCAGCGCACTCGAAAAGAAACGTGAATTTTCAGGCGATAAACTGCTGCGTTTGGATACAAGTTTTCTAACATCTATTTTTGGATGTTCAACAGCCATTTTGCAACAAATTATTATTCCTCAAAAAGCTAATTTAAATGTTAACATTCCAACTTTTAACGCGAACTAAATAAAAATATATTTAACAATGTTCCAGACGAATTCTTAATTTTTTGAACAAAACATATCCCACTTTTTTCAAAATGTCAATAAATTTTGTTCATGACCGTTGAACACTAGATTACACAATTTACTCTGCGTTTATCCTGACTCGAGAATTATATTACAAGGATTACAACCAAGTTTTTGCAACATCACATTTCCTAAGTAAGTCATGTAGATATATTTTTCACCTTCCAGAAACGATATACAAAACTATATATTCATCTTTCGTTTGCACAGCTGCGATTCTCTGCGATGGACAAAATACTGAACGTTTTCATATGACCGAGGCAAACTTTTGCTAATGAGATCAATTTGCCCCTTTTTTTCTTCACGGTCCTAAAACGGCTTCACAATGAAAAAAGCACATCAACTGAAGTTGAAAATATCAATTTTCACCTTCCTTGATTTCGAAAAACAACGTAAAATTTTTAATATTTACATAACAAAAACATTTGGTTTTTTTTACACCACAGCAAAAGATCAATGTCCCTCAAACAGTGAAAAAATAAATTGTTTCTGCAAATGCAGTCGAAGTGCTTTTTCGTTGTACAGCGTGATTATCAATTCCACTTCATACAACGAATAATCGAAAAAAAAAAACAATCTTAACAGCAAATAACCCGTTTATATAAATTCAACAATAAAAAATAATAATAATAATAATAATAATAACAGTAACGTAACATTTTATTTGAACAGTCGAGGCTTTTTGTACTCTCCAACAAGCCAAAAATTAGGAGACTTGATTAACTGTTATTCGGGGTGTCCAATGTACTTGCAATACTTAATTAAAAATTGTAAGAAAAAATTTAATTCTATTCAATTACTTTATAAAGATTTATGTATCAAAAAAACAATAATTCGACAAACTTTCAAAAAATTCGGAAAGTTTTGAACATTTTGTTGTGACTGAGATTTTAAAAATTTTGGGAGACAAAAAACATTTCAAATTCCAAAGATTATCAAAATTCTATGAAATTTGAAAAATTTGTAAAGTTTTAGAATATTTTGAAAGATTTTCTGGATTGTGTTTATTAATATATTTATTTTACGTGTAGCAGATAATGTTTTTTTTTATTTTTTAATAAAAAATCTGAAAAACTTCATGGGTATTGATAATATAAACAAACACAGATAAGCCCCACACATTTTTGAAAAGTTTGCAGTTCGTTTCAGTTTTGTAAATATTGAAAAATTCAAAGTTTTCAATGATTCTGTAGAATTCAACAAATTTTCAGAATTTCAGAACAAGTTCATAACGTTTGTGTATTATATTTGCTATTATATTTCTTTGAAAAAAGTATCATAATGTTTTCTTTATTTTTTAATAAAAATCTGAAAAACTTGAAGAATATCAAAAAGTTGTTCAAAAGGTTCATTAGTTCAACACATTTTTTTATATTTAAAAAGTTGAAAATATAATTTTTTAAATTCTAGTAATTTCAAAAAAGTAAAAAACATTAAATTTCAACCTTTAGAATAACTCTAGGAAAATAAAAAAAATTCGTTGAATTGAGAAAAATTTCATATATTTCATACATCGTATTCATTGCCATACGTGTATTTTGTATAATTTTATTTTAATTTTTTTTTTTTTTTTTTTTTTTTGAAACAATAATCTTATAACTCGAAAATTTTCAAAAAATCTGAATGTGCTGGACAAATTTTCATTTCATAAATTTCTGAATACTTTGTAATACGTTTCAAATCCAAAAAGTTTGAAAATCAAAAAACTTCCAAAATTAACAAGATTGTCTATTACATTAAAAAATAATAAAATATTTTACAATTCAATAATATTTTTTTGGCTTTTGCGAAAAAACCTTTTTTTTTTAATTTTTTAATCGGAATCTGAAAAATTTAAGGGTACTATTGATTATGAAAAATTTGAATGAGTTTGACAAATATTTGAAAAGTTTAGTAATTTTCCAAAACTTTATTTTACGTTGCTATTTTGAAAAAAATTGAAAAGTTAAAAAATTCAAGGATTTTCAGGTATTCTATGGCAATTAAAAATTTTCAGAATTTCAGAACAAGTTCATAAGGCCAAATTTTATAAAATTCGGAAAGTTTAAAATAGTACCTATTATGTTTGACATTCCAAAAATTGCGAAAAAGAAAAAAACATTGAAAATTTAGAACCTTCTCATTACCTCTATGAAATTCAAAAAATTTGTCGAATTACGAAAAATTTCATAAATTTCACAGATTATGTTCATTTTCAAACCTGTACTTCTGCTCAATATGTATAATGTTTTTTTTTTTGGAATAAAAATTTAAAAACTTTTTAGAAATCTTGAAATGCTTCATAAATTTTTTTTAAATTCAGAAATTGCTAAATATTTTGTACATAAATTTTAAATCTTAAAAACTTTGAAAAGTAGAAAATATTGAAAAAAAAAAACAAGATTGCCAATCACTCCAAAAAGTTTGAAAAACTTCAAGAATTCAAAATGCCTTCAAAATTCTATAAATTTTGGAAAACTTGAATAGTACTATGAAAATACAGACACCATTTTTTAAATTTTCAAAAATCAGAAAATGTTTCATCATACGTAGAAACTCAATAATTTTGAGTATTCCGAAAAAAATCTAGAATTATCGAGAATTATTATGAATCCTGTGAATTGTGAAAAGTTTTGGCAATCAATTAACCGCAACAGTTTCACATGAGTAGTTTCCATAAACTCAGAAAAATTTTCGTTAAGGCACGAAACAGAAAGAATTTCAAATCAAAGCCACCTCCTTTCAAAATAAAACGCTCACCCTTTCATTTCAAAACGGTCAATGTTTAAAAGTAAAAGGGAATCCCGTTTACTTTAAAACGCAATTCCTTTCAACTGTACGCAGGAGTTTTCTGAATGTCCCTATTAGGTTGGTCTTTAAAATTGCTCTTGTGGAATTTTAACCGTGACGCCCCCCAAATCAGCTTCAAATAATCTAAAAAAATTGTCACATTGTTTTTCAGATTTTTATCTCAACCTTCACCGTAAGACGTCTTAAAAATCGGTTATAAGATAAAAACAAAATCTTATGTTATTAAAATGGGAACAAATAGGTCTCTATAAACGTTGAGATTGAAATCTGAAAAAGTGTGAAGATTTTTATGAATCATTTGGAGCTGATTTAGGTAACTTCACGGTTAAAATTCCACCAAAGCCATTTCAAGAACCCATCCAGATCTTCTGAAGCTCTTGCATTCTCTGACAACATTAGGGTGGTCGTTAAAATAGGTTAGGTGGAATTTTGATGGTGGCGCCCCCCAGAACGTTTCCAAATAATTCAAAAAAAAATCCCCAAATTTTTTCATATTTTTAAAACAACGTTAACCCGTGCCGGTAGAGTCGTCTTGTAGCCCATTTAAATAACATGGGATTTTGTCTTGAAGGCAGTCTATAATTTTTCACGGATGCACAAATCGCTTTCAAAATCGGTTTGACACGGCAAGTTATTGTCGATAGTTAAAACAAACTGCAAAAAAATTGGCAGCTGTCTAAAACAATCACATGTCTGTTGGTTCAAAGCGAAGAAACCAAAAAACATGGAAATTTCGGCTTTTTTCAATGAAACAAAGAATTTTACAAGATTTCAAGAATCTATGTGATGTATACCTACATGAAATATCATTCTATACGTTCGTGAGTATTTTTTATCGTTATACAAGTAGAATTGGTCACATTTCTACAGTTTACGTTAATAAAAATGTGCGTCACAATTTTATTAACGTAATTCGATAAATAAACAAATTTCTGAAAAACTACTTCTTAAAATGAGTTTCTTACTACATAAATGACACTTATTGGAATGAATTATCTTGTATTAAACTATACCATCAATAGTAATGGTCATAACGATAATAATAATAATAAAAGTAGTAATAATAATGATAATAATGAGAATAGAAATAAGATTATAAATAGTTCTCAGTTGGTAAATAAGTATGAATACATTTACAAGTCAAGGGAAAAAGCTGGTATTCTAATGATACCTTATTTGTTTTTCGAAATGATCATGAACTATTGTTATATGGATAATCTGAAAATGGATAAAAATGACGTCAATAAAAATAATAATAAGCTAAATAAGGAATATTCTTCAAGATTGACGAATGTTTCTGTGATTTCGTTTGCAATGTTTGATGCGCTCAAGTACAAGTTTAAAATAATTTGTAATTACAAAACAACTTTCTAGAATTTATGGATAAGGTAAATGTCTCAGTTGTCAAACAAATCTAGCCATTTTTGCGAAAACTGCAAACTTTTATGGAAATTCTGTTTCTTTGTAAAATTGTTGATATTTTTCAGTGACTGATGGATCCTAGAAGAATTAAAATACATGATCTTCTTACTATTCAATATTTAGCAATAAATTTGATAACTTGGTATTGATTTCTTAAAGTTAACTATATTGCGTGTTGTGTTATAATAAAAATCTTTCTCTATCAGTGCATTAGATTGTTCGCATGATTATTATTTTTATTATTATTATTACTACTTTTATCATTATTATCGTTATGACCATTACTATTGATAGTATAGTTGAATACAAGATAATTCATTCCATTAGGTGTCATTTATCTAGTAAGAAACTCATTTTAAGAAGTAGCTTTTCAGAAATTTGTTTATTTATCGAATTACGTTAATAAAATTGTAACGCACATTATTGAAACTGTAGCAATGTGACCAATTGTACTTGTATAACGATAAAAAATACTCACGAACGTATAGAATGATATTTCATGTAGGTATACATCACATAGATTCTTGAAATCTTGTAAAATTCTTTGTTTCATTGAAAAAAGCCGAAATTTCCATGTTTTTTGGTTTCTTGGCTTTGAACCAACAGACATGTGATTGTTTTAGACAGCTGCCAATTTTTTTGCAGTTTGTTTTAACTATCGACAATAACTTGCCGTGTCAAACCGATTTTGAAAGCGATTTGTGCATCTGTGAAAAATTATAGACTGCCTTCAAGACAAAATCCCATGTTATTTAAATGGGTTAAAAGACGACTCTATCGGCACGGGTTAACGTTGTTTTAAAAATGTGAAAAAATTTGTGGATTTTTTTTGAATTATTTGGAAACGTTCTGGGGGGGCGCCACCATCGAAATTCCACCTAACCCATTCTAATAACAACCATAGACAACATGGCCCCATCATTGGACACCGCGAATACAGTAAATGTAAGAAATCAACGTACATATTCCAAAAATACTAAAGCCTACTCGAGCCAGTGGAAACGTTTGCGTTTGACCCCTGACTTGAAGCGCCCTAGTCATTGCGCGTAAACCGAGCGCCTCTGAAAGAGATACCTCTTGAGGCCGCGATTGCTAGTGTCGATTTTCGTCACGCAATTTTTCCAAATGTCCTCCCACTCGAGGCTGCTCGGCGATATACCGCTAAAGTGCAAAAGTACCTCGCGTATGAGGTGAATTTTGTTGCTGTCGAACTGCTGTTTGCCCATTTTCCCATTGACGTTGCACAGAATGCGTTCTTCGGGGGTGAAGAGGATTTTCATGAGGTCGCAAGCGAGATGGTCCATGGGACGCGACGTCGCCCAGGCGGATATGATCTCGGGGCTGGGCAAAAGGTCCGCGTAAGGAAGCTGTTGGTAGGAGTATAGAAGAGGTTTCGCATCCGAGAATCCGGCGAGTCCCGACAGGCACGGAATCTCGTTGGGTGGTCTGTTTCCTGATACATTTCGAGGTGTTTTTTGTTTTTGCCTTTCAGATATTCAACGTGAGGAATTCGTGCACATTAACTTAATGTATGTAATTTCACTAACTAAGCGGTCACCTGAAGCCAGATTTTTTCATGTCCGAAAATTCACAATAATAAGAATGAGACCATTTTTTGTAAATGTATAAAAATAATTATTAATTTATGATTCGTAACTTGATGTGATTCCACTGTACTATAAAAAAAAATTGTTTTTATTTAATATTATGCACTGATATTATTTTTTTGAAGTTATTATCAGATTCCTAAGGATTTATTTTTGAATTGTTATAAATATTTGTATTGTTTAAGACACAGAAAATATGGTAGAAAGCTTGAAAAATAAATAAAGTGTGATGTATTCAAGAAAATTGTCTTATTTTTATTACTCTAAATTTTATGATATAGTAAAAGCTGGCTCCTAGTAATCGTTGAGAAAATGGAATTACAGAAATGAAAAAAAGAAGTGTTAAAATATTGATTAATTTAATGGTTGATTACCGGAGTTGTGGAGCGAATTTTCATAGAAACTCAACTATAATTATGGTTCACTTCGTGCACCGAATGCCATGATTTGTTAGTCGATAGAGAATGTCGTTAAGAAAAAAATTCTGATTATTAACTATTTTTGAATCTACAAAAAACTTCCAAATTTCAAAAAAAAAAAAAAAAAAAAAAAAAAAAAAAAACACAATTTGTTATGGCAATTAAGAATGACAAGAATTCAAGAAAATATAAAACGAAAATGAAAGCACTGCCATGATTCATTTTTTAAATTTAATTCTTTTTTTTTGCTCCTTGTTTGAAAACACTTCGATAAGTAGTAGTATTGTTTATTCATATTCTTATCGGGTCTTTGAAGTTACTTCGGTATGTATTTTCTGATTTTAATATTGCCTGCAAAATCAATGTAAAATAAATATTAAAATAAAAGTCTTCTTGAAAAATAAACTATTATTTTTTATTCTCGAACATAATGATATCACACATTTTTAAATTTTTATCCACGAAACGATGTTCTATTTGAAAAATTTTTGATATCTATTTAATACCTTACACAAATTGAGTGAAGGGGGGATATAGAATCTCTTTCACACCAAAAAAAATTATTTAATAAAATGAGAAAATTTTCATACACAAATTTATAGAGTTAAATTAAATTTTTTTATTTAACCTACCCCCCCCCCCTACATCTTAATAATTAAAAAAAATTAGCATTTTTCATGCCACAATCGCGTTTACATTATAAATTGGTTTGAAATCGCGCTCGTTGCGGCGATATTCAGAATTTCGTTTTTCTCATTCACGCGCAATTAATGACTAGGTCGATTCAGGGGCCAACTTCGCGAAAATATGCAATAACTCAATAAAAAAGTAATCATTTCTAATGGCATATTTTAAATTTACTCGTGAATAAATAAATGAATTCTTTATGTACATTTTTTTTATGAAGTTAAAAAGAAGGTGAAAAACAAACAAATTTCTGACCTTAATAATGACAAATTTTGTAATTAAAAAAATATTTTGCTAATAATTATTGAGGTAAATCGATACATTTTGTCAATCAAAATGGACAGGACTGCACTTTTGTTTCATATGCATTTTGGGGAATTTTTATCAACTTCGCTACTTTTCAACTGTTCAATGGAAGTCATTTTTTTCAATGCGAAATATTTGAGGTTTTGAAATTTAAACCTCCATCTAAAAATTTTAGTATTTTTGAATAATCAGTGTTTTATGATTTGAAATTTGAATTTAAAATTGAAGAGGGGGAGGGGTACGCAGATTTCAAAAATATTTTAAAAAGTTAACTTTACTGAAAAAACATTTTAAATTTCACCACATAACTCCATTATTCATTTTTTCAATGACACACAAAAATTTAAAAAAATTTCCGAATCTCAAAATACAAAAACTGCACAAAAAATACTACCAAATTTATTGAATCAACATTCAATCAATACTTTCAAAATTACTGATAATTTTTTTTTTTAATAATTCAAATGCTATTTCTTGAAACTCATACTTAATTTTCATTTCGTTTTCTGAAAGACGTACAATTATGACAAAAATCGTACTGATATGTGATTTTTGTTAGTAATATTTTTTTAACTTTTTGGGCTCAAATGCAAAAATATGAAAAAACCTCTTATGCTTTCAAAAAAGTTTTTGAAAAATTTAACCCACTTTCATAATTGATTAATCGAGGTTTCGGATAATGCATGGTTTTAATAATAATAAAAAAATTTCTGGGAACGTGGAAACTACTTCTACCAAAGAAATAAAAAAATGCAAATTTACCTTGTGAACATTCCGATTTTTCCCCACCAAGTCGATCTGGAGGTTCAGTAGAAGGTAATTTTGGTGGACTGTTGTTCACTGTTGTTTCGAATGGTTCTACCTGAAATTGAAAAAATTCAGCATTTTTATTGCTTAAATTTACCAAATGGAAATTACATTACATGTACTTTATTGATCATAATAAATTATTAATTATTATTACATTTTAACAATTTTGTAGAATTCAACAACACATGCTGAAATTTTTTGCCCAATTTTCGAACAATCTTTGAAATTGAGTGTTTTTTTAAGAATTAAAGATTTGTTACATTAAAAACCATTTTCAAAAAATAGCAAAAACTGTTTCGAAAAACTCTGGCATCAAGAAAAACCTACATAATAACTTTAAATTTATGAAAAATCCAAAAAACTTTGTAGAACAGAAAAAAATCAAACAATTTTCATCAACATGATTGGTATGAATTCTTTGAAACGCCAAATTTTGAAAAATTTTCTAAAATATAAATTAAAAACTTTGTATGACTACTAACAATATAAAAAAAATTCTAATCTATAAAAAATACCTTCATTTCCAATCTCTGGTAAACCTCATCTGAAAGGCTCTCCGCCAAAATAATATCCGAATCCTTGCTTTTATCACTGGCATTGGAATCGGCGAACGAAGTTTGAGGAGCCAAGGCTTTTTCTAAAATCGAGTCTTTCTGTGCTCGACTCGTCTTCTGCTTTTTTTTAGGAACTTCGTCCCTGAGAATTTCACTTTCATTCCCCCTTCGATCAAGTTTCGCAAGAGTACAGAACGATTCTTTGGAAATAATGTCACCACCTGAGAGGCCTCGAATTTGTAGAGTTTCAGCAGCTTTCAAAAGTGCTGGCAAATTTTTTTGCTCTATGTTGACCTCGCCTTTGTAAATGAAAATCATCAGGGCTTCGATCTCGGTAAAATGCACGTCTTGGAGAATTATCACTGGATGCTGGCATGGATTTGTCTGCAAAAAAAAGCAATTAATTGAAATAATTATTATGATGGTATTTTTGATAGTAGTTGTTGGCTTTTTAATAATGCTGTATAAATATTTATGTTAAAAAAATATATATTTTTAAATAATGCATAATTGTAATTTTATTTATTTTATATATAAATAATGTTATTTTTGATATTTCTTACATTCCTGATATTTAAAATCAAACGAATAGAATATTGATTACTTTGATTCATTAATTGATATTGGAAGAAGATGTCTATTGAAAAAACTAAAAAAAATTTCGTACATTTTTCAGTTTTTCCCTAGACAGTTTTGTAAAATTCGAACATAAAATAACATTTCTTTACTTATTTTTTGATTGAATAATAAATTTGTAACTAATTTTTTGAATTCGTAAGTTAAAATTGTAAATAATTTCTGAAATAATTGTAACTTAATTAAAATAAATAGATATTAAAAGTATTTTTAACTGGAACAGGTTGAAATGTTCGGATTCAAAACTCAAATCATTTTCTTGATATAAAATTTTATCTAAGTCATGATTTTATTTCTTAAGCATTCGATTTTATTGGTGAATTGTTAAATTGCTCGTTATATAATTTGAAATTTTTTAACTATATACAAATTTTGTGATAAAGATTTTAATTTAGATACCGTAAATTTAGGAATTCTCGTTGTTGCAATATTCGCTTTTCAAAAATGGGGTGAATTTGATTTTTAGACACAAATTTAAGATTAGTTTCATATAGAAGTATATTTACTTTTTAATAATCCTCTTATAGTATGTATACAATCTACAATTCTGAAAACTTCATTTTTTATAGATCAGTAAAATTTTGACAATAAAAAATTCTGGTACGATTCTCGTTTTTTCTGCATTTTTTTACAGTAGACGCCCTAAGTAATAAAAATTTGTATATTATACAATATAAGTTCATGAAATTTTAATATTTATTTTGATATCGAGTGTTATGATGATCGTACTATATTTATTATATTTTAATGATATTTATGAACAATATGAGTATATTTTCTATATTCCAACTAATAAAAAACTGCTATACTGAATTATTCATAATTTTCACACATTAGATTCAGATCATATGTAATTTCGTACCAAAAATCATAAAACGAAACCATAAAATTTTTTTAAAATTTTTAATTCTTTCTTTGAATTTTTGTTTAATGTTTCATGCCTTTTTATTTTGAAAATAATATTAATTATATTTGTAACGAAGAAATGAACTTTAACTAATATACTTGTATTTAATAATGAAAAACTGTAAACTAATGGTGAATGAATTTGTAACTGAAATTGTTGCAGCTTTGTAAATTTGTAACTGGTAATAAATATGTAAAAAATTTATTAAAGTTTGTAAACCTGATTGGATTTGTGTCTCATAACACAAAATAAATTTCTATCTAAAAATTGTAAATATCTAAATTAATTGTAACTAAGTAAAAATACACGGATTACAAAATTATTTTCAACCAAAAGAGTTCATTTCAAATATTCAGATTAAAAACTACAATCGAAATGAAAAATTTGATATTTGGGTTTTAATCTAAAATCATTTTTTGATATTTCATTTTTTTTAAGTCAAGATTTTATTTCTTGAACATTCAATTTTATTCTTTGATTGTTAAATTACTCAATATGAAATTTGAAATTTTTCAACTGTATGTATATTAATTTCACGATGAATTTTTTAATCCAGCAATCGTGAATTAAGGATTTCTCATTGTTGCAATGATGGTTTTAAAAAAATGCCATAAATTTGGTTTTTAGATCTAATTTTAAGATTAGTTCGATATTGAAGTATATTTATTACTCCTATTATAGTAATTATACAATCTGCAATTCTAGAAACTTTATTTTTTTTCAATCAGTAAAATTTTTTCCAAAAAAAATTCTGGTACAATTTTCGCTTTTCCTGCATTTTCTGTACAGTAGCCACATTGAGTAACTAGATATTTCTGTATTATATAATACATATTATAAGTTTATAAAATTTAAGTACTTGTTTTGATAGTGTGCTTTGATTATCATACTATATATTTTATATTTCTTGGTTATTTATAAACAATATACGTTTATTTTGTATATTGTTACCAATGAAAAACTGCTATAATGAAATATTTATTATTTTTACAGATAAAATTGATATTATATATAATTTTGTATAGAAAACGGTATAAACGAAACAAAAGAAATTTTTTTTACGTTGTGAATTCTTGCTTTGGATTTTTTTCGGTACTGTATGCCAATTTATTTTGAATTATAATAGCTATGAAATTCATAATGAAAAATTGAATTTTCATAAGTAAATTTGTAACTAAAAGTGAAATCTTGAAAATCAATGGTAAATAAATTTATCTGAAAACTACGAGAAAGCGATAAACTTCCGGTAGTCTGGAATAACAAATTCACGTTTTACTTGTAATTTTACAGATAAAATATTGTATTGACAGTTTTGAAAATGTATTTTTGGTTTCGTCAAAACAGGCATTCCCAAGAACTGTCAATAATATTCTATAATAACTCATATTGTTGTAAATTAGTGAATTCGTAACAAATTATTGGAAATGTTTATAAATTGACTAACTTCAAACTTGTAACTGATAACAAATTCATTACTAATGTATTAATATTTGTTAACTGAATTGAATTATGATTTAAATTGTGAATCCCAGATAGCAAAATAATTTCATATTCGCATCATATGCAAATCACACGTGAAAAAAAGAAATCACGCGTGACAGACATTTGTACCTCCGTTACCGATTCACTGTCATGTCAATATGAAATCACGCGTGATTTTTAGATTTTTCCCTCGTGGATGCGCTTGCGCAAATGATCATCACGGGAAAATTTGAATGCTCGTTTCTGTTCTATTGCAGTATTAATTCACAATGAAAGCAATAATTGTAAACACATTTTTACTAAGCATCATAATATTATACAATATATAATATGCTAATGCAAAAAGACAATCAATATCATAATTAACCACACTTTCGTTCATTTTTTAAACATTTTTAACGCAAATATATAGTTTAAAAAATGTCGATGAAAATTATGACAGTTAGAACTGTCACATAATAAAACGAAAACGGTTCGAACCTCCAGGTAAACACTGATTTCGAGGAATGCGGTACTATGGTTTATCACAAATCACAGAACACAAGATATAAAAATTTTTCGAAAAAAAACAAAAAATTATTCAAAAAAACAAAAACAAAACGAAAAAACGAGAGACCACTATGCGATAGTTACACTGGCACTGAATCCTAGCACATCATGGCACATGGACAAACAAAAAATATTCTACCATGATAATATAGTACAAAAATTTCTGATTTCAAAATGACAAGGAATTGAAATCACGCATGATTTTTTGACGCATGCACATTGTCTAGCATTGATGATGTGACTATAATGTCATTTTGAGCTCACGGGAATGATTTCACGCATGATCTAAACTGTGAAATCATGTTTGCTATCTTGGATGGTTCGAGAATAATTGTAAATACATGTAAATGAATGAATTATAAAATTATTTTCAACTAACACAGTTAATTCGAAATATCCGGAATAAAACCACAATCAAAATGGAAAATTTGAAACTCTAATTAAACAATCATAGACATTTAATTATTTACAGTAAAAATTAAAAATCCTTTAAATTACATATTCCATATTCTGAACAGTAATTCATACCATAACAAAAAATTTTAATTAAATATCCAAATTCATCATACAAAAATCACGCAAAAACTGAAACTTGAATCTCAAAGCTTTACAAAAAATCATCGAATTTAACAATCTAAATGACAAACGTATTTGTTTATTTACACACACTTTTTCAAACGTAAACAACCGAGCTGTCAAAAATCCAAAATGGCGCCCGTTGAGTACCTGTCAAATTTGTTTTTGTCTTACCTGGAAAACTTTTTTGAAAAATGGACTGCTCGCTGAGAGAATAACTTTGTGTGCTTTCAGGCAGCGACCATCGCTGGCCAGGGTGACGTCGACCAAACCGTCTTCCTCCCATAAGCTCTCAAAACTTGTCGCGATGTTGTTTAAAAAACTGTTCCATTTCAGGCATATCGTCTGATCTTCCTCCGACATTTTCACAAATGTTTGAGCACTTTTTATGCTTAATCTTGAAAAAAACAATGTAATTTCAGTTCCTTTTGACTCGAAATTACGTGTTTTTCATTCTGTTACGCGAATGTAAACACACAAATTGTAATGTTTGCACTTTGCACACGACAAAAATTGATGAAAATTGACAGAAGTTGACAATTTGCGTGAGATAAGCGGTTTTTGATTTCCAAGATGGCGTAGAATAGATGAAGCGCGAGCTGACGGTTAAAAAATTCAAATATACAAGAGTTCGGTTTGGTTTGGAAAATTACTTTGAAAATGTAACGCGTTCCGTTACCGTTACTCAAGTGAATCGTTACGTTATCGTTAATTGTATTTTTTTCGTGTTTTAAAAGATTTTTCAGAAAAGTCTCTAAATAGATGTTAAGTTCTGGCAGTATTTTTCGTAATTTTCAAGTTTTTTTATATTTTGAAAGATCATTCAATATTTTCAAATAATAACTGTATGAATAATTCTTGGAATTCAATAGATTTTTATAGTTTGATTAACTTACTTGTATTTCACTTGATGTACGTTTCTTTTTAGTATTTATAGAATTATGTAGAATTTGCTAGTTTTTTTGGAGATATCTTTTGGAATTTTTTAGAATGAGATTTTCGAGAATTGAAAATAACGCGTTATTTATAAACCTTGGCCGATGTTGCCTAAAAAATGTTGCATGGGTGGAATATTAAAAAATGCGAATGCAAAAATGCCTATTTTATATATTTTAGTTTATTTAATCGATTACTTAAACTTTGCACAACTCACAGAATCAATCAATTTTGTCTGAAATTTTTGATTTTTGGTACAAACATTTTGATTTTAAGTTTTCAACATTACACGCAGTTTCTATAGTGTTACAGCATTTTCAAGAATTTATAAAAACTAACAAATTTACGTGTATTTATCGAAATTCTACGAATTTTTATAACTCTTCAGAATCTTTGACAATCCTTGAAATTTCGAATATTTTCTGTTTTGAAAAAAAAATTTTTAACTTCAAACTAATGGAGTGCTCAATTTACAATTTATAAAAATTTGCTTAACTAGCGCAAGATTTTTCTCGATTTTTGAATACTTTCAATATTCTGAGTTTTTATTTAAAAAAATTCATAATGCATTATTTCGAAGAAATACGATGAACACAACTCACAAAAATAATGAACGAATTCTGAAATTCTACAAAACTTTTGATTTTACTAGAATTATTGACAGTTTTCAAAATTTTTAGTGTGTTATGAATTTTTGAAATTGACGAAATTTTTGACATACCAACTATCAAACTTCTACAATTTTGCAAAAATTTGTGTAACTCATGAAAATTTTTGGTGATTTTCTAAAAATTTTCCAAATCATTAGATTTTTCTTTCAAAATCAAAAAAACACCATCATGCATATTTCAAAGAAATAATAAATATGTATGATAATGAACACATATACAATACACAAAATCTATTAATGTTTTATAAAAATCTACCGATTTCTCAAATTTTTTTGAGTTATTGGTAACTTCAAGAATTTCAAATGTTTTCTGATTTTAAAAAATTTCAACATTTTGAAGGTTATGCAGATTATGTCAATTTTAGAAATTCAATGCAAATTGTCTGTTAACTTACGAAAATTTTTTAAGGTTAATGTAGAAATTTCTAATAAATAGTGTATTTCCGAGAAAATTCAAAAAATTTTTGAAAATTCGGAATATTTAAAGAGTTATGAATCATTCAGTTTTGTCAACTTACTACTCAGAAAGGCGGGGATTTTGATTGAAGCCCCTTCTCTTTCTAAGCTTACTCTAATGGAAAAGTAAGGGTAATTGAAGTGTGTGATAGAATTTAGAATAATGATGTCTCTTATCTTGAAAACAATTTTTACTCTGGCTCACCTTTGTGTTAGTTATAATTGTCTTTTGTCCAATGGTCACATTTATAAAACAGTATTTTCTAATTTGTTTTTTTTTTTTAATAAAAATAAGAGAAGGCATTAACCGATATTCCATTATACACACCTCAGTGATCCCAGTATTCCCATGAGAGTAAGCTAAGAAAGAGCAGGAGTCTCTCCTATGAAAAGCCCCGCCTTTCCAAAAGTTAGTAGAAAAAATTGAAATATCAATACCTGCTAAAGAATTGTGAATTTTCAACAATTGTAAAGGAAAAAGTGTCTGAGAATTGTATGAGGAATTGATGATTTTCGAATGATCTGCTGACTTTGGGACACCATGTATATGTTGTCATCAACAACAAATCGAAAACAAAAACTGTATACTAATGTTTAGAAATTGGTGCGTCGGTGATAATGATAAAAGTTTTAGAATTCTTGTATTTCCGATTAAGTTGCTTTCAAAATCATACATTAACATATCCTGAGAAAAAATATACTTTTTACGATAAAATTTTGCGATTGTGGTTCAGTCTCAAATATTGCACTTTTTGATGAAATTTGTTGCATATTCTACCATATTTATCACAAAACTTAAATAAATTGGCCAATATTCGCAATAAAAATAGTAAAATAAATAAAAAATTCTGATAAGAAAAAAGTGCAATGGTCGAAGCTGTTCCACAATAATTACAATGCCTAACAGTGAGGAGTATAATACTCTTGTCTTAAAATTAGTGTAGAAAACTGACGTTAAATACAATAAATAAAAATTTAAAGATACCGAATGAAAATATCTAATCAACAATACACTTTTATAAAGTAATTTGTTTATTTCTTTATAAATGGTTATTTTCAAATAGAAAGGCTGTAACTATATGATTATTTATTATTCAAGGAACCAAAAAATTTGTTTCCATTTTTTCATAAAAATTCGACAAAAGCAAGAAAGATGCAATAACAAACGAGATGAAAATTATTTCAAGTCATCTTTCAGTATGTAATAATTTTGACCATCGTAATAATTCTGACCGGTAAGGTAAACTGACGGTCAAAATTGACCAAAACTTTCTTGTCGTAATTGACGGTCATGACCAGTAATTTACCAGTAAATTTCCTAGTAAATTTACCACCTCACATCCCTGTGTGGTACCCATGGTTTTAAATGTCAATTGTTCCAATCAAAGTTGATGATAAGGGTTCTTCGAGAATCAGCAACAGTAAATATTTGTTGTAAGTCATCACTTTTATAAAAACAATGTATCCAAAATAAATATCAATTTTTTTTAAATAGTAAGATGAATTCAAATTCAGCCAGTAGGATATCTTTATCTTACACTCCGACGTTTCGTCCCATGTTCGGGGACATCTTCATGGAAACATATAGTATGTCAAAAATCGACAATTCGCGAATAATCAAAAACCTCCCATTTCACTTTCAGTAAGACATTCATTCATTAACAGAATATGTCAAATCACCAAAATCAAGTGCTCACGTCAAGAGGCAGTCGAACATTTTTTGGACAATGAAGATGGAAAAATTTCTATACAAGTATTCCAAAAACCAATACTACGCAAAACCCATGTCTAGAATACAAAGTAGACACCAACAATTGTATAAAATTCATCAATATTCCAATCACTTACCGGAACTGCTCGTAATATGTGCTTGAAAAAGTAAAGAATAGCTGTTTCGAGGACGAAATTTCAACGGTCGCCAAGGTTTTTTGGTAGCAAAGAATAAAATTTGCCTTGCTCTGCGAAAGGCCTCTTCACGAGTGTGTTCACGAATGCACGAATGTATGGCCAAGAAGTTTTAAATTAAAATTCAGGCGTGCGTGCGTGCACGCCAACTTCTCGTGCATCGCGTGAGTTCCGGTTTGCGTGTGCAAATGTCTCGTGTGCACTTCTTTTCGATGCTCCATTACAAAATTTCATGCATTTCTGCAAGCTGGACGAAGGACGTCCAAAATATTAATAATTAATGAGATTAGATAATAATAAAATAAAGAATTTGAATTCCATTGCTTCATTTCTAATATTCATAGATTTGCTGAATTTCTAATTAGAACTCACATTGTTAATACACACACGAATAATTAATTCCAACCAAACAACAAAGTTAGATAACTGCATTACACTCATTTTATCTACACAAATAACGACAGGAAAAATTCGAGCTTTTATCATCCACAAAGCTGAGAATTGAACTTGTGCCCTTCATCTTCAACCGAAAAAATGTCGAATCTATAATGTGTATGACGATCTAGAATAAGATGAAAATGATAATTTTTTATCTACTGCTATTACGTTACATATTGCATAAACTATTGTTTTTTTTTTTTTACCGAGCGAGATTACTTTCATATTCATCACGTTCGTTGCCATTTAAATTGTGAACGTGATGTCAAAAATTTCTAAAAAAGTAATTTAACAACATAAAAAAAAGAACTCGAATAAACCATTGTGAAATTTTGATTTTCAATAATGAAGCTCCTTTGAGATTAAATAAAATTTTCAAAGAAATAGCAAATTTTTGTTTCATCCAAAAAAGTCTGAAATTAACGTTCGAAAGTCGCTTAAATAAGAATTACGCGATATTTATGCCACTTTTTAAAACGGGATTTGAGACTTTTTTCACATATTTTCTCTTCGAAAACGTGTTTACTATATGCAAAATAAACGTGTTCGCGAGGGATCAACTCAATCACGAGATCGCTAGCAATTTTTTTATCGTTTTTTAACGATTTGGAAGAATTCAACAGCTCTTCCGATTATGCAACAAATCACACGATTCTTGTTTATTGAATGTTGTAAGCAATTATGTCATGTGATTTATTTAAGTGATTGGCGATCACAGTTCGTTAATTTTTTCCACTTTCCATAAATTTTGAGTAGATACAGGTTTGAAATTTTTCCGAAGTTCGTAAGATAGTAATTTTTGTAAGGATTCTATTTGATGTCATTTATTAATTAATTAGGATAAAAATTTTGTAATAACCCTTGAAAATAAAATTTTTCCATATTTTTTTACTACCAGTAAGGAAGCCATAAAAACACTCCGAGTAGCAATAAAAATTCATAAACAATTTGAAATAATCGACGGAAAAATAATTGTAATACCCAAGAATGATGATTTATCGCGTTGTAAACGTCAGAAGCGATGGAAAATCTTCGGATTGTCTTGTAGATATTATAAAATCATATTTTGCTCAGCGTTTTCAAAGTAGCTCTTATCGAGTAAAAATCGCGCAGAGTTTTAATTCTTCGACCGCGAAGGTTTCGCGGGGTGAGCGCACACAATGAAAATAATGTAGTGTCAGCACCTCCCTGCCGATTTCAGGCGCTATAAAAAGGATTCGCGATTTCTTAGCGAGCATCAGTGTCTTTTTGAGTGTTAACGAGCCAACATCGAACTAGTCGAAAATGAAATTCCTCATCGTAATCGCGCTTTGCGTTGCCTGTGCTCTCGTAAGTAATTTTTTATAATTTTTTTCATCAAAAAATTTCCCAAATATGTTTCTAAAAACTTTATGTTCCTGAAGTTACAAATATTTTTGAAAAAAACAAAAAAAGGATATAAAGTTGTTTTTCTATTTTAACCTAGAGTTTGAGTGAAAAAAGTTAATAACAATTCATTATATTTATTTATTACTGTAGCTCTAAAAGGTAAAAGAATAAATTTTTGTTTTCTTTTTTTGTTGGCTTTTGGATTTTCAGACCCATTCAAAGTTTTATAAAAAAACAAAATTTTTCCTTACTTTTCAGAGTAATAAATAATTATTATTGTAATAAATACATTATCCAATTTTATCAAACATCTTTTACTAGGATCTGGGATGATAATAGATAATTAATTTTCTTTTTACCTTTATTTTTCAAACCTTTCGAACTTCAGGCATATTTTAAAACAAGGGTAAAACCAAGGGGGGGGGGGGATTGACTCTTATTATACAAAAACATTTTTTTATTTTCATTCTCATCATGTATCATTAGTTAATTATTACGAATTTCAGAATTTGAATAACATAATAAAAAAAGATTCTATAACTCTCAATTTTTCGATATAGAATATTGAGGTTTAAAAATTTGGAATGTATAGTTCTATAATTACACAGCACACATTCCAGTATTTATGATTGCAGAAAATGGATCGTGGATATTTCAATTCCAGGATACAAATTTTTCAATTTTTAGATTTCAATATTGAAAATCAGAGAATGTGGAATCCCAGACTTTTTGTACATGGATTGAAAATTTTAGAATAAAGAATTTTAGAGTTCTAAATTTTTAAATTTAAAATTTTGTGATTCCAAATTCTGCAATATAGATTTTTACGAAACTGGTACCTAGAATTGAGAATTTGATATCTACTATAAAATCATTAATTCTGAAACCCAAGAGTATTGAATTTAAGAAATTTTATACTTTGAAGTATCGTAATAAATTATTATTATTACAATAGTATACAGATTTTTAGAGATAAACATATTGCTAGAATTCTTGATTCTAGAAAAAAAGAGTTCGAAGTTCTAAAAGATATAATTTTAAAATCCTGACTTATTTAAAGTTTCAAATTTATTATTACCCTAAAATCATGAATTAAATACTATAGAATCATCAAATTTAAAATGCTGGAGTATCGAATTCAAAAGATCTATGTTATTTATGGAAGATGAAATAAAAATATATTACGATATTTATAGTACATCTTCCAAGTGCTACATGTGTAAATTATATTTTTAGAATTCTGAATTCCAGAAAACAAGAGTTCCAAATCATACAAAATAGTATTCTGAGAGTTCTAAAATTACAATGTATTACATTTTTAATTAATTCACATAAAATTAGAATAAAAAATCATAGAGCTCATTTTTACATACATATTATGTTGTGCAAAAAATTTTAATGCAATTTCCCCTAAAAATTTCTCTAACTCAAAATTTCATACAATCGGTATATCTACAAATTTTTTTTTTCTATAGGGTGACCATCTCACCGAAGAGCAAAAAAACAAAATGAAAATGTACAAAGAGGAATGTATGAAAGAAACGTCTGTCGATGCTGGTAATTATATAATTTAAAATATATTTACAACAGCAAACAATTATAATTCTGCTTCATCTGAATAAATAAATTAACTTGATTTCCAATGAAAAAAAATTTCAGACATGGTAAAACATGCCAAGGAAGGCCATGTTGACCTTGAGAACGAAAATCTTGGAAAATTCTTCTTCTGCATGTACAAGAAAATGGGTTTCGTAAGTATGAATTCTTTTTAAGTGTTTGTTTATTTAAAAAAAATTGCTAGAAATAATCTTAATACTATTGACATTTTTAACTAAAGTGGGTATATACTTTGAATGATTGAATAAACAAAAATAATTACAAACTAATCATATTAATTTGTCATTTTTTCAACAGATGGATGACGAGGGCAAGATCTTGGAAGAAAACATTAAGAAAAAAATCCCAAGCACTATTCCCGAGGAAAAAGCCACTGAAATCATCAACAAATGCAAAGACATGAGTACGTTGAATATTATTCATTTTTAATTTAATCTTTCAACAAAAAAATACAAATTTTTATTCTTCATTAAATTACAAATATAAAAGAATGTGTATTTCAATTTCTAACCAGATTTAAATAAATAATAATAATTATGATAAAATTGATATATTTTCAGCCGCTGACACTCCTTGGAAAAAATCTCTATTGGTTTTCAAATGCTACATGGAAAACAAAACCTGGGACCTTGCCACTGATCATTAAAAAAGATGATTAATTTTGTTAAATTTTGTTGTGATGGATTGAATCTCGACTTACACGAAATCCTGTGATCAACGATGGAAATCTCTCTTTGTAAAATATTTTTTGTGTTCCATTCAATTGTAAAGTATGATGTTTATGTGATAAACTTGTTCGTCGAATCTCGCTTTTAATAAATGCAATATTGATTTAAAAGTTTTTTAAGAACTTTATTTTTTTAGCAATGGAATTTATTTTGGGAACCTGAGGTTATCAAAACTGTGAATTTTGAAAAAGGCTTGAATAGTAATTATTTTAAAATTTAATATAAATATCTAATCAAAAACTTCAGAAATTTGAAGTCATCAGTTGCGAATCTTTTTTTCTTAAAAAGATATAAAATGCAATTCAAAAATCGAACGAGGTTTTTGGATCTTGACAAAAAAGTTATAAAAATCATTCTTTAAACTGCAATAAATAATTAACAAAGGTGCAAAATAAACCACATATTGTACGCACACGATATGAATAATATTGTAACAGCATTTCCATGCCAATTTCAGACACTATAAAAATGATTCGCGATTTCTCAGCCAGCACAGTGCATTTTCAAGCATTAACGAGCTAACTTAAATTTTATCAGAAATGAAACTCCTCGTCGTTCTCGCGCTTTGCGTTGTTTGCGCTCTTGTGAGTGAATTTTTGTTACATTAAAAAAGTTTGTGGTATCCTTTTTTTTGTATGTGACGTGAAATAATTAATATTTTAGGCCAAACTCAATTTCTGTACGAATTTTGGAAATTTAAAAGTCTTGACAGTTCATTTCGAAATCTGGTACACGTTATTGAATTCTTTTTCAATCGTAGAATTTTCGAATTCTGTAAATTCGAATCCAGAATTTAATTTCTTAAAATCTGAAAATCAAAAGCATTTTTCTAGTCAAAATTCAACAGTTCAAGAATACGGAAGTACACTATTGATTAGAAATGAAAAACTAGCATTATGATCCTGAATTTGAAAAGTCCAAAATCACAAAACTGAAAATTTAAAAAAAGATGCAGAACTCAAAAATCAATTACTCTAATTATTTCACATTTTTGATAATCACATATTTGTTAATCAAAAATTTTTTAAAGCAAGATCAAAATCGTGATAATTGAATTTTGTTAAATACAAATTTACTTTTAAATTATTACGAAATTTTCACATCTTTGGAGATATCGTCAACCCCCCACTTTAAATCTCCCCTGGCAGAAATTGAAAATATAAACAAAACAAATTAAACATCAATCATTAAAAACACATGCTCGCAAAACTTTGTTCATGTTCCAAACAATCTCAAAAATATTAACTCTACATTTTTTAATATACAATACATTTTTTAATATAGAAATGTGACGTGACATAATTATTCATATTTAAGGTCAAACTAAATCAAACAATAATCGGAGTTTAATTTCTGTACTAATTTTACAAAATTCGAAAAGTGTAGTAAGTGTATTTTTTAATTTGGTAAGCGTTACTAAAAACTCTTGTAATCTTCCAATTTTGAAATTCTGTAAATTTGAATCTAGTATTTTATTTCTCAAAATCTGAAAATCAGAAACATTAATCCAGTTAAAATTGAAAAATTCAAAGATACGAACGTGGAACATAAATTAGAAATAAGAAACTAGTATTTCGATCTTTGAATTTCAAAAATCCAAAATCACGAAACCAAGCATTCAAAAAAACATGCAGAACTGAAAAATCAATTATTGTAATGATGAAAATTTTTTAATTTTCACATACTCGTTACAAAAAATTTCCAAAAGCAAGATACAAATCGTGATAATGAGGTTTTGTGAAAATTCAAATTTTATTTTGAATAAGTAAGAAATTTTTACATTTTTAGAAATCGACAACTTACCACCCCCACCCTACATCTACCTTGCTCTATATTTTTAGTATTGAAAATTTTGAAGAAAATTTATTAACAATAATATATTATACATATAGACAAACTTTGTGCATGTTCCAAACAATCTCAAATAAAATTATGTCGGCATTTTTTAATTATGTCACGTAACACATGTTACGTGACATAATTTTTCACGTATTACGTAACATAATTATTCATATTTAAAGTCAAACTAAATCAAAAAATAATAAGGGTTTGATTTCTGTACAAATTTCGAAAATTTAGAAAGTATAGTCAGTGTATTTTGAAATCTGGTGAACGTTACTGAAAACTTTTGGAATTAATGTGAAATTTTCAAATTCTGTAACTTTGAATCCAGGCTTTTATCTCTCAAAATCTGAAAACCAGAAAAATTTCTCCAGTCACTATCGAAAAATTCAAGAAAACAAACGTAAAGTATTAATTAGAAAAAAAAAAAAAAAAAAAAAAAAAAAACTTGTATCTCTATTTCAAATTTCAAAATTGTAAAACCACGATATCAAAAATTCAAAAAGAGTTGCAGAACTCAAAAATCAATTATTCTAATAATTTAACATTTTTAGGATTCGCATATTTGTTAATCAAAATTTCAAAAAGCAAGATACAAATCGTGATAGTTTAGTTTTGTAAAAATTCAAATTTGATTCTCAATAAATAAAAAATATCCAAATTTTTGGAGAGATCGACAATCCCCCCCCCCCTCCCCTCCTTAAATCTGCCTTGCTCTATATCTGAAGTACTTGAAACAGCTAAAAAATTAAAAAACTATAATATAAAATACATGCAGAAAAAATATCTTCACATTTTGAAAAATCTCAAAAACATATAAACTCTTCATTTCTTATACATAAAGTACATAACCAATATCTCGATATTTTTTCTGTAATATTCCTACAAATTCAAATTTTCATCTCTGACCATCGTAAAATTTCAAAACCTTCCTAGGCCACTGGAATCAGCGAGGAAGAGAAAAATAAGTGGAGAATGACCAGTGTAGAATGCATGAAAGAATTATCTATCGACCCTGGTATTTTTCTAATCACATATCTACACTAACAATAAAACTTTCCAATTCAACACGACCAATAAAATCAATTTACCATTCGATCAAACGAAATTTTAGGCCTGATAAATCAAGCCAGAGAAGGTAAAGTTGACCCTACAAACCAGCAACTTGGGAATTTCTTCTTCTGCATTTACAAAAAAATGAATTTCGTAAGTACGAATCCTTGCAGAAGTTTCTAAAAAATCCATGTATTTTCAAAATCTGTCAATTCAAGCAATAATACCATCTTAAAAAATAAAATTATTCACTCAACAGATGAATGACTCAGGCATGATCAATGTAGAAAATATTATGAAACAATACCAAAACGCAATCACCATGGAACAAGCCTTGGAATATGCCAACAAATGCAAAGGAATGAGTACGTTTTTCTTTCCATTCATCAAATAACTTTTCATGAATCAAGTTTCTAAAAAACTTAAATCAGTTTCAGCAAATGTGACACCATGGCAAAAATCCCTACTGATCTACAAATGCTTCTTGGAAAACAATAACTTCAACTTTGGAACCTAAATCAACATTTCGGATTCAAACACGACCAAAAAAACCCCTTGATCAAAATAAGAGTCGTTTAATCGCTTTATAGAATTTGTAATACATTATTATTTATCGGGGTACTTTTTGTTTCCCATGATTGCTTACAATAATTACAGGATTACGTCGAAAACTCGCAAAGCAAAATAATTTCCGCAACCTCGTAACTATTTTCAACATTGAACATTAAATTAACAATATTACTCGATGAGAAAGCTGCTTGCACCTTCATCATAAATGTGCGATTCACGCATAATTCCTACCTAATTACAATCCTCGAAGTCTAATCACAACGCAAAAAACTATCATTTACGTAATTCCAAATTATATAATTGTTATCCGATAACCAACATTGGATTATCAGAAATCGCAGCTTACCCATCAAGTATTTGAATCTCAAGTACAAAATGTATCTATCATCAGTCGATTAAGTAACTTAAATTAATATAAATCTTTCGTTAATGCAAAAATTATAGATTCGGTTGTTTCAGTGTTTTTGATAATTTTGAACAATGCGATGATTTCTCACCAAAATCTTAGATGCGTTGCTCAGTTGATGATGTCGATTCGCGTACGGCAATTCGGGCACTTGTTTCTGCCTTCCTGAAATCATGAATGATTTTTTATGTTTTAGAAGAGTGGAGTAATTGAGAAGTAATTTTACTTTGAATGACAGTATTTTTACTCGATGTGCAGTGAAAATATAGTCTGAAGAAATAAGAGAATACAATTTTTCCAACAATTTGTTAATTGGGAAGAAAATGAGTATTGTTGTGATGGAATAATTGAGTTAATTACCGTTGAAGAACCGGTTTGTTGCCACTTTTGAAGACATTTCACGTGAAAATAATGAGCACAAGGGGTGATGTGAATTTCCTCGTTTCCCTTAACATCGAAACATATTGAACACTGCTGGTCTGGGTCGTTTATTACTCGAGACATCGAGCCATTTGAACGGTAACGACTGCCATTTTTTTCAGACCTGGAAAATTCAGGTACGAAGAAATTTAATCGGCATCAGCAAAAATTTTGAAAAATTTAGGGTTGTTTTTACTTATGGAATAAGTTTTTTGAGAATGAGTTTCAGATGATTTTCAGAAACTTTTTGGAAAGCAAGATTTTTCAGGATATTAATTCTATTTGATTGAGTGGACTTAGGACATGAATTATTTCATAATATGCTTAATTTTTGGAGAACCTTCAATTTTGATGTCTTGGAAAAGTTTCCGAATTTTTTGTGATGACTAATCAGGGATGCAAGGCGGTAAATTACTGGTCATGACCGTCAATTACGACAAGAAAGTTTTGATCAATTTTCACCGTCAGTTTACCTTACCGGTCAGAATTATTATGATGGTCAAAATTATTACATACTGAAAGATGACTTGAAAAAATTTTCACCGATACACCATTTTCTAAACATGAGTATACAGTCTTTGTTTTCGATTTGTTGTTGATGACAACATATACATGGTGTCCCAAAGTCAGCAGATCATTCGAAAATCATCAATTCCTCATACAATTCTCAGACACTTTTTCCTTTGCAATTGTTGAAAATTCACAATTCTTTAGCAGGTATTGATATTTCAATTTTATCTACTAACTTTTGGAGAGGCGGGGCTTTTCATAGGAGAGACTCCTGCTCTTTCTTAGCTTACTCTCATGGGAATACTGGGATCACTGAGGTGTGTATAATGGAATATCGGTTAATGCCTTCTCTTATTTTTATTAAAAAAAAAAAACAAATTAGAAAATACTGTTTTGTAAATGTGACAATTGGACAAAAGACAATTATAACTAACACAAAGGTGAGCCAGAGTAAAAATTGTTTTCAAGATAAGAGACATCATTATTCTAAATTCTATCACACACTTCACTTACCCCTACTTTTCCATTAGAGTAAGCTTAGAAAGAGGAGGGGCTTCAATCAAAAGCTACACTTTTTCATATAGTAAGTAGAGGAAACTGAATGATTCATAACTCTTTAAATATTGAGAATTTGAAAAAATTGTAAAGGAAAAACTGTCTCAGAATTTCATGAAGCATCCATGGTTTTATGATAATTCGCCAACTTTAGGCAATCTGTATATTGTCCATTAGCAAACCAATTAGTACAGTAACATTCATGAATTTTTTTTTGAAAAAATGGAAAAGCCATTTAAGAAATGTAAAATAACAAGATTGGTGATTTTCACCTGGAATTGATAGAAATTATTTGGTCAGTTACAATAACTCATATACTTCATCAAATTTCGGGTCATGACCGGTAGTTACTGACCAGAAACACCTCTGACGGTAAATTATAATTAGAGAATTTCCAAATGCGACTGTAAATGTCAGTAAATTACTGTCAAAAATTACCATGAACTGACCAATTTTTTTTTTGACCGGTAAACTCACATCCTTGATTACAGTACTCATATATTACAGGGTTTGAAAAGTTACTTAAAAATGAGTAACATGTTACGTTACAGTTACTTGCTGCATTTTGTAAAATTCTGGAAAACAAAGTTTTGAGAGTACCATTTCACAAATTTTTAGGTATTTACATAAATACATTGTGAACGTACATACAAAATTATAGGAAAAAAAAAAAAAAAACATGGCTCTTCCAATATAGAACAATTTTTTTATTTAGGTGCTAATTTTTTCATCAACAATAAGTAGATTCAATATTTCGTTTAAAACATTTGGAAGCTTGAGAAATGGAGTTTTTCAGAATGTCAAACATCCCTAACTTTCATAATTTTTTGATCATAATGTACTGTCTACAAGTACTTTTTCAAAACGTCAAAAGTTTCGAAAATCATAAATACTAGGTTTTTCATGTTTCGTCGAAAAAAAAAGAACACGTGTCGGATATTTTTGACTGAAGAACATGAAATAGAATATTTTGCAAAAAAATAATTTTCAATTGTAAATCTTGGGTGGAATGACCCCTACGCATTGCTACGACACTGGTTCTCGCAAAAAATTGCGCAAATTTGTTTAGACAAAAAAAAAAAAAAAAAAAAAACAAATAAAAAAAATGTATGTATTTAGGAAAAAAGAACTCACTTGTTTGACCAGGTCGATCGAGATTGCGAAGACCTCAAATGGCTGTTGTATTGTTGCTCGTTGCGATCGTCGTTAAACAAAAGATAAAGCGCGACGCCCAAGCCAATCGCGGCAATCACCGTCGTCATAAACGGCATGAAAGCGAAACCGGGATTTGTCATTTTACTTGAATTACCCAAAGGATGTCCAATAATCCGCGAAATCGCACTTTTTTTATCGCGGAACGCGCGATGTAAACAACAACATCAGACCCCGAAAACGCAGGATTTCCTCGATTATTCTTGAATGACGTATCCTCCGGAGAATTTCACAACGCGATTACGGAGTAATTTCGTAACCCGGATTTTGCGCGCATCGTCGATTTGTTTTTTGTCAAATTGCCAATTCGTTTCAATGTTTTGACTTTTCTCGTAGCGGTTTTGGCAGGTTTTGGACTTATCCAAAGTGACGAAATTTGATTGGTCGACGAAAATACAGAGCTCGTGCAATCGGCCAATGGAAAGCGTCGGTTTGAATTACGGTGTTTTCGAATTCAAACATAACGGTTTTTTCGCCCCTTCTCTTGCTATATATATATATACACACTCAATGGATATTTTGACATGCATATTAGAAAATCTTTTTTTTTCCCCACTTTTCTCGTTTTTGAAAAACTGTCAGATGCCAAAAATCGTTAAAATCTGAATAATAAACTCTCTTTGAAATTACAGTCTCGGAATTTTGAATTGTCATTGCGATTTTGTTGTGAAAAATGACGCCGAGTTTTCGCGGAAATTCTTGGATGATTTTGTGATGTTTTGGGCGCTATTTTAACCTTATTTTTTTGCCGCTTCTTTTTGTGGCTTGTAGCCCAAAATACATTTGAATTGTTGAAGATTTTGCATGATTGCGGAAGGTTTTGACCCCGGATTATTCAATGCGGTTGTGATAAAGGCGACATGGAGAATTTTACCAAGATCGAGAAAATTGGGGAAGGCACTTACGGGGTTGTTTACAAAGCGAAGGACAAGGTGACAGGGAAAAAGGTGGCCTTGAAGAAAATTCGGATTGATTCGTGAGTTGATTTTGGAATTTTCGGGATGAAAATTGGGAGACTCATTGAATGAGTTTTTGAGTTTGAAAAACATTGGGAAATTTTTTGTGAAAAATATAATAAATTTGGATAGTAAATTATAGTTTTCATTATTTATTATGTTAATAATTGTTGTATTAAATATTTCGATAATTGATATAATATATTAATATTACATCATATTAAATAATTGAGTAATTGCTATGTATTGAAAATAAAAATAAATTATTATTGAACAAATAATACATTACAAGTTCAGAAGTGTACAGCAAAATGTATAAATGTTTATTCATTTTAAATTGTATTTATCATTCATTCCATGATCTTGATTTTCCTATATACTTATTATTACAATGATTTTATTCTTTAATGAATTACCATTCCATTTATTTTAAAAACACATCAAATGAAGTAAAGAAATTCGTATTGTTTAGAAAGTCTACAAAAATTAACTTTCTTAATTTCAGGAAACCCTTGATTTAATAAAATTAAAAAACAATAAATTAAGAATAATTTGAAAAGTTTACAGCAAAATTTTTGTGTATATATATGATTCACAGGATTTCAGAAAATTATTCTTTAATGAAGTTTTCATGATGGTTATTTGTTTATTAATGTATTTGATATTGACTGTATGTTTTTTTTATTTTTTATAAGTAATTTGATGTTACACTGATTTTTCGTGTAGCCATCGCATTTAATTTAAAATAATTCATTTAATAAAATGAACTTCCTATTTCTGCAGAGTCTATAAAAATTAACTTCATTGATTCCAGACAATTCTTAAACAAATAATATCCCTAACGGGCATCATCTAATATTCGAAGTATTAGAACTATTATCATTGCTGGTAAAGTAGAGCATTCACAAAATGTGAATCCTCTGGACGGATATCTTTTTAAGCAGGGGCACGTTCGCTGACGCACTTATATATATTTTATTTTTAATAATATTAAAAAGAAATTATTAAGTTTATATGAATAAATATTCATTTATTTATAATAATATGTACTAATTCTGTTACAAAAATGGGGTAGAATAAAAGAACATCATTTTTCATATTAATGACAATCAAATGAAATTAATCAATTATTTGTACTATATTAGTAGTTTACTTCAGTTATAATAATATTAAACAAATTATTTTTTATAACATTATAATTATTATTAGTTACAATATTGCATTGTAAGAGTAAATACTGGATATCATTTTGAAAATACTTTACAAAACTTCCCTCATAAGTTTTTTTAATATACCTTGTAATTTTTATAAGCGATTTTTTGGTATGATGTAAAAAAATTATTCAAAATATTTTGAGTCATTGACAATGATAAAAATGTATATTTAATTTTTTGAATAAAATCTATAATATTTACTTATCGGCTTCAATCAACACAACTAGGAAAAATAGTAATAAATCAAAATTTTCGTTTTGTAAAGTATTTTCAAAATGATATCCAGTATTTACTCTTACATATGAAATATTGTAACTAATAATGCTTATAATATTATAAAGAATAATTTGTTTAATATAATCATAAATAAAGTTAACCACTGATATAGTGTAATAATAACTGATTAATTTCATTTTATTGTCATTTATTTATTTATTTATTCATTTGCATCAATGCACGGGCTTAGCATCCTTTCATACATTAAAAAGAAGTGTACAATCGCGTTTCACCGAAACATCAAAAACCGATGAAAATACATGAACGAAGCTGAGGGGGGAGAAAAAAAAATAATAATAATAATAGTGACAATTAAAAGACATGAATGTCACATGAATGTCACCGCATGGGCACCTGCCAGGTATGAGCCTGCAGGAAAATCCTATAAGTCACGAAAAACAATCCCTCTCAATGCTCTCCGAAACCCAGAGAAAGAGCTCCCAAAACAACCAACATCATCCGGAATACAGTTCCCCTCGCGACATAACCGACCCAAAGTGTTATTGCCGGTGAATGCCGTGCGAAAAGCATCAACATAAAAAACGTTCGCAGGTCTATATCAAAGAGAGTACAGTGGTGCATACAAACCAATCAATGGTCCAAGCTCACTACATCCAGTCAAGCCATTGACAACCTTATACAAAAAAATAAGATCATTGAAAAGTCTACGAGACCGCAAGGAATGAATACAATATTCCCTCTCATACGCAGAATAATCATGTTGATAGAACGGGATGGGGTTATTCAGCAAAATGAATACCGTCTCAGAAAAGCATGCTGTGGTCGCTCAATAGCATGACATCCAGCCAACCCACAGGGAGTCCATATAAAAGACGCATATTCCAAGATGGGTCTTACAAACATCAAGTAAAGAGACCTATATGTCCCAGGTTTCCTGAAGTCCGCACAAACCCTATCAATAAAACCCAGCATGCGAAACGCCCTGTGTGCAACATCAGTTATGTGTGAGAGGAACGACAAGGATAATGTGTACAGAACACCAAGGTCCCTGACCTCACTCTCAGCCCAAATCAAAGAGCCCGAGACAGAGTAGGGGAATAAAATAGGATCACGTTTTCGCGAAAACCTCACTACCTTACACTTGTCCTTGTTCAATGGCAAACAATTCCACTCAGACCATTCAAACACTGTATCCAAACCACGCTGCAAATCTAGGGCATCAGAGATCGATCTTATAGTACAAAAAATCTTTGCATTATCGGCAAATGATAAGTACCTACAACCCTTCAAGGATAATCCAAAGTCATTAATATAAACATTAAAAAGAAGAGGACCCATATGCGAACCCTGTGGTACTCCCAAGACTGTCTTTACTGGACCAGAGAGGGTCCCATCTACCATAACAAACTAGGTCCTATCGGTCAAGTAACTCGCGACCCATGCAAGGAGTGGTCCATGGAGCCCATAGTTCTCCAATTTTGAAAGGAGTAGAGAGTGGTTAACCTTATCAAAAGCCTTAGAAAAGTCAGTGTATATAACATCAACCTGCACGCCCTTATCGAGAGTCTTCGACAGAAAGTTATTAAACACAGCCAAGTTAGTAGTTGTCGACCTCCCCTGGATAAAGCCGTGCTGTTCATAAACTATAATGCCCCCAAGATGGGAAGTACATAAGCAGGATCACCGTTCTTAAAGATAGGAGTTACCCTACTGGTCTTCCAAATAGTAGGCAATGAACCCTCTACCAATGACTTATTGAACAAGATCCACAATGGTCTAGCCAATAAGTATCTACAACTAATAAGAAAAATGTTAGGAATGTTATCAGGTCCCGGTCCAGAATTCAACTTCAGTTGAGATAAACCATCAAAAACCTCTGAAAGACGTAAGGTGAGAGAGGAGAAAGTTATGCCTGTGTCAGAGGGGCATGGATGGACTGAAGCTGATTCGTTATCATAAACTGTCCCAAAATACCCTGAGAACAAATTAGCTTTATCCTGCGAATTAGTCGCAGTAACCGTATCGTGTACCAAAGTATGTGGCAATTTATTATTCCTTTTCATGGACCCAACGTAATTCCAAAAAGCCCGCGGATTACTAGTAATAGAGTCCTCCACACCCCGTATATAGGCGAGATGCAAACCCCACGAGAGACGTTTACAAAGAGAACGAAGACGTGAGAACTCCATATAGTCGACCGGGGACCTAGATATCTTGTATGCCCAATGAGCGATTTTCTTCTGAGCAATCATGCGCCTCAATTCACCATTAAACCAAGGAGGACAATTATCCCTCCCCAATCGCCTCATCGAAACATACCTCCCTATCAAAGTATCCAGTGTATCATTAAAAGTAGAGACCGAAATCACCACATCCTTATTATCAAATATATCCTCCCAATTGAAACAGTTAAGTTCGAAATTAATAGCAGTATAGTTAGCAGAGTGGAAATCAAGAACACTCCTATAGCTTGACACAGTAAAACCACTCTTTTTGGCCCCCAATTTCAAATGAAGTTCAGGGTGGTGAGCATCAATGGGAATCAGCGGTTCATCGGCCCTAGATATTGAGTAATCTAAAGATCCCCAAAACACTAAATCCAGAAGCTGCCCATTAACATTAGTAACATTATTAATCTGATATAGGCCTAAATACCCAACAATATCCGAGAGAACTGTAGCTGCCTGTATTGTTGCAGAGGTAGTGAGAGAGTCAGCCTGAAAACTGGAAGCTACATCATTATAACTCCAAGAAAGTCTGGGAAGATTAAAATCACCGATAAGTAAAAACTCGAAACCCCCAGATCCAGATTGTATCTCGAAAACAGTATCATTAATATGAAAAATGATGTTTTTTTATTCTACGCCATTTTTGCAACAGAATTAGTACATGTTATTATTATATATTATTCTGAATAAATAAATATTTATTTATATAAACTTAATAATTTATTATTAATATTATTAAGAATGAAGTATATATAAGTGCGTCAGCGAATGTGCCCCTGAGTAAAAAGATATCCGTCCAGAGGATTCACATTTTGCCGGGTTTTAGGAAATTATTCTTTTAATTGAAGTTTTGATTATTATTGTTTACCTGAAAATGTATTTTATTTTTATTCTATGTTCTTGATTTTTCATGTTCAATTTTCGTTACATTGATTTTACTTTACAACCAGTATTTTATTCACTGAAAAGAATATTTAAAAATAAATTTTCTTCGTTCCAGGGAATCCGAAGGAGTTCCATCCACAGCTATTCGAGAAATTTCCTTGCTCAAGGAACTTCTGCACCCAAATATAGTTGAACTTTTCGACGTTGTACAAAGCCAAGGACACCTCTACCTCGTTTTCGAATTTCTTCAACAAGATTTGAAAAAACTCTTAGAAGTTTTTAAATCTGGTCTTCCACATATGCTTGTCAAAGTATAGAAATTTATAACAATATTCTACTAATTAAAATCTTGTTTTACAAAAAATATCAAAATATTTACTCACGTTCAAATCGAAATTCATATCGCACTATTTTTTACAATTTATCAGAAGCAAGTAATTTCTACAATATTTGTTATAACAATTTTTGTTTAATCTTAAATAATGCAAAACAAATACAGTATTTATGAAAAAAAGTATGTTCCAATTTTTTACAACTGTTGTACACAAAAATACTTGAAGTTTTGATAAATTAATTCGTTTTTGGCTGTCATTAAATTTTATTTAGCAATAAGTTGGAATTTTGCATTCTAAGAAAGTTTAGTTATTCAATAAATATATGAAATGTCGATATAAAATCATGATTTGTTTTTCTTTTCAGAGTTATTTGTACCAATTGTTCAAAGCAATATCATTTTGCCATGTAAATCGAATTTTGCATCGAGATTTAAAGCCACAGAATTTATTAATCGATTTTGAAGGGAGGATAAAATTAGCAGATTTCGGATTAGCGAGGATGTTCGCACTGCCTTCGAGAACGTACACACACGAAGTCGTAACTCTGTGGTACCGAGCTCCAGAAATTTTGTTGGGATCAAAATTATATTCCCCAGCTGTTGATGTTTGGAGTCTTGGGTGCATTTTTGCAGAAATGGTATATTTTTAAAATTCATGTACTTGTAGAAAATTATTAAAAATATGTACAGAATGATAAAGCTATCGAAAATTATAATTTTTTTTAGACTTGTATTTGAATTTAATCAATTTTAAAATTCAAACCAAATGATTTATAATTTTTTATAATGTGTATCAAGATGTTGAATATATTTAATAAATAAAGTTTAAATGTGTGATTTGATTGAGAAATTTTTTGTCAGGCGACTGGAAGGGCGTTATATCCTGGAGACTCGGAGATCGATCAATTATTTAGAATATTCCGCACAATGGGAACGCCAGATGAAAATGTCTGGCCGGGAGTGTCTCAGTTACCTGAATACAAATCGATGTTCCCACGTTGGGAACCTCGAGAATTAGACGAAGTCGTTCCATCTTTCCAGGACGATGCCAAAGACTTATTTAAGGTAGATTTTAGTTATTATTTGGATGGAGAAATATTTATTTATAAAGTACCCCTTTTTTTTTTATTATTCTTGTCAATTTCTCAATTTTTTATGTAAATTCAGTAACGGGTTTTCAATCCTTTGTAGAACAATTTTCTTACATGAGTTTCCTATTTTTAATATAAAATCAGGTACTTTTTTTATACCTGACTTAAAATGTAATCAATTTAGTCAAAAAGAATACACTATTTTATAGTTTTTGATACAGTGAGAAAAATATTCACAAATTTATTGATAAAATTTTGATTTTTTTCAGTTGAGAATAATAAAGGAATTGAAATTTTTTTCGATCGAGGTTTTACAGTTTTTACATTTCCAAACTTCAAGAAAATTTAAACTATGAAGTTTTTTTCTGTTCTATTTAAATCTAGTAATTTTCTTGCTCGAATTGCGAGAATTGGGAAAATTCTAAAGATTGAAAGATTTGCACATTGTATAGTTGTGATTGAAAAAGTTATCTTTGTTTAAAATTTACAAATTTAGGTTTTTGGAATTTAGTAACTTCTGAGTTTTTCTGTCTTGAAAGTTTTGAATTTTTGTTGTATTTCAAAGTTTAGTTTTGAGACATGCAAAATTCTTCCAGTATTTTTTCAAAATCAGAACTTTGAAAATTCTTTACTGTATCACATAAATATTTATGAATTGTTGAATGTATTTATAAAACTTATAGTATTGTTTTTTTTTTTCAAACTTTTCTTTTGTGAAACAAGTTTTATCAGTTATTTTTTAGTATTGAAAATTATTGAATCTTTTTTATCTTTGTTTCAATTTCCATATTTCCTAATTTGAGAAAAAAAAAACCAAATCATGGGATTTTTTTATAATTTTCTACTATTTGAGACGAATTTCAGAGTTTTGAAATCCGAATTTTTAGAGTTTTCGAAATTTGCAACACTTTCGTATTTCTTAATTGTGCACTTGTTATTTCGAAGTTTTCATACGTCTACATTTTCCGAATTGAAGAATCTTACAATTTTCAGTTTTATATTTAATCCTCCAAAGTTCATTTAATTTTTATTGCAAATATGTATTTTCAAAATAGCAAGTCTTTTATAATTAAATTTGAAATTTTAAAATTTTAAAAAGTTAATTATTTACTTTTCATTGTGGCTATCAATCAAATAAATTTCTTCTTTAAATTTAAACTTCAATAAAATCCTGTTTTTTTCTTTCAAACATTTCTCGTGAACAAAAATTTCTATAAGCTATTTTGAGCAGTGTAAAAATTGAATCTTTTTTAATTCTTTGTAACAAATCTTAAAATGTCATAATACGAATTCTAAAAATTTTCGGAAATTGCAAATTTTCTGATTTCTAAGGCGTACACTTGTTTTTCCGAAGTTTACAAACTTCTTAATTTTCAGGTTCAAGAATTTTTAGTTTAATAATCAATTCTGCGAAGTTCATTTAGTATTTTTCGTTAATCTGAATTTTCGAAATAGCAAGTCTTTTGAATAATTAAATCAATGAAACGAATTTATGTAGATTTCTATATTTCAGAAAATTGATTCGTAACTTTTTATGATGTTGAAATTGAGGAAAATTCGTATTTAAATTTATATGTTTTTTAAAATCCTATGTTTTTTTTAAAACTTTTCTTGTGAAAAAATTTTTCATAAGTTATTTTTGAGCATAAATAATGATCGATTTTTTTTCTATCTGGGTTTCAGTTAGCATATTTCCTAAAAAAAAAAAATAAAGAATGTGAGGTTTTTTCCTATTCATATATTCTTGTCAACAAATCTGGAATATGATTCAAATCCTGAAAATTGTCCAAAATTGCAAACTTTCTGATTTCCAAATTGTATACTTGATATTTCGAAATTCACATACTTCCTAGTTTTCTTAATTCAATAGTTTTTAGAATTTTTAGTTTAATATTTAAGCCTTCAAAGTTCATTTTGTACTTTCGTAAATCTGAGTTTTCAAAATAGCAAGTTTTTTATGTAACTAACTCAATTATAGAAATTTACGTAAACTTTTCTATTCTAGAGAGCAAATTTATAACTTTTCATTGTGGTTTTTAATCAAAGATATTTCCTGTTTGGATTTTAAAGTTTCGTAAAGTCCTTTTTTTTCTTTTCTTGGGAATAAAAATTGTTATCAGTTATTTTTGAGCATAAAAAATGATTGATTCTTTTTCGATCTAGGTTTTAGTTTTCACATTTACTAATTTCAGAAGAATACCATGGTTATGGTCGTTTCTCTAATTTTTTCTCATTTGAGACGAATTTCAAAGTTCTATGATTCGAATTCTGAGACTATTAGGAGTTAGATTTAAAAGTTTCTTCAATTTCATAATTTTTTATGCATTATTACTATACTCATTATTTTTACTTGAATTGTCTTAAAATTTGAAATACACTTATTTACAAATTTGTTCTCCTACATGCAAGCTTCTAAAACTGATTTTCTATTTTGACAATAAATATTGTTTTTTATTATTACAATTAAAAATGTAGAAAATTGGATATTCCATCTTTCAAGCTCAATAAAATTCTATATTTTAGTTCAGAAATTTTCTTGCACTTCGTTTTTTCTTTGGAATCTAAAAGTAACTCGAGCAATCATCAAATTTTGTATATTGATATACACGACACTCATAAAATACCAATTCTGTAAGTCAATTAATTATTTTTTAATAATTATTTTGATTTCATGTACCTGAAGTTCCAACCGTTGAAAAAATAAACGAAAATGATTGAAAATTGGTTTTTATAACTTCACCCAAAATTAAGGTAAAAAATTGTTAGTATTATTAAATAAAATTTGTTAAATATAAATAGTTATTTAGCATATTTTAATTTTTGAAAGTAATGGGTACAATTTTCATTTTATTTTGTTAACTTTGAAACGTTTGGAACTTCAAGAAAATGATACATTATTAAATCAATAAAATTTCTGTATGATCCTTTAAAGCTGAAAATTTTAATGATCAGAGAAACAAATCTTTGTCCAATTGATAATTCTCTATGTTCCATTATTTTTTGTTTCAGAAACTTCTAACTTATGATCCCTATAGAAGAATCGCAGCATTAGAATCCCTAAGTCACCCATACTTCAAAGAAGTTAAGCTAGTTCCCCCACCGATGCCAGGTAAGACTGAAAAATCAAGAAAAAAGTAGTCAACACTGCCAATGTCAGTGCAATTATGTACAGCTAAAACTCGTGTAGTCTATTTTACTACGACTTTTACAAAAGTGATCGGGCAAAAAAAGCATGTTTTTACCACATTTTCCTTATTTCGTTGATTATTCGTCATTTCGTACTTTTACATTCGTCTCCATATATTTATATTTTATTAATTTATTTCTTCGAAAATCCACGTCACGAAAATATGTATTATAAATAATGGTCACTAATTAAGAACAGGCTCGAATTAATATATTACTGTAACAAAAATATACGTGGTTGCATAAAATTGTAAAAAAATGTAACATCATTTGCAATGGTCGTTTGTAATAAAAATTGCTGGTTTCTAAAGTTATAGCGAAAGAATATATTTTTGTGTAGTGTAGTGGATTAAGAGTAGGCTGGAAAAACTGGGGTCCTGAGTTCGAATCCTGATGCAGATACTTATTTTGACTAATGTAAGATTCTAGTTTCTGAAATTTATGCATAAATGATAGAACAGTATCTTTGCAAGCAAAAATTTTTCGCTTTTTTCATAATAATTTCTTAATTCCCGATCGATGATCTTGATTGTCGAGTATTTATTTTTTTCTCGCCGAATCGGTGGGATTACGTGGCACAAATTCGAAATCTCTCGAAGGAGATCGAACACGAGTGGGTGTCGATGGTAAAGGGCGAGATTCCGTTCGGGTTTTAAATTTTTTCTCGATCACATTCGATACCAAATGCACCTGGGACATAAAAAATAAAAAAACATTTTGTTCCTTCCAAAAACATACATAATTTAGGGCTGGGAAAAAACATTGGTAACTATCGATAGTTTTTTGGTAAAATGATGAAAGTAACCGATTGTTAGCGATTTATCGATACTTAACGATATATACCGATTTATCTATTATTATCGATTTATCTATACTTAACGATATATACCGATTTATCGATAGGTATCGATAGTTTTTTCACCGATTTTTCCCAGCTCTAACACAGTTGAAAAAGAAATTAAGAGATTTTTATAAATAATTGTTCTCATTATGAAATCAAAGGTAAGGGTGCTGCGAATAAAGTGCAAGTGTTGAATTTAGAAAACAAAAATATTATTATTACGCTCCTTGAAACGCAAAAAAGACAGTATTCCAACGTTTTACAGCGTTGCAATTTTTCTTTCGTTTCGTTAAAATTACGCAACATCAGCCATTACGATACATTTTTGCATTAATACGCAGTTTATGTAAAACCTTGATTATCAATAAAATTATACTGTAAAATACGTAATGATTCAAGTACAAGCGGTGCAGTGGCTCTGCTCTACATTTATATTCTAACGATAAAATTCGATTCTACACAAACGTCCCATTTTTGCCCATTCTCGTTTACCCCAGTTTCCAGATTTTCTTTTGAACCCGGAAAATTCTCGAAATTGGGGAAAATGCATACTCATCCACTTTTCTATATATTTTCTTCATCATAATATACATTAACGTTATTTTCTCGGTCTCACTCACATTCGCACTTTTAGTTGTTTTTTTTTCTTTTTTTCTCTCTTTTTTTTCTTTTTCGAAATGACTTTTTTTTAGTAGCTTTGGAAAATATATTTTCATTCAATTTGGGGGGAGGGGGGGGGTTCATTTTTGAACCACGATTTTCCGATAAGTCAAATTTGGGGATTTTTTGAAGATGCCAGCTATTGAAAAAAGGGCCATTTCGAAAAATGTGGAAAATTCGATGATGAAATGGAGCTAAGTGGAAAATTGTTGCTGAAAAGTCGTTTTTCGATAATTATATCTACATGGAAAAATTATGCGAATGGCCGATTTGTTTGATTCGCTATTTACATCAACGTTTTGATCGGCCATTTATTCATGGAAAATTATAAAAATTGTTGGGGAGTGGGACATTGCGAATTTTTGAGTATCAGACTTTAGAGGTTGTAAAAATTGGACGATACACCTGAATTTTTATGTTTTCTTGTTGCATGGAAAAAGTGAAAAGTAATTTATTATGAAATTTTGTTTTTTTGTTGTAAGTGAAAAAAAATTAAATGCATGTGTATTTTAGAGGTTTTCGTTCGTTTGTGACTGTTTATGAAAATGTGTTTGTCGTACGCAATGACGTTGGAAAATGGAGATTTTTAATGTGATTAACTAAGAAAATGATGATAATTGCGGAGTTTAGCGTGGCTGGTTGAGGTTCTCGTCCGACGTGGGCAGACCATTCTTGTGTCCAGTTGGCATTGGGCTCTGTGAAATATACCAATGAAGTTCTATCCAGATTTTTCGAATTTTTTATTATGCTGTGAAATGTTTCTTTTGATAAATCAAATAATGAAAATACATCGAAGGGTTATTTTTAAATGGTGTGCATTTTTATTTCTTCCATTGTGAAATCTTTGATAAGAAAGCAAATTTTCGAAGTAGTTTGCACAAATTTTTTAACATTTTTCATTCATTTTCAATTTTATCCTTTTTTCAACTTTCTTTTAATTTTACATTTAATAATTACGAAATATTTCAGACGGGTAAAAAGTTTTTGAAAAAACTTTTAAATTAATGTTTCAGAGTTTGTAAAGTTCAAAGTTTATATTTTTATTGAGTTTTTTTATTTTTTTCTTATCTCTAGAATTTTTTTTTTTTTAACTGTTATGGAATTTTTGAAATTCAACTTTTTTTTTAAGTATGAAATCATTTAGTTAATTATAATTTTTTTATAATATCCTATTTTACAAAATAATGTAAATTGAATATTTCGATCGAAACAATTTCGAACATTAAAATCTCTTATCTAAAGTTTGTATTCTTCTATTAGAATTTTGAAAACTTTTTCAAAAATCGACTAATTTGTTACTAATTATTTTGTATATTTAGGAATAATTTTTACTGAATAATAAAAAAGTAGAAATATTACAAAAACACTTGTAAAAATCTTCGAAAGAGAAAATTTAATTATCATTTGTTGTACATTTCAGAAATATTTTGAATCAAATAAATTTTTGGAAGTACTTCACATGAAAATTTGTTTTACCTTTTACTCGATAAAATATAATTTACTAAGTATTTTGAATGTAAAAACTTTTTGCAATACTTTCTAATTCTGTCATTCAAGGTTTGTTTAAAAGAAAGTAAATTCCAAAGTGTGAAATCAGAAATCATTGAATAAAAATATACAAATCTTAAACTTTTATAAATTTTTTCGACTAATATTGCCATCGACAAAATACTGTAAATTAAATATTTTGGACCTTATCAATTCAAGAAAAGACTGATGAAAATTTAAATCTGTTCTACCTGAAATTTCAAGTAAATAAAAAGAATCTGAAAAATTTGTACGAAGATCAGTAAAACGCCAATTTTTTATTATTCGATACAGTTTATGCAGAAATCTAATTATGTTAGAAGTAAAAATGATTCGATAATATTTTTAAGAAATTAGCCAATTCAGCTTGGAAGGAAAAAGTGAAGTTAATAAAAATTTTATAAAGTCTTTTTAAGTTCTTGAGAATTCGAAAAAATGATAGATAAATATTTCAAAGTTCATTTCGCTAATTTTTAATAATTCAATATAGTTTATGCAGAAATCTAATTATGTTAGAAGTAAAAATGATTCGATGATATTTTTGAGAAATCAGCCAATTCAGCTTGGAAGGAAAAAGTAAAGTTAATAAAAATTTTATGAAGTCTCTTTAAGTTCTTGAGAATTCAAAAAAATGATAGATAAATAATTCAAAATTTATTTCGATAGAAAAGTAAAAAAATTGATTCTATAGATTAAAATTCTTAATCAATATTTCATTACACATACGAAAATTAAAAAAGTCAAACATGTAATTTAAAAATCCAATGAAAATCTGATCTTTAATAATGCAAAATAATCGTCATTTAATCTTTAATAACGAAAAATATTTTTTAAATATTTCACGAGATTTAACTTTTTTCTCCACATAAGTCTATAAATTTGCAAAAAACTATGACTACCAAACTTCTTTATACAGTCGAAATTTTGCAATATTTCTATTGAAAGTGTTTCCTATTTAGATAGAATTGTAATAACATGTGAGTGTTTTAATGACACTCTTTGGAGTATTATTTCGAACGTTTTTAACAAAAAAAAAGAAAAAACATTTATTTCGAAAAATAGAGCCAGTTAAAATTACTGCTACTTTACAGTATAAGTGATTACTTTTTTGCAGCGCAAGGCGTGATTCATCCACAATGAAATTCAAAATTTTCCAAAACTCTCAAAAATAAAATTGTTCGATGCTAAACTTTCATTTTTTTTTTTTTTTTCCAAGTTCAATGCTTCAATTTCTATAAAATTAAACGAAATATTTTTAATATAAAAATGACAAGGTTAAATCAAAACTGAAAAATCATTCTATTAAAAATAAAGAAAAAACCAGAAAATCCTAAAATCTAAAATCAGATGAAAAAAAAGGAAACTAATAAAAAATAATAACCGAACTATAAAAAATATTTCAAAGTGGACGAATCTTCAGCAAAAGCTCTATTAAAAAAATTTCTTTTCGTACGTGTATCAATAAATAAGCTTCTCAAAATGTATTCCTTTTTTCAACAATTGGAAGTTTTTTTTCACGATATTACCAGTCGAAGTACGTAATTTAACAAATATTTATTTCACCGTTGAAAAATGACGATTGTGACTCGAGAAATACGATCCGTTATTTCGAAATCCAAAGAAATATTACCCAAAGTCATAAATAACCAGCATTTATATTAATAATGGGAAGAAATAGCGAGTTCGTTTACTCCCAATTGTTGCTCAACTAAATGGTGCTCGACATGCAAAAGCCATTTGAGATGCACGGAAGACCTAAATTCGCATCGATTTCATTTTTTTATTTTGTCCTCAATTTTTGTTCTTTTTTGTTATTTACCACAGAAGTTGAAATAAAATTTTAATAGTCAAAGTCAAAAGAATTTGCCAAAATTCGTTGTCCAAGTATATATCAAAAATGATAGAGAAAAAGTTATTAAAATTGTCTTGATTATTTAAATTTATATTTGAATTTTCGATTACTTTACAATTTGTTTTTAACTCGTGAAAAATGTTGTAGATGCAAAGTATGAAGAAATTTTTACAGTATTTTAGGGCTAAGATAATTTCAAAAAATTTATATGTTTCTTTTTGTAATAATTTATATTTATGTTTCAATTGTTTATGATACCTGAGTGCCGCTACCACTGACGTTTTCAGCTTGCTTGAGATAACTTTTGTCGTCGAAAATTTTTTTCTCACCCCCGCCAGGCTTGTGCTTCACGTTGTCCATCGAACCGATTTTGCTCTCTGCTTTTATTTCCAGTTTTTGCGTGTCGATCTGTCAAAAATCGATAGTCAATTTTAGTTATAGTTATAGATAATGAATTTATAGAAAATCGAGTTTCAATAACAGTTCATTCAATCAAAAAATATTTTTTTTATATGATAATTTTATTAATTTGTAGCTACAGAACTAAATGATGTAATTTTTTGAGTTTGCTTACAAATCCAAAATTCTGTATTTTCATGAATTTTCTATTAATTAAATATATTTTTAAGATTAGATTTTTACTTGGTATATTTTTGTAATTTTTTGGTTCTTTCATTCTATTTGAAAAATTAATCTTTCAAATAGACTAAAAATCAAATACGATTTTTTCTGATACTTTAGAGATGAAAATGAAAAATTAGTCAACAAGATGGAAAATCTTGATGGTTATGTAATTATTTGCATCTAAACAATCGTTTCTAAAATTTCCGAAGCATGCGATTTCATGCCCTTCAGCATCTAAAATTTTGTACTTACTCAGTAACCAGTGCCTTGGTTTGAACGTCTTACAATTAAATAAAAAAATTTCGAAATATTGCACATCTTACAGGTGGATATTGTTTTTTTCTTTATCAAAGTTCGTGCTTTATTCAGGCAATGAAACAAGTAAATTAACTGATTTAAAGAAAATACGAAATGTGATATTTGTTTGTTAAAATTATGAATTTGTGATTTTTTTTCTTGTCTTAAAGACAGATGAATTTTCAGAAAGGAACAACCGAAAGAAGGGAAATGTGAAAATTAATCATTCATGAAACTATCGATAGTATTCACAATCAGAAAATTATAATTTTTCATATCAATTGTACGATTTCGTAGAAATAAGTTTAAACAAATTTTTTTAACTAGAAGATTCAGAAATTTATCATGTATATGGCTATAATAGAAAATTTCACAATTTTGATGCAAAAACTTGGATATAACGATAAAATTCAGTTTTTATAAAGTTGGAGAATCTTTAAGGAAATGAAAATTCATGACTTGGAATTTCGGTGGTTGTAATGATATTGAATGTAACTATGAAAATTCACACAAATTTAATCCTAGACTGAATTCAAGAACAAAAAAAAATGACGATATATTGTAAATTGCAAAATACGTTGATTCAAGACTGAAAAATTTACATTTTTGATTTAACAATTTTACTATCAATATTTATGTCGAATCTTTAAATTCCTGAATTTTATAAACTGAGAATTTTACTAAGTTTTGAAAATTAAAAGAATAGTATCCTCAGAATCCTTCAAGATTAAAAAAATACACGAAATTTGATGTTATTTAAAAAAAAATAGTCAATTGTTCTGTAAAGTGATTTTTGCATGTAAATATTATGTTTTACAAAAAAGTTATCCTAAATGTGAACACAACGGAAAGTATAACACATTTTTTCAAAATCTTGGATATTTCTAGGCATTTTTCGAAAAATAGCTAAGTTCCAAAGTGTTTAAATGATTCAATTTCTGAATTTCAAACTCTTAAAATTTGGAAGTTTAAAGATTTTGATTTTGAGAAAAAAAAAACTGAATATTTGGGTAGAAGATCAAAATGAATATTTTCGAAAAATTATACGTATGAAGTTCTAAAATTATTTTTTTATCAAACTATGAAGATTCACAGATGTGAAAACAATAATAATTTTGGAAAAAGTTTTAGAAAATTTAAAGTAGCCATAACATAAAAACTTTCCAATTTCGATTAAAAATATTGCTCTCAAAATTGATTTAGAATCCGTCAGTTTCTGAATTTCGGAAAATGAAAATTTAACACTTGAAATTTGGGAAGTTGAAAAATTCCCATTTTAATATATATAAAAACTTTTTCAAATAATAATCGGTGATTCATGATTTTTTTATCAATTTATGAAAATTCCTATGAATTTGATCTTCAATAAAATAATAAATTATTGAAAAAGAATTTATACCATAATATATAATTGCTAATTTATAATTGAATTTTTCGATAGTAAAAACAACTATGACAAATCATACTCAAATTGCAGAAGGTTTAGTAATTTTTTTTTATATGGCAAAGATTTCGAAAATTTCCAATTTTGATACGAAAAGAATTTTCTACTATATTAAGTTTAATTCCTAATAATTCAGTGTCTCTATTTCAAAAAGTGAAAGCTTAAAATTTGACACTTCAAAATTTGAAAATCTTAACATATAAATAAAAATTCAAAATATAGAAAACAAAAAATGATTTCATTTGTTTTGAAAATCATGATCATCGATTTCGAAAGATATTTCTTAGTCAAGCCATCAGGAATTCTGAAAAATTTTATTCTAACAGAAAGCACGAATGATCTTTTCCGAAATTCATAAAATTTCAAAATTATTCAAATAAATTTTTTTTTCATATTTTCGAGATTCAGTATCTGAATTTCGTAAATTGAAAATTCAATACTAAAAATTTCGAAATTTCAAAAAGATAACAGAAATTAACATTCAGTATACATAACACCAAACAAACATGTATTATTTCTTTCAAAATTAGTTATCGCCAGTTTCCAAAATTTTACACTATATCACACTATGAATATGTGCTAAAAATTCCATCTCCCATACAAAAACTACCAAAAATAAGAATAATTAATAAAAACTTTAAATCAGTCCAATTTTACCTACAGAAAACCTCACCCAAACACAAAAAAACACCAGAAATCTCAATCTTACATCACCACCATCATCAATAATTCAAAAAAGAAATTTTTTTCCAAAAGTCAGAAAAATCTCTTATAAAATTACTCACGCCATTGGTCGGTTCCTGAGGCGTTTTCGGTGGAGTCGCTGGTGACTAAACACCAAGAAATCAAAATGTGGGTTAATAATGATAAATCGCTCATGCAACGAAGTCTCGATTTCGCGTTTAAAATTATCTCCAAATACACATAATGACATAATACATACAAAACAATACAAAAATTCACCTACACTCATCCCCCGAATTATGCACGCTCCACAGTCGACTCATAAATCGAGGTTTGAGTGTACGCAATAATAAACTTAATGAAAAAACTACGCCTAAAATCTCTATTTCCTCTATTTCGCCAAATGGTTCATTCAAAAAAGTTTCTATCGAAAGCATGCAGTTTTTGGAAAAAGGACTGACCACGAAAAAAGCGATTTCCCGGATTTTCCGGAACAGTTCTCGTCGAATTGAAGTTTCTAAAAAATTCTTACCTTCACGTTTCCGCCCCCTGGAACGTGTTTTACGTTGTCTTTCGAGCCAATTTTGGATTTTGCTTTGTCTTTAAAATCCAATTTCACGGACTCGATTTTTTTGTCGCCGCCGCCAGGTTTGTACGTCGTGTTTTCCAAAGACCCTATTTTGGATTTTGCGTTCCATTGCAGTTTCACCTGGGTTATCTAGATGTCAAAAATCGAAAATGAGTTAAACGAATCGAAATTTTCTCAAGTGTTTTGGATACGTACTTTTTTGTCTCCGCCACTGGGAGCGTACTTGTCATTTTTGGCTGCGATTTTCGACTGTGCTTTGCTGAAATCTAATTTTCTGTTTTCGATTTTGACATTGCCACCTCCAGGTTTGTACGTGGTGTTCGCGAAGGAACCGATTTTCGATGTGACAGTTTTCAGATTGGGCGAGGGCCCGGTTCCAACTTGAATTTTGTTCATGGGCACTTCTGAAGAAAAAAAAAGATTTGATGGAGGATATTGTTACGATAAAAGTCCATTATTCATACAATAATTTATTTTATCATTTCACGACTTCATCTTCATTTTTTTTCTTATAAAAATTCGTTTCTTTGTATCGTTTCATTTTTTACTCATGTCATTATGACGTTTCGATGCCGAGAACTTTTAAGCACTTAAAAAGCTTCCAACTGGAGATGTCGATACAACTTACTTTTTTTTTCTGCTAAACTATTTGACGACGTCGAGTCTGGTGTTCTGGGCAAAGATTTGGAGGATTTGCTCGGCGATTTGACAGGCGACGCCGCCGTCGATCGTTTCTCTTCCTCTCGAGATTTTGGGTTCGATTTTTTTGTGGGTGTCACTCCAACTCCATTCGACGTTGGAACCTTTCACAAAAATTAGTTCCCTTTTTTTCGTTGCCATCGATTTACAAACAAGAAGTCAATCAACTCTTCCTAACTGTTTTGTTTTTCTATGTACTTTCAGAAGCTTCATTTTGAAAATTTGCTCTACCCTTGTGAAAAAAAACTATTAAAAACTATTGGTAACTATTGATCTATAGTTTCCAATAGTTTTTTAATCCTATAGTTTCCAATAGTTTCCAATATTTCAATAGTTTCCAAAATTATTGAAACTATAGACATTATGAAATCTACTGAAAGATAAATTATTGAAACTATGAAAACTATGGGAACTATTGGAAGATTAATTATTGAAGCTATGGAAATCATTGAAACTCTTTCAATGACTGACAATCATTGAAATGATTGAAAATCATTGAAAATCTTGAAAATGATTGAAAATCATTGAAAATCTTGAAAATGATTGAAAATCATTAAAAATCTGGAAAATGATGGAAAATTGTTTTCAATTTGAAAATTGCACTAAAAATTCTGCTTTCACAATTTTCATGCAAATAATCATTAAATTGTGATTTCAAATCGGCTTTGAAAAACATTGAATATCAGTAAAACTATTTAAATGACTGAAAATCATTGAAAATCTTGAAATTAATTGAAAATCATTTTTAATTTGAAAATTTCATTAAAAATTGTGATTTAACAATTTTCATGCAAATAATCATTAAATTGTGATTTCAAATCGGATTTGAAAATCATAGAAAATTTCAATCATTGAAACTATTAGCAGGAATATTATAGGAGCTATTGAAACTATGGAAACTATCAAAAGGGAAATTATTGAAACCATAGTAACTATGAAATATACTGAAAGATAAATTATTGAAACTAGGAAAATTATGGAAGCTATTAGAAGATAAATTATTAAAGCTATGGAAATCATTCAAACTATTTCAATGATTGAAAATCATTGAAAATCTTGAAGATGATTAAAAATCATTGAAAATTCTGAAAATGATTGAAAATTGCACTAAAATTTGTGCATTCACAGTTTTCATGCAAATAATCATTAAATTGTGATTTCAAATCGGATTCGAAAATGATTTAAAATCATTGAAACTATTTTAATTACTAAAAATCATTAAAATTATCGAAAATCTTTGAAAATCTTAAAAATGATTAAAAATTGTTTCCAATTTGAAAATTGCACCAAAAATTGTAATTTAACAATTTTCACGCAAATGATCATTAAATTGTGATTTCAAATCGAATTTGAAAATGATTGAAAATCATTGAAACTATTTTGATGACTGAAAATCATTTTAACCTTGAAAGTGATTGAAAATTATTTCCAATTTAAAAATTTCACTATAAATTGTGATTTAACAATTTTCATGCTAATAATCATTAAATTGTGATTCCAAATCGGATTTATAAATGATTGAGAATCATTGAAACTATTTCAATTATAGAAAATTTCACTCATCGAAACAATTGGCAGGAATATTATAGGAACTATTGAAACTATGGAAACTATAAGAAGGGAAATTATTGAAACCATAGTAACTATGAAATATACTGAAAGGTAAATTATTCAAACTATGAAAACTATGGAAACTATTAGAAGATAAATTATTGAAGCTATGGAAATCATTTATACTATTTCAATGATTGAAAATCTTGACAATCATTGAAAATCTTGAAAATGATTGAAAATTGTTTTCAATTTGAAAATTGCACTAAAACTTGTGCTTCCACAATTTTCATGTAAATAATCATTAAATCGTGATTTCAGATCGGATTTGAAAATGATTGAAAATCATTGAAACTATTTTAATGACTGAAAATCATTAGAATGATCGAAAATCATTGAAAATCTTAAAAGTGACTAAAAATCATTTTCAATATGAAAATTGCATTAAAAATTGTAATTTAACAATTTTCATGCAAATGATCACTAAATTGTGATTTCAAATTGGATTTGAAAATGATTTAAAATCATTGAAGTTAATAGTTACAATGATTTAACATCACTGAAACTATTTCAATCATTGAAATTATTGGCAGGAATATTATAGGAACTATTGAAACTATGGAAACTATAAAAAGGGAAATTATTGGAACTATTGAAACTATTGAAATCATTCAATAGTTTCTCGATAGTTTCCTAATAATTCCAAATAGTTTCTAATAGTTTCCAACAGTTGCTGATAGTTTTTTTTTTCATAAGGGTACCATAAGAAATTACGAAATTTTTTCCAAAAGTCAAATTTTTCACCAACCTCACGACGTTGCGTCGATTCATCAACTCCACTATCGTTTTCAGCATCTGAAAGACATCCAAAATTTATTTACAAAAAACTACGAATTTCCAAAATCTCGACCAGAAGCAAAGGTTTTCACAATAGAAAATGAGAATCCAAAAAATTTATTCGTCGTCGACTACTAGTGAAAGTTATTGTAAAGAATATTTTATTTATTATTTTTAAAAAAATGACTTGATTGTGATCGTGTCTCAGTTATAAAAAGTTTTAATGATGGTTGGTTCCAACTTAATTCTTGCCGATCACAATTTTTTGAAGAACAGAATTTTTGTTATCATCCTGATGAGGACCCAATTTATTTATTTGAATTTACGAAAAACAGAGCATACAGATGATTAACATTACAAATCCAAAAAATTATCTCAAAAACCTGGTTTCTCTGCAGAAAGATGCAACTTCAGCAACTTCTTTTTATCTGATTTTTCCTCCAGCTCTTCCGGCTTTTCCTCCCCCGATTTCCCCGAATTTTCCACCACAAAATGGGCCTTTTTCTTCTCTGGCCCCTCAATTTTAGGACTCGCTTCCCTCGAAGCCAACGACTTTCTCTCCCCATTATCGAACCCTTTTACATCTTCGGAAAATTCTTCTTTTTTCTTTTCCTCAATTACCCTCAAACCCCCAGGGTTTTTCTCATTTTCCATAGAAATTTTCCCCCTCCCTTTTTCCTCAATACTTTCCTGAATTTCTTCTGCATTTTCCTCTCTCTTTTCCCTTTCATCCAAATTTTCTAGAATTTTCCTTTCCTTATCCCCAGAATTTTCCACTGTTGCCATAACTTTTGGATTCGGCATGTTCGCGTTTTGTGGAAAATTTCCTAGAGAATCATTTCTAGGGAAAATTCTGGGATCCCCAGAATTATTAGGCCCGCGGAAAATCGGAGAATTTTGGTTTGGGTCCGGTCCGGTTGGTCGGGGACCGAAAAATTGGGGCCGAAATTGGCCGGTGGGGTCCCTGGGACCGAGCCCCGGGGGTGGAAATCGGGGGCGAGGGGGGAGAGGGGCCCGCGGAGGAAAAGCGGGCCTCTGTATAATGGGCCTGAATGGTGGGGCCCTCGGGGTCACGGGACCATCAAGGTGCTGGGCCTGCTGCGAACCGTTTGGGACTGATTGGAATCTCGGTGGTGGGGGGCCCTGTAACATGTTCGAAGTATCGATTTTTCTTTTATAGAATAAATCGTTATTTTTCGAACATAAATTAATTGTTTATGTGATATAATTTATTATGTTTATGTGTTGCTTATAATTATATTTCTGAGTCTTCAGCATCTGACATAGGAATTTCGTAATTATAAGAATTGCTATTATTAAAAAGATACAAAACAAAATCCTCAAAATTTATAATTCAAAAGTTCTAAACTCCAAACTCAAAAAATCTAAAAATCAAAGAGCGTTGAAAAATCACAACAAAACCATCACGAAAATGAAAAAAAAATTACAAAAACACCTTTTAATGCGTGAAAACAATCAATGCAATATGAAATAAACATTTATAAACTTGCAAAATTCACTATTGAATTAATTTTTCAACAAATCGTTTCCAGAACAAAGCGTTCTCGTCGTCATGAGTCGTGCCTGCCACCGTGAAATCGATATATTGACGTTTCGTGATATCTTCCTTGTTCCATAAAGACAAATATTTTTCATCCTTTTTTTTTACATGCGATCTCGTTTACTTCCTCCCTCTGATTTATTTTGCAAACTTTCATCTAACAACGTGCAAGCGTCGCGAAAATGTATTTCGTTTGGCAAATTAAACACCGGATCAACCTCGAAAAATCACGTTTGTTTCAACTTTGTTTAGAGTCACGCGACATTTGTACATACAAATTGGAACAAAAACACGTGGTCTCATGTTGCATGATTTTCGTGTCGTTAATTGAACAATTTTTCGGCGCTTGCTTGAAGTTGAAGCGAAAATTAGCACGTTTACTTGACGCTTTTTTTTCAATTTTTTTGAAGATGTTATATAGGATCTGTCATTTTTGTTCAAAATTTCGTCAGTTTTGATACAGATGATACGACAAATAATGACAAAATATCGCCGCAAGTTTTGGCAGTAGTAATTTTAAAAGTGCACTTATAGTCCTCGGCTGTGACTTGTACCGTAACTCTTGTTTTGTCAAATCATTGAATAAATGAGAAAACAAGGAAAAAATGTTTAAATAATTTAATAATACAATAAATTATTATTGTTTGAAATTATTCTTTTAAACAAATTCAATAAAAATAGTTGTCACATTACTGTTCTTTGTAATTCGAATCCAGGAACTCGTCGAATTATAAAATATTCTACTGAATCTGTAGATTACTTTCACAGTCACAACAAAAAATCCATCGACATTGGACAATGTTTATTGGAATAAAGAAATCAATTTATGCGAAATTATAATATCGCAGTAAGCGTGAAATAGCACTTCATCGTGACATCGTTATTTCCGGGCAAAACCACAATTACATGAGTGAATTATTCGAAATATCACATTACGTTATCAAAATCGTAAAATTTTACGATGCATATCATGCTTGTTACGAGCCGGTTTTTGTGGGGCAAAAAAATTCACTGTTGATTTAAAACGATCTTCATTCTCTCCACTCCTCGAATTCATACTTGGCTAAATAAATTATCCATTTATTGTGTTTTCAGTTGTTTGTTTTTTCGGATTTAAAGTCGTGGAAACAGAAGTGAAAAATGCTCCATGAGAATTTTTCAACATACTGTTTTTTATCTATTTTTATTTATAGAAAAATCATTTCAAAAATTTACATTTCATTATAAAAGTTCATTATTGAACATGGTAATCGAATCTACTGATTGGGCTAATGATAAGTTGATCAGTGATGTATATCGAAAATTCATCATTAATAAGTCAGTCAGTAGAATAGTTCAATTGTGAATCCATCAGTGATGCATATAAATAATTTGTAGTAATTTAGTAGAATATGATTGACGAGTAAATCAGTAGAATTCGTCAACAAATAGTCGGACAGTGGAGTATGTCAATAATGCGTAAATCAGTAGAATAGATCAATGACATGTTTTTTAGTGATGCATATCAATAAATTGGAGTAATTGAAATGATTTACAAGTTTATCAGTAGAATTTGTCAATAAATAGTCGGACAGTGGAATACTTTCATCACGAGTCAATCAGTAGAATGTACTATAAGTGAGGATCTATGTATATGTTTTTGTAGCTTAATTTTTAAAATAAACATTACGAAAAACTGAACCCATAACTCATAAATGTGCCACATGAAGGTGCTAAATATTTTTGATATTTTTATAGATTTTTGGAATGATTATAGGTATTTATACAAATTTTTAATCCTTCATGAATTTTCAGATTTTTCGTATTTTATGTTATTAACAAAAGTTTGATGTATGTTCTGGTATTTTTATAGATTTCTGAAAATTCATGTTAGAATATTCGAAATTTTAACAATTTCGACAAATTGTTGAAAACAAAATCAATATTATTTTTTTAGAAAATAGTGTCTTTTATATACAAATTCCTGGGATGTAATTTTTTTCGTAGTTTTTTTAGCATTTATACAATTTGAATATTTTTTTGGTATTTTTCTTAATGTCTACATAGATTTCTAGATTTACATGCTCCAAGATAGAAAGTTTCATATTCAAAGAAAATATACATGTATGATTTTGAAGTTTTGATAAATTTTTATAATTTTTTGCATTGTGTAAGTATTCGTGAAATTTCAAAAGTTTTTTCGTGTTTTTAAATATTTATAGTATTTTATAAGATTGCTATATTGATTTCTAGAATTCGATGTTGAAGAATTCAAAATCAATAGATTTTCAGTATTTTTAATGGTTTCTAAGAAAATAACGTCTATGTAAATTATTATTATTGTTTATTATCGATTATTATTTTTGAGATATTGTCGTGTTTTCGTGTATTTGAATAAATTATTTATAGTATCTCTAGAGATTGCTTTCTACCTTTTTTTAGAATTTGCTGCTGTAAAATTCAAACTTTTACGGCTCCAAAGTATTTTCTTAGATTTTTGAAAAAACCTTTCTTAATAAGATTTCTATGATGTGTATAGTATTTCTAAGATTTTCTAGGATTTCCTTTTTTTTTCATAGTTTCCAAGAATTTTACAGTTCTCTGTGTATTTCTATGGAAAACTTTATAGATTTTTAGAAATCGTAGCTACATAATTTGAAATTTCAACGATTTTCAGTATGTAAATCGATTTTTTAGAAAAGAGTGTTTTTTTGACGGATTTCCAGTACTTTTTTTCATAATTTTTTAGTGTTCATACAATCTGAAGACTTTTCTAGTATTTTTCTAAATTTCTATATAGATTTCAAGACCTAAATGCTCCAGAATTAGAAGTCTTATACATTTTTCAAAAAATTATACATTCATAGTTTTTAAATTTTAATAAATTTCTGTTTTTTTTTTTTTTTTTTTTTTTTTTTTCTTTTGAATTTTGTAAGGTTATATGAAAGTTTTTGTGTATTTTGGAAGTATTATAGTATTTTTCAAGATTACTGTAATGATTTTTAGAATTCGATGCTAAGGAATTTTGAATTCAATTGATTTTCGGCATTCGAAAAGAGTTCTAAAAAAAAATTTTTACAGAGATTTTGAATATTTTACGAATTTCTTGTATTTTTCAATTTTTTTAGTTTGATATTATTATAAGATGTTCTAGCGTTTTCTGGTATTGATAATTAATACTTATAGAGTTTCTATGAAATATCTTGTACATACTTTCATTAGAATTCGACGCCCAATAACTCAAAATTTCATGAATTTTACATATTTTCTTTAGACTTTTGAAAAAAATTATTTTCCTACATTTCTTTATTTTTATGTTTTTACGAATTCTTAGGATTTCGTTTTTTTTTCTTCAGAGTTTCCTATGATTTTATAGTTCTCTGCGTACGTTTTTCAGAATTTAAAACTCTTGTATTTGTTAAGATTTGAAAACATTACTTCGATAGATTTTACTAATTTTTAGTATTTTGAAGTATTTACATGATTTGCAAGATTTTCTGTAATTTACATAAACTTCTATGTGGGTTTCTGGAATTCGATGCTTCAGAATTCAAAATTGTGTAGATTTTCACGATTTTCATGAATTCTTATTTTTCTTCATCAATCACTAGGTTGATACAATTTTTAAAATTTTACTTCTTTCGTTACCTTGCTAACTATTTACCCTAATAATTTTGATCCCTGAAAAATCCTTGTTAAAAAATGAAATTCCTTAAAAGGCGACCTCATAAAAACCTCGTAAGAAACTGAAATATCTTATAAGAATGTATTTGATAGAATCTTATTAGCAAAAAACGTTAAAAAATGTTGTCGATCAATTCTTTATGAAAAATTTCAGTATCTTATAAGCTTTTTATAAGGTGCGCCCTACAAGAAACTGAAATTTGAAAAAATTTAAAAAAAATTTGCCTAAGAAAAAATTCTCCTAGTACCCAGGTTCTTATTTTTAAGTTTGACAAATTAAAAATTTTCGATATAATTAATCTTTCATAACTTACGAAAATTGTTCTCCTAATTTCAGTTAATTCATTTTTCATCATTTTCACCTACTTTTATTATCAATCATTATCATTTTCATTAATTACTTCATATTTCTGGTCAATAGTATAATTTTTAGGTATCATTCTCTATTATTCATAACTTTTTTATATTTCTACATGAAAAAAAATTCCCTTTGTATCCTCCCTTGCGTTCCCACGCATTTTGGTCTCGAAAGAACGTCCTTTTACCAGATCGTTCGATTAGTGATAAGTGATAAGAGTCGTGGTCGGTGCGTTTAGAAAGTCGGGCTTACCATGTTCGGCTTGGGATTAGTCGCCTGGGACGTTTCTTGAGCGTCCATCTTTTTCAGATGCCGCGGATTTGCGTTTCCCTATTGACTATCGACGAAATCTCGTCGCTTCCTCATTAACCTGTTGCACACAGGAACGAGGGGCCGTTTATCACTCGCTAATACGACGAGCTATTTGCGAACGTTCGTCTACTCTGCTCTACTTTGCATTTTGCGCAATGGTTTCAAGCATTGCTCGAGATGTTTCACTACAAACTAATGATTTACGAGATTTTTTTGCAGTTAAACTACGTATTTGCATCAGGCGCGTAGGCAGAGGGGGGTTTTAGGGGTGAAACCCCTTCCGAAATTCTGACGAAATCAATCAATATTTAATGTAAAAATGAAAAAAAATTACATCGATAAAAAATAAAAATATGAGTGCATGTGCAGAAAATGCATGAAAACGTTTGCAGTATATATTTGATCAAAAAGTGAATATTGTTAAAACGTAGGCTTACGTAGAAAATATGACTCAGTAAATTTGTTGCAACCCAGTGAATAATGAAGAAAAATGAAAATCTACGAAAATGCTAAAAATTTACGAAACTTTGAAATTCTATAAATCTATATGAGACACGTAGAAAAGTGATTGAAATCTTTCGATTCATACAAACTCTAAAAGAATAATGAAATTAATTTAATTCTATGAAAAAACTGTTTTCAACAAATACCTCTATGATCTATAAATTTTGGGAATATGGAGCATCAAATTCTAAATATACTACAAATCTTTAAAAATGCAACAAAATCGTTAAACATTTAAAAAATACGAAAAAAGAATAACGATATAAAACATGAAAAATCTATATGATTGTGATTTTATTATTCATTCTTGAAATTACTGATAATAGATCAAAATTCGTATTTTCAAGCATCGAGTTTTTTAAATCTCTCTAGAAATCTACGAAAATATATGTAATCTATAAAAATACTTAGAAACCCTAGGGTTTCGTATATTATACTAGAAAAAAGTGAAAAATAAGTACTAGTTTACTTGCTTACGAGTTTACTAGTTTACTAACTTACTTATTAGCGAGTTTACTAGTTCACTAGTTTACCAGTTTACTATTACAAATTTGACAAGTTTACTAATTTAGTAAATAACTGATTCACTTGTTTACGAGTTTGCTAGTTTGCTATTTTTCTTTTTCATCTGTTGACAGTTTTACTATTTTACAATTTCAGTAGTTTACTAGTTTACTAGTTTACTAGCTTACTTGTATACTAGTTTAGTAGTTGATTAGCTTAAGAGTTTACTTGCTCGCCATTTCACTAGTTTACTAGATATCTTTTAATACATAAAAATCATGTAGAAATACTTTTTGTAGCAATTTATCAAACTTTCTGTCCTGAAGCATAATCATTAATACAATACAATTATTATATATAATTTTAGAACTTATTCTAGAAATTCATGAGAAAACAATAAAAATAGATCCAATTCAATTGATACAATTTACACAACTCAACATACTTTTGGTTGTAGAAATACTAAAAAAATATAAAATAAAAAGATTGAAAATCTTCATAAAAGTAACTGTCGTCTGGAAAATCGATTCAAATTCTGAAAATCATTGGAAGTTTCAATACTATAGCCTATAGCATGGATTTCAAAAAATCTATTGAGCGATCCATAGAAATATATGAAATTACCAGGAATTACTACAAAATTTGACGAATATTATACTTTAGGAAAATAATATAAATTTATGATGTACCTTTTATCTGTGTGGTTAAAATTTGCTCAAAAATCATTTTAAATATAACAATTTTTTAGAAGTTTAATCCCTAGAGCATCGAATTTTATAAAACTTGAGAGAAACCAATTTTTTTAAAAATTTATAAAACTTTCTGTCCGGGAGCATAATTATTAATATAATACTATAATTATATGTAATCTTAGAAATTATTTTAGAAATTCATGTAGAAAACAATAAAAATACATCGAATTTAATTGATACAATTTATACTATTGAACATACTTTAAACTGTAGAAATACTAAAAAAATATGTAATTAAATTATTGAAAATCTTCATAAAAGAAACTGTCGTCTGAAAAATTAATTTTAATTCTCAAAATCGCTGAAACTAATACTATAGCATCAATATCTCAAAATCTATTGAGCGATCCGTAGAAATATTAGAATTATATAAAATACCAGAAAATGCTACAAAATTTTATGAATAATATACCATACGAAAATAATATAAATTGATGATGTACCTTTTATCTGTGTGGTTAAAATTTGTTCAAAAATAATTTCAAATATAAAAATTTTTTAGAAGTTTAATCTCTAGAGCATCGAATTTTAGAAAACTTTTGAGAAACTCATCTTACTTAATATCATATAACCTTTAAAGTGGTATACAAAAAGTATTAGTAGAAAAAATTGAAACCTCAGTTACTAACAAAAATCACAAAAATCAAATTCCATTATTTACAAACATGAAAAATGCGCAACTCTGGATTCCAAAAGTTGCATAACTCTTCAATTCCGAAATGTAAAATATTTCAAAATCGCCCTCTTGCAACCATGTTGTCAGAGATAAAAAATTATGAAATCCCGAACGAAAAATATTTTTCAGAAAAACCGCTCCTGAAAATTTTTTCTGCCTTCGCCCCTGATTTGCACACTACTTTTTCTATAGGAGTTTTCCTAGAGTTTTACTAGCAATAGTTGAATAATTGAATATTGGAATGAGGTGAAAATGGTTTTTTAATGAAGAAATTTTGAAGGATAAAAATTATGTCAGTTTTTTGGGGTAACTCTTTTCTTTTTTATCATGTTGTGGGATATAAAATGGTGTCTATTCGTTTAAATTAATCAAGTTTTACATTAGAAACATTTTGCCATGGATTAAATTACAGTACAAGTCAATAATTGAAGGACAATTAAAAAAAATTACAATTAATACAAAATTCTTTGATGTTAAGTGAAAAATGGCAAAGGGAAAATCGTCTTATTATTTCATGATGAATATATGGTTTTCGGTAGTTCTATATTTCAGTTTTTCAAGTTTTTTTCATATTTCCAAACTTGTCAGTAAATTTTTTGAGTGTTAATTGACTTTTAAAATAAAAATATTCTTCTATTTTTTTGGTTTTTGACTTATCAATTGTTATAAAAATTTAAAAAAACCGTTATTTTTCGAAAAAAAAAACATAAATTTGTCGTGCGTGGTACCGCTGGCACACGGAGGATCGATTCATTAAGTTCATTCGTTTCCTGGTGGGCGGATCAACGGCGCCCTTACGACGAGCTTTTCGTGGCAAGCGAACGTTCACAATCGTGTAATGATGCGCCCTGCAAACGACTTGTCCACAAATTCACGTTCCCAGGATATAAACCGGGATCGAGAACGCGATCTAAAACACACTTGGCGTTTTGAACATGTGCCAAGTATTTTGTCGCTTCAGAATTTCCATAATTTGATCCCTATCCAAAAACAATCCATTACCCAAATAATTTTTAGGCAAAACATCATATTTTTTATAATGTTCAAAGCAATGATAAACAATATAATCCATTTGGATTGAAAAAAAAACATTCTTTTATAAATAAAATGATTTTTATAAAAATGAGATTATGAAAATGAAGGATATTTTGGAATCTTATATTTTGAACTTTGAACCATAAAATTATATGGGAAATCGTGAGACTGCAATGATATATCTTATAATGAGAGGACAAAAACTGTTGTTTGTTTATGAAAAATTTTTTCCGACTTAATGATGAAAATTGCTGTAGAAATTGAATTGAGCAATTTCGTTCCTCGGGGGATATGAACATAGAGTTGGGATTAGCACGCAAGCGTTCTTCATTCTGACTGTGAAATTCGCATTTGAGTGAATGATTGACCTTGTGAAATTTTTCGCAACTGATGGTATTATGAGAAAAAACGGTTTAGTAGATTTTTATATGATTAATTTTTCACATTGAGTATGAATTTTGGTACATTTTGTGATTTTTTCATTCAGAATTGAATCTCTGTTCATGCATTTTTTTGAGATTGATTGTGGAGTTTTTGGAAGTTATATTTCAATTAGAGGATATTTTGGATGATTCGATTTATCAAGTTCATTTTAGGGATTCATTTGAAACTTTATTTTTTAGAAAGTTGTAACAAATTTCGAAAATTCTTTAAAGAGAAAGAGATTTCAATGAGAATTAAAAATTTCATTTGGAAATACCATAGGAAAAGATCAAAAACCTAGAGATAATTAAGAATGCATATAATTATCACGTATGAAAGATATTTCTATATTTTCAATGATCTTTGAAATTCGCATTGAAAATGCTATTCAAAAAAGTAAAAAAAGTGTGGAAGATGAACATAATAAAAAATATTAAAAATTTTTTGAGACGTGAATATATCTAGAGGTTCAATGCAATTTTCACTGAAATGTCGCTGATTTTTATCATTGTGAAAAATGATTTCTTGTGTATATAATTTTATCGACATTTCAATGTGTCACTCGAATTTTTTGCATTTTTCCTTTGACGTATCACCAAGGACAAGATTTTTGAACATTTTTTAATACATTCTCAGAAATAAAAAATTGATAGCGTTAAATATATTCGAAATCGATAAAGTTCTTTAAAGTTATATAAACTTGTAACATAAGAAAAGGTATTGAAATTTTGAAATTAATAAAAAATATTTGTTTTTGACAAACAAAAATTTTTTAACAATTAATACTCTTCATTGATTTAATAGTCAATTACAAATGCAATTGAAGGAAAAACTATAACAAATAATTGAAGAAAGTTTAATCCAGAAAAGAGCTTTTGAGAATTTTTAACATTTTTTTTAGAAACACTATTGAAAACAATAAGTAAAGTAAAAAAGAGTAGGATTACTGTAAAAAATCAAAAATATCTCGACATTCAAATTTTAGAAAATTTAAAAAATTATTATTTCAGAATGTTTGTAATTTTGTACTTTTTATATTGAAAACAAAATTTGGATGTCAGCTTTTTTCAAATTGTTTCATATTTTCCGAAAATGAAGACGATATATCTAAATATTCTTAAAACGCATGAAAATTACGAAAAAAAGACAAAATTTTTCATCGAAAATAATTTTCGATGAAAAAGCCATAATTGATATTTATGAACAATATTTTATTGACGAATTCAATTTTTTACATTACTTTTCAAAAAACTAGAAAGAATTGAAAAGAAATTACATGTAGAAAAAAGTTTTCGGTGGCTTATGAAATTCTGACAAGGAATACTATTTATTAACAAAAATAGTAAAAACGAGTGGTGTTAATAAGATGTTTAATTACATACATTCCAAACAATTTATTTAAGTTTTCCTAAATTAGAATCAGAAACAACAAATAAACACCCAAATTTATACAAAATTTCCTTATAACAGTTAAAAATTCCCTAAACCCCCAAAAATGTTTAATGACTTTAAAAAGAAATACAAAAAAAAATAATTGTAATGAATTTGTATAGGAGGTTTGAGTAATGAGTAAATTGGCTGCATTTATTTATGGAAACAGGTGACATATATTGGGTGCTAAAAATATTTCTGTTACCCAGTGACACTACAGAAGTGATCCATTGTAGTATTCTATTTATTCATGATTATTTCTTATTTTCTCAGTTAGATTTCCTTAATTTACAGTATTAAAAAAAGTGAATGCTTTCAGTAAACAGAGGCACTAATAAATGAATATTCAATTTTATTCATAAAAAATCTATTTTCAAAGATTTAGTGTTCTTGTTTGAAGACCGATAAATAATGAATTTCTTTACAACGAATATTCAACTTTTGATCCCCATAAAAAAATTAGTTTAATTATCACTCATTCAAAATGTGAAGTTCCAAATGAATAAAATCTTCCTGTAAAGAGTTTGCTTGATAGTAACATTTTTTCTTTCTTATAAACAGGGAAACGTATTTTTTTTTTTTTTTAATTTTCTTGTCACTATGACCTATTAACGTTAATAAATACTGTAAATTTTGCTATTTACTTTCCGACCCCTCAAAAATGCATGTAAAAAGTCCGATAAATGAGCCTAATCACTTATTTTCTATGATTATACTGTTCTGGTAAAGACTGTAATCGCTCAATAATCCCCGAGCTAGGTGTTTTTTCCGCGCATGAAAATCGGCCGTTAACGTACACGTTTTTGACGGGGGCATGCAACTTGGCGTTATCGTTTGCGCATCTCTACTTCCTGTACACTAACCTATTTATTGCACTTTGTGTACTTGACTCGGTTTGCTTGATGCGTTTGCACATACGCGGAATAAAAAATGCATACGTCACAGAAAGATTTACTTTTTCGTTGCATCTTGGAAAATTTTGAACTATACGTTTTTCGAGGAAGGGTAAAAAATATGTCGATTTTAGTAATTTTTCAGTAATTTTTAGTGATTTTCCTTTTCTGTTTTTAGATATATGACTCGATTTTTTTCGGAATTTCAGTTTAGTTTTGTATCTTTGTATGAGATTTATAAATTTCGTTTTTAGGTTTTGGAAGGTTTTTTGCGTTTCAAGTCGTTTTTTTTTAAATTTCGAGTTTCTAGAGTGATCACTCGATTTTGTAAAGTTTTTCCTAGTTAAGTTTCATCTTTTTTTAAAGTTTTGAAGTCATTTTCGTGTGATTTTCAATTTTCAGACTCAGGACTCAAATAATCTTCTATGAATTTTTTTAATGTTTTTTAAAGGTATTTTAAGGTTCATTTGAAGGTTTTCCAAGTTTATTGAAAGTTTAATTTTTTTATTCAAAGTGTGAATGTTTAGTTTTGGCGTTTTTTTTCTATGAATGTTGTGAATTAATTGCATTTTGAATTTTTCTGTTGGTTTTTGGTTCTAGAAGGTTTTTTTGTGGTTCAAATGGTTTTTTTCCTTCTAGTTTTTGGACTTATGATTCATGTTATAAAACATGTTTTCTTTTCAGTTTCAAGATTAACGATTCAATTTTCGAAAAATTCACTCAGTTCAGTTTTACGTTTTTCAAAAATATTCATGTGGTTTTTTTCCAGTTTTCAAACTCATGACTCATTTTTTATTAAGATTCGTTTGTTTTTTTTTCAGACTCACAACTCAAATAAACTTTGCTTGATTTTTTTGAGGTTTTTTATAGGTCTTTTCACATACACCTTTAGGGTTTACGAAAATTATTTGAGGTTTTTAGGTATTACATTTGAGTTTCAAATTTTGATTTTTCAGAACCATAACTTAATTTTCCGAAACTTTTTCCGTTGAGTTTCGTACATTTTATGAAATTTCATGATTTATTTTGAATTGTATGAAGGTTTTAGGTAATTAAAGGTTTTTTTTGCACTTCGAGTCTTTATTTTTTTTTGAGCTTTTAGTTTTTAATTCTCGGACTTATTACCATATTTTTATTGAATTTTATTGTTTTGTTTATGTTTTCATAGTTTTCGAGTTATTTTTTTGTTTCGATTTTTTGGACTTCAAACTAATTTTTTGTGAATTTTCGTTTCAAGTTTGTAGACTTTTTCATTTTCTTACTTTAAATCAATTTTTCAAACATTTTAAAGTATTGCTCGTATTTTCAGCCACCCAGGGAATTTTTCCAGTTTTTACTGTATTTTCAAATATAGATCGTCTTCAATTTCTCTTTTTTTAATTTATGAATTTTCCTCGAAATTGAAAAAAAAAAAAAAAAAATAATTTGCTTTTTACCAAGAGTTGGAATTTTCCTAACATTTTTATTCTTCAGCAACTTTAATCGAAAAAAATGATTTTGCAATATTTATTCGTTAATTTGATGCAAAAGCTAGACATTCGCACTATGGATAAATGATCAAAATTCATTTTCTGATTATAATTTTCTTTCAATTGTAATATGATTATAAAAATTCATGAACCTCGAAGTTTTTTCATAAAATTTTCTTCCATAATTTGATCATTTTACAGGAAGCTCATGAAATTTTACCTACAGATTTTTTTCATAAAAAAAAAAGATGAATTTTCATGAGGAATCGTATTGGTGCAACTAAAAAAAGCTTAAAGAATTTCTCAGTGATTTCTACATTTAAAAAAGTTAATTTTTTTGTTAAGAAAGTAACAACAGTGTCACCACATACTCAATGAAAATAAAACCTTAAAATTTTCATAAAGTTCTTTTTTACTATTCTTTGAACATTTACATATCGTTTAAAAAAAGTGACAGACTCAGAAGAAAAAATCGTACTCAAAACTTAACAAACTTTTTTTTTCAAACGACTAATAAACAATTTTTGATGCATTCACAGGATAAATTATCATCATTTTGCCAATCCATGTCAAAAGTATCTGAGTTGAACGAATCAATTGCACATTCGGAAACACGAGAACTAAAAGAAAAAAAAAAAACTATTCTTTCATCTATTTTTCAATTAAAATCCTTAAAACTGCAAAAACTTTACAAGTTTTCCAGACATACATGATTATGGGAACAAACGAAGAAATTTATAACAAAATTCTCGAAAAATCGCTGATTTTTACATCCATTCAATTTTACCCAAAGTGATCACGAAAAAAGTTCAACCATATTGTGCATTTCAGCAAGCTATTTCAATTTCTAAAAAATATGAAAATCCTAAAAAAATTACCTTAAAAATATCAGAAAAATTGGTTGAGTTTTGGATGACACTAAAATTACAAATTGTACACAAATTCAGTTCTACACAACGTGATCACCAACAAAGCTCAGTTATATTGTGCATCTCAACAAGCTTTTTGATTTCCAAAAAATACAAAAATATTAAAAAACTATTCTACAATTCTCACCAAAATTTGTTTCAAAATCTACCTTCAAAATATTCGAAGAAATTCTTCAATTTCAGGGTTCTGTTCTTAGAAGTTTTCTGTGTGATGCAACTTTTGCGAAGGTTCAACCTTTAATGCTCGTCGTCCTGTTTTCTGTCACGTCCTGCTTTTATTTCGCGTTCAATGCGCAAGTCTTTGCTACTTGTTACTCGATTAGAGCCAGTCTAAATTCATTTCGAGAACAGAAATTAACTTTTTCACCAAAGAAATTAATATTTCTCAATTAAAAAAACTCTGTAATATGGTATTTTCGGAACAGAGAAAATTCTCTTCCACCAAATGAACCCCCCTTTCCATGAGTATTATTATAAAAAATCTTAATTTATAAAAAATTGGATAAGAGTATTTTATTTATTTGAAATGCAAGGCTACACATTATGCAAAAATATTGAATGATTTAAAAAATCATTTCAATTGTTTTTCACTATTTTCTTGCAATTTTTCTTTTGACTGAATTTTCTTTCCAATTCAATTTTTCCTATTTTATTAATAATAGTTTAATCCAAATGATAGTGTATTTAAAATTCTAATATTTCATACTCTAGAACTAACAGTATTTGGAATAACTAAACATTTTTCAGAATAAGATATCCGCGAAATCCAAATTAATGGAGGGAAATAAGTTTGAATCGTATTATTTTGTTTTATGCGTTTCCAGCGTTAAACACGTACTATCGCGTTTTATCTTCGCGAATTTGCCGCGCGAGCTAAAAGCAAAATGATAAGGGATTCGACTCGAGAGTTGATTGCTCGTAAGGATAACAGTTACTTTTTTTATCAACTTTCGAGTTATTTATTGATTACGGAGACGTATTTTCCTTGCGTTTTATTGGTTTTATCAGAATCGAGGAAATTCCTATTCCACGCTATGCACAAAAAATAAATGAAAATGTCCTCGTCGTCTATTAAAAATAATTTAAATTGAATTTCAAAATATCTTACCAAACACACCATAAACAATTTGAGTTTTTATTGTGAAATTACCTCGATGACTATGTCTATAATTTAAGATAAAAAAAATGAATTCCTGCAGAGAATTATTGTAGAATCTACAAAAAGAAGTACAGCAAGAAATCGAATTGCCGAACGCTCTTGAGATTTAAGACCTCGATAATTGCGGTACCACTCGTCATCAATTTATCGTTCTGACCTTTATAGCTGCGTCGAACGCATCCGAAACAGAGAATTTATTCATGCGACGAAATTCCAAAACTTGCACAATCAGCATTTTTTTTTTCTTTGTAAATTATTGAAGAGTCAAGATAGAAATGGAATATGTGGTGTTATGAATCAGGGGCGTATGCGGAGAAAAATTTCGGGAGGGGTTTGCCAAAAAAATATTTTTCCTTCGGGATTTCATAATTTTTCATCTTCGACAATATGGTTGCAAGAGAGCGATTTTGAAATATTTTACATTTCGGAATTTAAAAGTTATACAAATTTTGGAATCTAGAGTTGGACATTTTTCATGTTCGTAAATAATGGAATTCGATATTTGTGATTTTCAATTAGTAATTGAGAATTCGATTTTTTTACTAATACTTTTTGTATCCATACAACTTTAAAGATTATCTAATATTAAGTAATATGGGTCAACTTTCTAGGATTCGATGCTCTCGGAATCAAACTTCTACAAAATTTATATATTTGAGTTGATTTTTGAGCAAATTTTTACCCCATAGATGAAAGGTAGATTATAAATTTATATTATTTTCGAGTGGTATATTATTCATCAAATTTTGTAGTATTTTCTGGTATTTTTAAATATTTATATTATGGATTTTCGGAAATCGATGCTATAGTATTGCAACCTTCAAAGATTTTGAGAAATTGAATTGATTTTTCAGACGACAGTTTTTTTTATGAAGATTTTTAATACTTTTATTCCATATTTTTTTAGTATTTCTACAATTAAAAGTATGTCTAATTGTATAAATTGTAATAATTGAATTTGATGTATTTTTATTGTTTTCTACATGAGTTTGTAGAATAATTTCTAAGATTATATATAATTATAGTATTATATTAATAATTATGCTCCAGGACAGAAAGTTAAACAAAATTTCTCAGAAAATTATTTCTACATGATTTTCATGTACTGGAAGATATCTAGTAAACTAGTAAGCGAGCAAACTTGTGAATTAGTAAAATAGTAAGCTAGAAAAAGAGTTAACTAGCAAACTAGTAAGCAGAATAACTACTAAGCTCGTAAACAAGTAAGCCAGTAAACCAGTAAGCTAGTAAAGTAGTAAAATACTAAAATCGTAAAACAATAAAGTAATAAACAACTTTAAAAGATATTATATAAACTAGCAAACTCGTTAACAAGTAAATTAGTTATTCAGTAAGCTAGTAAACTTGTCGAATTTGTAAGTGTAAACTGGTGAAATAGTAAGCTAGTTAAATAAAAACTAGTGAGCTAGTAAACTAGTAATCTAGTTAGCTAGCAAACTATTGTGCTAGTGAACTAGTAAACTAGTAAAATCGTTAACAAGTAAACTAGTAAACTTGTAAACTGGTAAGCTGGTAAGCTGGTAAGCTAGTAAAATAGTAAGCTAGTAAACTAGTAAACTAGTAAGCTAGTGAACTAGTAATCTAGTAAACTTGTTAACAAGTAAAATAGTAAACTTGTAAACTGGTAAGCTGGTAAGCTAGCAAAATAGTAAGCTAGTAAAATAGTAAACTTGTGAGCTAGTAAAATAGTAAACAAGTAAGCTAGTAAACTAGTAAACTCGTTAACATTAAACTTGTTAACTTGTAAACTGATAAACTAGTAAGCTAGTAGATTAGTAAGCTAGCAAGCTAATAAACAAGTAAGCTTGTTAACTAGTAAAGTAGTTAGCTTGTAAACTAGTAAACGACTCAATTAATAATGTAGTTAACTATTTAGCTAGTACACAAGTAAACTTATTTTGTCACATTTTTCTAGTACAATATACGAAACCCTGGAAAATTTCCAAGTATTTTTATAGATTTCTTGTATTTTTGTAGATTGCTACTTAAAACTCGATGCTTTAAAATGCGAATTTCGATCTATTCTCAGTAATTTCAAGAATTTATGATAAAATCACATTCACATGGATTTTTCATGTTTTAAATTATTATCCTCTTTTCGTATTTTTCAAATATTTAAAAGTTTATGTTGCGTTTTCTAGAATTCCTATAAATTTATATTATATTTAGAATTTGATGCTCTAGAATCCTAAAATTTTTAGATCGTAGAGGTATTTGTCGAGATTTTTCAGAAAACAATTTTTTCATTGAATTTAATGAATTTCATTATTCTTTTAAAATTTGTTTGAATCGAAAGATTTTTAATACTTTTATATGAATTTTATATAGAATTCTGAAATTTGATGATCTGAGATTCAAAAATTTATAAATTTTTAGCATTTTCGTAGATTTTCATTTTTCTTAATTATTCACTGCGTTGCAACAGTTTTTATGATTTTAATTTTCTGTGTAGCCCTACATTTTGATAATTTTCCCTTTTTTACTAAATATATACTGCTAACGTTTTCATGCATTTTTTGTAACTTATATTTTTATTGTTCATCGATGTAACTTTTTTTCATTTTTACATGAAATATAGATCGATTTTATCAGAATTTAATCAGTTTATAAATTGTTTATTAACTTTATGAATTCACAGTAATTTTTCCTTTAGAAATTACATCATTTACTGCTCCTGATATTCGATGTGACGTTTTATTCTAACCGTCAACTAATAAACAACAATTTCTCACATTTTTCCCGTTTTCCAAGTAAAACCTTTGCTTCATGATCTTCATAAAAATTTGCCCAGTGTTTATTTACCTGAAACATAAAAATAGTTATCTTCATTAATAACAGATCAAAATATTTAAGTCGCAAAAACTTAATTACTAAAGTTCGCACCAACTAAAGGAAAATATCAACAAATTAAATATTCTCGGAAGAGAAAACAAGCCCTGTGTTTTCTGAAGCCAATTAAATACACACATCGAAGGTCAATTACTAAGTTCCCTCGTGCGTACAAAGGTATCGATTTCCGGGATCACGTAAATCGGGAACAAACAGAAAAGTGGGGAAAATCGATGTTGGAATTTCCCAGTCGGAAAAATGGTGAACTGCAGTCGCTGGATTTTTCTGCAGTACCAACTAACGTGAAATTCACCCTTGGCTTTGGGGTTGAAAACCTTCTTTTAGGGGGGTGGGAAATCTACTTTTTCTAGTGATGTATCCTTTTTGACAAAAAATTTTGAATTCTTCAGGATTAGTCTTTATTTAATTTAATAAATCAATGAAGAATTTTTAAGATTATTATTCTATTTTTCAGCTCTGTTTAAAATTTAGGGTGAAACACTGAAAATTTTAGGCCAATCATTGTATTAAAATGACAATTATTCGTTTTTCTATTATCTTCACAATAATATATCATATGGGTAATTCAAGTAATTAAATGACAGATAAATAATATACATGTAAACGTGTCATTAAAATCATTTATACTATCATAGACATAGGAATATTTAAAAAAATATATCATTCAAATAACTAATCCTACACTAGAGATATTTAACATCTTTTTCGTAATTTACCTATCAATTTTTGAAAATTCATAAATATATGCAAGAAAGCATACTTTTTAATTGAAATATAGTAGTTCGTATTGTTATAAATTAATTGTTTTTCTGTTATACCATCAAATGCAAAACCAAACAATAAATTTCAAAGCGATCCAAAGACTTTTATTACCCTCTACTTTGCCCTTAAATTTTTTCATTGCTTGCATTCAGATCAATATTTTCACTAATCGAAGAATTTTTTCGCAAAATTTAATTATAAAATTTCTCATCGCCTTTACATTCAAATAATCTAAAACAACAAATCAACATCAACTACAAATAATTCATAATTGTCTATACGGTACAATACAAATTAAAGAAAATATTTCAGAAAAAAAATTATTGTACGGATTTTTGTCTTAGTTACTGCTAATGATGTTTTAATAATTTTAAAGTGATTTTTTTTTCTTCCAGAGTATAATACAATTTAATTGGGGACGTAAATTGATTAGAGGCCTTAAAATGTTTGTTGTGATTCAAGTAGACTTTTTTGCGATTTCTTGAGGCGCGTGAAATTTTTCCTTTGGAGACTGAAATACGGCTAATGAAGCCCCACAAAATCCCCTCGAAAGCCGCCAACTCCTGTCATTCACAACAGTAATCGATCGCAGCAAGTTGCGTCACTGACTAATCGAATTTCGCGATTTTAATTACAATTCTTCTTCCGGAAAAAAGGGATCCAATATCTCTGGCTCGTTTTAATTCAAGAAATCCTCGGTTTTTTTAGGTATTTCTGAACTAAAATTTGACGGAAAATCAAATATTTGAGAAAAAGTTTAAAACGGTGGAAAATGTAATGATACTGCTGAAAAAGTATCAATTTTTGAGAGTGTTGGAATGAATTGTTAGGGAATAGACGAAACTGATTTGTAGAGTTCAATTGTTATGAACTGAAAAAAAAATTGGAATCGTTGGGAAACTTGAAAAACTGATAGAAATTTTTTGAACTCTTGGAATCGTTAAAAATGAATCAATTGTTGTGATAGTAGATTATCAGAAAACTATTGGATTGTAAATTACTGTACGGTCAAAACTGTTAAAGACTAAACAATTCTGTTACTGTGAAAGTGATAAAAATTTCAAACACTTCAAATTTTTTGAAATTTTTTAGACAGTGCCAATACTGTTGAAAACTGTATTAACTGTTATAATACTGTTAAAAGTAAAAAAAACTACTAAAATTGTTGGAATCGTTGAAATACTGTCGAAACTTTTAAAAACTGTAGAAAATATACAAATTGTTAAAAAAATATTGTCCAAAGCTTTGCTTCAGTCGAAAATGTGAACAATAAATAGTTATTGAAAAATTAAAAAAACTGACGAAATTGATACAAATTGTAAAACTGTCGAAACTGTAAAAAATTTTCAAAAATATCTTGAATTTTGTTGTACTTTTAAAAATCTCCAAATTCTCAAAACCTGTTGGAATTTCTTTATAAAAAATGCTGTGTTCAAAAACGGTAAAAACTAATAAGATCTATTTAACAGTTCAAGTGATTGAAAATTGTAAAAAACTTTTAAAATTGTTCTAAGTATGTTGTGAAGATTTTCAAAACTGTAGAAAAAATTCCACACAATGTTAGAATTTACAAGAAACTGACAAAAAAAGGTTAAACTGTCTCAACTGTTGAGGAACTTTTAAAACTGTCTAAAACTGTTGAGATACTGTAAACATGTCAAAAATTTTGAAATTTTCAAAATCTTTCGGAACGAAATAATACTTATAAAAAAATTTGTTTTTGAAAATCCATCAAAACTTAAGAAGACTCTTCACATTGTAATGCTGTGAAAATCGTAAAAACTGTCTCAAAGTTCAAAAAAAGTTGTCATTTTAAAGAAACTGATAAAAATACCTTTAATTTTTAAAATAAATAAAAACTTTCAAAATTGTTTGAAATATTTAAACTAAAGTGTAAAGATTATTGAAAATTCCACAAATTGCAGGAATTTTCAAAAAAACTGCCAATAGAAATTGTCGAACTGTCTAAACTGTTAAAAAACTTTCAAAACTGTCTAAACTGTCAAAAGTGTCAAAAATGTTGAAGTTTAGAAAACCTCTCGGAATTAAAATAATATACTTTTTCAAAACGTATTTTTTAAAATTTGTAGAAACTGTTCAAAACTTTAAAAATTTTTCAAACTGTTTCGAAGTTCAAAAAAATTTGGCATTTTCAAAAAACTGACGAAATCATTTCAAATTTTTAACCTGTCAAAACAGTTGAAAACTTTTAAAACTTTCTCGAATATTGTAACTCACTCCCAAGGATCAAAATTGTTGAAAATTCCAAAAACTTTTAGGATTACCAAGAAACTGACAAAAAAGTTGCTGATTTGTGTAAACTGTTAAATAACTTTCAAAATTGTCTGAATTGTGATACATGTCGAAAGTGTCAAAACAGTTGAAATTTTCAAAATATCTTGACATGAAAATAATACTTTTTTAAAAATGTTTTTTAAAAAAATAGTAGGTAGGAATTGTTAAAAACTCTTGAAATTGTCGAAACTGTTTCAAAGTTTACAAAAAGTTGGTATTTTTTAAAAACTGACGAATTTATTTAAAATTGTTGTACTGTCAAAACTGTTAAAAACTTTTAAAATTTTCTAAACTGTAATAATACTGTCAAAATTGTTGAAATTTTCAGAATCTCTTAGAATAAAATACGTACAATACGTTTTGTGAAACGAATTTTCGAAAATTTGTAGAAACTGTTGAAAACTTTAGAAATTGTAAGACCTGTTTGAAAATAAAAAAAAGTTGTCATTTTCGAAAAAATGTCGGAACTATCTTAATTTTTGACCTATCAAAACAGTTTGCAACTTAAAATTTTCTGAACTGTTGTAACTTATTCCCAAAAGTTGAAATTATTGAAAATTTCAAAAATTTTCGTAATTACCAAGAAACTGACGAAAAAATTGGTGAACTGTCTAAACTGTTAAGAAACTTTAGAAACTGCCTAAACTGTAAAAATACTGTCAAAAGTGTCAAGAATGATGAAATTTTAAAAACCCCTTGGAATGAAATAATACTTTTTTCAAAACGTATTTTTTAAAATATGTCGAAGCCGTTGAAAACTTTTGAAATTGTTATAATATTGCTGAAATTGTCAAAACTGTTTCAAAGTCCAAAAAAACTTGGCATTTTCGAAAAATTTACAATCTAAAATTTTTGAATTGGCAAAGCAGTTAAAAACAATTTCAAATACTGTTACCCCCTCCCAAGTGTGAAAATTGCTAAAATTTCCAAAAACCTACTCAAAAAGTAAGTACTTCAGTGAAAATCTTTGTTGAAAAAAAATAAAACTTGCAAAGCTGCTACAAGCTAAAATAACGTTCAAACTGTTGAAAACTAAAAATTCAAAAAAATGTTCAAATTCTCGAGAAACTGACAAAACAATAATTGTTCAATTTTTTGAACTGTCTGAAATGTTGTAACTCCTTCCTAATTGTCAAAATATGGAAAATTTTCAAAAATTATTGTCATTGAAAAAACTTTGTAGAGAAAATTTATTCTAGAAAAAAAAAAAAAAAAACAGTCAAACATATTACAAACTATTAAACTATCACATTTACAAATTCAAAATATTTACATGAATCATAGAGACATTCTTCTAATCCAAAATGGTAAGGTAAAATAGTAAAAAATTTGAGTTCTGGTTCATTTACGGAAAAGTTGACCTAACAGTGAAAAAACTGTTCGTTCAATAAACACTGTAAATAGGATTTAAAAAAAAAGAGAAAAAAATTAACTATGTTCTTAAAATAATAAAAACTGAATAGTATGGGATGGACTCAATTGCGCATTAATTTATTGACCACTGGACGATTTCGTAAAATGCCATGAACGTGTGCACAGACACAAATATGAGAAGTTTTTATTTCCAAATTTCTTCAATCTAGAATGATAATAATGAAATTTGTGAAATTTTGCACAATTTTCCAGTGCACAATCAATAAGTTGCTCCATAAATATATGCACAATTGACACCCTCCCAATAATATAAATTCCATATTCAATTACATTCGAATTCTTCAGATATCGAGAATTCAAAGGATACCTACAAATCCCTAAATTAATAACTAAAAATAATCAAACCATGGCTCTTCCAGAATAAAAAAATATTCAAAAATCCATACCCTACACCCCCCCCCCCCTCCCCATATTATCCCAGCATACAGTTAAACTTGAAATGCCTTAAAAAAAAAAATAAAATGCAAGAACTACTTTAATAATACTATTGCAGAAATGCAAATTTATGCATTACGGGATCTGTCATTTTCGTCTTTTGCCGTTCTCACGAAAGTGACTCGCGGCGTAGCTTTTTTATTTTCGCATTCTCATTTTCCAATCGAGGCTTCGCGGCCGGTATTTTCGTGTCATCATCTGAGTTTGGCTCGAGCCGAAGTTTCAGAGTCAGATACGGTGCTCGTTAAACGCCTCGGGTTAATGGAATTCCGACAATTCGGAATTCCTACACGCGCGACTGGAAACTTGCGGTTTTTTTTTCGAATGATGCACTATGGTATTGAGAGATAAGGGGGTGGGGGGTATTAGAAGCGAGGGAAAAAAAATTGGATCGCTATTACAACAGAGAATCGAGATCGGCCCGATAAGGAGAGCCGGGAATGTTTCCCATGTGCTATCCAAATTACGATCTCGCGGTTGCAAATTATACATTTTTCGATATCGAGCTTTCCCAGAGGAAGCGGATTGCTGGATGGTGTTTTTAAATCGCAAATTCGCGAGGTATCCTTGGGATACATTTGAGTTTCGACATGGAAATGATTTGAGTACAGTCGACTCTCGAGGAGTGTCCTTCAGGGACAGGGCAATTATGGGAATTTGGAGTTTGTACAGTAGAATCTCGAGAAACGTCGTTTTTGAGTAATTGATGAAGAATTTGTAGGATGGGTTTCATATACAGTCGATACTTAGTAAATGGATTTATAATATTTTTGTGTTTTTTTAGTAAAATTATAGAAAAATGTTTATTTTATTCTGTAATATACTGGATACTTTTTTTCTCAGTACAATCAGTTTGTAATGACCATTTTTGGAATACAGTCGAATTTGTAATTGCTGCTTGCACAGTCAACTCTTGATTAGTGTTTTCTTTCTAAAAAGTTGACCTAATGCAATCAATTAAGAGTAAGCAATTTTCAAATATACATATATAGATTTCAAGATGAAAGTGATTCTAGTACAGTACACTCTCAAGGTGTGTCTTTTAGGTACATGGACATTGTAAGGATTTTTTCATTTGTACAGTTGAACATAAAAATGAAGAATGATTCTTTTCATCGTTTTTGTTAAGCTCACGGATAATTAATTCGTTTAAAGATTTATCAGTGAAATTCGTAAATAATGAAATTGTCCATTTTCATAAATAGATGTTCTTATACAAGTTGACATAATTATAATAGACTTGAAAAACAATACTGGTTCAAAGTTACCTTATACAGTCAAGTTCCAAATACAGTCACATCATTTGATTCAAGTGCATGAAAAACAGTAAACCTTTGATAATTGTCCCCAGAATACAGTCAATGTAGGATTATAACATGCATACAGTGAAATTTCGATATACATACTTTATGTACCCTGAACTCTCGATAAGTGTCTCCAAAATTTAGTTGTATAAATATACATATAGTTGCGAATTTGCACTGGAATCAGAATCGAATTCATATTCTCCAAACACCAAAGGAAGTCTGAAAATCACTTCGAAAATTCAAAATTTCAAAAAATCACAGAACCTCAACGTTTTAAAATATTCAGAAAATAAAAAAAGCGCATAAAATGTTCAAATTTTGAACATAAAAATTCAAAATAATTCTTTTCATTGTTTTTCTCAAGCTTGTAGATAATTAATTCGTTTGGAAATTAATCATTGAAATTCGTAAATAATGAAATTATCCATTTTCATAAATAGATGTCCTCAGTTTTTATACAAGTTGACATAATTATAATACTCTTGAAAATCGATTCTAGATAAAAATTACCTAATACAGTAAAGTTCCAAATACAGTCACATCATTTGGTTCAAGTCTATGAAAAACGGTAAACTTTTGATAATTGTCCCCAGAATACAGTCAGCCTAGGAACGTTACTTGAATACAGTAAAATTTTTCTACACAGACTCTCGATAAGTGTCTCTAAAATTTGCTCATATAAATAAAAATTCAGTTGCAAATTTTCACTAGAATAAAAATCAAATTTAGACATCCTTACAATTTCAAAATCCAAAAGAAGTCTGAAGATCACTTCGAAAATTCAAAATTTCAAAAAATCACAGAACCTCAACGTTTTAAAATATTCAGAAAATAAAAAAAGCGCATAAAATGTTCAAATTTTGAACATAAAAATTCAAAATAATTCTTTTCATTGTTTTTCTCAAGCTTGTAGATAATTAATTCGTTTGGAAATTAATCATTGAAATTCGTAAATAATGAAATTGTCCAATTTCATGAATGGATGTTACTATCTAAAAATCGGAGTCTCACACGGCCACTGCGAACGAGAGGTAATTATTGCACTCGCGTTAACACCGTTCCTTGACCTCGTGTGCTTTCGTGTGTGTTATTCTCAACATTTATTATGCGTGAACATTATGTAATTCCAGTTTTTTACCGTCCTGTGCTGCTCGAGAAATAAATAAATATTCAACTCATGATTTATTACAACTCTCAGTTACACTTCTGCTGCGTACACAATTTTTAAAATTTTCTTGCTAGTCAACAAAATAAATGATTTTCAATAAAATTGAATATCTAAACAATGTACATCCTTATAAAACTTTTTAAGCGTGAATAATTGTAGAGAATTTTTTTCTTTTTAATTTATTCATGCCATAGCTATTACGATAATTACACGAGTCGATTCTGATACTTGTCAATTTTATCTTTCATAAGAAATCGATTGACCGTGAGGCTATAATCCAAATTACACGCGTTTTTCTTTCTGATAATCTCGATCATCACTCTATCGCAGGAAATCATAAATTGCATGTCGTCTATGGTGCAAGTCGCAAAAATCGTGATTAATTAATATTCTGTGGTTATTAATTAGCGATACCGCTATGAATACATCAATTAATAAGGATTATATTCATGTTCATGATAGGTTAAATTTTTTTCAAAGGAAAATGATAAGCCTGTAATGGCGCGAAGAAAAAAAGCGATGATTGATTTATTCGTGAAATTACAAAATTTCGAACATGTATTTTTTTGGATGAATGGTGCAGAAAATGTAGGTAATAGAAGTTTCTGAATTTATTTGTTTTATAGTGTTTATTATAATTTGCAGTAACTTTCTAGTGCAAAAAATTGTAACTTCACATTGAAATTTGGGATTTTTATCTTAAATTACTTGAAACGAAATCTTTTCCTTCTGTTCCATGTATGGGATCCCAATTCGATTTGAGAGTTCCATGTATAATTTTTTGTTTGGATAATATACTAAAATTGTTTGGAAAATCGAGTTGGTTCTGTATTATTGTTTCTTCAATGAAATGGCACAGATTCGACGTACATTTATAAGTGCGCGACGAAACGATCGATCGAACCTCGGCACACCCTGCGACAATTATTATTAAGTCTCGGTACATGCCGAGGCGTAACTGATTGTCGGTTTCGGAATGCATATTACTTCTGTACCACGACGGCGGCATGTCTAATGGACCAAAACCTCATGTCATCGAGAACTATGAAATCGTTTTACGCTCTCCTTTTTTTCAAATCGATCTATGCAGCTAAAACAAAATAAAAATAAACAAATATCATTAAAAAACTACTCGTAATTAGAATTTTCCAAATATTCAAATTATTTCATTTCTATTTACGATTTTTCCGTATATCTTTTTGTAATTAATTTTCTACCTACTTTCAAATTTCAGGCTCTTTAATTTAAAATTGTATATAAGGTTACACACGTTCAAGTTCCATAATTTGTGACTTGAACATTTTAATTCATGAGAAGTATTTTGTCTTGACAGAATTCTGAAGTTTTTCATGTTTTGAGATTGGAAATAAATTTTTTTCTAGTATTGGGATCTTCATCAAACCACCAGTATTCTTAAGTTTGATTTATTTTGTTATTTTAATCGTCATTTCCACTTGGTAATTTTTTTTTTTTTACATAAATTTTGATTTTTAATCTTGAAAATGTACCGAAAACCATTGCAATAATTCAAGAGTGAAAATAATCAGTTATTTGGATTTGAAGGAAAGGTATGAAAATTTCTTTCGTGTATGAATTTTTACTATTGAAATGTAAATTTTAGTTCAAAAATAAGTTTTTTTGCAATTTTTTCCGCTTTATAATTGTACTGTAACATACTATGTAAGTAGCTTTTGAAGTTTGAAATATTGAATGTTCCGATTTTTTCAGGTTCTTTTTTTTCACCTTTTTCATTCATGAATGTTCACTACTTTTCACAAAAATGTTGATTCGTCGAAAACGAACTTTTAAATTTATTCTTTCTAAAATACAAAAATAATTCCAATATTTACGTTAAAGTATATATCTTTTATTGTTTATGACTTGCGAAAATTCTTCCTTGTCTCTGATTAAAATAACTATCACCTATAGAATCAACTCTTTAAGATGTATAATATGACATGTATTGTTCAAAAAAAGTATTTTCAAAAAATGTATTGCCTATAATGATCAAAGCTTTAAGGTGTAATTTATTTATTGTCATCAATACATGAATATTATTGATTTACATGAATAACTTTTTGTAATTATGTATTTTGATTTATATTCATTCATTTCTCTAAGTATATAAGAATCACAATTGTTTATTCAAATAATATCAAAAATAATCATCACATACAAATCAATTTTGGTAAAAAAAATATAAGGGAATTAACGAAATAAATAAATTTATGGAATATTAAATGTTTTGATGTTTGAGGTGTTACATACATACTTTATTTCTATAATTTTTTAATAGTTCATTTTTCACTTAAAAAAAAAAAATTAGTTCTTCAAAAACATCCACAATTGATGAAACAATTTTTTTTAAAAGCTCGTGGTGCCTACGATGTAAATCGAGTAATTCAAGTTAAATCATAAAACCAAATTTCATTAGTCTTGGAATATGTCTCGTTCCTGGACGATCCATTTTTGATGCGAAAATTTTTATTTTGCAGATACGAATTTTTTAACGAAATTTTCAGAATCCAACAAATTGAGTTATTTTCTCGCATACAGAAAAAACAAAATATTTGTTTTATCAATTTTCAAGAACAAGGCACATTCCCACACTAATGAAATTTTTTGGGTATTTTTTTTTTTTGTTCTCTCTTGGTTTGAATCGGTAAAAAACTACTAATTATTAGTAGAATGTCACTGATTGAAAAAGTGAAAAGAGAGTAACCAAAGTTTTAGTGAAATTTTACTAATTGAATTTGATGTACTTTAATGATGAAATTATTATTATGTGAGTGAAGAAAAAAGTGAATAACTATGTTTAAATTTTAGTAGAAATCCACTACTACAGTAAGTAGGTTTCGACTAGTCTTTTCCTGCATTATGACTAAAAGATAAGTAAAGTTCAACTAATGGAAAAGTCAATTTTTACTAATTCTTTAGTAAATAGTTATTGTTCATATTGATAAATATCTACAATTGCAATTATTGAGCATTCAAATGCTACTCATTCATAATTGTTTTTGTAGTAAAAAAATCAAAAAATAATAATAGACATATTTAGACATTTGTTAGAGTGTTTATTCCTTGAAACATCGAACTTTCAACAATGTTTTTTACATAAATGTTCTTTACAACTAGGCACATAATAGTTTAGTAGAATTCAACTATTTTTTAAGCCAACTTGTGGAATTCTACTAATTTACTCGTAAATCTCTGACTATTTCTTACCTACTGATTGGATAAGTAAAAAATTTAATAATTCGAACTGAGAGAGTTGATTTACTGGACTTGCATCGTGGTCACCGCAAGCCTAAAAAAAAAAACATATTTTATTGATTTGTTGTTGTCATATTTTTTTATGAATTAATACATGCTTATTGAAGTGAAAAATGCACTATCAAGAATTTTTAGCTTTGATGGAATAAAATTATTGCTACATACCTTACCTTAAAAGAAATTCAAACCATCCTCAATTTTTCCGCCCAAAAAGGTATGCAACCATTTAAAAATAAAAATTTTTTATTCAATATCTACTTCATCACCGAAAATGTTAGTAATTGAAATAAATAATGTCAAAATCTGTTTGTTTCCAAATTTTTCATTCAACTGCTAAATTTATGCTTTGGAACTATAAATACGTTATATTTCAACAGTTATTAGTTTACATTTTTTACAAACTCAATATTACGTTATTTTACAGTGAAAATGTCAGAAGTATATTCTTAAAAATACTTATTTACTTTGATTTCTCTAAAACAACAGAAACTATGACTCTCAAAGTAAAACTTATATTTCAATGTCAAATTCCATTTTTGATGCACACGTGAAACATTGCTCTTATTTTCACTTAAAATATAATAATTCATTAAAATGAACAAAAAATTTATATTTTTTTTAATCAACAGTTTCAAAAATAAGCTTGAATAAATTTTTCAGGTGGTATCTTAAGAAATTCGTAAGTTCTTGTGACACAATTATTCATGAACTCCCTGTTTGGACTGACATTTTGTTTAGTCGGTTCATTCTCCTTGGTATAGTTGTTTGTTAGTTATATCGTGGTAGAGGACAATGGCTCAAAATGCTGTTGCATTGTCTGATATATCGATTTTAAAGCTCGTTTTGGCATTTTGCAGACGCGTGTGTGCGCGCACGTAAGGAGGGTGAACGACAAAGCCGAGTCGAGAGGGAAATGCTGGGCCGAGCCAGCAGACGTGGGAATCGATAAAATAAAACTGAAGCTGTGCTGCTGCGCAGTATCACAGCTCTGTGCTTTCAGGCCAAGCGAGACCCATTTTCCTGCTCTCGATCGATGCTTTTCCCAACAAGAAACGAATTTTCCCCGTGATTTTCCTTACTATACAAGATTCAAGTCCCAAAAAAATAATTTTAAGTCATGTAAATCATAGAAAACTGATGAAAATGATGGAAAATGAAACATCCTTCTCAGAATTATGGTACAACACGACTATTTACAGTAAATTATGGTACACTATCGAAAATTGGAAGAAATCATTCAAAATTATTCGAAATTATTGAGGAACCATAAGAAACCATGGTAGAGAATATATACGTATCGTAAACAAAATGCGAATAAAACACATCTTTAACTTTTTTCAGCGCCTTTCAAATTTCACCGAAATCGTCAGTAAATTACCTGACAATGCAACGGGAAATTCCTCGAGCCTAAAGAGTACCATGCACAGTTTATTTATGGTAAGTTTCAACTTTCGCAAAATTTTTACCATTAAGCCGCTGAGTAACGGCAAGCGTACTTGCAGCGACAAAGAGTTTTTTTATGCAAATTTTTCGTGGACATAAATGCATTGAAAGGAGTAGGTCAGGATTGGAGCTGCGGCTGTAAAACTATTTTGAATAAATTATATTTAATGGTGATTTATTGGGAAGTTTCATAGGAAAAATTATTGAGTTATTGAAAAATTGTGTTTGTTGTTTGAATCTTTGTTTTTTCGTGTTTAAAATTTTTTGGAAAGTCTATTGATGTTTGCTACATGAAATAAATAGTGTGGTTGTCACAACTATATCAATATTAGAATTTCAGGTTAATATATTGCGGTTTGGTTTATGATCATACTTAAGATTTTGGACACTTATGTAATGTGACAATCATATACTTCAATGTGGTAATTTATGATATTGTTATAACATCAATCGAATTAATGGTTGTACCATCTATAGTTTTTAGTAATTTTTACCTCAGATTTTCAATTCTTCAATTCAATTTTGAACTTTTTTTTGGTGTCATCTTTTTTAAGGTTACCCTTCTCTTTTTTGCCTATAATTCTTAAAATAATCATAATTATTATTTAATTTTTTTAATAAACTATTAATGAAATATCAGAAATAACGAATTTCTTTAGCAGGATTTGCAGACTTCAGAAATTAACAATTTTTAATGGTTTTGGCAATCGAGACAGTTTTGACACATTGAACTGTATTATTCGTGCAAGTTTTGACAAATTTTTAATCGAAGGATTTTTTGGAAATATGTAAGTTTTTCGAAATTTGAACATTTTTTACCGTTCCAGAGTTATAACAGTTGATAAAATTTAAAACAGTAATCAATAAATTAACAACTCTTAAAAGTCTTGTCAGTTTCTCGAAACTTTTTCCAAAAGTTTTTGAAATTTTAAATGGTTTTAGAAATTGGAATGCAACAACGATTTAAAAACTGTTTAACAGTTTCGAAAGTTCAACAGTTTGTAACAAATTCATCAATATTTCAAAAATTTAGGAAGTTTTTACAGTTTGATAATTTTTTACAAATTTTTAAAATTTCGAAAGTTCAACAATTTGTAGCACTTATAGCAGTTACTTTGAAAATATAATGACATCAGAAATATTAAAAATTTCCGTTTTTTCAACGTTAACAGTTATCAAAATAACAACAGACTCAGTAATTGATCAATTTTGCGAATTTTAGAATTTTTTTAACACTATACTGTTTCAAAAATTTATCAACTGAAACTCTTTTTTAAATATTAAAATTTCAAAAACTATAAAAACATCACATTTATTCAGACAGTTACAAAAGTTTTTTAACAGTTTCGAAAAATTAACAATTTGTCACAAATTTGTCGGTTTAAAAAAAAGTAAGCTAGTTGTTAAGATTTTTAATAGTCATACAAATAATAATTGTAACATTAAAATTGCATGAATTTCAAACGTTTTTTATTACTCTAACAAATTAACAGCTTGTACTAGTCTTGACAGTTTTTAAAACATTCGTATAATATCAAAAATTCGAAGATTTGTAACAGTTTTGAGATTTTTTCAACAAGTTTAACCCTTCTTAAGTTTTTCAGATTATTGATACTTGGGATAGTAACAGTTTCAAAATTTTCTTACAGTTTAAATAATTCAAGAGTTTCGCGAATTTCGACAGAATTCCAACAATATATTTTTGCAAAAAATTATGTAACTTCGAAATTTTCTTTGTTTTTATCAAATTTGACTTATTTTTTAAGTATCAAAACAGATCAGACAGTTTTAAAAGTTTTTTAACTGCTTAAGAAAGTTTTGTCAGTTTTTGAAAAATTCTGAAAATTGTAAAAATTTCGAAATTTTGAAATAAATAAATCATAAAACTTCAATATTCTTGAAATGGTCCTCAAAATTTCGAACAATTTTGATGACTCTACAGTTTGTAATCGTTTTGACAGTTTTTCTAGAAATTCCAGTACTTTCGACCATTTAACACTTTTTATCAGTTTCAAAATTTTTTTTCGAAATTTAACTGATTTTCAGTTCTCTTTCAATTCTTTCTTAGGCTCTTGCATTCAATCCTTCAAATAAAACCATATAACAATAAGACTTCCAAACATTGAAAATCAATCATTGCACAGAGATTTTTAATTAATGCAATTCCTGAGTTGTAATTTATATTGCAAAATTTTAGAAAAGGTAAAAATTTTCAAATATTCTATTGAAAAATTTAACAATAAAGCAATAAAAAATTTGCATTTAATTAATGAAATCGTGGCTTGAAATTTGATGTAAAAAACTTTATATTTGTCGACTACTTAAAGATCAAGTATTTCGATTCTTGAATTTTATGTTTTCCATGGCTAATTTTTTTAATCTAATTTTTTACAGAATAAAATCCGAAAACGAGGGCCTATAATAAAATAATAAAAAAACAACAAATGTTATCGTTATGAATTCGATTATCGACAAATTTTCGAGATCAGAAAAATTTGTGATAATGATATTTTGAATGAGAAGTTTTTGAAATTATACATTTGTGCATCCAAAAACCGGATAGACTGCAGTCTTATAAATTTATATTGATAAAAGAGAAAGTTTCTTCTTACCATTATCATTCATTGCTTTAAATTCATATATCTTTGATGAAAATTGTTTCATCGAATTTACTGCAAAGTAAAAATGTTTAAAAAAATTGGGGAATAGATGAATAGAATATAGTTACAGGTATAGACTTGACTAATAAAAATTTAGAAATTTTTGTTCAAAAAAGATTTGTTATCTTGATACTTTGGATGAGGAATTTTCGAAGTCCTAAATTATAGAACCAATTATGAATAGTAGAATCTCCAACACTTTGTGGAAAAAATATGTATCTAAAAAAGTTTTTGCAAATGTCTACAAAATCTCTGCAAATGTTTGCAGAACTCTGCAAAGCTCTTGAAATTCTCTGCCCTTTGTTTACATTTTTCTCTGCAATTTTTGTGCAACAATCAAAAGTCTGCAAAATGTCTGAGATTTCACTTGCGGAAAAAAACTCTTTGCAAAATCACTGAAAAAGTCTGTCAAAACTTTGCAAATATCAAAAATTCCATACACTTTGTAACTTCAGCTTGTAATTATCTATTTAATGCATCAACATCTGAAAATAAAAACCACACCAAAATTATTAAATGTTTTTAATATTATTAAACTGAAATATGTACTGTCCATTTTTCACACCCCAAGTTCCCAAACTTACCTCCACCTTCAACATCTTAGGTACATAATAATTCAACACTTTATGACAGTTTTGGCACTCTCGAAGTTCATAAAAATTTCGCCAAAAGCGTCAATCATCTCCCAAAAGCCCTTCAACGAAAATCCCACGTAATCCCCGTGATTCAAAGGGCGTCAAGAATACCCGGACGAAGGCGAGGTGAAATTTAATAAATTCAATGGACCGGTCAAGATTCAATAGGGGCGCCTCGAAGCGATTCTTCGGGATCGACAGAGTGGCCAGGCGATGTTCATACATCGATATAGATATTTTTTTTGTCTCGCCTCGCGAGAACGCATCTCAAATGCATTGGAGAAAACTCAAGCCTGCGCCGATCCCGACCAATGAACCCGTGATCGGACCTCGATCGCGGTTTCAAGAAAACGCGGCTTCTTAATAGGCCGAACGCGCGCTATTTTCCGAGGCACGTAATTGGAAACTTGTTTGTTTTCCATCAATTGCGCTCGCGAAAGTCGTGAATTTTAAGAGACTCCGATTAGGAATCAATGGAGGTGTCTTTTTCGTTGGATTTTCCCACGATTCGAGAATTTTTGGGGAGGAAACTGAAGGAAATTGAAGAGGGGTGTATGATTTGCTGTATATACAGTCTATTTTTGTATTCATTTCGTTTTTTTTTATTTTTACTGTAAAAAGGCAGAGGGTAGTTTTGGGGGTTCAAACCCCTCCCGAAATTCTGATGAAATCAATCAATATTTCACGTAAAAATGAAAAAAAGTTACATCGAGAAACAATAAAAATATAAGTTACAAATAAATGCATCTTTTGCAGTATATATTTGATAAAAAAGTAAAAAATATCAAAACGTGGGATGACGTAGAAAATATGAATCAGGGAAATTGTTGCGATCTAGTGAATAATCAGGAAAAAAAAATCTACGAAAATGCTAAAAATTTACAAAACTTTGAATTGTAGATCATGAAATTATAGAAATCTATATAAATTATTTATTGTAGTATTTGAAATCTTTCAACTCATACTAACTCTAAAATAATAATGAAATTAATGAGATTCTATGAAAAAACTGTTTTCTAAAAAATCTCGACAAATACCACTGCGATTTATAAATTTTGGGATTCTAGAGCATCAAATTCTAAATATACAATATATCGTTAGAAATTCTAGAAAACGCAACTAATTCTTTTAAATATTTCAAATATACACAACAAGAATAACAAAATATGAAAAATCTAGATGAATGTGATTTTATTAATAATTCTTGAAATTACTGAGAATAGATCGAAATTCGCATTTTAAAGCATCGAATTTCTTAAATCTCTGTAGCAATCTACAAAAATAGAAAAAAACTATAAATAATCTTAGACATCCTCCAGGGTTTCGCATATTATACTAGAAAAATGTGACAAAATAAGTTTACTAGTTTACTAGCTTACTAGTTTACTAGTTCACTAGCTCACCAGTTTAGTAGCTTACTAGATTACTAGTTTACTAGCTTAAAAGTTTACTAGCTTACTTATTTACTAGTTTACTAGCTCGCTCAATGTGTATTTTAAAGCATCGAGTTTTTTTAATCTCTGTAGCAATCTACAAAAATATAAGTAGTCCATAAAAATACTTAGAAATATAGAAATCCTCCGGGGTCTCGTATATTATATGTATAATACTAAAAAAATGTGAAAAAAGAAATTAAGTTCTTAACTTGCTTATCAGGTTACTAGTTTAATAATTTATTTCTTAACAAGTTTATCAGTTCATTAATTTACTAGCTCACAAAATTACTAGTTTACTAACTCACTAGTTTTTTTAACTAGGTTACTAGCTTATAAGCTTGTACTAGTTTACTAGTTTACTATTACATATTTGGAAAGTTTACTATTTTACTAATTAACTAATCTAGTTATTAATAAGTTTGCTAGTTAACTATCTGACTTTTTCGCTAGTGTTCTATTTTACTATTTTACAATTTCAGTAGTTTACTAGTTTACTAGGTTACTTGTTTACTAATTTAGTAGAAATACTAGCTTCCTAGTTTACTAGCTTACTGGTTTACTAAAAATCTTGTAATACATACAATTTATGTAGACATAATTTTCCTAGAAATTTATAAAACTTCCTGTCCTCGAGCATATTTATTCATGTGATACAAAAATTATAAACCTATAATTTCAGACATTTTTCTGGAAATTCATATAGAATACAATAAAAATACATAAAAAAAAACAAACATTCTATAAATATTTAGAAATACAATAAAAAAAAACGTAATGAAAAATACGTGCGAATATATGAAACAATAAAAATCTTTCAAATTCCATAGATTTATACAGCAATATATAAAAATAATCAACGATCCTTGAAACCATAGAAAAACTGAAGAAATACGAAAAATATTAAGTAAAAATCTGTCGAGACAGTTTTCTGGAAAATTTTGTAAAACACTAAAAATTTCATTATGTCCAAATTCTAGAGTACGAAATTTTTTAAATGTATGTATCAATATATATTGTAAAAATACTAAAATGATGTAAGAATACTAGGAAATTCTGCAACATTCTATCATCCTGAAAAATTCCAATAGTTAAAGAAATACCGAACAATTCTTCAAATCGTAGAAAATTGGAAAAGTATAAAAAAAAAACCAAAAGAAATTCAAATCCTAAGGACACTTAGGACTAAAAAATCCTGTCAAATATAAATATTCTAATGAACTTGGAATTCTAGAGCATGAAATTCTAGAAATCTATAAATCAATGTACAAAAAAAAATTACAAATTCATAAAAATACTAGGAATTCATGCAAAATTTTATACATGCTGAAAAATACAAAAAAATTGAAAAATTCTGAAAATCTTGGTAGGTATTAAGATTTTCTCAAAAATCTATTGAATTTGCTTATGTTTCCTTGTGTCATATCCAGTTATTTTGTAAACTTGAAAAAAATACCAAAAAGTGAAAAACTAAGGATTAGCTTTTTTTATTATATCTGAAATAAACAATTTCTATAGAACAAAACCACATGTACGTTGATATTATTTTTTTCAGCCTTAGTTTTTCGATGTCTTGTAATTTACATTCAATTTATTCCAAAAAGTAGTGTGAAAGTAACGGGACCTTACTTTTTTAAGCGGTAATGGCAACGACTTACTATTACTTTTCAAGTAACCATAACGTAACGCGTTACGTTTTTTCAAGTAACTTTCCAAACGCTGCAAACATCTGATGAATCAAATTCCTGTGTCGGCTTGTGCCTACATGGGGTGACCTATAATGCCACTTTCCCAGGGATGTAGAAAATTTTTTCTCGCACCCGGAATGCCCTGAGAAAGCTCAAGAAAACCGGGGGTCTTTGCACCTTGTCGCGTTTTTTCGCGTGTATTCCCAGCGTGAACGCAGAGGATTAATCGTTTGTTGTACGTTCATTTGACGCGCATGAATCTGAACTTTCTTTATTGCAAAGACCGTGAGATATGGTAATTGCCTATTCGCGATGCAATGTTTTCGTTTGGGATTGATTCCATTCGTCATCTTTTATTGTTTGAGAGTGACTTGAAATGGGAATTGAAAATCGTGAATAGCGAGTAATTACTGGCGACGTGCTCCTTTCCATCAGAGAAAAAAGTGTCTATTTTCTTGAAATATTTGTTGCACTTTCTTATGAAAGTTTGGGGTTTTCATGATTTTGTGATGGGTGGAAGATTTTAGAAATAATTATAATGTCTGTTAATTTTTGAAGTAATTTAGCTGTAAAGTTTCATGTCATTATTAAAAAAAAATTTTTTGAGCATTCCTATACTTCAATCACTGTGAGTCGACGAAATTGTTCGTTTTTCGTTATTTATAATTTTACGTAAAATAATGACCTTAAATTAACTACATGCAAATCATAGATACCCTTTTTTTGTAAAATTAATATAAATCATGGAAAAAAACTCATTTAATGAATTTTAACATCTAAATTTCATTTTGAAACATCCTCAACTTGATTTATCAACAGAAAAATTACATTCTCAAAAACTTAAATATTGTGTTATCAGAAAAAAAAATATGGAAAAAAGTCTCTGAACCTTTTTTCACAAAGCGTGAAAGTGCAGAAATAAAACAGCGAGAAATAGACTTTACGTGATTGGCGATCGATCGAGATAATTTATTTATGCCAGTCTTGGATTATTGCTATGTTACGGAAATAACACCTAGTAGGCAAAGTTTTTTTTCTTGGTTCGTAAGTCAAGGTTGAATTGTAGTAACATTATATAATAAAGAGAATATGAGAATAGTCATGAAATCAGAATTCACATGTATGAGATTTATAAAAACAAATTTTTCGTACAACTTCTACATGAATTTTGGAGGAAAATTGATTGATTAGGATTTTACTATTATTTTCTTAGACTTTTGAATGCAAACCAAAAATCACAATATTTCGAATGATTAATGATTGATATTACAGATAATAAATTTGGAAGAGTACCAGAGTTATTTTAAAATAATCAAAGCTTTCAAAATTTGAAAAAAAATAAACATCTATCAAATTATTCCAAAAGTATTGTAAATTTCAAGAAAATCATACTTTTCAAAGAATCACCCTACTTCTAGCGATGTTTTTAAACAAAAATCGAATATTCAAAACTAATAATTGCATATAAAAAAATATAAAAAAAGGTAAGTTATAACTCATATAACTTTTTTTAACTTGCTTAGAATTACTAAAGATTTCTCAGTTATCACAAAATTCTCGTATAAGTGTAACCAAAATCTTCTCGGTATAACAAAAATCCAAAAATATACGATTTTGAATTGCTGTATGCATTATTATATAGGTACATAATTTATTTATATTTTTATAGAATAATACCATAAATTGTTCACATGTATGAGATTTATAGAAACAAATTTTTCGTACAAATTCTAGATGAGTGTTTAAGGAAAATTAATTGATTAGGATTTTACTATTATTTTCTATGATTTTTAAATGCAAACCAAAACCACAATATTTCGAATGATTAATGATTGATATTACAGATAATAAATTTGGAAGAGTACCAGAATTATTTTAAAATGATAAAAGCTTTCAAAATTTGGAAAAATAAACATCTATTACATTATTCTTAAATTATTGTGAATTTTGAGCAGTCACTGAAAAAATCTTATTCTTGAAAGAATCACTACATCCAACGATGTTTTCAAACAAAAATTGAATATTCAAAACTAGTTATTGCATATAAAAAATATTAAAAAAAAAGTAAGTTATAACTCATATAATTTTTTTTTAACTTGCTTAGAATTACTAAAGATTTCTCAGTAATCACAAAATTCTCGTATGAGTGTAACCAAAATCTTATCAGTATCACAAAAATCCAGAAATATATTATTTTGAATTGTTGTATGCATTATTTTATAAATATATAATTTATTTATATTTTTATAGAATAATACTATAAATTGTTCATATGTATGAGATTTATAGAAACAAATTTTTCGTACAAATTCTAGATGAGTGTTTAAGGAAAATTAATTGATAAGGATTTTACTATTATTTTCTTCGACTTTTGAATGCAAACCAAAAATCAAAATATTTCGAATGATTAATGATTGATATTACAGAAAATAAATTTAAAAGATCACCAGAATTTTTTGAAAATGATAAAAGCTTTCAAAATTTGAAAAAAAAGTAAACGTCTATTTAATTATTCCAAAATTATTGTAAATTTCTAGAAATCATTCAAAAAAATCATACTTATAAAAGAAAGTCGCTACATCCAAAGATGTTTTTGAAAAAAAAAAATCGAATATTCAAAACTACTTATTGCATATAAGAAAATATTAGGAAAAAGCAAGTTATAACTCACATAACTTTTTTTAACTTGCTTAGAAATACTAAAGATTTCTCAGTAATCACAAAATTCTCGTATGAGAGTAACCAAAATCTTATCAGTATCACAAAAATCCAGAAATATACAATTTTCAACTGTTGTATGCATTATTTCTTAAGTATATAATTTATTTATATTATCATAGAATAAGACCATCAATTGTTTTCTTATTTTCTTTATTTATATTTCAATTTCTCTGTGTTCTTCAATTTTTAATAATCATATCTATATTTTATAATAGTATACATACATTGTTTAATTCGTAATGTGCAAACAAGAATTTCGGAAATGTAGAAAGAGATTTTCTCTTTGGGATCAACAATGTTGCTCGAAAAGCTACAAAAATGGCAGGAAAGCGAATAAGATCTGGCTGAGGCGATGAAAAAAATGAGACTCATGGAAAGAAAAGGGAGAAGCGTAGAATTTCCGGAGTTATTCGCGGCTTCCGGTGCGCGGCGAGCGTATTATATTATTGTTATGCGTGCGAGCCCCTCGAGATTGATGCACGTAAATTTTATCCGACGACGCTCGCCGATCTAATTACAAGGACCTGACCCAAATCGAATAAACTGCGTTAACCCGACGTTTTAACGCTTCGGTATCCAATAACTGAATTGGCGGATTTTCGTAAAAAGTCGTTGACCAGAAAAAAAATATTCAGAGGCCTAATTTTTAAAATTACTAAATTGAAATCACACTTTTTCACATTATTTTCCAATAACCATGATTTCGAATTATATTAAAATCAATGAAATTCTGTTTTCCATACAAATGAATCTTATATAATGATGAATTTTTAATTTATTGTTATTTATATCATAGAATTTTAGAATTTTCTCAGCCCACTACGTCTTTGGATATTTCAAAGAAATTCCACCAATTTTATAATCTTAGATTTTCGATCTCTTCTTTATATTCAATGAACTTTGCGAACAAAAAAAATTCGTTTTTCATAAACAAAGTAACCTTCGTTATAATGGATTCGGGCCTTTAAAAGGCAGCTATTGAGTAATTGGTAAATTGGAATTGCAATTGTCGATTAACGCCTGATAACGTGTAGGCGTGGGTCTTTTATTGCGAGATTTTTATCGCCATTCTGTAGAGGTTACGTTTTTATCAACCTTTGTGTGTCAGAAAGCAAAAGTCATGTTTGACATTTTTGTGTAACCCTTTTAAATAATTATCATTCATTCAAAACCTATTTAGTCAAAAGTTACATAAGGTATTGAATGGTTTGTGCAGGGGCATTGTAATGAAATTTTACATTGAGGGGCAAATTTGAATGTCAAAAGTGTTAATGTATATATTGTATATTTATTTTAATGCATCACTAAAGATTTATTCTAGTATTGTAGAATTTTAGGAATTGATTGCCAATTTCAAGCTTATACTTTTTGAAATTCTAACTCTCTCAGTACTTATTTTTTTTAGTAGATACGTATGAAGAAGGATTATTTCGATTTTAAGGGGATTCTCTACATATATTTCTAACATTTGATGCTGTTAGTGTTCAAGGTTACGTAGATTTTTTTATTTTCATAGATTTTTGAGAAAATAACATATAATATCTGCATAGTACATTCAGAGTTCCTTTATAACTTAGATTTTTTTCAAATGTATTTAATGAAGTGCTAGTATTCTTACAATTTTTCTCACTCAAAACTATTTATTATATTTTTAAAAAACACTCTAGTATTTTAATTCATCTCCAGCACTTTCGTAGATCATCATGTAGGTTTAGGGAAGAGTTCAATAATTTAGACTTGAAATATCTATTATTAAATTTTCAGTATTTAAAGAATTTACTAGAGAAGAGTATTTCCAAAGATAACTAGTATTTTATAGATTTCAGGTTTTTTTTACCATTTTTTTTAGTATTCTTACAGTTCGAACGATTTTCTAGTGTTTATATGGATTTTCATATTGATATCTAGAATTCAATGCTTCAGAATCCAAGGTTTATAGATGGTTGTCGAAGAGAATTATATTTACATGAATTTTCAGTATTTTATTTATGTATTTTTCATATTTTTTGGTATCATTATTATTTAGTAAGATATTCTAGGTTCCTCGTAGATATTAAGTATTTAAAAAAATTTCAATTTAGATTCCTTTATTTTGATACTTGAAAATCGAAATTTTTATAGAATTTGAACGTTTCTATCAATTTTTCATAAGGTGGTATCTTTATTGATATACATAAAATATTTTACGTATTTTTATAGCTTCAAGTTGATGTGGGTATTTTCAATATTCATTAATTTTTTTGAGTATTCTTCTATTTTGATGGGCTCCTATGTGAATTTTTCAAAATTATATGCTTTCAGACAGAAATTTATTTATTTATTTTTTTTTTTTTATTTCCATAAACCTTCAAGAGAATATTTATGAAAAATTCCAGTATTTTTGAGATTTCTCTTCTGACCTTTATTCTTCTTAGTTTTTTTCGGCTTCTATGAAATTTCATAATATTTTCTAGGATTATTCGAGATTTTTGAGTATTTTTTAGATTATTATATAAATTTCAAAAATTTCATGTTTTAAATTTTAAATTTTAACAGATTCATTGTGTTTCGACAAATTATTGTTTTTTTAGTGGTTTTCATATGCTTAAAATATTCAAAAAATTGGAATATTTTGGAATCTTTCTAGATTTCTACATAAATTTTTATAACAAGATGCTCTTCAATTTAATAGTTCAATAAATTTTGGATGCATAAATATATTATCGAAATAATTTGATTGTCATATCTCATGTATTTGTTGACTTGTTGTATTTTTGGAATTCTTCAGCACTTTAAAAATTTTGCACAATTTTTTTATATATTAAATGAATTTTCGCTAGTCCTATGCTATTCTACATGTTCCTCGTAAAATCCAGGAAGAATTGCAGTATTTTAAAGATTCCTAATACTTTTATTCTTCTTCACGTTTCTCAGCATTGATGAAATTAAATAGTATTTCCTAGTATTCTTGAAGATTTCTAATTTTTTCAGATTATTATTATATAAACTTCAAAAATTCGATGGTCTGAGTTTCACCTTGTTACAGATTCATAATATTTCACATGATTTTACAAAACACAGTATTTTGTAAACGTCAAGTGTTTCAACAAATTCTTACTTTATTCAGTGTTATCCATATGCTTTGAATATTTCAAGCATTTGAACCATATTTTTATAATTTCATAGATTTATACATAAGTTTTTATAACAAGATGGTCTAAGATTTTATAATTTAATAGATTGTGGATGGATAAATAAATTATACAATCGAGATAGTTTGATTTTCATACATTTCATGTATTTATCGATTTATTGTATTTTTGGGACTCTTCAGAACTTGTAAAAATATTCACACAGTTATTTTATATATTCAATAAATTTTCGCTAATTTCATGCTATTCTACATGTTCCTTGTATAATCCAGGAAGAATTTCAGTATTTTATAGATTCCTATTTCTTCCAGTCTCCTTCATATTTTTTAGCACTTTTGACATATCAAGATTTATATTTTTTCTAGATTGGTATATGAATGTCAAGAATTGGATGCTCTAAATTTGAAATTTTTACTGTTTCCTGATTTTTCAAATCAGTTTTTCGTAAATGTCAAGTCTTCCCAAAAGTTCTGGTTTATTCAGTGTTTTTGCTATATGCTTCGAAAATTCCAAAAATATCAATGAATTTTCAATATTTTATGAAATTTCTAGATAAATTCTTATAACAAGATACTGTTAGATTTCATAGTTCAATAGATTTTGGGTGAATGAATAAAGTATCGAGATAATTTCATTTTCACAATTTACTTTATACACTGAATCAATTTTCGCCAATTCCTCGCTTTTTACATATTCCTCATACTATAATTTATTGTCATATTTATTGCAATTAATAATACAGACATATTTATGTTTGCCATGGAGAAATTTTCATTACTTTCATTGATACGTAAAAAATGGGTTATCATTTCACACGTATAAATATTGATTACAACAGGAAATTCTGGTACAAAGAAATAGAAATTCAAGCCCACGGACACGTGATTTGAACGACGACGAAAGTTCCACGCCAACCTGTTTGAGTCTCGTGACGTCTCGCATTACTTGCGAGCTCGTCGCGTTTTCGATGATTTTATCATTCAACGAATTTCATCCCTTGTCGCCAATTACGACCCTCATATTCTAATTAACATCTCTTATCCTGAGAAACAAAATCATGCACCTCTGCAAACTAAATTAAAAAAAAAGCAATTAAAAAATCATAACCTTAGACCAATTGCTATACGAAATTCTAGGAATTCATAAATAAGAATTGGTATTATCTTCAAAATATGTTCTGGATGAACAATATTTTATAAATTCATGTTAAACATGTTTTTTAATGTTTTTACAGTGAGGAATCATAATTCTGATTCTGTCTTGCTATATTTTTAACTCGAATTCGCAATAATGAATTTACTTGACGATCAATGCATTATTTATCGATTTTTCTCGCTCATAAATCCCCTTTCGGATTATGCAACTTTTACCTGCACAAAACCGAGTAACGTTCTTATTTCATTCATCCGATGTCACGGTCATTTGCATAACGCGTTCTTCTACATATTTTCCAGTGAAACAGAATCGAAATTTCTGTCATTTTTTATAATAATTAACATTATTATTGCTAACAAACCTAAATTTAGTTAAGTTGAATGAAAGAGGTTGAAATCATAACGAGAGCTTTGACATTCTTTTTTTTTTTCAAGGTACAAAATTATTGTCTACTTAAATTATGATAAACATTTCAACTTGAGTTAGGTAATTCTTTAAAATTCATCTCTGTAATTGCGATTTAATTCACTTTCTCGACGACTTGCCATTTTTAGGGAGAAAACTTTTCTTCCTGAACTTTCCACTAATTAAAGAAAATGTCCAAATTTGTAAGTTCTCTTCGAATTGATGTATATTTATATCGATCTTTGGTTCGATTTTGTCATTTCACTTAACGAGTTTGCTTAACGAGAGACATGATAATAATGTCGATTTCAATGATATAGTTACAATTCTCGGTTTCGCCTAAAATAATATGATTCTGCATTAAATTAAATGCACAATAATCTACTATTGCAATTTGAATGGATTTTAATCTTCCAATTTGTAGCATTTTGAACGAGTATATCAAGTGATTATTTTTGTTTTAAATAATTTTTAGATGTATAGATATGAAGTAATTTTTTGCAATACTGTAATTCTTTCACTTAGTTGCAAGTGATTTGAAAATTTGAAAAATTTTATTTACTTTTGAATTGATTTTGAGCTAACGAGTAATAATTTGTCGATTGCATCATCGTTGAACATTTTGACGTAAATTTTTTACAAAAATGTCCTCTTGCATGAAAAATTCTAGATTTTCTTAAATAGCAAAATACATTCATGTGTTGTAAATCTGATTATTGTAACGTTTTCATGATGAAATTACGATATTCTAGATAGTCTTCTAAAAATTTTAATGATTTTCAGCAATTTTAGTAAATAATGAAATGAAAATTTGGAAGGATTGTGTCACTTCGTGTAGTTCATAATACAGTAATAAAAAACATGTTTTTGACGAAATAATTAAAAGAGAAAGAAAAAAGTCATTTTTTTCCGAAATGACAGAAAAGGAATATTTTATTGTGGATTTCTAAAAAAGAAGACTCATAATTTTTTTAATTACCTTAAAATAACTCTTAAATAGCTGACGATAAAAAAATGAAAAAAATTTTTGTAACTAGAAAAGAGTTCTTGAATAATGGCAAAAATGGAAAAATTAAAAAGTTGACTTGCGATATTTCGAAAAAACAAATAAAATAAATGTGTCTGAAATTCCAAACGTTAAATAATACACGAAATTAGAAACAATTGTTTCGATTGTCTTTAATAGTGATAGCTATGAATATTTATTCATATTTAAACAAATATAAGCTAATATTACTCATTTTTTTCATCTTTAATTTAAATGTAAATAGAAAATACTTTTTTTCTGTTTTCGTTTACGTATGTTATAAACGTTCGAAATTTCAGGCACAATAAAATAAACCGATGAAATTTTTTCTCCAAAGTATAAAACTTTTTATTTCTATCGTAACTGAAATTCAATAAGCTAGAATTTTTCTGATGAATGAGAAACATTGCAAGAATTTTTTCAAGTTGTGGATACGTTGTAGTTAATTAAAAGTATTAATTTCATTAGGTGGAGAATGTTTGTAAATATTTCAAGAAACCCTAGTAATTTTGATTCTTGTAAAAAACGTATAAGAAAATGAAATTTTTTATTTGAATTTGTTTTCTTATGAGTCGGGACTTCAAAAAATCTGATAAGAATTTAATTTCTTACAAGGTGACCTTATAAAAAACTGATAAGAAACTGAAACTTGAAATAAAGAATTTTATGAGGTTTTTTTCTTTTCAGATTATATCAAGTACGTTTTTATAAGAAATTTGAGTTTCTCATAAGATTTTGATCAGGTCACCTGATAAGAAATTGAATTATTCGAAGGTTTTTATAATATGAACTTTATAAAAAATTCAATCCTTATGAAAAATTTCATTTTCTTATAACATTTTTAGGAGGATCAAAATAACTAGAAAACATATCGAGATCGACAGTAAAAATAAAATATTCATAAAAGTTCGCTTAACGAAGAAAAAATAAAACCCAGGAGTTGTCGAAAACCTGAATGAACCTTAGAAATTCTAAAACTTGAAAATATAGTGAGATATGAATATACACATGTTCGGAAATATAGACAAAAATTTGAGTAAATTTCATAAATTTCCCACGGAGACTTAAAATCTGCAGATGCAGATCAAATTTTTTTTACTTTCTATAATTTTCTCGTTCAATGGAAAATTCGAAAAAATTATCAGGTCGTCAATTAATAAATCTGAATTGGGAGAAAATATATTTCATAAAGTCTTGTTTTCCATCAAAATTGGTTTAAAACAGTGTCTTCTGAGTATATTTCCAAAAACAAGAAAAAATTTGAAAATTGTGTGGATTCTTGAAACAAGCAGCATGTAAACAAAGCTTCTACAATTTAGAAAAATCCGGAAAATCTATGAAAACGATCAGTAGAATTCATAATATTATCCAAAAATATCTCAAAACATTTCTACACACTTATCAATATCAAATAATAAAATTTCTCAACCTCTTCAACAATATCGTCAAAATCCTAAAGAAATATGTCCATATCCTCCAAAAATACCTGCAAATAAAATTTATCTCCAAAAAACATCCCAAATACAAGAAAAAATAGAATTTTCCTTCAACCCCAGTAAAAATCAAAAACAATATCTAATTTATATCATAAATTCAAAAATTTTCTCCATCAAATTACTAATAAACCGTCTCTGAGTCGTTCAATAACATGGACAAAACTCTACCACCCCGTACTCTCATCCCTACACTCATCCAAAGAAAAACTAAGATTAAGACCAAAAATACTCATAATCATACTAAAATTTCATACATAATACACCCAAAAATCATATAGACATTTAAAAATGCAATATTCCAAAAAATGACCGATCTACCAGTTTGAGGTGAAGGTGAAACGCCCGAAATTTTCCGGGGCTCCTCGAACTTGCGTTGAACGTCCGTCATTGCTTTTTGAAAACCCAAAAATCACAAAAACGATGTTATTCGAAATGTCAGGAAGAACAAAGTCGCGAAATTCGCACTGAGATTCGCGTCGTCGCAGCGCAATATCTGCTACAGATTCAGCGCGTTTGAACAAACTGGTGAGTGCCGGGTTCTGTGTCCCTCGCCGGGGGAATGCGCGATGCGCGCCGGAAATGCACGAGCAAGAGACGGAATTTTCGAAGACGGGGGCGCCGGCGTAATAGCGACGTCGCTGATGCATTTTTCATGTCAGCTCCAAGGCGGGACGCAATCCCAATCCAACGGGCGCCACATCGAAAAGTAAAATTGCTACAAAATTTATAATTCGCGATATTTTGGAAAATCCTTTTGCATCAATATTGTATGGATGTGAACAAATGGAGAACTGGTTGATTTTCTGGGAAAAAGTGATTTGGTTTTGTGTTATTCACACTGTGACAATTTGAATCTTGGTTAGAGTGGAATGAGGGAAGCGAGCCTTCTTTTTCTGATTAATGAGTGGGAATTTGAAGGGGAATTGGCGATTTTGATGAAAAAACAAGGAGTCTTTCATTCCAACTTTCCTAAAATTTTATATTTCATCGCGCGATTTCTGATAGTATTAGCATCGTCCACCTTTTTTTGAAGACATTCAACGGAATGTTTATACGCACGCCACATCAAAAAGTAAAATGGCTGCAGAATCTGTAATTTACGATACTTTGAGAAATTCTTTTGCATGAATATTGTATGGATGTGAACAAATGGAGTACTTGTTGATTTTCTGGAAAAAAGTGATTTGGTTTTGTGTTATTCACACGGTGACAATTCGAATCTTGGTTAGGGTGGAATGGGGAAAATGAATCTTTTGTTTCTGATAAATGAGTAGGAATTTGTAGGGGAACTGGTGATGTTGATAAGGAAAAAGAAGCCTTGCATTCTTATTTTTATCAAAACTCATACGACGTTGCGAGATTTCTAATATTGTTACCCCTTTTTTTTTTGAAGACATTCAACGAAACTTTTCTACGCACGCTACATCAAAAAGTAAAATCACTACGAAATCTAGAATTCGCGATATTTTGGAAAATCCTTTTGTACAAATATTGTATGGATGTGAACAAATAGCGTACTGATTGATTTTTCCAAAAAAGACTATTAGCTTTGTATTATTAGCACTGTCACAATTTGAATCTTGACTAGGGTGGAATGAGAAACATAAATCTTTTTTACTTGTTAAATCAGTGGGAATTCGTAAGGGAATTGGTAATGCTGATGAGTAAAAAGAAATCTTCCATGCCAATTTTCAAAAATCTTATATAAAATTGTGAGATTCCTAATAATATCATCCCTTCTTCTTGAAGACATTCAACGAAATGTTTATACGCACGCCACATCAAAAAGTAAAATGGCTACAGGATCTATAATTCTCGATATTTTGAGAAATTCTTTTGCATGAATATTGTATAGATGTGAACAAATGGTGCACTGGTTGATTATCTGGAAAAAAGTTATTTGGTTTTGTGTTAATCACACTGTGACAATTCGAATCTTGGTTAGGGTGAAATGAGGAAAATTAACCGTTTTTTTCTGATTAATGATTGGATATTTGTAGGGGAATTGGTGATGTTGATAAGGAAATAGAAGTCTTTTATTTCAATTTTTATAGAATCATATATTGAATTGCGATATTTCTAATTATTTTACCCCTTTTTCTGGAAGACATTCAACGATATTCTTCTACGCACGCCACATCAGAAAGTAAAATCGCTACGAAATCTAGAATTCGCGATATTTTGGAAAATCCTTTTGTATAAATACTGTATGGATGTGAACAAATGGCGTACTGATTAATTGTTCTAAAAAAGACAATGGGTTTTGTATTATTCGCACTGTGACAATTTGAATCTTGGTTAGGGTGGAATGAGAACATAAATCTTTTTTTTTTTTGTTAAATAAGTGGGAATTCGTAGGGGAATTGGTAATGTTGACGAGTAAAAAAAAGTTTTTCATGCCAATTTTTTAAGAATCATATAAAATTGCGAGACTCTTAATAACATTACCCCTTTTTCTTGAAGACGTTCACGAAATGTTCATACGCACTCCACATAAAAAAGTAAAATTAATACAAAATTCATGATTCGCGATATTTTGGAAAATCCTTTTGCATGAATATTGCATAGATGTGAACAAATGGCGTACTGATTGATTTTTCTCTAAAAAGACAAATCGTTTTGTTTAATTCACACTGTGACAATTTGAACTTAGGTTAGGGTGGAATGAGAAACATAAATTTTCGTTTCTTGTTAAATGAAGCATCGCAAGATTTCTAATAATTTTACCCCTCTTCCCCTTTTTTTAAAAGAAATTTAACGAAATGTTTGTATGCACGTCACATCAAAAAGTAAAATCGCTACAAAATCTATGATTTTAAATATTTTGCAAAATCCTTTTGCACGAATATTGTATAGATGTGAACAAATGGAGTAATGGTTGATTTTCTGGAAAAAAGTGATGTGGTTTTGGGTTATTCGCACTGTGACAATTCGAATCTTGGTTTAGTGTGGAATGAGGAGAAAGATCCTTTTTTTTCTGATTGATGAGTGGTAATTTGTTGGAGAATTGGTGATGTTGATGAGGAAAAAGAAGCCTTTCCTTCCACCTTTTAAAAAATGTTATGTCAAATTGCGTGATTTATAATAATATTACCCCCTTTTTGTTGAAGAGATTCAATGAAATGTTTATACGTACGCCACATCAAAAAGTAAAATTGTTACAAAATATATTTATTCCAATATTTTGTAAAATCCTTTCGGACGAATATTGCATAAATGGGAACGAATGGCGTACTGGTTGTTTTTCCGGAAAAAAGTGATTTGATTTCATATCATTAGTACTAGGACAAGTTAAATTAAATTAATTTTTTCGTGTCGGAAAAATGAGTGGGAATCTCTAGGATGTTGAGAAAACAGGACCATTGTATGTAATTTATTACAAATTTAATGTTCAATAATACGCCTGCATTAGGTCTGAAAATTTTTATAAAGTTAATTATCAGACACTTCTTTATTATTTATCAATGATATAAGATTGCCATCGGTTGGATCAAAAACGAAACTCTTTTTTCTACCTTGTTGTGAAAAAACAAGTCAATAACTTTTAAACAGGAAAATATTTTAAAACGTCGAAAATTTTACAATTTTAGAGATTCTCACGCCAAAATATGAACCAATGGTCGTTTGAATTTAATTTAAGTGTAGTAATCAGAAACTCTACCAGATCTTACATTAAGTAATGTAAGTATTAATTCGATGTAAGATAAGAAAAAATTTTCATACTACTTTATATACTAAAATCGATTTAAAAAATCGTAAGTTTATGCCGTAACTTGGAAATCTCTGAAATAGTAAAACGTTTGAGGTTTAAAAATGTTTTCCCGAGCTGAAAACTCGAAAGTAAAAATATGTGTTACTATCATCCTATTTTATTAATTTTGTAGTACTATCAGAAATATCTTGAAAATTTGCACTGTTTTTTGATATCCTAGTATCTCAAAAATTCCTAACATGGTATAAACTATCTCAAACTAAAATTTTTGAAAAATTCGCTCAACCCACTAGAATTTTTCGTATTCTGTTAAAACTCTTGAAGTTTTCAAAATCTCGATAAAAAATAAAAAAAAGCGATAATGAAAATAATCATGAAGTTCTCTTTTTTTATCTTACGTATTTTTATTTTCATAGTAATGCACCAGCTCTTTAAAAAAAAGAGAAAATCCTCTCAGTATTCAACTCTGACTTTGAAAACATTTATTATAATCCTGCTATCTTAATTTCCCGAACAAATAAACTTCGGTAAGATTTCTCGTTTGGGAGGACTTCGAGATTTCGCGTCATCATCGTCAAAGACATTTGCTGATGTGTCGATCCTTGCATGAAAAATTTCTCGCATTTCACGCTGGATACTTTCCACTTGAATCTTGCATCTTTGCGCTTCCGCGTTGAGAATTGAGGAATTGAGTCTTCGTACAACGGTATGCATGTAGGATTTACAAGCCTTTCGTCAAACATAATGCAAAATGCTTCACAACGCACAGTTAAATAGATGCATGGAAAAATTCAGCATCGTCACTAAATGATCATATGAAAATAAATTAAGATTGAAATGAATAAAATAGTACTATTGGAACAAATTAAGTTATTTTCTATAGTAAATAGATACGTATGTGAATAATGGATGCCATAATAAGAAAATAAATAATGTAAAACTGAAGTAAATTATAATTCTCAAAACAACTCAATTAGTCGATTTGCAACACATTATTATTGTAGACTTAAATAACAAAATAAATATTTACTTTGTTTTCATGAATTCTCGATTCTAACTTTTTTTTTATGTCGTTATGATTATTTGAAAAAAAAAATTACATTTTGTTTGAATATACTATTTTTATACAGTTGAAAATCACCGAGATCAATTTTCATAAACTATCATATACTTTGAGTACACTTCGAATACATTAAAATGAAACAAAAAGAAAGAAAATTTGATTAGAGCTTGAAATTGCAGAGCAAATAAGCGTAATTATGTGAACCACGTTTCTCGCTTTCTAATTGTTTTCCTAAAGTGTTCCATAATTGCATAATCGTAACAAGCTTCTTCAGCTATAACAGAGCGTTCATGGAAAACCCCTTTTACAGACTTTTTCTACGAGCAAGAATTTTACTGATTTTTTTAACTCTTTTCAATATTTTGGGAAATTCTCTTCCAAAAATATTGTAAAAAGTGAACAAAGGCACTAGTTGAAAAAAAATTATTATTTAAATAGTATTGAAGGAACAATTAAGAAAAAATCACTTACTTCGAAAAAAAAAAAACTAGTACACGATTTGTTCACTTCCATAAAATATTTGTGTGAAAAGATTTTTCGAAATATTGTAAATTAATGATTCTGCATTAATGTTACTTCACGATGTGGCGAGCGCCGTAAAGATGGCCACGACCTTCCTCTTAACACAATTTCTTAAAGTATCAAATTTTTTCTTTAGTACAGAAAAGCAATTACTGAATCAGAAATATTTGATACATTGCAAAATCTATGACACCGACATTATTATCCCCAATAAAAAAAGCAAATGTTTGTAGGAATGGTGATTTATTCAGTAAATTTACACGCGTCGTCAATCGCAACGTTCTCGAAAACGAGGAAAAACATGTTCCATCGAACCACCCGAAATGTGTAAAACAACGAGTTTTTTTCATTACAAAGAATACAAATCCAGCTTTTTTTGTGCAAAATGAACATTCCTAAACTATGTCACGATAAATGTGTTGTCTCCTTGTCAATGTGTGTATGTGTATGTGTGTGTATGTGCGTGAGTGTGGCCTTGTGCTTTTCATATCCATGCTTCGTTTCGTCAATTTTATGCAGTTCCTTGATGAAAAACCAAGCGATGATAGAGATGTTCATTTTCATGAGTGTGCTGGTTATCACGGCTTGATTAATTTTAGGAGTTCGCTGCTGCTTCGCACAAGGCTGTAAGAAACTCTGAAAAAATTGAAGTCCATTCGATTAAAATTTGCACAACGATTTTGGAAAAACTTTTAGATTTTCATTTGTAACAAACACTGCTCGACGAAACCCAAAAACATTATTTTCGTCCAAAAAAGCTTTGCGAAAAAAAATTTTTGTTCCTAAACACAAAAAGCGTTTCAGCAAAAAAAATGATGTTGATTGATGTTCTTAACTTTAAACAGGTGATTTTTACTGTTTTATTTGTTATCGTGCAATTGGAAACTGTCAACAGAACTTAGGAATAAAAAGTTGGTAATTTCAAAATCTTTCGGAATTTGAGAATAATTGGAATATATATACGACCGGAATCTTAGAAATTTTCAAAATCGTCTGAACTTTTGTAACGTGTTCCAAAAGTTTATAAATAGCTAAAACTTTTAAAAACGATTAGAAAAAAATGGTATGAAAAACTGCTAGAAATATCAAAAACTTTCGAAGTAATGATAATTTCCTTGCTAAAAATGTTCAATACTGCCTGAAGTTGGCTGTTATGTAGAGATAAAATGCGCGCGCATCACATAAAAGTGCGGGGATTTCAAATGATATGTTTGTCATGGTTTGACTGTGAGAAGCAATGACAAAAAAAAATGCAATGGCGTGCCCAATGGGGGCGCAAAAATAATCTAGTATCCTTAAAATTTTTATAACTGTAGTAAATTTAAAAAAGTGTTAAAATGTAAAAAACTGACAGAACTGCAATAAATTGTCAAATAGTTTGAATCGTTCAAAAATTTCGAAACTGTCTTACATGCTGTAAATAAGTGTCAAAATTGTCACAATATTTAAAAATTAAAAAAAAATCTTGATGTTTTTCAAACTTTTCATAATCTGCGAAATCGTTGAATTGTTCGTTTCACTAAAAGTTAAAATTTTTTCAGTAATATGTCACTCAGATCCATAGAAGTTTTTTTAAACTATAAACGTACCAAGTATAAGGTTAAACATAAAAATTTAAGTTGTACATATTCAGTCAGAAATTAAAAACTACTGATTTTTTCTGAATCATTGATTTTTTTTACTAAAGTTCAATGATGGTTTCACTGATATTCAGTGATAAAAATTCTCTCAAATGCTGTAAATAAGTGTCAAAATTCTTACAATATTTATAAATGTTAAAAAATTTTGATATTTTTCAAACTTTTTACAATCTGCAGCATTGTTGAATTGGTCGTTGCGCTACAAGTTAAAATTTTTTCAGTAATAGATAGAAGTTTTTTTAAACTAGAAGTGACCAAGTATAAGGTAAAACATGAAAATTTGGAGTAGTAAATATTCAGTCAGAAATTAAAAACAGCTGGTTTATTCTAACTCAGTAATTTTTTTACCGAAGTTCAGTGATAAATCACTCAGAATCCGTAAAGTTTTACTGATTAGGATTTAGAAAATGTCCAAAAAGAGAAAAAAACTGTAACTCCATGAAAATAAATTATTCAAACAGAGAAAAATCAACTGTTTCTAATTAAAAGATAATGATGTAATATTAATGCAAAAAATTCACGCATTATTCATCATTAATAAATGACGAATAATTCATAATTCCATCAAAAAGATACTATTTTCTCCAGCATCGACAAAAATCAATACTCATCACCTTCCATACTTGCATAAATCTGTCATCTTTCATTCAATAAAGAAAAAACTCTTATTAAAAACCCCTGGAAAAAAAGGGGAGGGGGTGAAAAAGCTCACGCCAGAAGCGGGTTATCGATTTCAGCATCACTGCGGCGCTGCAACTTCGCGTTATTCCATAAACTGCGACACGGAAAAGCCACAAAATGACAGGACGGACGACACAAAAATTTACAAATTCATACTTACAATCGACGAATCGCATCCTCGGGGTATACATATATCTATGGAATCACCATAAATTTTTTGATGAACACTGGAAATTACAGAAAAAAACATTGGGGGGTCAGAACACGAGGGAAACATTTACCTGGGGGGGAGGGGGGGTCAGGTTCTACAATTCGGAGTAAGAATTCGCTGATAAAAAAAATTCTTTGAATATTGAGAATCTTCATTAATGGGTAGGAAAGAGTTTGCTGATTGGACTCAATAAGAGCACCTACGTGCTTTTTTTTCACGAGCTTCGAACAATGGATTCGTGCGTGCTCGAGTGCGCTTTATTTCGCGATCATTATACAATATCTTGTTTTTTTTTCGTTCTTTGATATTTTAGCTTTCACCATTCAGATTCGTGTGAATGGGGTTCGGGAACGAAAACTTTAAGATTGAATTAGACTTGTCCAATTAAATAAATCTTGGACAAAAAGGGAAGTATACTTGGACCCAAACGTTCAAATTATTTGTACCAGGAATTACAGGAAGCATGCGTTTGTTTATTAACTTTTCTAAAATTCTAACACTCAATTCTGGCCGAAATAGTTGTTTCTTTAGTGAGGGAGAGAGGTGGGGGTATAAATAAATGATTTACTCACGATTGTAAGGGATGAAACCATCTTCGTCTTCTGGGGGCATGCAATCTGCTATCACTGTTTCCATTTCTTTCTCGTTGAGACCTTCACCTAAATGGAGATAAAAAAATAATGCAGTTTCTGAATGAACGTAAAATGAACACTTTTCTTCAATTGTCTCATTTTCAATTGTATTTGCACCCATAATTCAATTCATTTGAAGTATGAAAATCATTGAATTTTCATGTATAGCATACTCTACATGCGATCATGAATTGATTTTTGAATTAAAATAATAATGAAATTTCTCGATTTACCTAAAGTTTGCAACATGTGCGTAAGTTCAGCGTACATCATTAATCCATTTTCCTCTTTGTCATACAGTTTGAGACACTCGAGAAAATCTTCGTAAACACCCTGGTCCTTGTCTTTTTTTGCGTCGCTGAAAATCGGCAAAAATTCCTCCACCGTCAGTGTTTTCTCTCCCCGTTTTTTTGTACCACCGAATTTTTCGATGGTGGCATTCGTGGGGTTCAAGTTCAGGGCCCTCAACACGTTGCCGAGATCGAACGCATCGATGACGTTGCTTCCGTCGGCGTCGTAAATCGAGAAGGCGAAATTCGCCTCTGAATTTGCGATTTTTCACGTGGTTAACGTTTTCCATGATTTTCCAAGTTTTTCACGAAAAATGGTGGAAATGAAGGTGCTTCTGAGAGGTTTTCAGACATTTTGGGCGCATGATTCAAAAATTGCGTTTTTTAGCCCCCCCCCCCCCCCCCCGCCCCACAAAAAATCTTTGGTAGAAAATTAAGACCTTAAGATCCTTATTTTTAAGTATATGATAAATAATGAATTGATAATTTGAAATTCTAATTTGCCAGTTTGTAGACATGAAAATATAAAATCGAAAAATTTTACTGTTCAATCTTTTTCAACCTTTTACATTCTTGCATTCCTAGATTATTATTATCAAGGAATATCAAATTGTTGAAACTTCTGATGGCTTTCATCAATTTTATATGTTTTTTTCATTTTTAATTTCAAGATACAAATTATCAGCTATTATATATCAAAAATAATTATAAATGACGTGTCAAATTTGATTAAATTTGTTTTCTTTTCTTGTTTGCGACGGATCACAGTTCCTTTATCAAAAATTTGTCGCAACTTGATCATCTTAATGGAAAACATATGAGGTCATTACTTGCATACCATTGAAAAAATTTAAGAAATTAACATTTTGTTAGGAAACTCGTGAATGATTTTTAACTTTCTCAAAATTTAGAAGTAAGATTCGAAGTTTTTAATGTAGAGTTTGAAACTTCAACTGAAAATTTCTCTCGTTTTGGAAATTTTTTTACAAGCTAACAAAATTATAATGATAACTTCATCTAGTGAGTATTCTGAAAATTGTAAATGTTTCCTGTTTATAAAAATTCTTCAAAATTATTCGAAACATTGCAAAAAGTTTATCGAGTTCTCTGCAACAGTCTAATATTTTTGAAATTTAACCTACTGTAATCATGTAAATTAGTTTCGAAAAAAATAAAATACTTGTTTTGGAATGTGATTTAAATTCTTTTAAATGAAGAAAAATTTCATAGTCTATCTTGGTCTTCAAAAATTTGAAAAAAAGGTTGAAAACGATGCTCTGAAAGCAACAGAATTTCAGCAATCATATCTAATTTTGCAGTATCACCTTCAAAAACTGTCCAAATGTAACTGATCATGAAAATTTATTTATCTATCAACTTTGTTATATTTTTTTAACAGAAATAACAAAAAATTGATATTCAACCTGTTTTACTACAAGATTCAATTTCAATAATTTGACCACAAAAATTTTTTAATAGGTTAAACCTAGGCTCAAAAACCAAAATAAAATTGAAAATAATTGCTTTGCTTAGGAAAACACTCTAAGTCTATTTCTGTTCTACGATCTCGTTTCTCTGAAAATAACTTGCTGAGAATTCTCCTGTCATCGCGAAACCATTTTTTACTGATTTCCATTTTAATTATTTCAATGATGAGCATCTTATTTTCAAATTGAAAGTGCTATGAAGAAGGTAATTTTATGTTACCGCTGTAATTCAATGATAATACTTCAAATAATGTCATACATATTTTCGATTGTATACTTGCGATACAATTTTTTTTTTCTAAATAGTTGATTTAGGTTGATATAAAAACAATTTGGTTATCAAAACATTTCATTCATTATTTTTATAGACTTTTAATGAAGAAGTAAAACTTTTTAGATTCCCTAATCAATTTATAATATAAATTTCAGTATTATTTCTTTTTATTCAAGTATTTATAAGGTTTTGTTAATTAATGATCAGGAAGTTGAAAAAAAGCCTTCGATAATAATTTTTTAAGATATGTATAACGAAATGGAATATAATTTTCAAGTACATCTTATCCATAAATTTGTTCTTTGGTATAATGTTTCGAGTAGTATATAATATCCATTCTAATTTTGATTGACACTTTTAAACACTGCCAAACAGGCTCTTACATATTTATGATCATTAACATTTCTGATCAAGAAAAACTTTTATCAGCTACACACACAAATATTTTGCCTTTCCTAGTTTTTCTATAAACAGATGAAGACTTTAACTTTTTTTCAGGTCCATACACTGTAAAATATTTTGATAAAATGCAAATATTTCTGTAAAAATTACTGAAAAACCAGCAAAATTCATAAAAAAATCATTAACAACTGTCAAATTTCCAATAAAAACGTCATTTTTCATCAGATCCATTCTATCTCCGTACGAAATACCCACAATCTATGTTTAGCAAGCGCAATTCCTCCCTCTCTCTCCGTTTCATATTACCTTACGCCAACCATATAAGAACAGCGTCCAAACTATTTTTACAATCCGGACTTCCCAATCACCTTATTGCATAAACACGAAATCTCATCCCCAAAATACCAAATAAGCAATAATTCCAAACCCTCCCCCCCAAAAAATTCCCTACTTACATTACGCAATTTCCCACTCTATTGCGTAACCGAACCCCCCAGAATTTTCCTCCAAAACACCCCATTAATATCACTTTTCCACCATTTTTCTTTTCACTTTTTCATACTCACTCTCAACATCCCTTGGACTCAAATCCGCCTAAAATCACAAAAAAAAAAAATACCCAATAACGTCACTTTTTGTTTTTTAATCACCAAATAAAAAAAAAGCTTTCACTGCATTAAAGGAAAATTAATTTAAACTGTAAAAGTGTATAAATTTCTTAGAAAAAATAGGAAAACGTTGATTGTAACTCACCATGTTTTTCGAGTGTGTCGAGAGCTTTTCCGGTGTTCACTAAATGGTGCCAAAAACACGAGTGCGACTAAAACTAAGCGTGCTTATTCATTTTATCGGTCCAGATGGAGCCCACGTCGCAGAGACACCCGAGAATTGCGGAGCTTTCGGGAGAACACGAGCGGAGCTTAAAAAAGCTCAGTGCTCCAAAAACAGTCTCGGGACTTCAAGGAATGTTTTTGCGGGGCGGAAAAAGCGGGTCAAGAAAAAGGAAGAGCGATTTGGATGACTCGAAAGGCTTTTCCGGCGGCGTTGACCTTGAGGGGAACGCAAGGACGACGAATTCTCAGTTTGAGAATACCGAAGTTTTGGAACTAAAGGATTTTTAAATGAGTCGATACCCGAAAACCTCTGTGAATTTAGGTTTAATAAACTGTAACAAGTCAATAAAATTTTGAAAAAATTTCAAAAACTGCTAAATTTCTGTAAAAGAATCACGACTATCGTTCGACGTTTTTATTTCTGTCACGCCGAAACCTCGGTGGTAGGAATCTTCTGAAAAAGTGCCTTATTTGACTCTTCTTTGGATTTTTCTCGCTCTCCCCTTTTCCAAAAATACTCGCTGCTTTCGACATTTTTGAGATCAACCCATTCAAAGTGAAATATTTATATTTTTCGCTGCTTTCTTCGTCCACGTTTTGCCCATCGGCCAAAATCGGGGTCGAGATCGCGATTTTGATTCCACTCGCGTTTTCCGCATTTTCCACGACGCAGGGCTCAGATTTCGTGTATTTTAGAGCCAAATCTATTGTTTCGAATTCGTCACTCGAGGCTGAAGTTACTCGAATTAGTTTTTCTTCCCTCTCTTCCCAAGCTTCGATTTCATCTAGTCCCTTTTTCAGAGATAGTGTTTTTTCGGCCATCGCGATTTTCAAATCTTCGATTATGTCTTTTACGAAACACGCGGATTTTTCGACTTTTTTTTCCTTGGGAAACTGTTGGAAAACATGGAAAATTGGCGATGTCGAAATATGAAATAAAATTAGAGATACTTTGAAGGTGTTCTTTAACCTCAATATTTTCCTGAATTTTCATTTCAGGTTGCAACTCCGACACTTGAATGACTTCTTGGAGAATTTCGTTTTTGGCTGACTGGCTTTGATTTTCGAGAACCATGTTCTGAGCAGAAATATACATTTTTTTGAATTTAAGGTGAAAAATTCGGTTTGGAAAGGGATTTTCAAGTTGAGAATTCGAATGTAATATTTTTGTTTTGTCGTACTTGGATTTTGTATGCTGCTTTGTGGTCTTTTGGAAGAAAATTCTTGAATCTCGAGATTTCTTTTGACGAACGCGTTTTCTTTGACAGGATAAACAAACGCGGGACAAATGAAGGTTTGTGTATTTAAAGTTCGAACTTCAAGAGGGATCGAAGAGGCTATAGAATTTGAAAGAATAAGTCAAGCACTGTATTGTATATCAAGAACACTAAAATAATCGAGTAAATAAGATCGAAATCGTCAATTTTTATGTTCAGGTCATGAGTTAGAAATTTTTGATAAACATAATGATGTTGGTTTATTTCTCATTTTTCTGTATGATGATTCTGTAAATTTTTAAAATATTGAAGAATAGTATCTAGTGTGATGAAATAGTAAAAAATTTCAGATTTGTTCAATCAAAATCATATGAAATGATTTGTCAGAGATTAGGGTGCGGTGATTCATTGAACCGTGTTATTCACAGTCTGTGCGCAGTAATTATTGGCAGAGTCCAAACTTCCTATGCCAAGATATTCTGAAATCGAATTGCGATTGAGAATCATCAATTGCTCTAGATAATTAAATTTGCAAGCCAAACTCCGATGTATCTAATTTTCGTTGAGTAGGGTATTGACAAAAGATTGATTTTTTGGGCAGTACGGTGAATTGTTTTAAATTGACGAACTGAAGAAATTTCAGTCACAGATTCACAAATAAATGAATGAATTTACGAATTTTGATGACTAGATACAGATGATTTTTATAACGATGAACTTATTTTGACAGTTTGATAAAAAAAAAAATGTTTGATTTGTGGACGATTTATGAAATCTCTAAAATTCTATATAGTAAATGCAAGCTTTTTGACTGTTTTACGGTCAAGTTTTACAATCGTAAAATTTTTTCTCGTTCGTATAGTTTTTTATAGTTCGTACGAACATTGAGGCAATTGATACAGCTTAAAAGAAACATTGACAACTTGAGATTTCGATTTCTGATGTTTTTGGAAATCATGAATTTTTGATGTTTTAAACAGTTTTGGCAATTGAATTCTCGATAAACGATTTGATTGTCATTTGTTCAATATTGCTTTCATAATGATTATTGATTAAAAATGATGAATTGGTTTTTACGATTTTTTGAAAAATTATAGCTATCGCAAATTCGACAGTTTTGGAAATTTTGAATTTTGAAACATACAAGGTTGAATAGTTAATTACTTCAAAGCGTTTTAACTGCTTTTGTAACATTTTGATGTAAAATGAAATTGTTTTGATCAGGCAGAGGGGGGTTTTGGGAGTTCAAACCCCTCCCGAAATTGGAATTAAATTGATATTCTATGTAAAAATAATAAAAATTACAAGTATAAATAAGAAAAATACAAATTGTAAAGAAAAATACAGGGAAATGAAATAAGTAGAAATAAACATAATAGCACTCACTGAAATCTTGAGAAAATACAAATGGTTTCATGAACGTACTCAAAGTTAACAATATCCATGACTCTCCATTGCAATAACACAAATATAATTATGATTTTGGTTCAAAAAGAATTTTTTCTTAAACAAAATTCCAATCATAAATATGTTTGGAGTACAACGTAAGAAAACAAAAATTTGAAAAATTGTTCGAACCTCATGAAATTATACAGATATATATGAATTCACGAAAGTTTTAGAAAACTAGACAAATTTTAACCCTGAAGCATTGAATTGTAGAAACCTACAGTAGAAATCCGGGAAAATACAAGAATATCTTTCAAACTCTACAATCTTTGAAGAAATACAAAAAATTAGAGTAAGTATTCTATCAAGGTATTGTTTTCTAGAAAATCTGAAAAATAATCAACTTGAAATTCTAGATCATCAAATTTTAAAAATACCTATCAATCTGTATGAATACTAAAAATATATATAAATACAAAAAAATTATAGAATAGCACAAATGCTGTCAAAATGAAAATATTATAAGAAATCCAGATCTTACGTAAAATCTATGATGGTGGAATTTCCCCAAAAATCTATGAAACCATTGAAAATCGATTTCAATTTGAATTCTACAAACTCGAATTCTTGAAACGTAGGTACTTTTTAAAAATTTTAAAAAATACACATGATATTTGAAAATACACGAAATAGCGTAGAAATCTTAAAAATACTAAAATAAATACTGAAGTATAAGAAATCTACAAACACTAAGAATCGATATGTGTAGTTTTCCTAAACATCTATAAAATTATTAAAAATCAGCTAAAATTTAAATTCAAACATATCGAATTCGAGAAATCTACATGTACATAATTCTAGAAAATCTAAAAAAACACCCACAATTTTTAAAAATACAAGAAAAAGCTACAAAATTTTATGAATACAAAAACAAATGCAGAAATACAAGAAAATAATACATGAAATCACCAGAAATCGTAAAATATACTGATAAATATTCCAGGTTCCATAAATAATAAAAAACAACGCAACTAAACAAATTTTTGGAAATGAAATAAATTATAATACTTTGACTGATGAATCGATAAGATTTATTTACTGAATATATTCAGCTACTAATATCAATACATTGAAAATGCGAGTTGTACTGGAAATTATTAAATACTCAAACAGTATATAAAAATGTTTTTCTGAAAAATTCATAAAACTTTAAGTTCTAGATCATACAATTATAAATCTATGACTTTCTTAAAAAATTAATAAACATAGTATAATCTTCTTCAAATGGTTTGATTGGAACAAAAATATGAAAAAATTCCAAATAGTGTTGAAAATCTTAGTAAAATACACTGGTTTTAGAAAATTATTCAAAATACTCAAGATCGTTGTAATTTGTAATAAAATACCATCAAATTCTTAGAATCTATGAAAATTGAAAATGCTCGAAAACGTTACACAATTCTATAAAAGTATCTAATATACAAAATATGTATAATACGAAAATTCTTGAAGTCCATAAAATACTGAAAATCTTTTAAGTATAATTTTTTAAACAATCTAGAAATATATTAAAAATTATTGAGGACTTGCATTTCTAGAGTATCGAATTTTAGAAAACTATATACAAATTTTTACTACATTATACTTAAAAATCCTTCAAATTTACGTTTATGAAAGTAAAAAACAAGATATGAAAAATACAGAAATTACCAGTGACCTCAGTGACTTGCATGCAAATCACAAAAATCGAATCCTATTCTACAAACGTGAAAAATGCACTACTCTGGACTTCAAGAGTTGTATAATCTTTAATCCTGAAATTCAAAAAATTGGCATCTCGAAGGAAATATATTTTTTCGAAAAACACGTCCCGAAAATTTCTTCTGCCTACGCCCCTGGTTTTGATAAATTTTTTTTTTTTTAATAATCACTTTTTTCTATCGATTTTGTATACTTTTATAGATTCATATGTAAGTTTTTAGACTAAGATCCTCTAAGCTATACAATTTTTTTTAAAATTGTATTTAAGAATATTTTTCAGAAAAAATGTCTATAGATTTCGAGTTTTCCATTAAAATAATTTTTTGATATCTTCATAAATATCTGTATAGATAGAATACTGTATTTGATAGAATACATTCAGTGAAATAGACAGAACACTGTTAAAAATGATTGAAAATGTTCCATATCTTTATATGGTATTTTTTCCATACTTTATATAGAAGAAATTCTATAATTTGGAAAAAAAATTTTCTATACTTTGGATTACCATAATTTTATAGTAATTTTTCCTTCTTTATGTTGTATTTTTTTCCATACTTTGCATGGAAAAGTATAAAATCATATTATACGTATGGAAAAATTTCCAGAAGTTGTCGAAGGATTTTTCTCATACTTTGGACTACCATAATTTTATACTTATGTTCCTATTGCTATTTGGTACTTTTTCCATACTTTTTATGGAATAGTATAACATCATACTTTGTATGAAAAAATTTCCTGAGACTTGAAAAAAAGATCGAAAATTTCTCATATCTTTATGTGGTATATTTTCCATACTTCGTATGCCAAGTTTCGTACCATACTTTATATGGAAAATATTCCATAATTTACGAAAAAACTTTTCCCTTATTCGGGATTACTACAATGTTATGGTAATTTTTCTTTCTCTGTGTGGTACTTTTTCCATACTTTGTATAGAAAAGTATAGTATCATACTACATATGGAGAAAGTTCCACAAGTTATGAAAGGATTTTTGCCATTCTTTGGATGATCATAATTTTATAGTCTTTAAACTATTAAATAACTTTGAATCAATTAGGATGATTAAAAACTTTAAACTAATTAAGTACAGTTAAATAATAGCTGTTTGTAGTAGTTTGTAGAATGAGGGTGAATTTACTTCTTTGAGTGTTTGGAGACCAGATCATATTCAAATTTTTAAAATTCGCGCGCTTTCTCAAACACTCGCCAGGAGGCTGTTGGATTTTTTTTCTCATATTCCAAGTTTTGCTTAGAATGGTTAAGTTCGAAAAATGTCTCTGAGAAATCTAAGATCAAACTTCACAGGATCAATTATGTAGTAGAATTTTCATTTTTTACGCCACTAGGGCAGAGATGATGCAATCATGATCATGAGGAACAATATCCCATATCTTGACTGGGAATAGAGTTTGGAGTCTAAAGGATATGTCAATAATAATTTATAGGAAAAATCTCACACAAGGTATGGGTGAAGAACTTCCAACACTTTTATGGAAAATTCCCATACCTATACATGGAAGAATTCCATTTCACGTATAAGGAATTTCATTAGCTACGTATGGGCAAAATCCCACACAGTATATGGGTTAAGAACTTCCAATACTTTTATGGAAATACTTTTATGGAAAATTTCCATACTCATATATGGAAGAATTCCATTTCGCATATGATAAATTTCATTAGCTACTTACGGGAAATTCCCATACAGTATATGGGTTAAGAACTTCCAACACTTTTATGGAAAATTTCCATACCTATATATGGAAGAATTCCATTTCGCATGTAAGGGATTTCATTAGCTACTTATGGGAACAATCCCATACAGTTAAGAACTTCCAATACTTTTATGGGAAATTTACCAAATTTTTTGTAACACTGAACGAGATTCTGCTTCATTAATATTAGCGCTAGCAAAAGTGCGGAAAAAAACTCCTAGAGTGCCATAATCCATTGCTTCTTGATAAGTTTGATGACAATGACAATCAGACCGTCACAGTGTACCTAATTACGTCAAATTCAATCCTCTCGAATTCAATCATTCCCAAAGCCCGTGAAAATCACACCCGACAATTTGGGTGCAATTTTTCTCCATTTTCACATGGTAGAGGGGAACAGAAGGGTGTTGGGACTTCGAATGAATCCAAGACAAAGGCAAAAATTGGGTGAAAAGTCGTCGATTTCCAGCTGTTAGACACAATAGGCCCTTGTCAACAAGGCGATACACGCAGGGTGTATTAAGCGAGGGGTGGTCCAGCGAGAGCAGATTCCCGGCCTGATCGATGGACGGCGGCGCATTGGATTTCACCCCAGAGTCGCGCGCGCACACCAATCTCACCCCTGGCTCCGTCTCTCTCGCTTTCGACCCCCTCATCCCTTAAACGTTCAGTCAACGAGTCGCCAACGCGCCGCTTGCACGCACCCCTGAATTCCCATCTCCGAACGCGAATCTTAATTCATCCCCCGAATGCCGGATGTAGGCCACTGTGCCAAGAGCCAGTTGCGACACGTGAGGACATACCTGAAACACATCGAGTCCTGATATGGTCCTTGCTGAAGACACCGGAATTTTCCCGGCCCTTGAGGCTTTTTTGGAAATTCCAGGTTCCGCCGATGTTTTGTGACCTTCCAACGGTTAGTATTTGAATGGGATGGGGATTTGGGGGAATTTTTTTGTGATGATGAGCGGGTTTTAGTCAAATTTTGTGTGGTTTCGTCAGGTGTAGATAGGAACATGGATGCTGTGTATCGTGGAAATTTCCGAACACGGCATTCATGAAAATATTATGTTGAAAGTGATACGTCTGTATTCGTTGATTGAAGAAGTATGGTATTTTGTAACAGACATATTTTTGTTATTCATGAACCTTCAATGGAATTCGTCAGCTTCTTCCTCAAAATTTCATTTTCATATTTTTGTTTTTTAGCGAGATGATTAAATCTTGGATCAGCCTTTGTCGATTTTGAGGAATTTTTTATTCTTATATGAGTAGTTACTAGCGATATTTAAGAAAATCATGGATCACGAGAGAAAAATTTGGTACAGATTCAGGGAAGTACAATCATTAACTGGGTTTTCTTTTTTTCTGTCATTGTAACCTTGTATTTTCAAAATAACGAATTTAGGATATTTTATGCTTTTTGAAAATTCTTGTTGTTCAACACTTTATTTGTGTTTGTGACAAATCACTAAAGACTGAAAATTTATTAAATGAAATAAACGAATGTATTTTTCAATCTTATTATATCACCATTATCGGATGTATTTTCGAATTTCAAATATTCTTTCTGTATATACGTCTCATGTTTTTAAAGCTTCTTGTACAACATCGAAAATATTCAACTTTTGGAAACAAAAGAAATATCGAAAATTTGTTTTTTAATCACAAATGTAATCAATCAGTTTTGTCTGTAATAAAAAAAATATGCGGTTTTGTGAAAAATAGACTTCGAGAGAAAATTTCTTTGGGAAAAACAGATCAGGAAAAGCGGGCCTCGATCTAAATAATTCTTCAATGTAATACATGTCATTTTTCTATATAATTCTGAATATGAACTTGAAAAGTCCCCTTAATTCATTGAATGTTAATAAAACAGAAGAATTTTTTTTTCTTTTTGATTAAATTTTGTTCTGCTTGTAGAAAACAAAAATTAAAATTCTTGTCATTTGTAGGATTTGTGATTTTTATTTTAACATACTGATTTTTATCAAGGATGAGGAATAAAGACTCAAAAAAATGTCACACATTTTTAAATTTTTGGTAATCAGTAAAATTTCGAAATATCTTCCCAATATGAAAGAATTTCTCGAATTTTCATTCAGATGTTTACTTTTTGAATTTTTGTCGAATAAAGGAACTTCTGAATCCTTAAAAAACTGATATTTTTTTTAAGAATATAAAAAAGTCATTCTGCATAAGCTTACAATCAGAATGTTGGGATTTTGTATGAGCATTGTAAAAACTGTATGAAATACATACGCAAAATCTCAGTAAATATAATAAAATCAATAAAATAACATTTTCTAAAGAAATCAATACAAGATTCAGCAATAAAGATATGAAAATCTTGAGTATCTGGAAATTTCCAGGTGTTTGATACGGTTCACGAAAAAATTCTCAGAATTCAATGTTTTTGATATAAGTAAGTTCTTGAACAATTAAAAAAATGAATATTACGTTATTTCTGAATGCAAGAACGTTTTCCTCGAAGTTTATATTTTTTAAGCTCTGAAAATTTTATTAAAAAATTCTTATCTGCCAAATAAAAACTTTTTCATAAAAAAGCGATCGTTCGAGAACTAGATATATTTCTAGTGTAGTAAAATTTTTTGTATCTTTCGATTTAACTTGACTTGTTCGACTTTAATCGTGGTCACAGCAAGCCTCTTCAAAAAAAAGTTGATTCGGAGGAAGGGCTATAACTCTGCCCATTGTTGATATTTTTTTATGAACAAATATTTATTTTTTCAAGTGAACAATAAACTATTAAAAAATAATAACTTTGGTGTCATAACATTAATACTACACACTTTAAAAGATACTCCAAACTATCGTCAATTCGTCCGCACAAAAAGGTATAAACCCCTTAAATGGACAGTTTTCAAAATATTTCCTAATCAGCAAGTTTTTAAATCCTTGAAAAATTCGGTTACTCTGGGAAAAATTCAGATTCACTTAGCATAAGCTTAGTATATCAGAATTTGTGGAAATATGTTGATAAATTTTCGAAATATCCAAGAACCTCAGGAAATTCCATGAAAGTCATAAATCTGACATTTTTTGCAAACATTCAAAGTTCACGACCGGGAAACAAAAATTTGATAATTTCCAGAAAATAAATAATCTTCGAAAAATTTCGGAAGCATTGAAAAATTCCCAAGATAAGCGTTCAAATGGAAACCGTTTGGAGTTTTTCTGCATTTGAAAATTTCCGAATCTCAATCAAAAATTACTTTCCATAAGCTCAGTATGTTCGAACTTCTAGAAAAAAATATGTACAGGAAACTTCTGATAATACGTAAAATTTCCATTAACTTCACAAGTATGACAAATCTTATGCATATTTTATGAAATGTTTACCTCATTTATACCTTTTAATTATTCAAACAACCGTTGCTAAAAGTATATATAATTAAATTTTCAGGTCTCTTCAAAACACTCCAGTAATCTCCATAAAATTTCAATCATAATTTTTTTCTTTAATGCCACCATTCGCAAAACACTTGTTCCAATATCATAAAAAGCCTGAATTTTTGTACAATCATATCATTGCAGTGAAAATCTTTGCTGAAACATGGACAAAAATCGGTTGACCTGCGGAACGAACGAAGAAACCGTTCCCATTCCCGTTCAGTTATTCCTCTGGAGGCAACTAAGGTAAAACTCTACTCTTTTTACAAAAACTCTCATCACTAATGTCGTAAAAAATAACAAACAATTATCATCTAGACCCTTCATTCGCCCAAAACTCGGAAAACTTCACGAAGCTTCATGTCCGGTAAGAATTTTCTCAATAAAGAAATAAAAACCTAATCCAAAATTAAAATTAAACCAATGAATATAAGAACGATAATTAATAGAAAAAAATGTTCTAAGCAAATCGCAAATCGGATAAACTACAGATTCGTAAAACACTGATTACGAAATTTGTAATTTTCTCCTTGAAATCTGGAAAACTTGGAACATTCTTTTTCAGCACTGTGCACTTTTTAGACCCTGGAGCAGCAAAAAGTCACGTATCTAAAATAAGAACTAATTAAAAACTAGCCTAAAGAATAGAAAAATAAAAGCTTTTCGCACAGTTGTGTTCAAGAATGACGTATTTTCTTCCAAAAAGCTTTCGCATTCGTCACGTTGCTTCACGAAACTCGGCCATTCCAAAGATGAAAAAAAAAAAACAATTCACTATAAAAGTATACTGAAAATAGAACAAAAATATATATATATATATATATATATATATATATATATATATATATATATATATATATATATATATATATTATATGTATTTAATTTCAATTGTTGTTAAATCGAAGACAAAAGATTTTTTAAGGAACTTTGGAATGACTGAACAACTGAACGTCTGCCAAACCTGATCTAGCCTATTAAGTGTATATCGAGTGATGTGATTTGATCGGTTTCATAAATCGATCAACGAAATTTCTGGCATATCCCTAATTGTGCGGTCCACGTATTTCCCTGTTTAACGCGTTTTCCTGCCTTTAACCCGACCTGCACTAACGAAATCACCTACTCCACGCGGCGCCTCCACGTGTCACCTGCAGTTCTGTCAACATGCGCCTGGTCACCATGTAAGTTCGCAAACCCTGTCTGTCTCTCGTCTCCAGGGCCGGTCCTAATAAACGTGGTGAATTAAATGAAAATAAGGGAATCTGACTTAGGAGAGAGTTTACGAATTGTTTACAGAAAATTTTAATACTCATTTTATGAGATAAACGAATAGGGAAAGGGTTTCCTGTTATTAATTTATTTATTTGTTATTTGTCGAATTTCTACAGAAAAATTTGATACTTTTTATGGAAACTTGATTTTAACCCTCGATTGGCTTCAACCTTTGGAGTGAACCCTGAATCAATTTTAAAAGTAACCTTCAGGGACGTAGGTAGAAAAATTTTTCGGGAGGGGATTTCATGATTTTTTATCTTTGACAGTATGGTTACAAGAGGGTGGTTTTGAAATATTTTAAATTTCAGAATTTCAAAATTCTACAACTTTTAGAATCTAGAGTTGCACATTTTTCATGTTCGTAAATAATGAAATAAGATTTTTGTAATTTTCAATTAGTAACTGAGGTTTAAATTTTTTTACTAATACTTTTTGTATTTATACTACATTCAGGATTATCTGATATTAAAGGTAATGTGGGTTTCTTTCTAGCTTTCTGAAATCCGATGCTCTAGGAATCAAACTTTTGAAAAATTGATATATTTGAATCGATTTATCAGCAAATTGTAACAAGGTATTTTATATTTTTATATTATTTTCGTATGGTATCTTATTCATCAAATCATGTATATTTTCTGGTATTTTTGTATATTTCTAATATTTCTATACATCGCTATATAGATTTGAAGAAATTAATGCTATAGTATTGAAACTTCTAAATAATTTGAGAATTTACATTAATTTTCCATGCGACAGTTTCTTTTACTATGAATTTCAATACTTTCTTTCTATACTTTTTTTCTTATTTCTACAATTAAAAGTATATTTATTTGTGTAAAGTCTATAAATTCAATCGGATGTATTTTTATTGTTTTCTATATGAATTTAAGAATAATTTATAAAATTACATATATTTATAGTATTATTTTTGATGCTCCCGGAGAGAATGTTTTATAAATTTCTCAGAAAATTATTCCTACATGATTCTTATGTATTGAAAGATATTTAGTAAACTAGTAAGCTACTTAAATTATAAAATTGTAAACAAGTGAAAATGAAAAATAGTAAGCTTGCAAACTCGTTAAAAATTAAATTAGTTATTTAGTAAACTAGTAAACTAGTAAACTTGTAAAATTTGTCACAGTAAACTGGTAAACTAGTAAGCAAGTCAAATAAAAACTAGTGAGCTAGTTAACTAATAATCTAGCAAGCTAGTAAACTAGTCAACTGGTGAACTAGTGAACTAGTAAACTCGTTAACAAGTAAATTCGTTAACTAGTAAACTGGTAAGCAAGTAAGCTAGTAAACTTAATTTTCACATTTTTCAAGAAAATATACGAAACCCTGTAATATTTCTAAGTATTCTTATAGATTACATTTACATACACAAAATCACATTCATATAGATTTTTTATATTTTATATCGTTATTCTTTTTTCGTATTTTTGAAAAATTTGAAAGATTTTATTGCGTTTTCTAGAATTTTTATAGATTTATAGTATATTTAGGATTTGATGCTCTAGAATTCGAAATTCATAGATCGTAGAGGGAATTATCGAGATTCTTCAAAAAACAGTTTTTCCATAGAATTCGATTATTGTGATTACTCTTTCAAAGTTTTTATGAATCGAAAGATTTTTAATACTTCTATATAGATTTTATATAGATTCATAGAATTTAATTACCTAAGGTTCAAATTTTTGTGAATCTTTAGCATTTTCGTAGATTTTTTTTTTTATTATTCAGTGAGTTGCAACAATTTTTCTGATTTACAATATATTTCGTACGTAATTCTACGTTTTGAGAATTCTTCTTTTTTTCATTAAATATATACTGCTAACGTTTTGATGCGTTTTTTTGAAACATATTTTTATTGTTTGTCGATGTAATTTTTTTCATTTTTATATGAAATAATATTTGTTGATTTTATCAGAATTTCGGGAGGGGTTTGAACCCTCATTTCAAGGTTTCTTATTACTTCATTTTATACAGTTTTTTTTAGTGATTTCAGGGATTTTTTATATTAAAACCCTCAAGTTGATTAGTTCAAATGACCCCAAAAGTTAAGGGTTAACCCTGAAAAATTGCCTGTGAATTCTTTCACTTGATATTATTATATAAAAACCTGCATTGGACTTGGAATTTGCAATTTACATTGATGGAAGATCGAAATTAAATCTACTGATAATGGGGATTCTTTTTACTGTTAATAGGTTCATTTTCTGGGGATCTAAATATAGAGTTATGATTTTTTTGTATGTTTTTAGAAAGATTTAGAATCATAATATTGGAAGTCTTATATTTTTTTTAAAGATGTAAATGAAAAAATTTGAACCCTGTGATTTGCAAGCTTATAAAATACCTTAATCTTTTCAGAAGAAATTTTTTCTTTGCTGTAAACTCTCGTTTGTCGAAAATTCTTATATAAGAACTTAGTTATCTCAAAATTGCTGTCAAGTTTCTAACATTTGTAAATTCACTGAATGAAATTTCGTATTATGTTGCTTTTATTTAAACCTTTTGAAAATAATAAGTTAAGAAATTAAATAAGTGTAGTTTGAAGCTTTTTATTTATTTATAATTTTCTTTTCTATTTTCTTTTTATTTAATTTTCATGTTTTTGACGTGTTCCACGTTATTTTGGAGCGAGTTTAAAAATTTATATGCCAAAAAAGTCTTATAATTTTGAATTATACTTTCGAGGGTTGCTTTTTGAGACACTTGGCGCAATGAAATTTTTAGGATCGGCCCTGTTCGTCTTCTCAGCGGTGTAGTAACACGGAAAGAGGGGGAAAGGAAAAGATGAAGAAACTTCATAATTTCTCTATAAAAAAAAGCAGAAGAAAAAAATTTAGAGGATTATTAAGACAATTCTGATAAATTCACGTTATATCAACAAAATTTTTAATTACAGCAAGATTCTTGTAAATATCTTTGTTTTACATCTTATTTGAATAGAAACAGAATATTCGAATAGAAATAAAATCTTATTTAAACAGAAACAGCATGGAAGTGAGCTGCAAAAATTTATCCCATCTTGAATTTAGTAAAATTTGAAACATTTATTTAATTCAAATTTTGAATGCTGCCTCTCAAAGTGTTGAACTTATTATCATAAATTACATTATAACGATGTATCTTGAAAATTATATTTTTACATCATTAGGACAAAAAAATCATGTAATTTTTTCTTAGAGAGTAAATTGAAATAATTACTGTCTAACCTTCAGATCTTAACATTTAAATTTCATCTCAATTTTATCCGTTAAATTCAAATTAATAATAAGATGACTAAGAAAATCGAACAACGCTAAAAGTTAAACTCTAAAGGATTTGGAGATTCTGAAATTTAAGTAGTATAACTCAACGTCTGGGTTTCCATCACTATCGATAACTCCAATTTGAACTATTCAAAACTTTCGAGATGAATCTTTATTTACATAATAAAATATAAACTGACAATTGTTATTATTAACATCTTAATATGGTGATGATAATATTGCACAATATCGACATAATTATGACCTATCATGCTTTTTTGTTTATTCTTGCATATGCTTAAGATGTATTCTGTATTCAGATTTTTTCCTCAACTTCTACGACGATCTACTATAATTTAACTGTTTATAAACGATAAACCTCCTAACTCTGACAAAACTAAAAAAATTCAGCCAAAATTATAATGGTGCAGGAAAAAGCAGATTATATTTAACTTAGAGAATAAAAAGAAAATCAACAATTTCTTAAAGTCAAAAAATACATATGTGCAATGAATCTAGTCAAATTAAAACTCATTACCTTGATAACTGGTACTTTCTTTAACCCCCTTCCCCCTCTTTTTCACAAAGTAAATTTTCCCATACTACGCCACTGCGTCCGCTGTAATTGTTTCGCATGATTGTTGTTAACTTTGCCAACTGGTTCAACTGAATTGGAACGTTACGAAAGTGTCGTAATGAGCACCAAAAATATCGCCAATGTTCAATATTTAATGTTGTTCAGCAAAAAAGATGCATGAAAAATTGCTATTTTTAATGATTCATAAAGAGAGCTATTATTAATATAAAAAGTCAACAACTCGTTCGTTCGTAATTTTAATTTATAATTTGTAATTTTTGTATTGATTATGTATCTTAATTTCTAGGATATTCATAATTCAATATTTAGAATTTAGAATCACTCTGTTTTATGAGGCAATTCATTGGCAAAATCAACTGTTTTGAATTTCTGAATACATTCTTCACATCAATGATTTCTCATACAAAACCTGTCTTTTTTATACATACATTCTGACACAGCTTTGTCTGAAATAACTTCAAGTTTCCGCAAACTTCCGAAAAGACAATAACAATTATACACCAGTTACAATCAACAAAAGAAGCATCGATTCAACGACTCTATTGTCCTCGATTGTGTAACACCGAATCAATGTTCCGCATGAAACTCTACTTTATATCAATTTACGATTCGGTTTCGAACGCTTTTCCGTCGATCATTTTTCAGATTTATTAAGAATAATGATGATTTTTTGCTTTCCAATGGGATCCAGGAAATGAAAGAAGCATGTGTGGTAAGTGATTATAAATCTATTTTTTTTTCTACAGTATCAATTTGTATATTTTACAATCTGAAGAGCGAATAACATTTTCAACAAATTTTATAAACAATTACAGTGATGAAAGTAAAGATGAAAAAAAAACATCAAGTATTTCGTTATAAGATTTTAAAGTACAATTACTACAAAATTTAGATCTTAAATTAGATAAAATGAATATAATTATCATTTTTCCTATGACTGTTTCGAAAGAGTTGAATTGACAAAACTTTTTCCCTTCCACCTCTAAAATTTTTTACTGCAAAAAATTCTACACAGGTGAATTACATCACATGAAAAAGATTTTACAATTTTAACAGTGTATAAAAAAATTTGACACTTATTTTAACTGGTTCGAAAATATCGTACTGTTGAAAAAAATGCGATGTGGGTCTTTTCGGTGGCTTGAAAGAAACTCCGAAACAATCGCAAATCGTTCGAATCCATTTTCCGGGATGAACAGAGAAAAGAAAATGCTCCCATTGTTTTGCAGTCCATCGAGAGAGTTTTGGTCCAAAATATTCACAATGAGCTGACACCTTCGCTCCGGGACATTTTGGGCTCGGTGCCTCGATGGCGTTTGATACAAACGGCTTTGCCCTATGTTCTCCACGCCGCCAGCAATCTTTTACATAACAGGTGGGTTGTAAAACTTGACTTTCACCCCTCAAGCAATATCACTTAATTAATTCTTAGGGTTAATGGTTGATCAGAAGTTAAGTGGTTGGGTTTGAAGGATTTGCATTCCTCTTGAAATTTAGAGAAATCAATTTTTTCAGTAAATAAAATAGAAGAAAATGATATACATCAGAAATGGAACTTCACATTTGAAAATAAGTTTTGTATTATAATACTCCTAATTTCTGTTGTTTCAGAAAAAATAAAGTAAATGAGTATTTTTAATAATCTACAAATAAAACTTCTATTGTAAAATAATATGAAATTGAGACAAAGAAGTTTATTTATTTTGTTATTAAATGTGGTACAAACGAATGAATGAAACAAATAGAAGATAAAAGTTAAGCAAATATCTTATCTTCTGTGGTAGAGAAAATTGGAAAATTTTGTCAATGTATTTTCAATAGTTTGTAGCAGGCACGTAGACATAGGGGTGTTTTGGCGGTTCAAACCCCTCCCGAAATTCTGATGATATCAATTAATATTTCATGTAATAATAAAAAAAGTGATATCAATCAATAATAAAAATACGGGTTATAACAAAAGTTAATGAAAACGTTGTTATATATTTTACAATAAAAGAGACAATAATCAAATACAGAATAGCGTTGAATATATCGCTTTGAAAAAATGTTGCAACCCAGTAAAAAATCAGAAAAATTTCAAATCTACGAAATTACTAGAAATTTAAAAAACTTTAAATCTTAGGTCATAAAATTCTAGAAATCTATGTAGAATCAAAATGAAAATATCATAAAATCTTTTAAATCATATGAACTCTGAAAAATATAGAAGCAGTAGAAATATGGAAAATTTGTATTCTGAAAAATCTCCACAAATGCCTTTACGATCTATAAATTTTGGAATGCCAGAGCATTGGATTTGAAATATGCTATCACTCTGCAAAAATTTTAGAAAACCTGACAAAATCATTTGAATATTTCAAAAATTCGAAAAAACAAAACTCCGCTGAGAAAAAATCTTGTACTTTCTGTTATAGTACTTTTTACAATAATATTGCAATTTTTACTTATTACAACATTACACAGTGAAACCGCTATTATTGTAAAAATTACAATATGTATGCCAGTTGTTACTGTATAATTTCGGAAAATTTAAAATCTTAAAATGCAAATTTCACTATGCAAAATGTAGTTTTTATCATACATGGCGAAAAAAATGAACTACATTACTTCTATACAGTTTTTTCGATAACTATCATATTACAATATGATGCACTAGAAATTTAGAAAGTATACAAAAATATTGCAACAAGAACCTATACAGATCTGTTTACTGAATGAACTGTATGGAATTTTCAAAAATCTGGATTAATAGGAATTACAATATGATATTGCAAGAAGTACAAGAAGTATAGTATAAAACGGAAGATGTACACGAGTTTTTACAACAAGATATATATATATAACTACAATATCATTTGACAATATTTACAATATGTTATTCCAAAACTTGATATATATTATCTAGCAAAAAGTACAATATGTCAGAGTGATTCCCGTTTACAATACAGTATTGTAATAATTACTATATTCTTTCCTCAATGCCAAAAAAGCGTGAATAACTCTTGTAAATGTGACTTTCTTATTAATTTATGGAATGACTTAGAATCGATCGAAATCCCCATTTTATTGCATCGAGTTTTTTGAATCATTGTAGCAATCTACAAAAATATAAGAATTCAATAAAACTACTAGGAAATCTTTCAAAATTTCGAAGATTGTACTAGAAAAACACAAAAAATACTACCAGAAATACTCTCAGGCACATAAGAACTATATAAATATAATTTTCTTAAAAATTTCAAAAACTTCTATTTCTAGAAAATATTTATCAATATAGTTCGATAGATAATTCAATATTATGATTCTAAAAATTATTCCCAAAATCGATATAGAAAACAATAAAATACATCAATTCAATTTGTGCAGTCTTATACAATGAAGCATACTTTTAATTAAAGAAAATACAAAAAACCTCAAGTACAAATATTCAAAATCTATACATTAAGAGAGTGTTTTATGATAAATCAATTGAAATATTTGAAATAGTTAAAATTTTTAATACTATTGCATCAATTTTTAAAAATTTATTGAGTGACCTATAGAAATAATAGAAACTTAGAAAAATACTAGAAAATACTACAAAATTTGATAAACAACATACTATACGAAGATACTATAAATTAAGGAAATACTTCAAGTTTATGTGGATAAAAGTTTCTCAAAAATCTGTCAAAATATTTTAATTTTCCAAAAATGTGAATCCCAGAGCATCGAATTCTTGAAAAATCTATAGAAATTCATAATAATATCAGAAAACCCTTGAAATTTGTGTAACTACTCAAAATGTTGGTGAAAATTTTAAATCCCAATGACTCATTGAAAATCACAAAAATCAAATTTTATTATTTACAAACATGAAACATTTGCGACTCGAGACACCAAAAGTGAGATAACTTTTAAATTCTGAAAAGTAACAAATTTTCAAATTACTCTCTTGTAACTATATTGTCGAAGATTAAAAATTATGAAACTTCAGACGAAATATATTTTTCAGAAAAACCCATCCCGAAAATTTTTTCCACCTACGCCCCTGGTTCGTAAAATTTTGTAAAATTTGTGGGGAAGGAGATACAATTATTGAATATTCTCTGAAGATTTCGTTATGAAATTCTAATAGTTGAATGAAATTTCCGTCTGTATAACACCAATATAATGAAAATCAATTTAGATTTCTGAACCTGTTTATTATCTGAATTAAAAGGAACCCTGCTATTATATAAACAAAACATTTGTTGATGATTGTTCCATCGATCTCGTTTCCGCTTTATGAATTCTGTATCGGATTCTGCATCATTCGCGTTTTCCATTCAAGGAAGGACTTTCAGAGCCTCAACGCGATGGAAACGACGTTTTTGTACATCGTTCATTGGTTCCTTTTGGACGCCGCCGAAGAGTGCGCTGAAAACGAGTGCGAGGCAGCCAACCCCTTTTATTACGTTTTTCCGATTTCCACGATGAGCGTGAGTTGAAGTTTTTATGCTATGATTCAATTGCTTTTTATCATCATTTTACATTGTATCCAAGGTCAGGGCTGAAGAAACCAGTCTGGTGTAAATGGAATTAATGAGAGCATGAAATGGAAATTTCATCCTTCAATTTCTTCCATTTTCAAAAATTTAGATGAATTGAGTTAGATGAAATGAGTTTCAGGTGCAAAATCAAGGATAAAAAAATAATATGCGAAATAGGTCATTTTATTTAAAATCGTTGGAGTGATTAAGGTCAAGTCTTTTTTTGTAAGGAAAATTTTTTACAGTGTTTCTATCGAAAGGATGAAACACTCTTATATCACAGAATTGAAAAAGAACGCTGCAAAAGTTTTATTTAAAGAAATTTATGAATGAAAGAAAGTTGAGTTGTACTACTGATTTTTTCCAGTAGCATAGGTTTAACAAAAAAGACGATTATAAAGAAATTACTGAAATTCTCTGGGTCTACGAAGAAACCAGATTATGAAAAGTGACTTTGCGGTGACTGAAAACTCCCCTTAATTCATTGACGCGAAAACGTGGAACCAAGAGATTTCAAGAAACGCGAAATAATGCAATAATGCCCTTAGGCCTAGGGAACAATGAAAAAAAGGAGGAAGAAAAAAATAGAATTTTTTCAAGTGGTGGTTAAACTTTCTGAAATATTCAGAAAACAGAAAAAAACTTTTACTCAACTTCACAACGTTTCTGACTAAAGGATATGTAAAGTTATAATTAAAAAGATTTTTAAAAAATTAGTGTAAATCAGCAATAAATCTCGTTTTTTTTTAGCTTTTTGTTTACCTTTTCGCCCCACTCTGCAACCACTTGAAAGACATAGACTTCAAATCTAATCTCCGTCTCGAAAACGGCATGAAAATTTGGCCCGCTCTGTACGATTGTCGTCACCCAGATGCGACTTGTTTTACGACACAATGCCGTCCAAAACCGCGGGCGCTCTGGAATCGCTCTTTCAAAACCGCGAAACAGCAGCGCCAGCAGCCTCAAAATGATACCATTTTTACAGGGGAAAGTAAGGGAAAACTTACATTTTCTAAAAATTTCTTGGTAATTTATTTTCGTCTATGTAAATAAAGAGATGATGACTATTGAAAATCAACATGAATATTTATTGCAGACAGTTTTATTTTAGACAGACACAATAAACAAAATTTAAATACATGACTCCAACAAATTTTCAATTACAGACCCGGAAACTTCACCGAGTCAAAATGTCGGTTTTTCCGAGCAAAATATCGAGTTTCCGAAAAGATTATCGGATGATGAGGTAATTTCAAAGAGAACAATTTCACACGAATATAATGGTAGAAATAAGAGATTGGTAGTAAGCCTGTCAGCAACTTTTTTTTTTAATGTAGATTTCTGAATGACAAGAATTATTCATTTCAGAAATTTCAAGTTACAAACGTCATATTTGAAAACTCTTTAATAGTCGAATTTCGTCTATTCCTTAATTTGTTGTAGACAATCGCACTTTCTTCTTCAGTTTTAAGAATTTATAACAATATGCAAAGATTAAATATGACCTTCATCTTTTACAAATTTACAGAATGCTTGGGTTTCATCACCCAAAGACACAGTCTTCCCAGAAACGATTCCCGAGGAAAGTTCCAGTGCAGAAGACGAACACGTTGTAATTATTTTCCATTTTTACTACTAATAAAACAATATTTTTCCAAAAAAACTTATTGTAACATTTTTTTTCCAATTTTTTCGTAGGTTATTAGGTTCAGGCTTCCGTCTTTCAGCGAATCTGACAGAATAATTGACGGAGTAAAAGAGGTTTCCACAATATTTGCGGTAGTAAAAAAAAATATTCCTCGCTTTGAAATTTGCATTGAAATAGAAAATTCTGACAATTAGTTTAAATGTTTATTCAATAGAGAACGATGATAAAATTATTAATTATTTCGATTTAAAGGGTGAGGCGAGTATTTTTCATGTAGCCATGGGAAGAACTACGAGTTCTTCTGCCTCTACATTAACAATTGAACAAGTCACTGCTATCACTGGAACCGAAACTAACGGCCAAAAGTTTTCACCATACGGGTAATTTCTATGGAATCATTATTACCATGAAATTAATTTTTGATGAAACAAAAAAAAATTTATAGAATCAGTAGCTAGAATCGAACCTAATTGATCCAGTACCTTAATATAGTTTTTTGATGTTAATTTAAGACATTTTTCAAGAAAAAACAGCCTCAATAAACAATAATAATAATCCAATAACGGAAATTTTTGCAAGTATACTTTTTAAGTTCAAAACAGTCAAATTTTTACTGATTTAAGTAGCAGGTCAGAGACAGTCAGAGATATACTGAAAAATTAGTAGAATTCCACAAGTCGACTAAAAAAATTGTTGAATTCTACTAAATTATATATTATATGTACCTAGTTGTAAGAAAAATTTATGTAGAAAACAGTGTTAAAAGCTTGATATTTCAGGGAATAAATATTTAAAGAAATGTCTAAATACATCTATTATTATTTTTATCATTTGATTTTTTCTATAAAATAATAAATAATTAGTAGCATTTGAATGCTATTAAGATAATCAAAAATTGCTGTGGTAAATATTAATTATAATAAACAGTAACTATTCACTAAACTATGAGTAAAAATTGACTTTTGCATTAGTTACACTTATCTTTTAGTCATAATGCACGAATGAGACTAGTCAAAACCTACTTACTATAGTAGTTGATTTTTCTTTAGTAAAATATCACTAATTTTATCAGTAAGCTATATCATTAATTAAATTAGTAGATTGTTACCTGAACTCTAGTTGTTTTTTCACTTTTTCAATACGTAAAATTCTACTATTAATTACTAGTTTTTTACCAATTTAAACTGGTAATTGATCCAGTACCTCAATATAGTTTTTTTATGTTAATTTAAAAAATTTTTTAAGAAAAAACATCCTTAACAAACAATAATAATATCAAATCCACTAACGGAAATTTTTGCAACTATACTCTTTAAGTTCAAATCAGTCAAATTTTTACTGATTCAATTAGCAGGTCAGAGATAGTCAGAGATGTACTAAAAAATGAGTAGAATTCCACAAGTTGACTAAAAAAAATAGTTGAATTCTACTAAATTATATATTATATGTACCTAGTTGTGAGAAAAATTTATGTAGAAAACAGTGTTAAAAGCTTGATATTTCAGGGAATAAATATTTCAAGAAATGTCTAAATACATCTATTATTATTATTATCATTTGATTTTTTCTATAAAACAATAATTAATTAGTAGCATTTAATTACTATTACGATGATTAAAAATTGCTGTGGTAAATATTCATTATTATGAACAGTAACTACTCACTAAATTCTTAGTAAAAATTGACTTTTGCATTAGTTATACTTATCTTTTAGTCATAATGCACGAATGAGACTAGTCAAAACCTACTTACTATAGTAGTTGATTTTTCTTTAGTAAAATATCACTAATTTTATCAGTAAGCTATATCAGTAATTCAATTAGTAGATTGTTACTTAAACTTTAGTTGCTTTCTTTTTACTTTTTCAATACGTGAAATTCTACTATTAATTACTAGTTTTTTACTAATTTAAACTGAGAGAGTACTTAATCTAATAAAAAAATTTACGATTCGAACTAAATAAAGAAGTAATATTTTTTGTTTGTTCATGAAAACGTTGCTGATTTTCAAACATTTTTGAAATTTTTTTTGTTTAAGTCGTCTCACATACTAAAAAAATTTTCTGTATGATCCTGTCTAGGGAATACCCAGAAGATAATTACTTGAAATCCGAAAAAGATTCACCATTGAAATCCAAATTGTCGGGTTTCAATCAGCAAAGAGAATCCCCGAATGAAAATGTGCGAAAATTATCTTCTATTTCGGGGATCAACGCTGACGTCCGCGCGGCGACTTTTCTTGACGTGGCCGTGTTAAGGTGCCTTTTTGTGTCCCAGTGGCAAGAAGAGGGCGTTTTCTGGGCTCTACAGTTTTTGTACCACCGGTAATTTTGTCCAGTAAATTACGAAAAACGAATTTTTTCAAGAAAATATTTTAAAAAATCGATTTATTAAGTTAAAATTCAGAAAAATTAAGGAGGAGTGTAGAAAATAGTAATTTCCTGAATGGTTGGATTACAGAAACAACAGGAATGTTCCGATCTGACATTTTTGAACAATGTTAGAGAAAACTGAGACTGGTAAAAAAATTATAGTTATTTTTGTATTATATTTATTTTGTTTGCGCAGAATACGCAGAATAAATGAAGAAGTTCCATCGACGCAATACATGCCTCGAAGAAGAAGCAATTCTCTCCCAATTCCGAAAATTGAAGTTTCTATTTTTCATACTTCCGATGGTAGAAAACACGATGAATCCAGAGATCTGCCAGAAACGAGGGACACAGGAATAAATTGTGAGTGGAAAATTTAAAATTCCGTTATGACAGAATTTTCATATGAATTATAAATAATTCCAAGTGTATTTACTAATACTTTTTTACATATAAATTTAGTTCTATGAATTACTTTATTCATTGTTTTATTCGAGGATTATCTGATATGAGGTATAAAGGTCATTCCAGGTCAGATTTACACCCCCCATCACAGATATCATTGTTATTATTTTTTTAATGTTTTTCAATACAAACAAATCGATACGTGTTTTTTTGTTTAGTGAAAAAAAAAATTTTTTCACGGCTGTACGATTTTTTAAAGTTTGAAAAAACGCCGATTTTTACATGAAAGTAGCATTTTTTAGCGCCTAAAACTCGAAAACGGTTGATTTGAGACGAAATTGTTAGGAGTAAAAAAATTTTACTCATAACTTTCACTTTTTACGTGTATAAAAAAAAAATTGTCTAAACATTTTTTACTCAACAAAAGTTAAAAATTGTTAAACAAATTGATGTATCTCAAATATATCAGTAAAATGTTGATTTTTTTTTCACAGTTCGAATCTCTAGAGATAATCGAACAAAAAATTTTTTAGTTAAGAGTGGCTTTCGAAGTAGTTCAAAAGATATAAGAAATAAAAGAGCGACGCGCGCGACTAGCACGAGCTGCGCTTTTCGTACCGCGTTGAGGTCTCGATAAGCGCACAGTGTTGCTGTTAGGCAAGGTTAATATGAATAAAAAAATGAAATGATCTTCGTTATGGATGTTTAAAAATTATCTATTTCTCTACTGTGAACTTAAAAAACTTCTAATACCTTTTTAATTCAGCTATTTTTTATATCTACGAAATCGATAATGTTATTGCACAGGCATATTTTAAACCTTTTTTCTTTTTCAATATTGAAAAAAGGCAACTGCATTGTTCACTGAAGAGTTAATTGTCAAGCAGTACTCTTTTCAAAATAGAGTTTCCAAAGAATTCATACTTGAGCTTAAACTCAATCTTTGGTCGAGTTATTTAACTTTGAAGCCAATTACAATTTTTTTATATCACGGTACCATAATAAACAACTTTTAAACATCCATAACGAAGATCATTTAATTTTTTTATTTATATTAACCTTGCCTAACAGCAACACTGTGCGCTTATCGAGACCTCAACGCGGTACGAAAAGCGCAGCTCGTGCTAGTCGCGCGCGTCGCTCTTTTATTTCTTATATCTTTTGAACTGCTTCGAAAGCCACTCTTAACTAAAAAATTTTTTGTTCGATTATCTCTAGAGATTCGAACTGTGAAAAAAAAATCAACATTTTACTGATATATTTGAGATACATCAATTTGTTTAACAATTTTTAACTTTTGTTGAGTAAAAAATGTTTAGACAATTTTTTTTTTATACACGTAAAAAGTGAAAGTTATGAGTAAAATTTTTTTACTCCTAACAATTTCGTCTCAAATCAACCGTTTTCGAGTTTTAGGCGCTAAAAAATGCTACTTTCATGTAAAAATCGGCGTTTTTTCAAACTTTAAAAAATCGTACAGCCGTGAAAAAATTTTTTTTTCACTAAACAAAAAAACACGTATCGATTTGTTTGTATTGAAAAACATTAAAAAAATAATATCAATGATATCTGTGATGGGGGTGTAAATCTGACCTGGAATGACCCATATACTATGGGTTTCTTTGAAGCTTCCTAAAATTCGATGCTCTAGGAATCAAACTTTTAAAAAATTTATATATTTGAAATGATTTTTGAGCAAAATTGAACCACACAGATAAAAGGTACATCATAAATTTATACTTTTTTCGTATTGTATATTATTAATTAAATTTTTTGTAATTTTCTGATATTTTTATATATTTCTAATATTTCTATAGATCGCTCAATAGACTTTCAAAAATTGATGCTATAGTATTCAAACATTGAACGAATTTGAATATTTCAATCGATTTTTCAGACGACATTTTCTTTTATGAAGATTTTCAATAATATTATTCCATATTTTTTCAGTGTTTTTACAAGAAGAAGTATGTTTAACTGTGCAAATTATATCAATTGAATTGTATGTATTTTTATCGTTTTCTATATGAATTTCTACAATAATTTCTGAAATTATATTTATGTATAGTATTATATTTATAATTATGCTCGAGGATAGAAAGTTTTATTAATTTCTAAGAAAATTAATTCTACATGATTTTTAAGTATTGAAAGGTATCTAGTAAACTAGTAAGCTATTAAATTAGTAAACTAGTAATCTAGTGAACTTGTAAGCTAGTAAACTAGTAAGCTAAAAAAAAAGTAAACCAGCAAACTAGTAAGCTAGTCAACTACTAAACAAGCAAACAAGTAAGCTAATAAAATAGTAAACTACTGAAATTGAAAAATATTAAAATAGCAAACGAGTGAAAAAGAACAATAGTAAACTAGCAAACTCGTTAACAAGTAAATAAGTTATTTTGTAAGCAAGAAACTTGTCGAATTCGTAATAGTTAACTGGTGAACTAGTAAACTAGTAAACTAGTAAGCTAGTTTAATAAAAACTAGTAAGCTAGTTACATAAAAACTAGTTAGCTAGTAAATTAGTTATCTAGCAAGATATTAAACTAGTAAACTCGTTAACAAGTAAATTAGTAAACTAGTTAACTCGTAAGCAAGTAAACGAGTAAACTCATTTTTCACAATTTCCTAGTATATTACATGAAATCCTGGAGGATTTCTATGTATTTTTATGGATTACTCATATTTTTGTAGATTGGTACAGCGATTTAAAAAACTTGATCCTCTAAAATGCAAATTTCGATCTTGCACCAGTAATTTCATGAATTATTGATAATATCACATTCATATAGATTTTTTATGTTTTATATCGTTATATTTTTTACGTATTTTTGGAATACTTAAAAGATTCTGTAGCTTTTCCTATAATTTTTTAAATTTATAGTACATTCAGAATTTGAGACTCTAGAATCCCAAAATGTATGGATCGTAAAAGCGTTTGTCAAGATTTTTGAGAAAGCAGTTCTTTCATAGAATTTCATTGATTTCATTGTTCTTTTAGAGTTTCCATGAATCACAAGATTTTTCACACTTTTATATGAATTTTATATAGATTGTTAGAATTTAATGATCTAAGATTCAAAGTTTTGTAAATTTACAGCACGTTTGTAGATTTTTATTTTTCTTGATTATTCACTGGGTTGCAACATCTTTTCTGATCCATATTTTCTACGTAATCCTACGTTTGGATAATTTTTACTTTTTTTTTCAAATATATACTGCTAACATTTTCATGCATTTTTGTGCATTTTCATTTTTACATGAAATATTGATCGATTTTATCAGAATTTCAGGAGGGGTCTGAACCCTCGAAACCCCCCTCTGCCTACGCGCCTGTATTGAATGCATTAATTATACATACTTGAAATGAATGACGATATTATATCAAGATTAATAAAATGAAAATTTTGTATTATGGTATATCGTATGAATTTATGTTTTCCTTTATTTAATAAATTATTCGTTAGATGATTTACCTTGTTTCATTGTCTTTTTTTTTTTTCAATAATAAGAAACATTCAAACTGTAATTGAAATTTGAGTAGAGTTCATAAGTAGTTATTTTGAATTTCATTTAATTCAATTTCATTTATTTAATTTATTTGTGTAATTTCAATTTAAATTTAATTTATTTTGAATTAAAAGCTGGGGGAAAGTTGGAAAATTAACTGTAATAGGAAAATATTCTCGCCTATTATTTTGCGCGCATGAACAAAGAAAAATCTTACTGCGAAGTGGCCGAAGCCGACTCGAGTCATCACACGAGAAGGGCCAGCGAAAAAACAAAGAAACGCATGAAAATGGCGGATTTGAAGGCTTTCGTGGAGACAAAGCTGCTCTCCAAGTCTGAAAAGGCACTGGAGAAAATCGGCCAAGAAGAGCCTAAAATGGTCAACGACCAAGTAAATAAACTTTTCACACGATAAATTATGGTGTTTTTCATGTGATTTTCCTGTAAAATGGTGTCATTGCTTATTATTATTTTTAAGACTTTTGGTAATTAGTACTATCAGAAGTCGTAATACTCTGAAAATCATCGAAATTTTCTGAAAAATTCTCAGGAGGACAATATATCAAAATATTTTTTCCTTGAATCAGTCTCCAAATTTAGTAATATTAACAAAATTTAGTCATACTAAAATTTGTAAAAAATCTTGCGTATCTTTTTTTTTAAAGTAACAAATTTCAACAACTCTTTGTCATTTTTCATCAATGTCATGAGAACTGCCCTTAAAAACTGAAGCTCGAAATATCCTCAATTTGTATTCAAAATTGTTTTAAACAGGAATGCCATAGAAGTTTAGACGCTGGCGAAGATCGTCTAACTCGCCAAAACTCCACGTCGTCTAAAATTTTCGATGCAAGAGACGTCGATTCTATGTTGCATCCTTCGAATTTGATTAAAGGAAAAAGTATGCCAAGTTTGAGGTAAGAATTTTCCCTTTTTTGTCTTATTTAAATTTTTGTAAAGAATTTTAGTGTAGAGTAATTAATAAAAGAGAAGAGATATTTCGTTTATATGTATAAAGGAGGAATCGTAGTTTGAGACCCTGAATTTAATGTTCGTACACACATACTCATTTATGTAAATTACATGAATTTTATAGTCGGGCGCGGTCAATTATCTTCATTTGTTTACAGTCTTTGATAGACTTTTTAATGTGAGACGTGTTCTTTGAGAGATGATTGTATTTTTTTAATCACATGATTCTGCAGAAAACTGAAAAAAGAAGTATTTGATTAAGAAAATTTTCGAAAGTGATATGATTTTCAACAAAATTTATTTATAGTTTGGCTGATTTTAATTATCATATTTCTGAAAAAAAGGAATATTGTTTTTTCGTCAATGGTAATGGAGAATATTTAGGAAAGAAAGACCAGAATTTCAGAAAACAAAAGTTTCAAACGATTCAAAGATCCACACAAAAATACGAATAAATTTTAACAACCACTAAATGTTGCATTATTGTTACTAAATGTACATAATTTTGGCAAAAAAATAATGTTGCATTTTCATGCTTAGCTCTTGCTCTTCGTGTACATTTTGTCCAAAAATTTTGTGTATATTTGTACGTACCCAGAAAACATCTCTTTCAGAAATGAGAAGAATTCCTTTAGTTAGCAAGTACGAAAAAATCACTTAGAAATAGAAAATAGTCAATAATCGATTAGTATTTACAAAACTTACAAGAACCGTTTTTGTACAAAATTTAATGTACATAGAATCTATACATATATTTACTGGATTTTGAAGTGTTCTATTTGATTGAATGTATGTACTATTTCATCAATACCTAATTTCCTTTCTTGTATGGCCCTTGAACTTTCTCTGTCTCTCGTTCGTCCTTTCACCCCTGAATTCGTACTCAGCTGCTTGATTAATGAGCTGACCGCGAGAGGGTAAGTCATTGATGTTTGCGCCTTGTAGTGCATTAGTCGAGTGTCGCTTTTTCATAGCTTTCTTTTCCGAACGATTGTGCATGAAAAAAATATACGAGAAATTCAAACTACAGAATAATAGGAAGACCACACAACAAGAAAAAAATTGAGAAACTCCAATATTGTATTTATGAAATTTTTTCACCGTTTCTTCAATAATTCCGCAAGTTTAAATTAAGAAGTTTTCAAATTACATGGAAACTTCGTATGTACTGGAAATTTCAAGTTATGACATTTTTGAATAAAAAAAGCGCATTCATATAAGGTTTTTTGAAACTGAGTTGTGGAATTTACTTAAATAATAATATGGATTCCATAGGTTGGATTTTTTTTAAGTTAAGTCACCTGTTTATTAGACTGTTTAACAACCGAGCACTTTTCAATATAACTGCTGATTATATGCAATTATTGACAACAAATTGTATGAAATGCACAAATAGCTGCATCCTTTAAATATTTTAATGTTATCATTCGAGATAATTGTATATTTTAGTTTGTTGAATGTACAGTTCTTTTAATTTTAGGTATATTGGAGACATGCGGATGGAACGGAAACAAAGTCCATTTTATAGCCAATCTTATGCAGCTCCAAATCCAATTATAACGGTTACTGAACATACACCTACGCCCTCACCAGATTATTTAAAAAGACATGTAAGTGCATGTAAGACAATCTCATTCGCTAGAACTTTATATGCTTTTTGAGAACGGTTTGATTTTCAACTTAGCCACTATAATATTACAATATTTACGTATGCAATATCAGAGGGTGACGCAGGAATAATTTTAGGGAGAAATTTTTTTTTGTATATTTTTTGGGGGAAATTTCTAAACATAAAACTTCGATGATCTGATTACGTAAGGACGGTTTTTTAATTTGTAGAATTCCGAAATTTTTCAAATGAGTTCACATTATTCTATACACAAATAAATATATGTTTTCTGAATTCATTTTACAAAAATATTCTTGTGAAGCCACGTTTGTAGTCAAGGGCGTAGTCAGGAAAAATTTTCGGGAGGGTTTTTCCTGAAAAATATATTTTGTCTGAAGTTTTATAATTTTTATTCTTCGACAATATACTTAAAAGATGGCTATTTTTTAACATTCTAAATGTGAGAATTTCAAAGTTATACAACTGCTAGAGTCCCAAGTCACACAATTTTTATGTACGTAAATAATAAATTTCGATTGTTGCAATTTTTAATTAGTCACTAATTAAAAATTGAAGAGATTTGAACTCTTGAATGAAGAATTGCGATTTGAACTTTTTTACCAATACTTTTAGTATTTACACAATTTCAAGGATTTTCTGATATGAATATGAATTTCTATAGAGCTTATAGAATTCGATGCTCTGGGATTCACATTTCTGAGAAATTTAAATATTTTTATAGATTTTTGAGAAACTCATAACCACACGGATTAAAAGTATTTCATTAATTTATAGAATCTTCATATAGTATGTTATTTATCAAATTTTGTAGAATTGATGGTATTTTTATAGATTTCTAGTATTTCTATAGGTCGTTGGTTAGATTTTTCAAAAATGATACTTTAGCATCGAAAATTTCAACGATTTCAAATATTGATATTGATTTATCATAAAACACTATCTTAATGTACAGTTTTTAAATATTTTTATTGAATGTTTTTTGTAACTTCTACAGTTAAAAGTATATTTCATTGTATAAAACTGTAGATATTGAATTGGATGTATTTTTATGGTTTTCTATATCTATTTCGAGAAAAATTTTCAGAATTATATCATTTTTGAATTATGTATAGAAGTATAATAATAAATATTTTCTAGAATCAGCAGTTTTCAAATTTTTTACGAAAATTATATCTACATACTTTTAACGTACATTAGAATATTTTTGGTAGTGTTTTTCGTATTTTTCTAGTATTATCTACGAATCTCTGAAGGATTTCCCAGTAGTTTTATAGAATTCTTATGTTTCTGTAGATTTCTGCAATGATTAGAAAAACTCGATGCAATAAAATGTGGACTTTGAGCTATTCTCAGTTTTTCCATAAATTAATGAGAAAATCACATTTACAAAAATTTGTCATGCTCTATAGGGTTCATGCTTTTTTGCATTTCTCAAATATTTAAAAGATTTTGTCACGTTATTCTAAATTTTTGTAGAGTAATAGGATATTCATAATTCGATGCTCTAGAACTTCAAAATTGATAGATCGTAGAGGCATTTGTCAAGATTTTTCAGAAAACCATTTTTTCATAGAATTCAATTACTTTCAATATTTTTTTGGAGTTTATATGATTCAATAGATTTTCTAATATTTCAATTCGGATTCTACCCAGATTTCTAGAATTTGACTACCTAAGATCTAAAGTTTTTTTAATTTTTAGCATTTTCGTATGTAGATTTGAAATTTTTTTATCAGTTACTGCGTTGCGACAATTTTTCAAATTGAAATCTCAACGTAATTCTACTTTTGAATTAAATATTTTCCTTTTTTTTTGGTGAAAAATATGTTACTAACGTTTTCATGCATTTTTTTTGTTACTTGTTGTATTATTATAGATGAATGTATTTTTTTTTATTGTTACATGAAATAGTAACTAATTTCATCATAATGACGGTAGTAGTTTGAACCCCTAAAACCCCTCTATGCCTACGTGCCTGATTGCAGTTATTTCTTTCCAGTCAGCGAAACTAGCAATTCTGCTAATTAGCAATTCGGGTAAAATAATAAATAAATACTTTTAACTGAATTTTGAAAGGAAATGAAATCTCGGAACCCTCTCTGCCTACGCTTCTGTTAAATATGTTTTCCGAAGTTTTGTAGCTTTAAAATATTTAAAAAAGCATCAGTAAAACAAAAAAACTCCTAAATCAAAAATTTTCGTGAAAAGTTCATAACATATATCATTTATATAAATTTAGCATCTATGTAACAATCACGTCATTTTCTAAGCCAAATAGGATCATGTATTTTTTATTACTACCTGTACTATTTTACGTGCACTACAGAAAAATTTGTCATTACTTCAAATTCCGAACTTTTATAAAAAACTTGATGTTAAAATTCTTATTCACAAATTGTATCAGTATGTAGGAAAAAATCAGAGAAATAGTTTTTTATTCGAGTTTAGTCGAAAATTAAGTTCTTTATACTCTGGTCATCTCGTGATAAATAAAGATGAAAGAAATATTTTGGAGCAGGCGTCAATAGACAGTCAATTGGACCAAATGAGCATGCAAGATCGTTTGTATCACGAAAGAAAACCGAGCCTAGCAAGATCACAAACGGATTCCAACATTACTTACTCGAGTGACGAACTTCCTGAAGCTCCAGGATCGTCAGATTACATAACCAAAGAAGGAGACATTGATTATAAAGTTGTTTTGAAGGTAATTAGTTCATTTTTCAACCAAGTCTAAAGGTTGTAACCAAGAGGAGGGAGGGAGGAGTCTGTTAAGAAATATTCCCATCAGTGTCACGAACTAAAAAGAGCTTATAATTTCATTTTTTTTGTACTTCAGAAGTTAACAAATCAGTGTTCAGATTTTTGAATGATTTCTACAGCATCTTAGATAAATTGTTATTAATGCGCAACATACCAATTGTTAAACCTAAGAAAAATAACGTACAAATAACTATGTTTCCAGAATCTACAGTTTTCAGATTCATACATATTAAAATTCAAATATTTGCGATCGTATTTGAATAAATTTTCCCCTCCCCCATTTGCTTAAAATGAAAATCCTGCTCAAGCCAATTTTGAAAAATTGTAAATTGTGCAGAATAGGGGAAAATTTTATTTTGACAACTTAAAAGATGAAAGGATATTGAATTTTTCAGGCCTTACACGCAGTGGCAATACGCGACAAAACATGTTGCACTTTGAGGGTCTGTGAAAATATTCTAAATTTGGCTGAACTTTTGATCGACATGGGAGTTTTGAGGCAATTTTACCAATCTGATGAAATGATAGCAACAAGTCCAGGTGAAAAAAAAGGTTTTCACTTTTCCTTTTAAATACTCTTTCCTCAAAAATAGAAAATATAACTATATTTTCTGTTGTACTATGCATCTTTCGTCTTTAAAATCTTCTTAAGTACCATAAATTTATTTGCAATTCTTAATTCCCCAATTCAATTTCTGGAACATCTCCAAATACTGTGAAATCAAATTGTGAAACTTCTGAAGAAACAGGTACCAACCTGCCAAAATGAATTCTTCTTTTTAGGTTACAACGGAAATCGAAGTGACGTTTCAAAAACGCGTCATGGATCATCCATCCAATTTACAGCCCGGACAATCAACGGGGACAATAAACAATGCGACTGTTTTTCCCCTCAAGATTTGTTGATGAACTGCGCGATTCGAGTTTTGCGACATTTGGGATGCCCCCACGGTTGCGCAGACGGAATTCGAGGACAGCACGCGGATTTTTGTCGCTCACAGGCTCAGATGATTCTGAGCAAATTGCAAAAATCGAGCTCGAAACAATTCGCCAAGTTTTTGAAATCCATGATGCGAGACCAGGAGATTCCAGATGTTTTGGACTTTTTTCACGCGTTTGTTGGTTTCTGTGTGGATCCGAGTTCGCTGCTGTCTCCGTTGAGTGAGTCTAAATTTTATTTTTAAAAAACTTCGTGAATTTTTGAAGAAATTTTTTGTTTTTAACATAAATTAACTTTTAGAAGAAACTATGACAATTTCTGATGTTTTGTATTGTTAAAGAATAAAATTTTATGTTCTCAAAGAATGGATTTCTTCAGGACTTTATTCTTGGATAGTTGTGCACAAATTATTTTCTTTGTATACAGATCAAAAACGAGGTTCCAGCAAGTCTCCGGACACAGTCCCTCAAAACAGCTACGCAACGAATTTTGGGAGCAACATGGGGGGCGCTACAAGCGGCGCTGGTGGCTCCCCCTCGAACGTGAACGCCTCAGGAACCGGGGGCTCCTACGCCACTGGTTTTCACGTTCTACGTGAAATTGAGGGACACATCGTGAACTGCGTTTTTAAGGTGTATATAATAATTTTTTTCTGAATTTTCATTGATTAACAAAGGATTTTCTCGAGTGTATTTAAAGTTTTACTCTCGCTGTTTCATACTTTTTGAGGTTATGTGACTTTCTTTGTTATAAATCTGACGGTGAATGTTATCTTCTGAAATTCGAATTCTAGACATATTTTACCTCGAAAAAATCATTAGGAAAAATTAGAGTTGGGAAGATTTGTGTGTGTGGTAAATGGCAAAGATGTGTTCTATAACGAATTTTACAACTGAAAAATGTTTTGGAAGAAATTAATTTGTGTGACAGGTTTTTGACTGAGGTGATTACCCCGGAAGAGAATCTAGAAGAAAGTGGGTCGAATGCTTGGGATTCAAAATAAAGAAATGAGGACAAAAAAATATGGTGATTGAATGTTAAATTTTTTAAAAATTGGTTTCGAGCATCATAAAAAGAGTTACTCATTGATTCTACTATATGTCTAACTTCAAAATTTGAAAAAGGTGGCAATTTTCTGTAATGTTTCTACGCAGGTGCAAAGGCATATGAGGGTTCAAATTTTGATAAAATTAGAACTCACAAAATTTTGATAAAATTAATTGATATTTCATGTGATAATAAAAAAAGTTACATCAATCAATAATTAAATACAAGTTACAACAAGAATGCATGAAAACGTTAGTACACATTACAAAAAAAGTACAACGTTAGTACGACGTTACAAAAAAAAAGGAAACAATCAAAATGTAGAATTACGTTGAAAATATGAATTAGAAAAATTGTTGCAACTAAGTAACTCATTGCAAAATTTCAAATCTACGAGAATGCTTACAATTAAAAAAACTTTGAATCTTAAGTCATAAAATTCTAGAAATCTATGTACAATCTTTATTGAAATTTTAATCAATCTTTCGAATCATATGAACTTCAAAAAGTACTAAAAGTAGTTGAATTCTATGAAAAAATTGTTTTCTGAAAAATCTCGTCAAACACGTACCTTTACGATCTATAAATTTCGGAATTCTAGAGCATCGGATTCGAAATATGCTATTACTCTGCAAAAATTTTAGAAAACGTGACAAAATCATTTAAATATTTCAAAAATGTGAAAAAACTAGAACTTAATAAAGCATGAAAAATTCTTGTAAATGTGATTTTTTCAATAATTTATGGAATTACTGGGTCTAGATCTATATACGCATTTTATTGCATCAAGTTTTTTGAATTATGGTAGCAATCTACAAAAATATAAGAATTCTATAAAACTACTGGAAAATCGTTCAGAGTTTCGTAGATTATACTAGAAAAATACAAAAAATACTACCAGAAATATTCTCATGCACATAAGAACTATGTAGATATAATTTTCTTAATAATTCTGAAAACCTCTAATAAACCTCTAAAGAATATATATCAATATATTTTTATAAATAGATCAATAATAATACAATTCTAAAAATTATTTTCGAAATTGATATATTAACCAATAATAATCAATACTTCCAATCCAATATCAACAGTTTTATACAATGAAACATACTTTTAACCGTAGAGTTTACAATAAACATACGGTACAAATATTCAAAATCTATACATCAAGAGAGTGTTTTATGATAAATAATTTAAATACTAAAAATCGTTGAAATTTTTAATAGTATAGCATTAATTTTTAAAAATCTATTAAGCGACCCATAGAAATACTAAAAATCTATAAAAATACCAGAAACTACTACCAAATTTGAAAAATGACATACTATACGAAGATTCTATTAATTAAGGAAATACTTTAAGTTTGTGTGGATAAAAGTTTCTCAAAAATCTGTCAAAATATTTTAATTTCCCAGAAATTTGAATCTCAGAGCATCGAATTCTCAAATGCTCTATAGAAATTCATAATAATTATATAAGAAAATCCTTGAAATTGTGCAAATAATCAAAATATTGGTCAAATAGTTTAAATCTCAGTGACTAATTGAAAATCACAAAAATCGATTTTCATTATTTACAAACATGACAAATTCGTCACTCTGGACTCCAAAAGTAACCGATAACTTTTGAATTCTGAAATGTAAAAAGTTTCAAAACAGCTCTCTTGCAATTTTATTGTCAAAGATTAAAAATTATGAAACTTCGGACGAAATATATTTTTTGCAGAAAAACCCCTCCCGGAAATTTTTTTTTTCTACGCCCTGGTTCTAAGAATTTGACAATTTCGAAAATCAACGACACTTACTTGAAAGAGTTTTTTTTTTAATTTTGAGGTCCTTGTCACGCGGTTTGTTGAATCTACCAAAGACCTTAAACTCCAGGATAATATTTCTCTTTACTGTGATCTGAGGCAGTTCATGATCTACGTAAAAGAAACACATGGAGGAGTATTCAGAAGAGTCGCCCTGAGTGGAATTTTAGATTCGTCTGATAGACCAAATAAGAGGTGTAAAAGTAGGATCCAAACAACAAGAGTTATAAGGTATTCTTGTTTTAATCCGGGAAAAAATGACATAATAAATTTTGGGTGGATAAAAATAACCTAAACGCCAATATTTAGATAATGAAATTCAATTTATATCATTTTTACATAGAGTTCTGTGTCTTATATTTTGATGGAATTCAAAAATAGAGTTCCAAATTAGCAACTTCATTTTGGAACTCTGAACACTCAACTCTCTGTTTCGAGAGAATAAATTGTTCTTCAGTTATGAAAAAAACATACTCAAGGTCACCTAGGTTTTCAAACCTCATTTTTCTTGAGTGTCTAAGTAATTATTGTAAATTTGTAAGACACATACATCTGGGGGACATGGAAGACAAGACAGAAGTTGGGGACTCTGGATTTGTTGGAGATGAAAGAGGAACAAGAAAATCCCTTTTCAAAAAAAGAAGCACATCATCAACTTGTGCTGTAAGAGCAAAAATTTTTATTTCATTCTATATTGTGAATATCATCATACTCTTTTAAATTACAGTTCAAAAGATCGATTGTTACCAAAAATTTCTGGCCAAAAAGCTTTAAATCAAACAAATTTATTTTAGTGAGGATCGTTTCAATTCTTGAGACTTGACAGTTCCAAATAAATGCTAGCACAAGAAGTGTACTTTTGGAAAATTAGAAATTATTTCCCAAAAACGAGATTATTTCATATCAGTACAATCGTTTTTAGAGGAACACAATTTCACACTTATTTTGAAAAAAAAATATGAAGTTCTTGCATGGATAAACAATATGATGATATTTTTTACGAATAAAGAACAGTTTGAATTATTACCAAAAGCAGTTTTGATGTTATTAATTTTTCAATTTTATCAATATTCAAGAGTGTTTTGGAAACTGAAGCCAGCGAAGAAAACGCAAAAGTCAGTCAAAGTCCGTTGGTGAACATTAGAAAAAAACCTCTGCACGTTTTAACTCCTCGTCAGAGTGAGAAAAATCTCGATATTGGCGAACCAAGTCACAGATCTCGAAAAACGAGAAACACGAAAATACAAATTGGAGGAATCGGTGAAACATCAATTTTTCTATCAGGGGTGTAGCCAAAATAAATATAAATTTTTCTTCGACAAGTGGTAGTTGAGGAAGATGAGTTATTTCAATACTGCAAAATTATCTTAAGAAATTCGAAACATATTTTTATTTCTGAAGATCCTAAACTTCATTTTTTTAACACTCAATAAATAAATAATGTATTGAAAAAAATTAATAAATTTGTTTATTATGTAGAAGATAGAAGATTTCGATAATCAATCTGTCAACAAAAAAAAAAATTCAAAAATAATGACTATTATCTTTTTACAAATAATTTTTCCACTTAAAACACTTTCTTTACGTTTTTCTGGCTATTCCCATGTCAAAAGAATAAGAAATACTGTAACATTAACGAATACTGTAAAAATTTTTTATAACAGTCAGTTGGTTCCGAAAAGACAACAGCAAAGAATCAACAAACAGCCACGAAAGTAGTGAATCCCCAACAGAAAGTAGTTTTGTTAAACAGCCCAGTTTTCATCGTGGTCATAGAAGAGGAACTACAAGATCTCACGTTAGAGGGTAAAATTTCAAATGTGTTACCAAAACAAACAAAAATTACAAAAATTCAAAGTACTGCACAGCACAGCTTGCATTTAAACAAATGATTCTACATAAAAAACCTTTCAAAAACAGAGTAAGTCGCACATTTGAAAGAGCAAAACGAAGAATGGAAGATCACCTTAATAAAATTGGCCTCAGAAAAGGAAAGAAGAAGGAAAGTTTCGAAGAAGTTTCAGGAACTTGTAAGTACTCAAAAACAAACAAGTCAAATAAATTACAGATTGCCTGATGTTATGAATAATATTCCAGATTTGAGTCGAAAAAATTCTTTCGAAGCTGGAGACGTTTTCAGGGAATCAGAATTCGTGGTCTTGAAAGAGAGGAAAATGATCCCAAGAATGGCGATTTACGATGGAATGCTAAGATTCTCGTTTTTACTGGACATTTGCCAGCCTGGTTCAGTCCCTGATCATCATTTAATGGGGGCACTTTTGGATCTGGTAAGTACTAAAAATGCCATTTAAAACTAGGTGAAGTTTCAAATCACTTAGTTCGTTTCATTATCCGGAAAATGAAAGATCTGACATGAAAACATGTATAATTTCGAAATTTCAAAAACTTTACTGATTCTGTTCTTTCTTCATTTCAAAGCCACATGCACCAATTGTTGCTCGAGCTTGCATGTTTTTGGAGTGTGCACATCTTGTGCATCGTTGCAACAAAGGCCACTGGCCAGCCTGGATGAAATTCAGTTTTCCCATGTTTCGACCATCAATGCCAATGCATGGAAGGGCCATGCCAACCGGTCAGAGAAGGGTCCACATCCTACAAAGGGCGGCTGGAAAAATGTTCTACCAGTGGGGAGAGGTTGTAACAAGTATCTATTAACTCACTAATATTTTTGGAAGTTCAGAAAATATATGCACTTTGTTCAATTGTTCGGAGTAAATTGTTTATACATTAACCATTTAATTGCCAACTCGTAAAAACCATCGCAATCGTCAAAACTGTTGAAAAATTGTTCAAATCGTCAAAACTTTTAATATTTTCAAGAGCATTCACCGCTCGTTGCTGCTTTTTTCGATGAAATGTTAATCTGAACATGCAAATCATCGTGAAAAAAAAAAAATGTTTGATGATCTCACTGTTCCCCGATTTGATCAAAAATGTTAAAACCTGAAATAATAATTTTCTAGGCCATCGGAGCACGGTTGGAGGAATTTCTTATCGAAGACAAAAAAAATATGGAACAAGTCAAGCTTACAGTTTCAGATGATACCAAACAAAAAGATCTAAATGTCGAAGACGAAGAAGAGGATTTTCTAGATGAAGGTGATTCTACAATAATTCCAATGAAAGTGTCTTTCAACTCATATTCTCAAATTTCAGCTAGTAAACACCAGAAAAATTATTTTCGACAAACCAGCATGAAAAATACACTTTGTGTAACGGAGCATTTACTCACATTACACTTGTGCGATTTGGTCACTCGCTACGCTCGTTAGCAAAACTCCGACCTCGTGAAAATGCTCGTTTCTGCTCCTTGATACGAAATATACTAATTCATTTTGTAGGAGTTCTGAAAGTTCTAAAGGCATAAAATATTTTATAATGCTGACATTATAACGTCACCTTTCGAAGATTTTATAAAGAAACCTTCTAAGATCAACCAATAAGGTTTATGTAGAGTTAAGAAATACTATAGATTTTCTTGATTTTCTGGAAAATTTTTTTTTCGAAATCACAGCAAGTATAAACGCGTACGGTTCCCATTGCCCTGTGGCACTCCGGATGGTCGCCTGCGTTCTCCTTTTCGAAATAACTGCTTTTCTTCGCGAATGGTACCAGACATTGCCGAAATCCAACAAGCTCTTCGTCAAAGAACGTGCCCCACCTTGGGAAAAAATGTACAGTCGTGAAGCAAATCGCCGATGGAGCATGGCCTTGTCTTCCATGGGGCATTCCCAGGCTTCAGCCCAAAGTCTTCAGTCCATTGCGGGCGATCGGGAAGCTGGTGAGATTTAAGCATCAGTTGAAGATGGGCGATTATACTACAGAAAAATTGATAATCCGACACAATAAGATAAGTGTATCGACTCAATTTTTGTGTCGAAACGTTGAGGAGGGCTCACTCTTTCATGCTTTTGTACCAAACATTCAGTTGGCTCCCAATTTCCATCCTGTTACCATGTCACAAAAAATGAGTTCTGTATACAATTCGAGGCTGTGTTCCTCTGTTCCCATCCAAAAGGTCCCAAAATGTCTTACACCAAAGGAAAATGCTGATCGAGAATGTGGCGAGGTAGTATTCACCAAGGAGGCTTCTGTTTGGGGTTACGTGACGTCATCTAATGCCTAGATGAATTCAACCTCAAGATTCATACATCGAACTGTGAAAAATTCAGTGACATTGCATCTCTGGGGTTGCTTCTCAAAACATAGGTTTGGAAAGTTTCACTTTTTCACCGAAAACTTGGTCTAGAGCATGCCTCGAAGGTGCCAGGCCATCATTGACTCTGGTGGTGATTGAACTAAATATTGACAGAACAGCATTTTTTTACGGCGTACATCATTGCCTGTATGTATTTCTACATACAGGTTTTCTGGAATTTTAGTCAGATCCCTTCACTAAAAATAAAGCTAGTGTTACTTTAAGAGGAGTAAAATTTTATTTTTATTCGTGTCAGAATACTGTCTCTTGAACTAGAATTCACTCCAAAAAAGTGAATTACCACTTCGAGAGTACTCGAATTTCACTCTAAAATTCTAATCAGATTCCCCTTAAAAAATGAATCATTCATTCCAAGAAGAGTGAAATTTCACTACTTTCAAGTACTTTTCACTTTCAAAAAGTAAAATTTCACTCTAAGTTTGAGAGACAGTATTTTGACCAGATGTTAAGTAAAAACTTACTTCAAGAAAATAAGAGGACCGTTGACCTGAAGTGTGAAAAATACAAAGGTCATTACAAGTATTACTGAACAACGTTTATACAATTTTTTAAATCAATATAAAAATTTCCACTATATCTTAATAAGTGTTGCTATCATTCGAAAAATCAGGACACAATATGAAAAATTTTTACTTTCATGTCTGTGGCTTTCCGACATAATCGAGAAAGTCACTTGTGCCGTAAGGCTCAGTTTACATGATATTTTGATAAAATTTTGAACGTTATGGCATATGTGACTTTCTCGGTTATGGCTGGAAGCAACAGATGTATGATATTGAAAATTTTCAGCTACGTTAGTTTTGAATTTGGACTCGTCAATAGCACATGTAATTACATGAACAGAATTTATAGATTGCGGAAATGACTGTTTTTAAAAGCCTTGAATTTCAAGTTCAAAATGGAAATTTGAAAAAATTCTTCTCAATAATCATTTTTGTTGTTATAGTAAACAACACTAACATTCAAACATTGAGACATAATAATGAAAATTCACTTTGTAACACACTTCTCAGGACGAAAAATTTATGAGCAACCGTAAAAGATCGAATCTTCTATTGAAAGTTAATTTTATTGGTATATTTCAATTATTTTTTAATCAGGATATTTCTATGTAAAATTTTATAATAAAAAAAATTGCATGAAAAAGCAAGATTCAATTACGTAAGATTGAAAATTAAAAAATTGTTGCTTAAAATCGCAGACAATAAAATTTTTGATTTATGAACCACATTTTTTCATTGAAGAACTTAAGTCATTGGGAAATTGAAATCCAGAAAAATACGTGCATGATTCTTATGAAAATTGTGAAACTGTAATTCCATTGACACGAAGTTCGAATTTAGAATTGAAATGAAAATCTGTTTTGAATTTCAAGTAACTGTATTGAAACTTGACGTATTTTGATCCTTGATCAATGTTCTAAAAAATGAAAAATGCATCTACCGAAATACTTTGCAGTAGTAAATATAAAAGATAAATAAACAAATTGAATAACCAATGGTTATCAATTAAATCTGGAATAATCGCCCATCTAGAAAAACCTTATCCAACAAAATCACTGGAAAAAGTAGCAAGTTGTCCCTCTGAGCTTTGCATGGAAAATCATTAATAAATAAAACTTTTTGCAAAAATTCGATTCAGTTTTAGGGCCATTCCAACAAAATTCGGTATCGTTTTTTAGTTTCTTTTTTCGTAATATGAATAACCTGAAATATTTGTTATAATTTCTTCTAATGTAGAAATTGAAGCGTTCCTTTGAATTTTCAGGAAACAGTACTTGTAAAATTTTTCTAGAATGAATTTAACAAGCATTTGAGATAATACTTAAAATACTTTCTTTTTTCCATGAAAGTCATTCAAATAAACATTATTTTATATCGTTACGATACTATTTTGAATTTAACTTTCAGTTACCAAAATCTCTACAAAATTCGTACTCTGATTCGATCATTTCCATAGGATACAAAATAAAAAAAAAAAACTACTTGGAAAACATAATTTCCACGTTTTCATTGTGATAAATTTTTAAATATTCAGCAACCGTAAACTTTTCCATGATTTCAGTCAGTTCTTAAAACGTCTTTCAAAAAATTGTAAGGTACAGTAAAAGTAAAAAAAATAATAACAACCCCAACTCGCATTGCAGATATTAGTAAATTTGACAAATTTCATCTTCAAGATCTCTAAAACGCGGCAGAATTTTTCCTTCAAAAATTAGAGAGAATAAAAATATTATAAATATTGATGATTATAAAAAAACATTAGGAAAAAACGTAAATTCCAGAATGCGTTTTCAGATATTCTCTTGGATAAGGTTCCATACCTCAAGGATAGGGAAACACGCACGTGACGTGTAGGCATTTTCGTGTTTTCAGAGAGAAAAATAAGCTTCGTACTTCACGAGCCCGATAATGAGTCCGAGGGAAGCAGCAAGTCGAATGTGACGATTCAAGGGGAGGACGCTCAGAACGAACGAGAAAAAAAGAGAATACAAGCTCCCCAAAGTCGACCGTTTTTGCTGAGACGAGGGACGACTATGGGGAATACTGGGTCTTTTAAAAGAAGGAGTTTGAAGTTGAGGCGGAATACGAAAGAAGGGAAAGACCTCGAGTGCGACATTTGTAAGTTCATGACATTTACACTGGTGCTAGATTTTCCCTTCGTATCCTTTTTTTAACATGAAATTAATAGAACTGTGCAAAAGTTATCTTGATAATTATTTTAAACAAATGAAAAACAAATCAACATGCTATTGAGACATGTTTTATTAAACTCGAGACACATTTCGATGTTTAAATGATTGTGGAACGATGAGGACGTATCATTGATGCGTCATTGCATAAAACTAATGGAATTTAAATAAAACTTTATATTCATACTGAAGAAAATGAAACAATCTAAACTATCTAGATACAGTGAAACGAACAGACTCAATCCAATCTCGTCGAAAAGTCAGCACTCTATCAGACCGCAGCGATACCTCGGAACCTGGATTTTACGGCGAAGTAAGCGGCGAAGAATCCCCGGGAATTTTAAGCGACGATCAGCCACCGGAAAGTCCCAGTGACAGCAATGATACCGACGAAACCAACAAAAATTTCCCTTGGATGAAAGTCCTCGTGCAAATGATGAGTTCCTTCAATTTCTACTGCTGCCACCAAAATTTTTGCCACCCTTTTTGTCACCGGCGACAGATCAGAGCAGGCAGTAGATTGATTCGCTCAGTTCGGAAAGTTTACGGGGAAAAGTTCGGTCTTCTGGACGGCAACATTTTTGAGAGTGATTTAGAAAAGAAAAATGGCACGAAGAAGGACTCTAAAAGAGGTAGAAAAGTGTCGGATCAGACGAGCACGCAGGTTTCGCCGGTTCGGAGAAAAGATAGCGTCGGCCGCAAGTTCAAGTGAGATTTTGGCAAAAGTTTTTCTGTTCTTGAGATTTTTCTGAATTTGAGCTGGGGCGTTGCAACTAAAGGAAGAGGCAGTACACACTCGAAACTTGGAATTTCTCGCTCACACGAATCAAATCGAATCGTTTTTTCTTGCCTTCAAGAGGTTCGCCTTTCACAAAAAATTTCGTTGCAACGTCCCTGAATCTATTATATAAAATAAATTATTTTGGAACTTCACATTCGAAAGATTTCAACGTTTCAATTTCAGAATTGAAAAAAGCTTGGACGGTTCCCAATCCGGGCGCTTGACAGGAAGCGGAAACCGCGATTCCTTCAAAGATTTAGCTGACCAAGATTCCGAATGGGGAAGGGAATCAAAGACCATAGGCAACATGGAAGACTCCGAGAACAGTGCCGAAGAACCGTCCGCCATTTTGAAGTACATTCAGACCCAAGCTAAAGACGTCTTCCACGCGCCCTTGGCGACCTTGGTCAAGGGCGCGGTCGTCGTTTCCGACGAACTTTTCGTGGAAGTCTTGTCCGTTGCTTGGGAACTTCTTTTGGAGTCGAATCAAGAAGTTGCGGCTTCGGCGGCCTCGCTTTTCATCATCGGAGCCGTCCGGGCGCCCCAAAAAGCGAGTGACATCATGAACAGCGGATTGCTGAATGTCAATGCGAGCATTAGAATCAACGCCATTTTGAGGTTCCAGGTTTTGTGGAAACTTCGATATCAGGTTAGCAAAAATATTATATTCATAATGGCTTTTTCTCTTTCTGTATAATGAGAGCGTTGGACACCGAAATTCAATGTGTGGCACATCGAAGTGACGTGTCTGGAGCATTGAATTTCGATGCGCTGGACGTGAGCTCTACGTGTCCGCGCATTGAAAACCCGTGCGCGAAAAAAAACATTTGTTGTTGTTTATTTGAATTTTGGTGTTCAACGCTTTCAGTGTATGAGTGTGTGACTTTTTTTCTATTATTTTCTTCGAATTGTCGATGGGGTCAGTATTTCCGAAAACCTTCTTTTAGGTCTGGCCGAGAATGGAGGAAGCTGCTCACGTAACCTTCAAAGTTCCACCTCCAGGGATAGAGTTTACTCTTCCATCCCCGAAGATAGGCATCGAGTCTCTGCCTGTTGTGGACCCCCCTTGGATGCCAGAAGTCAAAACCAACGTCGAGGAAGTCACGCTCAACCAAGAACGTCATGTAAGCAAGTTTTATCAATTTTAAGAAATTCCTCTCTCTTCCTCCTAATATAAAAAGTTTTTTTTTTCCCTGTGAAATGGAACTTCGTATTTTGAAGTACTATTTCAGAAACGATATGAGTTTTGTACTGTCATAATTAATGCAATTTTTATTACCGACTAACTTGGACTATTAATGGTAATTATCCGGATTGTGATTGATGTGTGTTGTTGAATTCACACTCGGATTGAAAATTTCGTTAGGATGGCAAAATATTTGGTCAGGGTAGCAAAATGTTTTGTTAGTCCGACGATATTTTTTCTGAGTGTACGTTTGTCGCTGTTAGTTGCGTTTTCTTTAGGATCCATAATCGGAATAATAGTTTTTTTTAGAAGTTGTTTTTTTTTTCATAGATGAGTTTTTAAGTTGTCGATTCTGCGGTGTTCGTTTTGTTCAAGTTTAGTGTCGTTTGTGTTTGTTCTATGCAAGATTTCAAATTTCTAGCGATTTTGGGAGTGGTTATTGTATTCGAAAGAAAACTTTTCTTTCCAAATGATTATCTCAGGTTGAGTATTGAAACTTCTTTTCGATTGTTTAATGGTTTCTAACGTGGATTTGTTTCGCTAGATATTCGGAAATTTCATTTAACATTTAGACTAGTGTTGCTGGTTGTTGGTGAATTTTTTCACTGAATTAGCAAGGTTGGATGATTTTACAACTTCTATGTTAAGGTTGCGTATGCTTGTAATTTTTCACTTAAATAAAAAACCTTCGAAAACATTAGTCAGAATATTAGAAAATTCATTTCAGATTTTTTTTTTTATAACTTGAATATCAAGGAGTGTTTCCATTCGCAACCTTTACCTACAGACTGGCAAAACCTTTTTTTCCGCTACAATGAAAAAATTCACTAAATACAGTGCAAAAACTACCTACCTGGCAACACTGATTTAGACCTCATGCAACGCGACAAAAATGAAGAGTTTGGTGTAAAAAACCGTTTCTTACATTAAAAAATAAATTTTTCCTATGAAAAATTAAATACAACTTCCTTAACACATAAAATCTCTTTACCATCAAGCTCTTCAAACCCCATTCTAAAAAACGATCCAACATTCATTCACTGCAACATGCAATTTGACAATGTGTTTACGATGTCATCGAAGGATGTTACGAAAATTGTTCAGTTCATCGTTAAATTGTAGTACCAATGTGTCACCAAACAAAAAAACTCCTCCAGAGTTGCATGATTACTCGAAAGTCTTCAGAAAAATCGATACTCTTGTCATCCAAGAAATCATGTTTTCTGCAGAGATCCCTCGTAACTGCGACCAAAACGCGGAAAAAACAACAAACAGAGTCTATAAAAAAACATTTGCAAGAGCAGAAAGACAAGAAGACGAAAGAGAGAGAGTCCTTCCTCATAACGACCATCCCCATAACAGTCCAAGCCGCTTATGAGCCGAGTCCTGCTGGGGATGACCATGAAGAAGGTAACGCTCATTTTTACATTATATGTTGTCTCTAATATATCATCGATAAAAATCTATAAATATATCTTTATAACAATTGTTACTTCACTGCAAGAGAAAAAAATGTTTTTGTCAATCAAGATGAAGATGGAGGAGACATGGTTCCAAGAAACACGTCGCATCATGGGCAATCAGCTTTGTCCTTGTTTCCGTCTTCCCTGTGTTCAGCAATCATTCAAATCATCAATCTTCTGGATGACGCGGCTGTGTCTGATGATGGTAGCGCTGTTTACCAGGTTGCCTATGAGGTTAGGATCTATTTCGATAAAAATGAACTAACATTCAACCACACATAACATGTCAATTTACTCCTGTCTTAAAGGTTATCTGGAATTGCCTAGTAGAAGACAGCGCCTTGTTCCTAAGGTACGTCCTCGAACGCCTTACTCGTGAAAAGCAAGAACTCATGTTTAAAATCTTGCGCCATCTCATAAGATTCGTTCCCAAATTGCCCCAGCAAGCTGCGTTTGCTCTATACAACTACATCATCGGTTACATAATGTTCTACGTTCGCTCTCCTCATGAAGGTGGCCAAAAATACATAGGAATTGCTTTATCTGTCTTATGGATGGTAAGGGCTTGAACTTAGATCTTAAAACAGCAAATTAGTAACATCAAGTGCAATCAAAAAACCATTTTTAGGTTGTTCACAGTGTTCATGGAATAATGTTCAAAGACCTTAAGCAAATACTAAGAAAAGAGCAATGTGACGCTTCAATTTTACTGACTGCTAATGTTCCTTCGGCGAAAAAAATAATCGTCCATGGACCCCAGGACCCAGATGCTGGTGGGATTCCTTCTCAGTTTCCTGTTCAAGAAGACACTCAGTTTTGTCAGATCCTTAAAGAATCGTTTGACTTTTTTGGGATCGATGAGCTGAAACAAAAAGAATATTTTTTGGTGGACTACAAAACACGTGAGTTAAAACATGAAGCTTTGCTTCACGAATGACAGTCATTGAACGTGTTCGTTTTGTTCAGATCAAATACACAACCCAAGTTCCTACGTACGGGATTTCTATTTCTTCAAGAGATCTCAATACCCGCAGTTAGAGCTGGTTCACATGAAACCAGAAGAAGCCTATGACGCTCTGCAAAGACAAGAGCTCAATCACAAATTTGTAGAGATCGGAAAAGTCATGCTTACATGGGCGATATTAAAAAACGTAGATATGGTCGTGCAAAGGGTAGTCTTTCTCCACGAAGAGTTGATGAAATTACCTTCATTTCCTAGAAAAGCTCTGTCAGCTGATCTTGATTTGTACAAAGGTGGAGAAATCGGAAAGGTGATTTATAAATGACAAAATGATCACAAGTTTCCCATCAAATGACCAAACAAAAAATGGATTACTTTCAGGAACTCTTCGGTCTTGACGTGATGCACAAATTCATGTGGGTCAGGTTGATAGCCAGAATGTTCGAAGCAATGGCCAACAATTTCGCTTACTCCGGAGACATTCACTTGTTTCTAAACGTCCTCAATGGAGCTCTGATACTTCACAGCGAAGACTCTTGCATTCTACGATACGTCGTAGCAACGTATATCAACGCAGCTCACAATTTTAAAAACATCTTCTCCATCAATGGTTATTTGTTGATAATGCCGTCTTTGATGCAACTTTATTCTACTCACCAAACCAACAAATTAGTTAAAACCACAGTAGAATACGCCGTCAAACAATTTTATTTAATGAACAGGAAACCTTTCATTCTACAAATGTTTGGAAGTGTTTCATGGATTCTCGATACTGATGAAGCCAATCCTGTTGGAGATGCACATAAGGTACAATTCTTGTATTTTCTCATATCTTTGTTGTTTTTGTGAAAGAAATTCTTATGTATGAGTTTTCAGGTTCCTGCAGGCTGCCTTTTCGAGTTGCTATTGAGCTTAGAAACACCATCACCAGACCCACTCAATATTGGAGAACTTGTTAAAGAAGAAAAGCCATTGAAAGCTATTGATTTTTGCTACCATGATGAGAATGAAATGGTCACTGTTTTGGATTGCATTTCTCTGTGCGTGATGGTTATTGCTTATGCAGCAGATTCGATCAGAGGACAACAAATGCTGGTACGAAACGATTGGTCGTCACTTTTCTATAACATACGTCGTGGAAATAAATTGTCACGGTTTTTCCAGATCATTTTGGAAGCTATTTTACCCTGTTACGTACAACAAATCCAAGCTCCTACCTACTACAGAGAAGGAAAAACGGAAAAGGAAATCATCAATCAACTGGCAGTTGCAATGAGGACGTTAATTAATAACTGTGAAGCTCTCACCAAGTGAGTAAAAACATCTCTTTATTCTAGAGTAATGCTAATTTTCTTTAATTTTATTCTTTGATGAAAGGTATTACAACAGACAGCAAAAATCCAGCCCAGAACATAAAGGTTCCAGTCAAAAGAATTACGGCAAAGGTCCTTATTCTCCGGGATTCGAATACGATGACGACGCTCACCACAGATACGTAGAACACTCGAAAATGCCTAATAGGAATATGTACGATCGTGACAACGACGATGCTGAAACTTATCACAGAAACGAATTTCGAAGACCGAGGGACACTTTGTTGAACATGATCGGAGATTTCGTGAGTCGAAGTTCTGCACGTTTGACAGAACTCAACAAGAAATCGCCGGACGGGAAAAACATCGAGATTTTGGATTCCAAATGTCATGTGGTAAAAGCGCCTCAAAAGCAATAAATTCGATAGTTTCTATTAACGAAAGGTTTTTTTGACAGAGACTTTCGGACATCGCGCACAGTTTATTGAAAATTGCTCCGTACGATCCTGGAACGATGGCTTGCAGAGGTTTGAAGAGGTACATGATCGACATTTTGCCAGCTGCTGATTGGTCCAGTGATGACATGAGACCAGCCTTCTTGAATATTTTGAGAAGAATAGACAAAACATTTAATAAGATTTACAAGAAAGCATCGATTCGGAGAAATACTGATTGGGACGCTGCGAGTGATTTGTTGAAGGGAATTTATGAGACGCTTCTGAAAAGACCGTACATCGCGCATTTCCAGTACCTCAAGACGCTTCTGACAACTTGCCAAGTAAAACTTTTTATATTCATGTGTAGTTCTGATAAGTTAGAAAGAACAATCATTTTCATTTACTTTTGAATACACTGGAAATTCCCTTCTACATCCTTCTTTTATACGTCCGTTCTCTTATGCACACACCTTATTCCTACCACTTGAGATAATATTTCAATCACCTTCAAGGCCAGCCGAGAGTGGGGAGCGGTGAAGAGTAATGTGTGGTGATGTGCTCCCCTTTTTTCGGCCGTGTAAGAGAAAGGCTCGAGAACGCGCGTGGACGTATAAGGGAGGTTCCTGTGTAGTCTTAACCTAAAGGTTACTTCAAAAGGCCCTAAGTTTGAAATAGACCTTGAAAAAAGTTTAACGTTTCTCCATAGAATCCTCTCGACAACTTCTGAAATATTGAATAGTTAGTATGCCTTTTAATAAATTGTTCGCAAAAAAAAACTGATCGATTCTAGGCATTAATTGTCGGTGACACCGCCCAAATTGAAGTAACATCAAACGCATCTGCAGCTTTGATGTCGAAAATTCCACCACAAAGGTTTTCCTCAACAGTCTTGAGATTAATTTCCCTCCATGTTATTTCTTTGGGTGACGGTTATTCACTGGAAAATGTTTGCGGTAACACAATGTATGCCAATGCTGGAAAAGCGGAAAATCTTCTGCTCCATTTGCTCATTCCTCTTGTTCTTCGTGTTGGTTCTGGAAAGAAAGGTAAGTTCAACAATAATCTCCCATTGCTACCATCCATGAAAATTCTCTAAAACGTCTGAATTCTCAGAATCCATAAGGTTGTTTTTTAAAGACGAAATATTTGTAAGTATAACCATGTTATAGACGTTCCAAAATTACAACAAGCCGACATAAACTTCACCCTCACCGCAGTCCTCAACACCCTTTGGCCCTCAAGCACACGACCTATGCCCGTGACTTTGCAAAACCTCAAAATTGCAGCTGACATGAGAGCTGGTAGTCTTACTTTTGCAGCTCGAGATTCCAAAAGCTTGACGAAAGTTTCACTTTCTTTATACCAAGTCGCGTTTCTAGGTGAGAATCTGAAGATGAAATTTCTGAAACTTAAAGACAGTATCTTGAAATCACAGTAAAGTAACTATAAATATAACTCTGGAATTTTCATTCAATTCAAGCCTTGAAAATCATCATCATCTGCTTCGAAAGTGACCTAACCTCGGAATGGTCGCGTATTCTTCGCACAATGCGACTTCTAAACAAAAGGAACGAAGCTTCTCTGTACCTTTGGAACTTTCTGGAATTTGTGGTGACTCACAGAACCCCACTCTACATACAAATGATGCCTTTCATAGTGATGAAAATCGGAAACGCACCCATTTCTGAACACGAAAGAAACATGCAAAGTATCATCAGGGAGATCATCCATGGGGAAGGAACAGCAGTACCGAAGTCAAGAGGAGCTTTGCTGATCGATCTGCAGCACGAACTAAAGGACTTAAAGGAAGAAATCGAGAAAAGAAGATTCGGTATGAATTGCTTCCCAATAGAGGAACTGATGACAGTAATTTTTGTTTGTGACAGATCGTCATGTCAGTTTGGGAATAAATGGTTCCAGATGAAATGCAACCAGAACCTAAGAGAAGCGTTGCAGAAGTTCATCCAGCGATGGATAATCATGGGAGAACTCAAAGACCTTCACTCTTGATCGATTTATTAACCGGAGATCTGGGATCGAAGACTCATATCAATCGGACACCAACGGACCCTCCAATGACGACACTCTCAAGTCAGCCACATTCTTCTCACCAATCTATCAGTTCGAATAATACTTCAAGAACAACGCAGCATAGTCAAGTTTCAACTGTCACTGTTCTGTCAAACAACAAACGAGGTAAGAATGAATTGCATTCTTGGTTTGCAAGTGGGTTGCACAATATTCATTCGGAACAAACATATATTTCCGTAAGATCAAACTCCAGAAATGCTCTTTATTTCAGAGATTAATTGTGAACTGATCTGGAGAAAGGTACCGAACGTACAAATCGATAAGATCGACTTTCTAGTTCATTTGGCATGACGAATATGCTGAGTCGCTTTGGTCGTTCAGTACCTTTCTACAGATTGGGTCACATAGATGTACTATTGACATGATTTGACAGAATTACCAAACTGCACGAACGTAGTTCATACGATTCGTTATTAAGTTTTAAACTTATGTTTTTCTAATCAAATGCCTTAAGAGATTTTATTGTTCAAACATCAAGATTAAAAATTATTTCGAAATTTCGCACGCAGAATCTCTTTCGAATACCAGTGTAGGATCGTCATTGATTCGTGAAGGGAGCGAAGTTGGTCCTGGAGAATCTCAAATAGATCTCACTCAACCAACAGGTATTTACCCTAGATCCTGGGAAATATCACAATTTTTGTGACGTCTTGGTGTTTGTGATGTTTGGAATAATTCTTGATTGAAAATTGAGAATCAAAAGTGAAAAATCAACAAATCGACGTTCAAAAATGTGATGGATTCATACATTTTTATGATTTTTGTTTGTATGTGGAATAGACAACTTTTCCGTAACTTCATAACAAGTTGAAAAAATTTCAGAAAATCTTCCTTTAAAACACTTCTCGTAGAAAAATCATTTTCTACAGAAAAATTCAGAAACCATCAGATACTGTTTCAACTGGCAAAAATCTTCAAGTTCTCAGAATTTTCATGTGTTTGCAAAGTTGAATTCGAATATTGTTCTCAAAATATTCACAATCGTTAAAATACTCTACAAATTTTTTACCCGTTGTGTTTGCTATAAAAATAACAATAATAATACAAATTTCATGATGGAAATTCAAAAATATTCACGTGCACCGATTTGTTGGTTATTTACTGCAATACGTGTTAGAATGTGTTTTTTAGCGAGGATATATAAACCCCAAGAAAGATTGCTCGAGGCACTGGTAAAAAAAATAAAATATATAAATAATGTTGTAAAAAAGCACGATAAAGAGAGGCGATACCGTTTTAGCAGGATTCTTAGCTTTTTACCGCAGTTGGATCCAGCCATTGTCTATGCAGAAATCCATACTGAAAGTTTTTGAATTTTTTAAAACAATTTTCCTCTAGAAAAACCTACAGTCAAGCAAAAAATTCAATATTTTTCCCCTAGGATAGTTTTTAAAAGAAAAAATTAATACTACAAATTTAATCTACAAAATGACATTGTTTTTTCTCATAACGCACAAGAAGTTTCAATTTTTTGTAAACTGCGAATTACAAATGGAATCAGTTAGTACAAAAAAACAATCAGTAAAATCACGATTTTCTATGTATCAAAATTTTACTGCAAAATTATAAAACATTTGCCTCACTTTTATTGCCAGCTAGGGAACTGAGGTACGTTAGCAACAAAAAAAATGTTTTTCCAACATCTTATTGTTATTTACGATCACGAGTTCTTCCTTTCGATGTGCACCCTTTTCACGCTTCTCTTCTCCTCTCGCGAGAATCGACTCTTGTGTGCAACATTTTCTATTTAGATCGAATTTCCCGTTACTTCAACCCCCCTCCACCCTACTAACCTCCATTTGAAAAAAAAAAATACTAATTGCAACAAATACTTGTTGGTACTCTGTTAGAAGCGTCACGTTGATTTTAGACAATGGTAATGTCCAACAGCTGGTACTCAAAAATCATCGCTGCAGTTGACACAGCCTTTTGTTAATTTTTGATGTGCAGCTTTTTTGCGAAATTTCTTGTTCACTGAAATTGCTTGTCATTGCTTTCATGTCACTGGTCGTGGGAATGAGCAGGTACTAAAAAAAACAGTTTCAGGGAAAATGGCGAATACTGTTTTGTAATGTTGGAAAGATTAAAGGATTGTTCTTCTTACGATAAGGTAGATTTTTCGATGTTCAGTATAAAACATTTGGGTAAAATTCTATTTTCACGATTTTCATTTCCATAGAAAACATCTCTTGAACTAATCTAAAAAATAGTTTCTCGTTATTGTAGTAGTTTTGTTATTTCGTTATGTATACACCGATCGATATACTTGTCAAAAGGAGAAATGTAGTTTCCTGCAACTGTTTCATTCATTAATTCCATATATGACACAGTGCAAGTAAAAACTGGAGTAGGAATTGACATATAGCCCAAATGGTTGCTTATAATTTCAAGATTAAAACGTTTGATAGATTTTTGCAATTAACAATAAGAAGAATCTATTATTTTTACGTTTTGTTCAACCCAATAAACACAAACATCCCAGATGATTAACTCCATACTCTTGCTCTGTTACGACGCCACTACCTATCTGAAATCTGGAATGACTTCAGTTATTTCTTGCAGATACACAACACAATTAAACATGCGTAGTTTCGTTGCTCGTTGTCAACAGCTTTTCATTGCAGCAGAAAAACAGCGATTATAACATACATCTCAACAAAAACAAATACAACCTAAGATTTACACAGTTACAGGAAAAAAAGCAATGATAATATCGCCATCGTCACGAGTTTGTCCGTCCATCCCCTTCATGCTAGACGTTCGATGTGGCATGTTTCAGATAGATCCTCACAGCCATCTTCAACTAGCGATGAGCGTATGCACAATACGTCTCATCCTAAATTAAAGATGACCAAACTGCGCTTTGTCTCTTCTGTAGAGTATAGACACTCGTCAGGTAATTCCTCATTAGTCGTACATGCACTTTATTAGCTCTGAAAAAAATATGAGCATTACAATTTTCCATGTATGAACGTGAAACCATGAATTTTTCATATAATCAAAACATCCCTGTAAAATTAAGCTATGAAGTAAGGGTTAAAAACTGATCATACAAGGAAAAAAACTCAAAGTACACATTCAGAACTTAGTACAAGACACAATTTCCTTTCAAAATATACTGAGCAAACGCAACAACAACAAAAATTATTTGTTTCTCGTCACATCGATATTTTCGGTTTCGCTTCGATTCCTCGTAGTCTAAGCGCATTTATTTTGTTCATCATTGTTCGGTACCTCTTTATCTGTCTAACTAAATCCTTCTTAAAAAGTTGTCTACTATGGCAAAAAACTTGTTTAACAGCACCCCACAGAATTGACCCAAAACTAGACTATTTCATAGTGAATAACTATTAGTGTCCTAAATCTATAGTTGGAATTAGAACCTCGTGATTCTGGCATGAATAAAAATACTCTCACAGAGCTTCAAGAGATGAAATTTTCGTGGCGTCTTTCAGGAGAAACCGTCACGAGTCAATTGAGTCCGAGCAGTCCGAACGACGACAGTTCTTCGGAAATTCGCCCAGACAAGCCTCGCCTTCAAAGATCAATGGGCCAAAGCAAGAGAACCTTTCGCCTCAGGAAAAGTAGAAAAGCTCAAGCTGAGGTATTTTCCTCAATAACTAGTTAAATTTTCTGGGATATGATGTGAATTTGCGTTTCCACAGCAAGTCGTGAAAACTGATATTGAACTCCACCCTACGCCACCGACCCTTTTGGAACCCTTGCTCCAGGAACCGTCACCAAGCCCTCCAAGGTCGGTTCTTAGGTCGTCCATTCGTCGCATCACCCCTATCCAACCGGAACCAGAAATCCCGAATAACAGCAATGATACTGGAAGTGCTATCGATGACAATCGGAACTCCCTTCTTGAACATTTGCTGCTGACTGAACCACCCCAAAATCAGCATTCTCGTCCCAACTCCGACGTTTCCTGTGATGAGAGCACTTCTGGATATAAGGAGTCTTGCAGTATTCAGGTAGAACTTGTTATTATATGTTGAAGGTTTTTTCAATGCTTTCGTCATTGATTATGAGAACTACAGGGTACGCCATATGAATTGGGTCAATGAAACAATTGCATCACTTCGACAATTTTCAACCGACTGGCTTCATCAATACGGTTTATTAAACTTCAATCCAGTACAATTTTAACCGTGTATCGATACAACATCAATCATCAGTCTATTCTTCTTCAGACCTGGTGAGGCAATCAATGGCGATCGATATAAATGGATGTTGGCTCACTTTGTATTACCGCAAATGCGTAAAACGAGTCTCGAAAACTTCTGGATCCAACAAGATAGTGCTACATGCCATACAGCAAATGCAACAATAGACTATTTATGTAAGAAACTCCCAGGACGTTTTATGTCAAAAAACGGGGATATCGACTGGCCGCCAAGATCTTCAGATTTAACTTCACCAGACTTCTTTTTGTGGGGATTTTTGAAGAGCATGGTTTTAGCTAACAAGCCGAATACCATAGAAGAGCTAAAAGACAACATTCAAGTCGAAATGGCAGCTATGCCAATGAAACAAGTGTATCACTTCGACAATTTTCAACCGATTGGCTTCATCGATACGACTTATAAAACTTTAATTCAGTACAATTTCAACCATGTATCGATAGAACATCAACCATTGATCCGTTCTTCTTCAGACCTGCTGAGACAATAAATGGCGATCAATGTAGGTGGATGTTGGCTCACTTTGTATTACCGCAAATGCGTGAAAAAGGTCTGGAAAACTTCTGGTTCCAACCAGATGGTGCTACATGCCATACAGCAAACGCAACAATAAACTATTTGCGTAAGAAAATTCCCGGGACGTGTAGTATCAAAAAAAGGAGATATTGACTAGCCGCCAAGATCTTCAGATGTGACTTCACCAGACTTCTTTTTATGGGTATTTTTGAAGAGCAAAGTTTACGCAAACAAGCCGAAGACCAGAGAAGAGCTACAAGACAACATTCAAGCCGAAATGGCAGTTATATCGCCTGAGATGCTGGAAATGTGACGTAAAACGCGGAAAAAAGAGTCCACTATTGTATTAGTAATAATGGATTACATTGATCCGATTCAGATGGCGCACCCTGTGGAATAATTAGATTCTATCAAACATGATTACCATTTGTTGTTAGTTAACATCTCTGGGCAGCACTGGCAGTGGAAGCAACAGCAGTAGCAGCAGCGTCTGTCCAGGGCCACCTTTAGCATCACCTGACATTCACGATATCTTTTCTGATTCGAGTACAGCAACAGCAACTACACCAGCAACAACAACAACAACAACATCAGCGAATCACGTCGTTTTTGGTGGCAGTTCTCCAGATATTTCCATCAATGACGGAAACTTGGGGGAGAAAAACGATCAGGGGGGGAGAGGTCCAGGGCCTTTTAGAGGAGATGAAGATACTCTTATATAGTTGGATGAAATTTTATTTTGCTTAACTGGAGTATCACACATTTTAATGATAACGTTTGTGACCTCAATCAAAATGAAATTTGTATCATTGTTAAGTAACTATGGAATCTGAGATTTTATGGAATTGGAAACGTTAATCACAATTTTTTGGAAAATTTCAAAAATTTGTCCGGATTGAAATATTATTCTGACAAGTAGAACTATTGTTCCTTCTTTTATTTCAGCATATACTTTAATTATTAAAAATATGGAAAATTTGATTTCAAAGGTGGCCAAAATACTCGTACATTAGTTAAAAATACTCACGAAAACTATCGAAACATACAAGTGACATTTGGGTATTAAAAATGTCGTTTGTAAATTGTCAACGAATTCAGGACTTTGTTGATAGCGTGGAAAATTTGTAAAGTGTTAAATCGTCGTTAGATGAACTTGATGTCAATAAAATCAAGGTGAATAGTGCGTGATGAAAATTAAGATAATTGTTTGATAGAATTTTTATATAGTCAGCATATTTATACGTCGGAACTTTATGTGATGGTTATTGTTTCGAATAAAAAATGTTGTTGTAAAAGGTTTTTATTTGTTTTTCGTTGCTGTGGTTTAAAAACATCTATTTCTGGAAATTCCTTTTAAGGGCAAGAAGGTTGAATTGCTATTTAATTTTTTTCTATGGAATTCAGATGAAGGGTTTTGTGTTCTGGACTTCTGGTTCTTGAATCTTTTTCGAATAAAAAAAATGTTTTACGAAATCAAAGTTATTAAACTCTTATGGTAGAATTAGGCATACGTACGTATTATTTATATAAAAAAATAATACGTAACATCACCGTTGGTTTAGTAAGTATAGCAACTCGTGACTGTAAGTATTTGAAAAAATAACGTTTTGTTACTTTAACGTTACTTTTCAGAATAGATTTGATTAAAATAACAAGAAATCAAAACACTCAGGTCTAGAATACGAAGTACATCAAAGTTTTCGTGATTAACAGAATTTTTCGAATAACTGTGTCCCCATTGATTTTTTTTCTCCGAGTATTTTTCGTATTCCTTTAGTTTTGTTACGACTGGAATAATCGTTCAGTATTTTAATATATTTCGGTGTAAATTTCTTGAGTTAGGTTCTCTAGTTATTGAAGTGCTGCAATCAACAAAACAGAACAATTATTTCGCTTAGTATTATTAAGATATATATTAAGAATAAAACAACTCTCGGAATCTACTACAGATCAGTAAAATAATTCATTCGATTCATACAATATTAACTTTACGCTGAATTCTTAACTGCACCTTGAATATACATATATTTAAAAATTTATTGAAAATCTTTGAACAATCACAAGATCTGGTCGGATCAAGACCTTCGAAGTTCTTATTTCCAATAAACTTTCTTAAATTGTTTTCAAATAACGGTTTCAACAAAAATTTTAAAATTGCCGACAATAGATACATTTTAAAACGTTAACGAATATTGCAGAAAATTTTTAGAATAATAACGTTTCGCTTTAGTCTTTTGTCTCACTCAAAAAAAAATTCCAAAATAAACTTAAAGCAAAATATTTTAACCTCATGTGTTTGCTTTCTGCTGTTTCTTACATGAATGTAATCAAGCTAAATACAAAGATTCACAACTTTTTCATTAAGTTCAGCAACGCATGGTTATAAAGGGATAAACCAGAGAATAATATCTATAGCAGTACTTTTTCCAATATGAAAGATATGTAACTCTATCATTCATACAATGTTTATTTAAAAACCCAGAATCTTAAATTCGGAAGAGTTTTCGTGGGTCCACCAAAGATTTGCTCATGTTAAAAACTCCTAGGTAACTTAAAATTGCATGTTATTTATCCTCAGTGTAACATTTAGTTTGCTTTTTTTGATGTATTAATGGTTCATCGTATGCTTATAATTTTTGAGCATTTGATCTTGCAAACATGTTAATAAAAATTTATTTGAATGAAATTACAGAATTTAGGAGTAATAATGAAAAGTAAAAATGAAGCATGCTTTTCGAACAAAATATTTATTCGCTATAATCAAAATTATTACACTGTATAATATTTTGTTTCTTTAAAAAATTCGTCATTCGTTATTTCAGCTACGAAGCCACTTCCTTGATGTCTTTTCACGCCATGTGCTCGTATTTATTGGAAACGTTATTTAATGGAAACGTTGGATTTTGGATTGGATTGGGATTCACCCACATAATATGTGGGTGAATTTAAATGTCCAAATTAGCAATTATTCAAATAAAACGACAAATACAGTAAAAGAGCAGGCATATAACTGAAAAGTTTACGTATGGTATGAAAAAATATTTGAGAATTTTTCCAACTGTAAAGTAACTGGAAAGTGCATCTCATCCATCCCAAGTATTTTATCGGAATGGTTTTTTAAGTATAAGAATACGTCGTTAACCTTCGATTTTCGAGCATTCAATTCATAAAAATTGTTTACAAAAATTCGTTTAGTTAAAATCGAACAATACAGAGTAACAATAATGAACAGGTAAAATAAAGCGTTTTTTTTAAGTATAACATTTAGTCGTTGTTATATTCTTACGCAAGATATTTCGTTTTTCGAAAACTTTGTTTTCTTTGGAACGTAGTCATTTTCTCAGGGTTTTGAAGACACTTTTAATGCTTTATTTCAAAATCCTCTTGACTGAAAATCTTTTATGCTAATATGTACATTGATAGGTTTTTTGTTCGTAAGCACAAGTTCATGCTGATTCTGTCGGAAACCTTTGTCACAATATTTTCACTTGTATAGTTTTTCTCCAGTGTGCATCATTATATGATCACTTAAATGATTTTTTCATAAAAAATTACTGCCACGTTATTCACATGTGAATTGGGCCAATGATTAATTTTTCTTGTTGTCGAGAACTGGAAACGACTCGCATTACAGACGTAAATACCTATTATACTGTGCACGGTAAATCTTGTAACAGAATGAAATTTTGAACTTGATTTTCATTTTAGATTAAAGGGAAATTCTCCAGGACAGAAGAAAAGTTTTTTTTTTTTTTTATTATTAATCAGCTTGTCACAAACTCTCGCACTTCAGCAATGTATTCCTGTCTGACCTACGACTTTCTACTAATCACGAAAATATACTTTCGAGAGTTTAAAATCCCAGATAACATCCTAGCTGTTAGGAAAACGTCAATTCTTAATTTGCCAAAGTTAGAGAATCAAGTTCTACAAATGAATTAACTCCAGGTCGCATACTGAAGTACTGTATCATATGTTGAATAATCATTTTATGACAACCAAATATCGAGGACTTCTTAAAGTTTTTCCACCTTTGCTTTTACGATTCATAGTTATTTACAATAATTATTTTCTACTAAAGTATCGCCAAAGAGCAATGAAGAATTACATTATTATCTTAATAAGTAACATTAATATAGAAAATGATCTACCTTTTTTCAATTTTTTAATAGTAACGTAATGCACTACTTTTTTCAATAATTTTCAAACCTTGGATGACTCACATCTCTCTCTGGCAATCTTGACACGAAGTTTCGTGAGAGGATCTCGCCAGCTATCGTGCAAGCAGAAACCTATTGTAACACTAAAATCAATAAGTTCATGTTTTTATGATCGAAGTAATTTGTGTTTTTATTTTTGTTTGTCGTTTTTTTAGATTCATTATTCCAGAAACATGGGTTAGTGGAGAAATTTTTGTGTCCTACTTCACATGTAGCAAGTTATGGACAGTGGATAATTCACCTTTGCCCGTCAAAGAATTAATTGTTTATATTTACAGCAGGTTAAAAAGTAAGGTCGATGTATTACTACCGTTATATGGTCATACTAGATTGAAAGGTAAAATGATATTGTGTTTTCGAACTTAACTGTGTCATTTAAAATCGTTTGTTTTATTTAATTCATGATAGCGATTCGATCGTTAAGGTATTACCTCCATGAATGAATATAGTTGCAAAGTGAATTGATTGTAGCTAATTTCAGATCACTGCATTATTTTTGACAGTGGCAACGTTGCATTGTGCCATCTTTTCTATTAGAGCAAGGAACAAACCTCGTATGTCATATGATTCTGTTTTGTAAATAATAAAAACAACCCCAAAAGCATTTTGACATCGAATAAAAATAAATATAAATTAATTATAAAGAAAATCAATTGCATACGTTAATAAAAAACAAATGACATTAAACAGCAACTTAATTAAATAGCAAAACAAATAAAACAGCAAGGAAATTATAAATGAAAAGAAAATAATTTGAAAAAACTACTGAAATCACAGCATAGGACATATTTTTATATTATACAAAACAACTGTTAGAAACGTCAATGTCAATTCACTTGAACATTGATAAAAATCGGACCGAATACACTGTTGTCAACTTTATTGATTCGATGCAGAAAGTGTCAGATTTGTTTCATTCCTATTTATTTTTTTTTTTTTTTTTTCCAAAAAGGTACAGTAAATCTTCGTTCTGTTTGAAGCAATTAATAAAGTAAGTTATTATATGCCAACGAAAAAAGTTTGACCAAAATTTTAAGTGTGGTGTAGTTGAAAATTTAAAAAAACTTCTTCCGCTCATAAGACTACATGTGAAGTTTGATCATTTTTTATAAAAAACAGTACATTACGACAAGTCGTAATTTTTCAGGTGTAATAAATACGCTCGATCCTTTCATTTATATGTTTTTCACGAAAATCTTTAGTCAAATTTCAATTATGGAGGTGATACCTTAAGTATGTAAATATGTGTAAACTGAATTTCCTTTTCGAAGGGTATAACTTACATAGTTTCTTTCAGGGGTCTTATTTTTAGTTACTTTGAAGGTTTTGAATACAAATGTTAAGTCAAAAAAAATACAGACATTTAGATCCATTAATTGAATTGTAAGAACTGTGACACATCTAGCCTGAATTTTTTGATGCATATTAGACGACTCTTACATTAACTTTGTCATTTATGGTGGGTGAACAAAGTCATAAATTGCTTGTTTGCAGAAGAAGGGTCACTGGGAACGGTTTAAATAAGAGCGCGTGAGAATATTGATTATCAATTATGCTATTCGTGACTTGAACGCGATATTTCGTCGTTTCCCTTCGGCCAAATTCTTGTTTCACGTGTTTCTAATCAATGATTGATTCAACAGGCTTGATGAAATTTAAATAAATTTCGAAGCTGTTCAAAGAAACATTTCGGAAGAACCAAAATTTTCAGTAAAAAAGTGGGTATAATCAGCAAAAAAGTCCGAAATAAAATTATATCAAAATGACACTATTAATCAACAATTGTTAAAGACTTATTTATCGAAACATATTTTCAGTAACACATTTCTCATTCAACACAGAAAAAGATGACCTCAACGGCCATTGACAATTGACTAAGTAATATTATATTGAAAATATTAATAAATAAATAATGTATATATAATTATAATAGAGTACTATGATTTTTTCAGTAGATATTTTATCATATAAAATTTATTTTCAAACAATATATTTTATACGTTTCATATGTTTCAGTTGGATTATGTGTTGTCATTGGTAATTGAAGATAGATTCTTATTTGCTGGCTTTTTTATGTTTATTTTAATGGCATGTCGAGTATAAAATGATCTGATATGGAATTTTATTAATCTGAGAAATTTGAAAATTAAGACTATTGTAAAATACTCATATCGTCATTATTGTAACTTCAGTTTCTGATAACTGTAAATAAATAAATACGATATTTCTCAATTTTTAAACGTTTTTTTTACGTTTTGGAACTCAAAATTATTTATTTTTGCTCATATATTGTGTTTCGTGCAATGCTTACATATTCCAGTTTACTTTGACAGGACACAAAATGGCGGATGATAATACTCATAGTTTTAGTGCCTTAGTATAAATATGATCTATAAAATGTGTATACGAATCACATGAAAAGTATATCATGAAGTTCTGAATTCTTCATTTTTGTATTATGTACATTCAGCTTGCGATATTTTACGAGTTGACTTAAACGATGTTCAAGAGATGAAATCACTCTTACTAAGTCGATTGTGAATAAATATATGCAACAGCAGAATAATTTTGATCAGAAAGAAAAATTCCTGTCGATGTATGATGCTGACAAGGATTGTCTTAAAGATTAACCTTGCATTTACATCGGCCTTGGGCAAGACTGGCATTTTCTAATGAACTCCATCCCCTTTCCTTACCATCAATATTTATGATTATACTAACCACACCACTTGACTCTCGCGTGCTAGGTAATCGCGCTTTGCGTTTCCAAAATGCAAAAACTACGACTCTTCCACTCTCCTTTAAACAACAGTCAGGCATGTAAACGTGACATCAGAATGATCTCAATCTCACGAGTATCTCAATTAAGCAAGATATAGAGATGGCATTGATATTGATTATTATTCCTTAAAATAAAATCGATGAAATTGACTGATTTTTTTATTATTGGGAAGACACAAAAAAAATTGTAAGTCAGAGATAGAAATTGAATTATTTAGCATTTAAATACAGCATCAAATCTGTAAAGGATATATGTATATATGTCCTGATGGTGGCCTTCCATGGAATTATGTACAGTCGATATGATAGGGAATTTTAGTATCGAGTGGAGAATGTTGGATCGATATGGGCCAGGTCGATGAGTATCGATTCTTGTTCCCCTTCTTCTTCTTCTTCTTCTTCTTCTTCTTCTTCTTCTTCTTCATCTCTGAAAATTAGGCGTCTCCGACCGCCATTATTGCATTTGTTCACTTTGGCATGATTGTACGTCATGAAAGTGCCACAATAAAAAATCTCTATATTATCGCTGTTGAGTGTGGAAATCTTATTTAAAAAGGTGAGAATTTTCTTCTAATTCGTTTTTTGTCTTGGATAAATGAATTTTTTGGTAATAAATTTGTGTCGTTTCATCCAGAAAAGAATTTCCGCGATTTTCAATAAAGGATAAAGACGAGTCAAGGAGGGCGAGATTTCGGGAGATTGCACGAGGATTTTGCTTATTGCTGCTTTATTATGCTTTATTTCCATTTTCGACGATGTTTTGGACCTATTCCTAGGAGAATTCGGATATTTTCTTGGGTGGTGGAGAGGAAGTCGTGCTTCTGGGATAACTCCGGACAATGGATCCTCGTCATAAAATCTGATAAGCAAAGAGTTTCATTTATTTTGAAATTAATCAATGAATGGAAAATAAAGTGATGTTCATGATTGGTCGACAATGTTTATGATTGGTTGATAATGTTCATGATTAGGTCGACAATGTTTATGATTTGTTTTTGTTGGTTAGAATTGGCTATGATAAAAAGTCAATCAAGTAAGGGAGAATTCATTTAAATCGATAATCTAAAAAAGTATAAAAAAACAAAGAGGAGATAAAAAGTGTAATAGTCATAATTCTGCGAATTGTTAGAAATAAACAAAATGAAAGTGAATAAAAATGTTACAAATTACATAATTTAACGCAACTTTTCGTGAAATTTATAGTCATGATGTAAAAAATACAAGATAACTTTGACGAATATTAGTAATAAGGCTGTAAAAAACAGTTGAAAACTGTAATTCTGATTTCTTGAAGCTTACCTAATTTAATCTTTTTCTTTTTTGTTGACAAAACTTATTCGCAACATCGCTGCGAGGCGATGCTTTAAATCGTGACACTCCAGGGGTATAAGCTGAAGAGCTTTGGGCGTGTTTGCCGATGAAATGCTGATATTGCTTTTGAAATAGTAACACATGCGTGGGGCTCGTGTACTTTGAATTTTCATACCTGCTTGTGTGAACGCTCTCTTAGACCCGCCTCGCCAGCGTGGTCATTAGTGACGTACATTTTACGTTCTCGCCAGTGAATATTTATAACCGCTAGACGTCGAGTCCGCAAAAAAAACCTCTTTCAGGGAAACGAAGACTGCGAGTGAATTTTTTTTTAAAGCTTGACGTTGCGCAAAAAGTGCGATTTATAGGCGGGTATATAAGCACGAATCCTTTCATCCTTTCAGATTGACGCCTTATCCGTGTGGAAAGCCTTTTCACTTTCATCAATTAAATGCGTTTAGGAATACCTTGAATAGCTGTCAACGAATAGGAGATAATAAAATGCAATTTTTCGATATATTTTTTTTTTAAATGTCGAAAAAATACGGTTACATCTTAACCCCAAGTATATTAGAGTCGAAAATCGGAATGAAACAAAGCGTCTCGTAACGAATTGACCCAGAACAACACTCGTACATGAAAAACTTAATCAGAATCGCGGAAATTCAGTGGAAAACAGAACACTAGCAACGTCGTCCGGCCTCGATTGCGTTTCGTGCTGCAGAATAAAACGAGTCATAAATCAATGGCTGCGTGCGTTAATGAAGATGCATTTGTGCAAGTAATTTAACGTGCATTTTCGTGCGTTATCACATTTGGACCAAGCCGTTAAAGCTCGCTCCATTTGGAGCCATAAAAGCTTTTGCAAGTATTTATGTGAAGCGGAGACAAAAAAACATACCACCAGAACAAAAGGAAGATCAAAATTACACACGTAAAGTTGCGATTGAACGCCTTGTCTCTAAATTGCTCGCGGTGTTCACTAAAGAAGAATAATGCAAAATTGTAACACTCTAGAGATAGAGTACATGTGATATTTTTGAAAGAACTTTGTTACAATATTTTTTAGTTAAATTTTTGGACTTTTATCTTTCATTTTTATTCAGGTTTTAAATTATTTCTATTTAGCAGGCGCTTGTATATGAAAAATCGATCAATATTTCATGTACAAATGAAGAAAGTTGCATCGATAAACAATGAAAATATAAGTGACAAGAAAATGCAAGAAAATTTTAGCAGTATATATTTTGTAGAAAGTATAAATTATCAAAACGTAGGATTACGTAGAAAATATGAATCAAAAAAATTGTTGCAAACCAGAGAAGAATCAAGAAAAATATAAATCTAATAAATCATCAAATTCTAGAAATCTATACAAAATCCATTTGAAAATATCAAAAATCTACCAATTCATACAAGCTCTAAAAAAAATGGTATTATTTGAATTCTATGAAAAATGTGAAAAAACTGTTTTCTGGTAAATCTCGACAAATGCCTCTACGATCTATGAATTTTGGGGTTCTGGAGCATCGAATTCCAAATATACTTTGAATCTATAAAAATCATAGAAAACGTAACAAAATTGTTCAAACATTCCAAAAATACGAAAAAATAATAACGATGTAACACATAAAAAATACATATGAATGTAATTTAATCATTATTTCTTTAAATTGCTCATAATATATCGAAATTTGCATGTCAAAGCGTCTGGTTTTTTAACTCTCTGTAGTAATAAACAAAAACATAAGCACTCTATAAAAATACATAGAAATCCTCCAGAGTTTCATACATTGTACTAGAAAAATGTGAAAAATAAGTTTACTGGTTTACTTGCTCTCTAGTTTATTAGTTTACTAATTTACTTGTTAACGAGTTGACTAGTTTTATAGCCTACTAGATTACTCGTTTATTAGCTCACTAGTTTTTATTTTAAATGGCCTACTAGTATACAAGCTTACTAGTTTACCAGTTGACTATTACAAATTTGCGAGTTACCTTACTAAATATCTAATTCAGTTATTAACGAGTTTGCTAGTTTACTGTATATCTTTTTCACTTGTTTAATATTTAACTATTTTACAATTTCAGTAATTTACTAGTTTAGTAGTTTAATAGGTTACTAGTTTCCTAGTTTACCTTTTTTCTAGCTTACTAGTTCACTAGCTTACCAGTTTACTAGTTTACTAGCTCACAAGTTTAATAGAAATCATTCAATACATAAAAATTATGTAGATATAAATAATTTCCTTAAAAATGTATAGAACGTTCTATCATGGAGCATACTTACTAATGTAACACTATAATTAAACACATATAATTTTCAAAATTATCGTAGAAAATTTATATAGAAAACAATAAAAATATACTACATTAAATTTATCCAATTCCTACTAATGAATATACTGCTAATTGTAGAAATACAAAAAAATATAGAATGAAAGTATTGAAAGTCTGCATAAAAGGAACCGTCTTCTTAAAAATCAATTTGAAGTCTTAGAATTGTTTAAAGTTTCAATACTATAGCATTGACTTCTAAAAATCTTTTGAACGATCTATAGAAATATTGGAAATAAATAAAAATATCAGAAAATACCACACAATTTGATAAATAATGTACCGTACAAAACGAATGTACATTTATAATGTACCTTTTATTTTTGTGGTTTAATTTGCTCAAAAATCATTTCAAACATATACATTTTATAAAGGTTTGATTCCTAGAGCATCAAATTTTAGAATGCTTTATAGAAGCCCATATTACTCAATATGAGATAATCTTTAAAGAGGTAGAAATACAAAAAGTATTAGTAAAAAAAATTGAAACCTCAGTTACTAATTGAAAATCACAAAAATCGAATGCCATTATTTAGGAACATGCTAAATGTGCGATTCTAGATTTTAACAGTTGTATAACTTTTTAATTCCGAAATGTGAAACATTCCAAAATCGATCTCTTGTAACCGTATTGCCAAAGATGAAAAACTATCAAATCCCAAAGGAAAAATATTTTTCAGAAAAATCCCTCCCAAAAATTTTTTCTGCCTACGCCCCTGAGTACTCTAATGATTCATTATAATAATATAAGTTTATTTACTGCAGAATGATTATAAAAAGATTGGCTATTAAATTTTTAATGTTGACCGTTGGGAAATCTGAGGAGTTCTTATCAGCGGAACATAGAAAAAAAAATTGTCGGAAGGGGTTTTACGAAAATACATAATGTTTTGCTGGAAGTGAATATAAACATCAGGAAGTGCTTCACCCCGAAACCCCCCTTCCATTTTATCACGGTTTATCATCAATTCATCTGATGGACAGAATTTTAAATGGGTCAAACGACTGCATCTTTGTGCTCATTTGTTTGTTACAAATCTGGATTCCTAATAACCAATACATCGGCAAATAAATCGTTGACTAACCTCGTGTACGGAAAATCGAGCACGAACCGATGAGTATATATATCGTTAATGGAATTGCGACGAGAGCGAGAAAAAGCGGAAAAAAGAGGAAAACCCGTAAGAAATGCGCCGCACGTCCTGGAACCTGCAGGGCGTTCCGCCAAGCTCCACTGCTCCAGTCGCGTTTTTTGCTTTCTTCAAGTCTCAATGTCGATTTTTGTCTGTCGACGCTAAATAATCCCGAACTACTTTTCTTTTGATATTGATAAGCGTTAAGTCAGAAAAATATCACTGCAAACTAAATTTATGTAAATTAAATGGGTTCATTGAAAAAAATTGGGTGAAATTTGAAATTAATGGAATTTGCAAATGAAATTTCGATTTCTCGATGACTTTAAACAATAAGTGGAACTCGATAGAGGAAAATTTGACAAGTTAATCATTCGGTGGAATATTTATAAAAGAAAATGTTTAAGCCAAATTCCGTACGACTTTAATTACAAATACTAATTTCTTCGTGTTCTGTGCAATCTGACTCTAAATTTAAATTCAGAATTGTCATATTTTGTTATGAACAAAAATAAAATTTCTTTGTATTACCATGAATAAACTCTCGATCGCGTAGTAGAATTGAGAAACACATCGAGACGTGCACAGGCCGTTATGGGATTGTAGCTGTCACTCAGAATCAGGATCTCCATCCTCACGATCTAGTCGAATTCACTTCAAGACATAATTCAGAATCGACCAAAGAATCTTCAATGAATATAACAATGTTGAAAAAAATTGTCAACATATTATGTAGGGTTCTTACATAAGAGGGTTCGTTATCAACTTTTTCGTAACTTTTTTACCAGAATATTTAACATTGCTTTATAATTTTAAATTTTAATGTTTAAATTTTAAATTTTACCTATTGAAGTGAAGAGAAAAACTGGAAAAATTGAAATTATTCTTACTAAATAATAACAGCCTCCTATTTAAAAATCTAGCTCTTTGATTCTTGATGGATTTCTAAGGGAATTTATTGAACGACGTCGAAAGCGTAAAAACAGAAGCAGAAACACCCAGCAGCACTCTGAACACATCACTTTTTCAAGGCGACAAAAGTTTTCTTCTAAATAACTAACACGAAGAAGCGTCGAAATTTTTATGAAGTTTCTATCCCATGTTCGAGGTTTCGGGACAATAGGATTCTTTTTTTTAGACTCTGGATCCTGAATGCAAAAGTTTTTGATTGAATTTTTATAAACAACGAAACGAAAAATGAATAATCAACCTTTTCAATAAACTTTCACTCTCAGCATTGTCTAACACCATACAAGAATTCGGAATTAGTTTTTCCTTCCTGTTGTGTAAATTTATGTTCCAAAGCCCGTCATCATGCACTTCTATGGAAACAATAATGTCATCATCATTATTATAATTTCTATGAATGTATGAAGGAACAAATTATCAATTTGTATTTTTCATTCAATGAAAACAGAAATCCTTACTTTTGTGTTACCTCAGAAATTATTGATCGAGGTATTCCTTCCGAAGCATGAAGCAATAATAAGAAAATCGCACCACGTGCAAAAAGTATATACAGTGGATCTATTGAAAATCAGAAAAAGTGAATTTTTTCTCCCTTAATCAGCTCTATGTTGACATTTTTTTATCATTTACCATAATATCACGAGATTGAAAATTTTAAATTTCAAAAGTCTGTTTCAATATTTTGTGTTGTATGGTCCGCGCACCAATCAGAAACCCTCCGCAGATCGCGAGTGTCTCCAAAATTTGTGGTAATCTTGTGTTTTGAATTCCCGGGTAGCGTTTTATCAACACAACGCACTATTTTTAGAAAACGTGAAAAACGAATTTCTCCTGTTTTCACTTTTCGTTGATTTATCCCAGCCGAGAATAAAAACTTTTGAAGTTGACCCACTTTATATAACCGACGAACTAATGTATTAGTATAACTTTTATAATAGATTCACAAAATTTCATTAAATACAAAACCTTTTATTATGTAGTTTCCACCATCAATGATTTTGAACTTATAGTTAAAAATCATTTACTTTTTGATACTTACAGACGTGAACCTTATAATTATTGTAAAAAAATTAATGTAAAAACTTGGAGATTAGACCTAATTTCAGTGTGTGCACAAAATGCCATCCACGCATTATAATTATATAATAATTGAATATGTTCTCATGTTCACATAAACCAACTTTGAATTTCTGATTCAAAACCAAAAATATGAATTAGATAAAAAGTTTTTAAAAAAATGGGAATGGATGGGTGAAGGGCCACCCTCGCACAATACTAGAAAAAAAACTTTAACTTGCACATCTCCAGACTTGCAGCTTTCCATAACAAAAAGAAATATGAAAATCGGGTGAATAGCGTAAGAGGAGATATGTTTACAAAATTCGGCTTAGCGTAATAAAGACATAAATGCTCCAGGATAGAAAGTTTTATGAATTTCTAAGAAAATTATAACTACATAATTTTCATTTATTAAAAGATTTCTAGTAAACTAGTAAACTAGTAAACTTGTAAGCAAGTAAACTGGTAAGCTTGTGAACTTGTAAGCTAGTAAACAATTGAGCTAGAAAAAAGTAAACTAGCAAACTACAAACTACTAAACTAGTAAACACGTAAGCTTGTTAACTAGTAAACTACTGATATTGTAAAATAATAAACAAATGAAAAAGTAAAATAGTGAACTAACAAGCTAGTTAACAAGTAAATTAGTTAATTTTAAACACTTTTCAAATTTTTAAAAGTAAACTGGTAAACTAGTAAGTTAGTAAACTACTAAGCTAGTTAAATATAAAACTAGTAAGCTAGTGAACTAGTAAACTGGTTAGCAAGTAAACTGGTAAGCCAGTAAACTAGTTAGCTAGTAAACTAGTAAACGAGAAAATTACTAACAAGTTAACTAGTAAACTTATTTTTCACATTTTTCTAGTATAATATACGAAACCCTGGAGAATTTCGAAATATTTTAATGGATTACTTATATTTTTGTAGATTGCTACAGAGATTTATAAACTTGATGCCTTGAAATGCGAATTTTTATCTTTTTTCAGTAATTTCAAGAATTAACGATAAATATACAGTCATATAGGTTTTTAATGTTTTATATCGTTCTTCTTGTTTTGTATTTTGAAAATATTTAAAAGAATTTGTTGCGTTTTCTAGAATTTTTATAAGTTCATAGTATATTCAGAACTTGATGCTCCAGAGTGCTAAAATTTATAGATGGTAAAAGCATTTGTCGAGATTTCTAAGAAAATAGTTATTCCATAGAATTAAATTAATTTCATTATTGTTTTAGAGCATGTACGAATCGTAAGATTTGTAATATTTTGTAATATTTTTATATGGATTTTTTATTGATTTCTAGAATTTGATGATAGAAGAATCAAAGTTTTGGAAATTTTTAGAATTTAAGTGAATATTTATTTTTCTTGATTATTCATTTTGTGAATATTTATTTTTCTTGATAATTCACTGGGTTGCAACAATTTTTCTGATTCAGTCTTTTGTGTAACCCTACGTTTTGATAATTTTTACCTTTTTTTTTAATATATACTACTAACGTTTTCATGCATTTTTTTGTAATTTATATATTTATTGCTTATCGATATAACTTTTTTCATTTTCACATGAAATATTGATTGATTTTACAGAATTTCGAGAGGGGTTTGAATCCCTAAAACACACCTCTGCCTACGCGCCTGCCTTTACCCGAAGCAAAATCGTGCTGTTGCAAAAAATCGTTGGCAAATTATCGTAATTGATGATAAACTCTTGGAAAAGGGTTTCATTTTTGTCCTATGAAAACCTTCCGTCCAAACGCTCTCAAGTCTGAAAAATCCTTGAATTATCAATTATTATATTTTCATAAACTTAGCAATATGCATAATTAGGACTATTCAGAAAATACATCAGTTTTGTTTTTATATACAGTCACAGATGCAAGAGATGTAGGTTATGAAATTTCACCTTTAGTTTTGAGTTAATCAGCAAACTTAAAGACTGTTCGAAAACGTATCACTTACTGTCAGAATTTCAAAAACCCGATAACCCTTTATACAATCGATTTGCAAACTCGAAACAAAGTTTTTTCTTGGATTGCAATATAATTGAGAAAAGTATTTGATCTTATGTGATACCATGGTCCAGGTTTTTTTTCCTGGAATTGAAGTATTTGAAGCTTTCTTCAAAGTATGAAAATTGTATCTAACGTCTAAAATAACACCTTGAGAATATTCAAATATTTGTGAGCTTCGAATAATGTTTTTTTTTCCAAGGTTCCTTGATTTGAAAAAAGGAATATTTGATATTATAAATCTAAAACTATAGTTTTTCATCAGGCGATCCAGACTTGTATATTTCAATTATTCCATCGGCGCGTCAAGTTTTAATAGCAGGTGGATCGATCAGCCGAGGAAAGGGGAGTTTTGCGCCCTATCGATGGAAACAATCCACCGAGAAACTCGCGAAAATGTGAAATTGCCGCAATCAAGCCTGGTTCATTATACGCGGGTGAATTAATTTCTGCATGCTCGCGTCCCATGCGACTTGCTTGTATGCACAACACGAATTTTCATGCAACGAAAGTACGATCCAATCGATCATTAAACAGATTAAAAGAAAATCAATACTTTATTTTATTCTGCCAAGGATGTCTTGTTAGTCCTCAAAAATACGTGTTTTTGGCGTTTCACCTATTTTTTCAAAATTTCAGATTGTTTAATAGTTACAAGAGACGTAATTTTTATGTCAAAGATGAATGAAAATTATTCATATATCCAAGAAATAATGATTCTGATTACGCCAGAGAAGAAAAAGGATATAACAGAACAAAAATCTTTGAATTTTTATCGAAGCCAAAAACGAATCATAGCGGAATTTGCAGTTTCACAATACCTTCTGATTGTTTGGCCACGTAATATTCCCGATATTCTCTCTCCATCAATGTCAGTCACACGTGCGCGCATTATACGCTCACGTAGCCGTGAAAGGGCCTGCTTCGTTGGGCACTGATATTCATGATGTGGCTCCATTATTGGTCCGAGTAACTTGTTTGTTTCAATACTGCCTACATTATACAAATGAGCTGGCTACATTTTGAGGAACTATTTTACAATCAAGCGTTACCCTTTCAACAACAAAAATTTTTTTGGGGACTCCATAGCATAAATCTATATTCATTACTTATTTCTGCAATCATCGAAATCAAAAAATTACCATGCTAATTATTTCAAAAGATATATAAATGTATGCCAGTTTTAGAGAAAGGCCTGATTCAATTTTTCGTATTCTCTAGTCTCAGATTTATTCATTATGTGCAATTCAAGAATCTTTAGTATAAAACTTGACTTTTGCCGCAAAACAACCCTAATTATATTTCGAAAAAGTTTCCCAATGAAGCAGTCATGTAAAACCTTAGAAGAAAGCAATCCAATGTTCATCGTTTGCGATGGAGTTCAATGAATCACGGTCCACTTTTCAAACATTTCCCGGGCAAAAGTTTTCCCTCAGTTGGAAAAGTGAGCTGGATATTTTAAAAGTTGTGATCGAATGCTGGGAGACGAAACGAAGACGGCAGAGTGTGAAAAACGCCGAAGTGACTGTTCGGAAAAACGAACTTGTGACGCGGTAGCACTTTCCTCTCACGATAAAGAAAGTGTCCACAAATAAATTATGACTTTGAAAGACGAGAACGATGGAACGATTATTGCCATCAATTTTGAAAAGATAGAGCTTCTTGAACGGAAAAAAAATAACTCGATTGGATATTCTCATGGTCTCTTTATCTTAAACAGTTGATGATCATATCAGACCTAATTTGACTAATTTTCATAATGGAATGACAACTACTAGTATGGAGTTTAAAATGACTATATCAACTTGACAAAATACATACTGTACTATAATACTAGGAATAATCAAGTTTTACAAAATTCGTACAATCTGAACTTGATTATTCTAAATGGGCAATTTTACTATGAAATTGAAAGACTCGTTAGTCTTAAAAAAAAATTAGAGTCTATTGAATCAACACGCGTTAGTAGTAAAACTTCTCATGCTGCTTTCTTTAAGGTTCCGATGTATAGATTTTCATTCATCCTATTTTTCTAGTTCTGACAGATCCTTCAATTTTCCTGCATAGCATTTTCCTCATTTTTTAACTGTAAATCAGTTGAAAAATTATTTTATTCTTAATTTTAAGTCCTAACACTTAACGCTTAAGTCTGTAACACTCTTACAGTGTTAAAGACTAGTGAAATCTCAAAATTACTCCTTACACTCGAAACACGCTCAGATGTCATCGACCTTCAACTGTTCCAATGTAACATTATACTCTTTCAAAATTACAGACTTAGAAAATCTCAAAATTACTCCCTGCAATCGAGAATATTACACTCTTACATCTTACAGTCTTACATCTTACATTGTTGAATCTCCAAATTACTCTCTACATAAATTACATTCTAGAAAAGTGATAATGCCGCCTAAGAAGTTTTACTTCAAAAATTAAAGACCTAATAAATAGTCAATTGATAAAGTAAAATAAAAAAAAATAAAAAAAATCAATTGATTAATCATTTATCTGATTGATTCATTGATTGATTGATAAGGTAACTAATTAATCAAGGATTATTTATTTATTAACTGAATAATTATTACAAATAATTATTCATTAGTTATTTATCATTATTGAATGATTGATGATAAATAATAAATTATAAATTATAATAAATGGTTGATGATAAATTGGTAACAATCATTAATAAATGATTGATTAACAGATTCATCATTTGATAAATGAATTGAATAATCTATCATTGATGAATTATTATTTCATTACTTTATGAATATTATCAATTAATAATTTACTAATTATTTATCAAGAAATAATCATTACTGATTATTAAATAATAATTCAATAATTATTATTGATTTATTTGGGATAAATAATGAATCATTATTATTATTATTATTATTATCATTATCATTATTATTATTATTATTATTATTAATATTATTATTATTGTTATTGTTATTGTTATTGTTATTGTTATTATTATTATTATTATTATTATTATTATTATTATTATTATTATTATTATTATTATTATTATTATTATGATTATTATTATTATTATTATTATTATTATTATCATTGATTAGTGATTAATAAGTAATGATTAATCATTCATAAATGACTGATCATTTAATTTCTTATTTAATAAATATTTGAATAAATAATTTGTTTTATCAATTAATCAATAAAGTAATTATTTTTATGATTTAAAAAATTAAAGACTCGTCAGTCTTTATTTATTTCAAAAAATGATTTTGAATTACCTATAGTCGAATATTGACTCTATAAAGTAGCCGATGTGGTTCAATATATTGTTATGTATTCGAAACAAAAGGTGTCTCCAAGGTGGAGACACTCACGTGGGAGTGGGTGTTGTCGATGAGACGCAATTTCCGTTTAACAAATTTCGTTTTATTAGAATACACAATCAATGTTGACACTGTTTTTCGTTACAATATTCTTCCTTTCCTTCGGTCGTACAATGAAAATGATAGAAGAAGTTGGTGGAAGGGGGGGGGGGGGGTTCTCGGGGGCAACCACGGCTTCCTAGGGTCCACCCGAAGTTCCAGGCTCCTCGAGCAAAGCGGCTTCTGCGCGAGGGGAAAGAGGGGGTGAAAGGTCACGGGCGGCCTGTGTTGATGACGGGGGCGGAAAACCGTTCACACTCCTTAGTATTTCTGCGACTCCTTCATCCGGGCTGGGTCTCTGATTTTCGGCACGACCAACGGGTACTTCCGGTTGGGGTATATTCCCCCGTGTTTCCTGGTGTCGACGTTGACCCTCTCGTAGAGCTCGTCAGAAGGCCTCTGATAGTTCCAGAGTCGTTGTCTCCTCCCGGATTTGGGGCCGTGGTTCCCGGCCTGAAGGTCCCGGCTCCGGGCCCTGGACAATCAATGTAGCCGCCTCACCTGTCAAATCAATGATCTCTAGTACGCGCCCCCGATGTGCGACGGCCGGGCGCTCCCTTCGTGGGTGGGAAGGCCCTGGAGTTGGCAACGATTTCCGGGGTATGGGCCTTATTTTCCCAAGGGGATTGTGGTTTCCGGGGTTGGTCGTGAGTGGCAGGTTGGTGGTTGACCAGGGGTCCAGGATTCCGGAGATGACAATATGACAACCAGTGCAGGGTTCCAGAAGATGAGTTTGCCGGTTGTCGTCAGTTTAACCACCGAGGAAGGTACTCGGAAGGTTGTGCCACAATGGCGGCAAACGCACTGGGCGTGCGAAGGGCCATTCCTCCAGACTCGACTGGGTATACGATCTTCCTTTAGGTTGGCGGGAGTGCCATTGGGATTTGGCTTGTTCCGTTGTTCTTCTAGTATCCCGGGAAGAGCTGTTCTCAAATCGACAAGCAACGTCGCAATTCCGAAAATCCGTCCTTGGAAGAACTTGATCCACACACAACCTTCTCCAAACCCTCGTTTGTCGAATTCCTTGAATCCAGCCTGCGGGGAAATTCCCCGAGCTTTTGCAAAACCCTTGGCCTTTTGTAAGCTATTGGGACTTATCGATGACATTGGGGGGGGGGGGGGGAATTTAATAATAGGTCCGAATTTCGGAAAGCCTAATTGAAACTTGAGAAGAGAGAAAATATTTAAATCCAGTCTTCGAAAAGTCTATTTGAAATTGTAAACCAGGAATGTATTTTAAAACCATAGTTCGAAAAGTCTATTTGAAATTGTAAACCAGGAATGTATTTTAAAACCAGGCTTCGAAAAGTCTATTTGAATTTTGAGAACAAGCGAAAATATTCAAACCAAGACTTCGAAAAGTCTATTTGAAATTGTAAACCAGGAATTTATTTTAAAACTAGACTTCGAAAAGTCTATTTGAAATTGTAAACTAGGAATTTATTTTAAAACCAGACTTCGAAAAGTCTATTTGAATTTTAAGAACAAGAGAAAATATTTAAACCCAGACTTCGAAAAGTCTTTTTGAAATTGTAAACTAGGAATGTGTTTTAAAACGAGACTTCGAAAAGTCTATTTGAAATTTTAAACCAGGAATTTATTTTCAAACCAGACTTCGAAAAGTCTATTTGAAATTGTAAACCAGGAATTTATTTTAAAACCAGACTTTGAAAGGTCTATTTGAAATTTGAGAACAAGAGAAAATATTTAAACCCAGAAATTTCCTTACTCGTAATCCGCCCGTTTACGCGTTCTGCAATCCGCCAGAGACTTCCAGTCCAAAAGTGTCCGAAGCCAGTGAAAGAAGGAAGAAAGGAAAGAAGGCCGCGGAGGCTCCCGTGCCTGGTTTATATACCCACTAAACTGTACTCGTGTACGGAATTCTTTTGGTGGGAGGCAACGCGCAAGTGATTTAGAAAGAATTATTGTCGAAAAAAACAAGATACTTAGGTGGGAATCCCGAAAAGTTAATTTTCGTATACCAAATGATTTCGAAATCTGTTTTTACAAAAATGGGGAATAGCGTATGACAAGTAAATGTTATTTGGCGCAATAATTCCTCCGTATCGTTCAGAAAATTGAGTCGAAGCGACTCTGTTCATTTAGCAAAGCGAGCTTAGAGTGGCGTTCTTCCTGTTTCCATTTGTTCCTCGTTTATAAAAAGGTGAATCCTCTTGAATAGCCAAACGTATAAATAATTACCTGTTTTCGCCTCTTTTAAGGTAAGAAAAAAAATATTTAAGAAGGAAATATTTATTGTGAAATAAAAATTTCCCAATATATAATAATATATTTGAATTTCATGAATTTGCACAGCAAAATACAGTTCTTAGTAAATAATAAAAAAAAATATTTTTATTAGTATATAGCAGTAAACAACAAAAAATAGTATCATTAGTCTACTCATCGAATTCAGTCAACATTTACTTTTTTTTACAGTACATGCAACTTAACAAAATCAAACATGAGTAATTCAAAAAAGTTGTTCTGATCAGTTTATGGTCGGAAATTAAACATTTGTGTATCAATGTTCAGTATTTCAACTTTTTCTTAACTACATAGCTCATGATCACAAAGTATTTTCAATTTTAATTGTTTTCATGGATAAGTTTACAGATTTTCAGTACATGATGCCACTGAATTCGAAATTCAATGGTTTTCTGTTTTCAATAGATAATTCGGAAAAGAGTGTTTCAATATATGTCACGTATTTTACAGATTTCAAGTACCGAGAATATTTTTTCGAATTGTTAAATTGTCATACAAAATCAAAGATTTTTTATATCCTTAAGGATTTTAATACAGATCTTTGATAATGAAAAGCTCTAGCTTCGCAAATAAAATTTTTTGAATTTTCTGTAGATATTCGTGAAAAATATATCCACAAAGATTCATATTGCATTATGATTTCGTACCTTAATTTTTTCATGTTTTATTGAATGTGTAGGTAGTTAAGTAATTAAATTTTCTAGTACTTACGTAGATTTCTTGTATTTTATTACTTAACACAACAAATCTGAAGGATGCCTTGCTCTAGAATTTATAGTTACAGATATTTCCGAAAAATGATTATGTCTATTAAAAGGAATATTTACGTATTTCTCGTAATTTGTAAATTTAAGGTACCACTGACTTTTCTCGAATTGCTGGAGAATTTATACAGTTCTTAGATCTTTAGCATTTTCATACATTCTGAAGTATCGATTTTTAGAATTATTCATTGTTGAGTTTAACTGATTCACCCAATGAAAAATTGGTTAATACAGTTAAAAATGATCATTTTGGATAGTCACAAACAAGGCTACAATAAAAATTATTTGTAATACAGTTTATTAATCAGTAATAAAACTCACGTAACTTTGTAAAATGCAAAAAATTTTATTCTCAGCTACCACGAATAGTTGCTGTTGGCCTCAGTAATATATGTTGAACTTATTCACTAGTCAAAAATATAGTCTCATTGCAATAAGTCATATAATGCATACTCAATACTTAAATTAAGATAGTGCAAATACTTAGGTTATTGCGTTGTACATAGTAGCTACTTACTAACTACTGAGTAGTAAATATTTCATTACTAGCATTTGCTAAGTAATTGAATGAAAAAACTCATTCACTAATTTTCAAAAATAGTAGTTAATTACGGAAAAACAACAATGTTAGTCATCAAAAACTGAATGAATAATCAAAGTAATCAAAAACAGCTATTTTCAATTAAGAAAATTAGTCAGCAAGAATCTCCACAAAAGATTTAATTTTAAAGTGCAAAAAAAGTATAGTGAAGGATGTAAGCTAAAAAGTTCGAGTTCACTTTCCTCATGTATTTGATTTCAGATTTGGAATTCTAACTTTCTAAACGTTAAAATTAAAATGTCTCTCTTTTGATTTATTTCTGATAATTTAGGATTGATTTCGAGTTCGAGGGTTTCACAGGTCGTGACAGGCCGCTTTCCATGACAGCTGCAGACGCCAGAGCTTTTAAGATTTGAGGCTTTACCCTATTTGGCGAGCTTAAATTACGTGGATTTCAACGTTTTCAAAGAGCACTCTACGATCGAGTGTTGTTAGTGATTGAAATTAGGGATCAGTTTAATCCTACAGCAGTAAAGATTAATAAAAATCCAGAAGTATTCTGATGCACAGAGAAAGTCAGACATAAATTATTCTTTTTCCTAATCATTACACATTTCATAGACGTCCTGATGATCATAATGTTTTTTGACGCAGATTCGTAGAATAGGAATATGAAGAATAAAATAAACGAAAATGCCCTCATTAAAGTCGTATTGCGCATCAGGGAATCACAAATGTTACGTTTTGCGCTGCAATAAAACTGTTCGGGAAGAGGAAGTCGAAGTTCTGAAAAAGTGAATGAAGAAAGTCGAAACATTAAAGGTCACAAGTTAGCTATAGACGCAATTGCCGAGATCCGGAATTTGCCGCCTCCCCCCCCCCCCCCCCCCCACCCCACCCCGACACCGCGAGAGTAATTGAATTTGAAAACTCGCTTATCTTTTGCGCTCGAAGGATGAAAATCTTAGCCAAGCTTGTTTGAGATGAAATTTCCTGGTAATTTTGATTTTGTAATTGCCAGAAGATTCAGATTAAGGCGATGCTTTGAAATTCTATTTCAAGTTAAATCGATTGGACGATTCCACTTTTTTTTGCTAATGATAACCTGTAGTTTTCTTGAAATTCCATCAATTGAATTTTATCCATTAAATTCAAGAATCGATATCAAGTGTGAAAATACTGTCTGTATCTATGCTAATCTCGGAGTGTCTCTTACAAAATGAACTGATATCATCTTCATTGTATCGGGTTTCATCAATGCCCTTAATGCTAATGCGTCTGGGGTCTCCAGAGAACGACCTCCCGTCAATTTGCGTAAAATGATCAGCTGTAATATCATTCGGCGTGATTAACAGGGTATGGAAATCTGAGCTTGCGTAGTGCATAAATGAACAAATTGATTGTTACGCACTTGGACCTGTGACAATGCAGGCAAACTGTTCATTTGAAAACAATGATCCGTTACACTGGCAAATTATTTTTATACGATAATTGAAGAAAAAAACAGAAACATAATTAATTGTAAATCACAAGATGTGAACAAACTACCAGGTTTGTAATATTTTCTGCTCTTCACAAATAATGTTCCCTGAAGCGATTCGGAAAATCCGGAGTATAAAATGAAGGTTGATTTTGTATAGTTGCGAGTTTCGGGAAACATTTTTTATCATAAAAATGGAAATGTTGAATCATCAATCCGATTACATTTACTGTGCTTTACAAACATTCGAAATACCAGAAAAAAAATAAGATAAAATAATGATCAAATTAGAATTCAGGCACGTGTGGACGGAAGATGGGTGGGTTCTAACCCCCAAACCCCCCTCAAAGAGATCTTTCAAACGATTTCGATGAAATGCTTCTATTATTGGTTTTTACGTTTTGATATAAATTTTGATATCTTGCATTGCATGATATTTTTCAGAAAACAGCGTCTGAATAGATTTTTATTTCTTTTTGGTATTTTTCTTATACATCTTCTACGATTTGTAGGATTGTTCAGTATTTCTGACACTATTCGTATTTTTCAAGATCTATAAAATGTTACAGGATTTTCTAGTATTTCTGTATATTTCGAGCATTTTCATTTAAATTGTTATAGATTCAGAAAATTTCAAACTGTAAAATTCGGAGTTCATTAAATTTTACGTGTTCAAAGGATTTTTCAAGAATCAGTGAATCAATAGATATTTATTTCTTTTAGTATTTTATGTACTTCTTCAGTTTTGCTACGATTTGAAGGATTATTCAGTATTTCTGAAATCATTCGTATTTTTTAGCATGTATAAAAAATTGCAGGATTTTCCAGTATTTTTATATACCTGTTTTAAGCATAAATTTTTATACATGGATTTTGACAATTTCGATTTCTAAAATATGGAGTTTATTAAATTTTTCATGGTCCAAAAAAATTTTGCAGAAAACAGGTGACTCAAGAGATTCATATTTTTTTCAGTGTCTTTCGTATTTCTTCAGTTTCTCTACGATTTGAAGGATTATTCAGTTTTATTGTATAGTTCTGTATAAATTTCTGGAACTCGATGCTCTAGTTTTGAAACTTCTATAGGTTTTTAATACTCCACAGACATACTTTTATTTTTCTACACGCGTATTTTCTTTTTGTATTTCCTAGTATTTATAGAATGTTGAAAAATTTTTAAGTTTTTTTAGAGATAACTCTTTGAATTTCAAGATTTAGATATCCTAGAATTGAAAGTTTGAAAAATATGTAGTATTTTGATAGATTTTGCAGAAAACAGTTTCTTCATAGGTATATAGTTTCCTCAATATTTTTCTAATTTTTACAGATTTTTAAAATTTGAACATTTTTCTAGTATTTTTATAGCTTTCTATACACATATATTATTAGAATTCAATGCTCGTGAAATCGGAGTTTCTTGATTTCTGGAATTACAGAAATTTTCGAAAAATCTTACAGCTTTTTATAAAAAAGTAAATAATATCTATTATTTTTCGTATTTTTTTTTCTACTGGATTCATAAAAAAACGTGAGGTTTTCTAGCATAATCTATAGATCTTAGGGATCCTGCTATAGATTTCAAGAACAAGTGTTTCCAGTATTTTCATGTATTTACATGCAGATTTCTAAAATTTATTGCTAGAATTTTGAAAGTCACTAATAAAAAGTAAAAAATATTATACTCTTTGTCGATATTTGTGCATAAATTACTAATATATTACTCTGTTTCATCTAAAATTTAAAAATTATACAGTTTTTGTCTAAAAATAAGGGAGTTAAAAAGTTACTTATATCCAAGTTTCGAAAAATATATCAAAAAGTTACACATCGTTATTAAAACTTGATGAGACAAATGTGAAATGAATAACACGATTTTCGTTACTCGTAACCAAAAAAAATGGAACTTGTTTCTGTAATCGTTACTTGTTAATTAATGTAACGCGTTACATTATCGTTACACTAAAAAATGTAAAGTTTTTGGATATTATCATTTCAGTTGACTTATTGCATTTTCATTGCAGTCACTGCAAGCCTCTTAAAAAAAAGTTGGGAAAGGGCCATAAATCCACCATTTGTTGATATTTTTTTTTCATTAAATAATGTTTGTATATTACAGTTGAGAATATTTACCACAGTTATTTAACTTTCATGTACTAAAATTACGTGCTATATACATTTAAAATAATCCAAACCAAAAAAGGTATATAACTCTTTGAATCATAAAATATTTGTATCGTGCAGTAGTAAAAAGTGTTTCTTTTTTTATTCATTATGCATTCGTTGTACATCTAAATGTGAAAAAAAAAAAATAATTTTTAACGTGTTTTTCGCAATTGTGTATCTGTAATTATTGAGCAGCTTGTGTTAAATTTGTTAGAAACATAACAAAGATTCAATATATAAAGTAGAAGTTGTTGAACACAAATGATGTTCTCATATTGCCTCATATATTTCATTATTTATTGATTATTCGAATAATCTATTTACTTATACAATCTACATTTATTATCTACATCACTAGGAATGGACCATGTACTGTCAAAATAAATCAATTTCAATTGCATTTTATTTTACAAGTACAACATAAAACTTAAACCCCCCCCCCCCCCCCCAAATACAGGTTTCTGTGCACGGGCCTGATAATTAATTGAGTTTAAATCTGAACTTTCAATGACAAAAACGAAACGGAATACATTCTCTGTGTTGGACGGCGTAGTGACGGGAATTAGGGAAAGTTGTTGAAAACCTCCGCTCAATGGATCCATCGTTCAACAATGCATTATACGCTAGATTACATTGTCAATCACAGAGCCGTGGCTGTAGTCAATACCGAATAGTTTGGCCAGCATTCGTTGGGGCGATTAATTAGCCGCATTATAAACGCTGTTTCTCGTACCTATGACTTCTGTGCACGCTACTCCTCAGACTGGATTCAAGCACACCAACTCGCATTTGAATGCACGACTTGTTTTCGTATTTGCGAATCCTAGCTATACGAAATGAAAAAAAAAAATCTCAATAAGACGTGAATCAGTTCGTGGATACTATTTCCCGACACATGGAAATTACCGAAAAATGTTATTGTCATTCAATGTTAGTTATTTTTTATACGTGTATTTTATATGAATTTTTAGTAACGTAAAATGAAACATTCTTAAGTATTTTATTGTTTATTATTGAATTTTTATAATTATTTATTTTTTTCTTTCATTGTTACACGGTACAATAGTAAGTGGAATTCAGGAAATAAAATTTTTTCACGGAATTTGGAAGAGGGTTCTTCATTGCAGTCGAACCAGTAAGCGCGCAATTTTGTCACGCGTAAGGATTGATTTACATCCTCTGCCTCATTTACGAGGTCGTGTCCTCGGGGGCGCTCCCCTCGAGCTTTAGCCCCGGCTGCGGCGCATTTCACTTCCTTCCAGCTTGCAGAACTTTGGCATCACGGATACCACAAGTCCCACGAGATCCGGACAACAAACGCCATCTCCAACATGGTCCTTCGTTATATGGACATTCTGGTCTTTCTTTGCATGAATATGCAATGACATGATCATTCGATGTTTTTTTTTCAACTCTTTTACAGCTCACAGGGTAATTTAATGATTATAAATTAATAATTATTGCATAAAATTACAAGCTGGAACAAGGGGGGTTGAAAGGGTTCAAATACGTTCTGGAATTCAGATTATATCAATAATTATTCCATGTACAAAAAAAAGTTACATCAATAAATAATAAATGTAAGTTACAACAAAAATGTATGAAAACGTTGGTAATGTATACTTTTTTGAAAGTTAAGATTATCAAAATGCAAGATTACGTGAAAACATAAATTGATGCAACCCTGTGAATAATCGAAATAATTTTAAATCTACGAAAATGCTGAACATTTTTAAAACTTTGAATCTCAGGTCATCAAATTCTAGAAATGCATATAAAATCTAAATTATAGTATTAGAAAAGCTTTCGAATCATATGAACTCTGAAAAAATACTAAATGTTGTTGAATTCCATGAAAAAACTGTTTACTGAAAAATCACGACAAATACCTTTACAGTCTATAAATTTTGGAATTCTATTTTATTCTATTCTAATTTGGAATGTACTATAACTCAATGAAAATGTTAGAAAAAGCGAAAAAATCTCTTAAGTTTCTTAAAAACGCGAAAGAGGAAAAATCTAATAAAGCATGAAAAATTTTGTATACATATGATTTTCACATTAATTTAAAAAACTACTGAAAACAGATCGATTTCCACATTTCAGAGCATTGAGTTTTTTGCAATCACTGTAGCAATCTACAAAAATATAAGAAATCTATAAAATTTCTTAGAAATCCTCCAGAGTTCCGTAGATTATACCAGAAAAATTCAAAAACTACAACTTTAAATCATTTAATACATAAAAACTATGTAAATGTAATTTTTTCCAAATTTTATCAAACTTCTGATCCTACAGAATATTTATCAATAAAGTTCTATTCGTGATTCAAGAATTTTATAATTCTGGAAATTTGAAATTAATATAGAAAAGAATAAGAATACATTCAATTTAACTTCTACAATTTCTACAATTAAACATACTTTTAATTGAACACATACCAAAAAAAAATATGAAGAATAAATATTTTAAATCTATGTAAAAAATTCAGTTTTATGTTCAATCAATTTGAATATTCAAAATCGTTGAAAGTTTAGATACTAAAGCATCAATTTTCAAAAAACTACTTATAAATCGATAGAAATACTAGAAATTTATAAAAATAACAGAAACTTCTACAAAATTTAATAAATAAAAAACTATAAGAAAATTCTATAAATTTTATGAAATATTTCAAATCCGAGTGGTTATTATTCCCTCAAAAATCTATCGAAATATTGAAATTCTTTAGAAATTTGAATCCTAGAACATCGAATTCCAGAAAGATCTATACAAATACATAAGAATATTACAAAATCATGAAAGTTGTATGAATACCAAAAATATTAATAAAGAAAATTTAAATAGCTTAGTGACTTTCGAAACTTACAAAATTAAAATTTCATTATTAACGAACATCAAAAATGTGCGACTCTGGACTCCAAAAGTTGAATAACTTTTAAATTCAGAAACGTACAAAATATATAAATAGCCATCGCGTAATAATATTGTCAAACTTTAAAAATTATGAAACCTCGGACGAAATATATTTTTCAGAATAACCCTTACAGAAAATTGTTACTGTTTACGCCCTTGGGTAAACCTAATGAATAAATATTTTATGTAAAAATGGAAGAAATATCAATGAGTCAATAATCCAAAAGTACCTTCAAACAAATAGAATATATTATGTGAATAAGTAGAAATTTATAAGACAATAAAAAAAGAATTCTATTTCCCAATAGAACTAAAAATAAAGAAGTGTTTTACTTAGAAAACAAAAGAAACATAAATTCGAAAAATGGTTTCAACCCATTATGTAATGAAGAAAGATTAAATTTCATGAAAATGCTAAAAAGGAAGAGAAAGAGTGATACTAAAAACGAAAATTTTTTTCGTTTGCATTATTTCCAAAATAGTCTACCTTGTGTGTGCAATAAAAAAATTTGTTTATTTTTAATCCAAAAGAATATTATAAGTTGCAATGGAATTTATGCCCCTCTTTTACAATAATTATTCAAATGACGGCACAAAAATAAAAGAACCGTAACAGAGATCGACGCTTCCGATACGTTTCTTAATTAAATTTCCCCGACTGTCTGATCATTCGACCCGTCGAATCGCCGCGGAAAATATGAATTATTTATCAATAAAACGCGCGACAGGTATCCGAGTATTTCCGGAAATTAATGCAGGAGAAGTTTCCTATTACTTGCCAGCACTTAGCAACTTCCATTAGAAGGAGGTTGAGATTGGCGCGTAGTTAGAAGACAGAAACTAATTTCTGTTTCGCAGGGTTCCACTGGCCGGTCAGCTCACTACACCGCTATCAACCTTTCATAAGTCGATAATCGTCACGATAACATTTACTTGTTTTTGTTAGCTTAGACAAGAATTTTATCAGTCTTATAAACAAACTAAATTGCAAACCATTTATGACATTACATTTTTAAAAATTGAATGACACTGTAGCCATGCTGCAATTTGAATCGGCTTTTTGAATGATCGATTGAGATCGATCGATAGTTTTCACATAATGGACACGCATGCGCGATGCCTTTCTTTCTCGAACTCGGGACGAACGCGTCTCTGGCGTCCATTTTGATACTGAAAGTTCCTGCGTAGTTAATAGGCTTCAGTAATTTTTTATTTAAATTGTAAATTTTTATCGGGAGCACGTTTAAAATTTGACGTGGTGAGTTTGTCGAGTGTTCGGGTTCATATTTTCTAGTGATTTTGTGTTGTTTTGATAATTTCGAAACGGTGATTTTTTGACGAACGTCATTCAATTTTTGTTTAGCTTTCTTTTTGGTATTATCGGATGTTATTGGAATTGGCGTCTTTTTGCTTTTCCACCTTGGATGTTTGGCCCCGGTTTCCCTATTAAGGATTGTGAAGACCGGATTTGTCAACGATTTTTTTTGGATTCGTTTTATTGCTGGCGTGCGGACTTTCATTTTTCCACGATTGGACTTGGCGTTGAATTGTGACCTGGAATTTTGTCTGGCGATATTCTTTGGATGACGCTAAGGAAGGCAATCACATTTTTTCTTGGCCAAAAATAAGGAAAGACTTTTGAAATTTATTATTTTTGATATTGTGACATTTTTTTGGAGGTTTTGGAGAAATTTTGTCATGGATTGATTTGTCCTTGAGGATTTTGTTATGATTTTTTTGTTTTTGGGTTTATCGAAATTTTTCATTTTGATTTCATTTGTGATATTTTTTTTTTATTATTTGAATTCACATGTTCTGATGATTGATTTGCTATGATTTTGTATTATATGAAGTTTTTTTTTTGAAATAATGATGAATTGATTTATGTTTGTGATTTTTGGGTTATGTGAACAAGCTGATTTTTTTAGGGAGAGAATATTTGATTTTCGATTTTTTTGGGGTATAATTAATTATGAATTTATAGTCTGATGTGATAACGGAATGAATTTGTATTTTGTGAGATAAGATAGATACTTATGTGCAATTTCTTTTGTTTATCCTATGATTATGGATTAATGACTTGGTGGTGTATATTGAGTATTGCGCAATTACGAAAATGTTTACAAGTGATTATTTATAATAAATTTGGGAAATGTTAATGATATAAATAATGAAATAATTATTTATTGCCTTTATGAACAACTGAGATTTCTATATTTCATGTATTTTTTGATGAATACAGTTGATGTTTATTTGAGTAACAATAAATACCCATCGAAACGATATAACACTTTTGCATGATGATTTTTTTCAAGATATAGGTATTTGTGACAATAATTCTCTAAAATAAGAATTTTTCTGAGTATCTCTGCTTTCATTCCTCCTTCTCTGGACCTTAGCTTTGCGTACAATGAATTTCTTAAGCAAATATGAGAACGTTGAAAGAATCAAGTTAAAAAAGAATGGATCAATGATGTGATTATCGAGGCTCAAGGCGTTTTCAACGTCATAGCAGTAATGAATAAGGAAAAGGAATGTTCTCGGATCTCTTTCAGTTTTCGTTATTATCTTTTTCTCGGCGTTTCCATCATTACATTCGACCTTCTTAATTGATTCTGTCTCTCTTCAACTTATTTTTATCCAAATCGTCAGGAAAGTTTCACAGAAAAAAATCGCTCAGGAATAAAACATCACTCGGAAGATCGTTAAAAACAGAATATTTATCCAGTACCCTCGTCATGGAATAATACAAATTAGGATTTCTGTCGTTTGATAATAAAATTCTTTTTATAGAGATTGTACGAATAGAAATTATAATACTGAATTTTGTCAACGTTAAGATGTAAAAGTATATCGTGGATCGATATTTGTTTGAAAAAACGTATTGCTAAAAGACAAAAGACATGAAATTATAACAACAAATATAAATTTGTTAGGAATGCATTTGCCAAATATCGATTGTTTGACTTGATGAGTAATTACCAGAAAGTTATAATCCTGTAACAGAGCCGGAAGGATTGGGTAACCACAAAATCTCGCTTTTCATATCAAGGCTAAATACCTCAATTATTGTTCAAGGCTCGCATTCACAACAACTATTTGCGGTTACTAAATCGTCCGTGCGTAAGACGAACGGTGGAAACTAAGATTAATTTATCGTCTACCACAATATAATTACTTGGTCAAGTAATGGTGCCCAGTTTTAGGTCAGAAGAAAAAGTAGAAATATGATATGACGTTTTGAGATGTATTTATTACCATCAAAATTTTATTATTTTTTGTAGGTTGTACATACTGCTTCGCAACTAATGGTTGTGTCAGGTTTTATGTATGATATTGTAACTTATTCTATGAATTTGATGGATTGAAAACAGTTTTGACAAATTTTAACAGTAGTAATAGTTCCAGAGTTTATTAAAGTTTCATTATTTCGTGCTCAACATTTTGACAGATTTGGCAAAATACAAATTTACAGTATTTTTGACTAACTGACATTTAGTGACATTTCGAAAACTTCTTATACATAGTTTAACAGTACATTGAAAATTTTACGAATCAAAAAGAGTTTCTAAAATTCTGAACAATTTGGTCAATTTTTGAGTTTCAACGATTTTTATAGATGTCTACATTTAAGAGTTCAAGATTCTATGATTGTATATTATAAACTGAAAGTAGTTAAGTCAATAACTTACAGTGTTATTTTTTGAACCTACTACCTGTAAAAATTATACAACTTATGAAGTCTACAGTAATGCATTTTTATGCTCGTGTTTAATGTAATAGGATTCGTTTTTTGTGATTTCTACGCAAGTCACTGGGATTCAGATTTTTTTCTATCACTCTTTTTGTTTTTCATATTTTTTTTTATTTTAATATAAATTTACACCCGAAGAAGTTTCAAATATATAATCAATTTTTATACAGCTTTCTAAAATTGGATACTCTAGAAGTTGTGCAATTTTTAAAATATATTTCTAGATTTTGAGAAAATTTTACGTAAAAGATTTTCAATATTTTTTGGACTTTTACAATTTACATATTGTATCTATTTCTATAGAATTTTTGAACATATTCCGGCATTTGAATGAATTTTTAGTATTCAATACCGTAGTATTGCAAATTTCAACGAACTTGAGTACCTCAATTGATTTTCAAGAAAACAGTATCTTACACACAGATTTCCAATACTTTTTAGATTTTTCTCGATTTTTTATAGGATTCAAACCATTTGAAGAACTTTCAATTATGTACATGAATTTCTTTATAGGTTTCTAGAATTTAATGTAATAGAATAAACTCAAAGTTTCATGAATTTTTCAAAAAATCATGTTTACATACGATTTATTCGTCGTTGACTACTAGTACAAGTTATTATAAAGAATATGGCGCACTTTTTTGTATATATATTTATCAGTTTTGAAAAAATGACGACTTAATTATGATCATGTCTCAGTTACAGAAAGTTTTAATGATGGTAGGTTCCAACCTGATTCCTGCCGATCACAATTTTTTGAAGAACATAATCTTTGTAATGGTAAAAAAAAATTTTTTTGATAGGTCTTCTTTATAATTTTTTTTGTTTAAATGTAATTACAAGAGATTTTTCTGAATTTTTGTAAAGATTCTGATGAGGACTTAATAGAAGGTTGAAATATTGATGGAATAAATATATTGAAAACAAAATTTGAACGTCGCTCTGAGAGACCTTTAATTTATTTTCATTTACATACTTTTTGAGTATTAGATAATTTCCAGTATTCCTTGAAATTTGTTTATTATTTACGGAACCTGGAATATTTTTTAATAGATATTTCACGATTTTTAGTGTTTTTGGATACATAATTCTATAATTTGATGTTACAGAATCCACATTTAAATCTATTCCAATTAATTTTATTACTTTCTAGAAAAATCAGGTTTATACAGATTCTTTGTTTTGTAAATTTTTGGTATTTCCGTATTTTTTTTTGGTATAGAATAGATTTTGTAGCTTTTTCTTGTATGTTTAGAGATCGAGGGTGTTCTATCAGATTTTCCAGATTTTTCATTTCTAGAATTCGATATTGTAGAATTAAAGTATATCCCGAATTTCAGTAATTTTATAGATTATTTCTAGCATTTGATGTTCTACGATTTAAATTTAAAATCAATTTTAAATAATTTCATAGATTTTCGGAAAAGTCACACCTATGTACATAGATATTTTGTGATTCGCAGATGTCTGGTATTTTCGTTTTATTAGTATTTAGACCATTTTGTGAATTTGTTTGTAATTTCATAGTTTTCGAGTATATGTATGGATTATGAATTAACACATAATTTTCAAGAAATTTGCTTTTCTAGAATTCAAAGTTAATGATTTTACAGCTGTTTTAAAAAATTCTTTCACAGAATATCTACTTCTTTTTTAGTATTTATTTAGACTGTGCAGGATTTGAACAACTTTCTGGCATTTTTCTGGATTATGGTTATAAAGTGCAAGAATTCGATGCTTTAGGGTTCGAATTATACCAGATGTCTGGGATTTTTGTACATTTTAATTTTTCTATAGTATAGTTTCATTAAATTGGAACAATTTTTCTAATTTTTGGTGACTACGTCATCTTTACCAAACATTATTTATGATTAGAATTTTGTTTCATAATGAATTCTTTTAGAGACAAAATAATTGCAATTTTTATTTTATTATAATTCAGAATCCTGAATATTGCTTACTTTGAGTACTCACATGAAACCATTTGTTATTTTCTCACGATTTAAGTTTGACCCTCACGAAAAACACAATTAAACACTACAGAGAACTTTACTCTATAAAAATATTAGAACATTACAGCAACGCGACTGAACTCTTTATTAGTGTTGTGTTGTATGAAAAATATCCTGTAGTACTTAAAAGTGTTCTTTGTAAAATAATAAAATACTATATAATACTACAAAAACACTTTTGCACAATTTAATAGTGTTGTGAAGTGTTCCTTGTAACACTATAAAACACTTTAAGGGGTTATATACCTTTTTGTGCGGATGAATTGAGGATGTTTTGGAGTATCATTTAAAGCATGTAGCAATAATTTTATGACGTCAAAGTTATTGTTTCCTAACAGTGTATTGTTTACTTGAAAACAGTATTTGTTCATAAAAAATATCAACAATTGGCGGAGTTATGGCCTTTTCCCCGAGACAATCTTTTTTTTTGAAGAGGCTTGCGGTGACCACGATGCAAGTCAAACAGGTCAAGTTAAATTAAACAATCCGAAAAATTTCATTTGTATAAGAATGTACCTAATTCTTAAAGGATTAAAAAAATGAATATTACGTTTTTTTCTGTATTCAAGAACGTTTTCCCCGAGATGTCGATTTTCTGAGCTCTGAAAATTTTAATAAAAAATTCTTACCTACATAATTAAAACTTTTCCATTGAAAAGCGATCGTTCAAGAACTAGATATATTACTAGACTAGTGAAATTTTTTGGATTTTCTAATTAAAATTGACTTGCTCGACCTGCATCGTGGTCACCGCAAACATCTTCAAAAGAAAAGTTGTTACGCCATAACTCTGCCAGTCGTTGATATTTTTTAAGAACAAATACTTTTTTTTTCAAGTGAACAATACACTATTAAAAAACTATAACTTTGGTGTCATAGCATCATTGCTACATACCTTAAAAGTTACTCCAAACTATCCTCAATTTTTCCGCACAAAAAGGCATATAGCCTCTAATGTGTACACTATAGATACACGATTGAAAGTTATTGAAACACTCCAAAACGCTACAGGTAAACTCTGTAGTGTACTTACGTACTTTAAAGAGTTCATTTCAGAGGGAAACATTTTTTATTATTTGTATTTATCACATTTTTCCTGCATTATTTTTTTCAATCCATATTTTCTCATCTTCTGTTATAATTTCCAATATTTTCACACGGAATAGTAATTTTCTCCCAATTTCTGGAGGGTTTTGAACCCCCCACCCCCTCACCTACGCGTCTGATCGTTCCATAAAAACTGTTTAAGTCACTTGGAACTGCAAAAACACTATCGTAATGAAAATCTGTCGATACGAAAAATGGTCGTATTCCCCGCGGAGGAGAATATCGCTTCCCCAGGCTCATTATTCTCGAAAATTAGCATTTATCATGGAACTACAAGTGGAAAACCTTGGAAATGTGTGTATAAGTACGTATGAACTTGCTTGGAACAGTGGTACATCAGCAAGCGCAGCGACCGAAGAGAGTTTTGTGTTTTAATTGTGGCTCATGCATAGAGGGCATAAATTTGGAGTTGGAAAACATTCTCTTCGTGTGTGAGGTATCGAACTCCTGCTAGAATATTTTTCGTTTTATTGTTCCCGAGCAGTTGATCAACCGTTGAAATGTTTATCGTTTCGATGGAATATTGGAACTCGGATTTCTATGGTTTATCGACAAAGTTTTTTCGAAGTTTAATGTGCGGACCAGGGATTGAAACAGGAGCAAATTATGAGGACTTGATTATTTTTCTAGAGAGAAAGAACATTTTTTCTTGTCATTTATCATTATTTAAAATTATAAAAGTTGTAAGCAAAATATTGCATAATTGAATATAGGAAAATCTTTGTTTCAGACATTACTTCATAAATATTGAAGCATTACATTTCACTACATGATCAATTTGTAGAGTTTAAGAATTTAGCACTCGACGAGACGATGTCGAGACCTATTTTGAAATAGATCAAGCGTTTTGCCTAAAATGTTATTAATTAATTTACTAACCTACAAAAGATTGAACGTTTTTGTGTTCACATTTTTTCATTTGTTCTAGAATAAATAATTACAAAAGTAATTAGATACACAGATAATAACTACTAGAATTCCATTGTCAAATGTATTCATGATTTCATAATGTTCACTTCATACACTAAAAATCGAACAAAATATGAATAATCTTGAAAAAATTACACATGGGTAAACCAGAAAGGACTGAAAATTGAGTTATACTCCACAAAGTTCATAGAAAACATAAATTTGACATTTTTCGCGTGATGTGAAAACTGAGTCTATTCGACTGCTCTGGGGGATATTTATTTTGATCCAGTAGCGATCCCCTGGTGACGCGCGTGCTTGTAAGTCTAGAACAATAATCTAAGTCGAATTTGTGACCAGAAAGTGAATAGAAGAAACGTGATGTACATGACTCCAGCAGCATATTTCCCGAAGGGATTGGTCATATGATGTCAGATGAAAGTGCTGCAGAAATCTAAAATTTCTCGAGTGAGAAAAACAGAAATCGATTAATTCAGGGTGAAAACTGCAGACCATACAAATTGAAGGTCGAAGTTATTTTCCTGCGAAGTAGATATCGAGGAAAAACATTATCCGGCAAAAATAAAATGTGTAGTAGATAAGTTATATAACAGACGTACAATGAATAGAATTCTCATAATTTTCGCCAAAATTTTGTAGTGCATATGATGCATTATAAAAGAAAATATCTTACATTGATAAATGGCTGACTTAACGAACATCATTCTACTGAATATTTTGTTAACTTTTGAGAACCTATTCTGGAAAGAACGACGCATTAAACTCGATCGATTTTTCTTCTAATACATAATTGAGTTCATTCTACTGATGGCTGACCAAACGTAGGTTTACTCTACTTAATCATTGTCCTTTTCTTGGAGTTCAGAGCCACTATCGAAACACTCACTTCACAGATATCAATGAAAAATGACGTGAATTCATATGAAATATACTTGCACAAGCAAGCTCATGAAATGCAAAATAACCTGCAAAATAAACGTTCCGGTATACGTTTCCTTTTTTATCTCGACTCGTAATTACTTGCAGTCCCTGAGACAAGTGCGTCGCATTATTAAAACAGTTACTATAAAAAAATGGCACTGTTATATTTCCAAAGCTAGTTTCACTTTATAAATGAACAATCTGCGAGTATCTCTCGCATCAATCTACACGAAACCTGCTTGCTTTAATTAATTACCTCAAAAATATTTTAGACTGTTATGTGAAGACATACATTTCGTTACGAAATTACTACAAGCACAAGTTTATACTCGTGTACTATGCAAAATTTCTTTTGCATGGTACGAGAAATCAAACTGATTTTTAAATATAATGACACAATATCTTATTAAATTAAAAAATTTTTGTTTAATATTTTAAACCAATAAAAAATAATCATACATGAGCTAATGATGACATTATTAAGCTATTATATTGTAAATAACACAGTAAAAAGTTTAGTCGTCTTATATACGTACATTTTCCTCTTCGAAGTTTTGTTTCCGGTTATTTGCGTAATTAGGAAAATCCTTACACATTAAAAAATTGTGATTGACACAATTAATTGAATAAAAAATGACGTTAATAATTGACCAAATAATTTTGTTTAAGATCAACATTTGAATATATATGGTTAAAGCGTTAAAAAATGCGATTGTATATGGAAAATTTCGTAAACAATTGTTCGTTCAAACAATAATTGAATGTTTCTCTGTAGTACAAAACACGCTTATACAAATGCACAAATCAAATTTTATTTGATTATATTGATTGGTTATGGAGATATGAATTTTTTAATCAAGTCTTACAAAAAAGTTTGATTGCTTATAACAGCAAAAAATAACGATATTTTGACGAAATATTCAAATGGCAAAAATATTCACATGAAGTCCATACAATACACTATTTGTCAAAATTCCGTGATTTAGTGGAATTTACGTGACATACTTAGACTCAAAATACGATATCGAACATTGGACAAAAATGACAAACGAGGACAAAACTCCACATGCTAAAAATCAGCAACAACGTCAATCCTCATATATTTTCTATACCTAAGCTCAAACTCCCAAAGGGTCGTAAGGGAAACTCGATTTTCCTCATAAAACAGTGCACGTTACGAAATAAAATATGCTGATCCACGTAACCCGGATCGCGAGATTGACCGGCTGCGGGGCAACGTTGCCTTACATAAAATTACGAGGATGCTTTTCGATTGATCCTCTTCGGCTTTCTCGGCTTTTATTTATTTATGCTAAGCTCATCGTTGAAGTTTCACGGCCTGAAAATTTCATATCGAGCCGCGGTACGTTCGCTTTGCCATATTGATATGTATGGGGTAATGCACTTCACCCGCGCCTCCGAATCGACCACTTTTCATTTCCCGCCTTAGCTACACCTGCGAACATGAACGCGTCGAGCGTTTTCCGGCGCTTTTCGCAAATGCGCCGAGAATTCGGTCGAGTTATTTCACGAGCGCGTCCTCGCAGCTCAAGAGCGTGCATTCGATTGGTTTCATCGCGCCGGATGGAATTTCGGGTATGAAAATATCGAGAAACGAAAGCGGTTTTGGGTGTCTTTGCGACTGGCCAGGACATTTTTATACAAAGAGTTACTGTGCATTGATGGCTTCGATCAGTAAAAAACGAATAAAAATTCAACGTCATGCAAGGATGTTGCAGAAAAAGGAAAGCTTTCACGCTTCGTTTTGCTTTTCTGCTTGATCAAAATTGAATTTGTGATGTTAATAAAGGTTTCAAGAAAAGAACTAGAAAATTGTACAAAAATTTATGAGTGCTGCCAATGCAAGAAACAGGGGCATAGGCAGAGGGGGGTTTTGAGGGTTCAAAACTCCTCCCTAAATTCTGTTAAAATCAATCTATATATCATGTAAAAATGAAAAAAGTTACATTGATAAACAATAACAATATAAGTTACAAAAAAATGCATGAAAACGCGCGGAGTAAACATTCAATAAAAAAGTTGAAATTATCAAAACGTAGGATTACGTAGAACATATGAATCAGAAAAACTGTTGCGACCCTGTGAAGAATCAAGAAAAATAAAGATTTACGAAAAAGCTAAAAATTCACAAAATTTTTAATCACAGATCAACAGAATCTAGAAATTGATATAAAATCCATATGAAAGTATTGAAAATCAGTTGACTCGTACAAGCTCTAAAAGGAAATTATTAAATTCATTGAATTCTATGAAAAAAATGTTGTGTGCAAAATCTTGACGAATGCCTCTACGCTCTGTAAATTTTAAGATTCTAGATCATCAAAATTGAAACATACTACAAATCCATACAAATTCTAGAAAACGCAATAAAATCTTTTTAATATTTTAGAAATAAAAAAAAGGATAAAGATGTGAAACATAAAAAATCTACATAAGTGTGATTTTCTCATTAATTATGGAAATTACTCAGGATGGATCGAAATTCACATTCTAAAGTATCAAGTTTTATAAATCTACAAAAATATAAGTAATCTATAAACTTACTTAGAAATCCTCCAGGGTTTCGTATATTACACTAAAACAATGTGAAAAATAAGTTTACTAGTTGACTAATTTACTTGCTCAATAGTTTACTAGTTTTTTTTTCAACTAGCTTACTAGTTTACTAGATAACTAGTTTACCAGTCTACTATTAAAAATTTGACAAGTTTACTAATTAACTAATTAACTGATTTACTTGTACTCGAGTTTGCTAGTTTACTATTTTAATTTTCAACTTGTTTACTAGTGTACTATTTTAAAAATTCAGAAGTTTACTATTTTACTAGCTTATTAGTTTACTAGCCTACAAGTTTACTACTTAACTAGCTTACTTGTTTAATAGGAGTCTTTCAAAACATTAAAATTATGTATAGATAAATAATTTTCTTAGAAATTTAGAACGTTGTATCTTGGAAGATACTTATCAATAGAATACTATAATTTAATATACTTTTCTGAATTATTCCAGAAAATTTATATAAAAAACAATGAAAATACATAACATTCAATTTTTACAATTTTCACAAATAAAAATACTTTTTAATGTAGAAGTACTACAAAAATTGGGAAGAAAAGTATTGAAAATCTTCATAAAAGAGACTGTCGTTTAAAAAATCAATTTAAATCATTAAAATAGTTCGAAGTTTCAATACTGTAGCATTAATTCCTTAAAATCTATAAAGCGATGTATAGAAATATTAGAAATATATAAAAATACCAGAAAATATGCAAAATTTTATGAATAAGATACCATCCGAAAATGATATAAACATATGAAGTGTCTTTTATCTGTGTAGTTAAAATTTGCTCAAAAATCATTTCAAATATATAAATTTTCAAGAAGTTTGATTCCTAGAGCATCGAATTTCAGAAAGCTATAAAGAAACCCATATTACTTTCAATATCAGATAATCCTGAATGTAGTATAAATACAAAAAGTATTAGTAAAAATATTGAAACCTCAGTTACTAATTGAAAATCACAAAAATCTAATTCCAATATTAACGAACATGAAAAATGTGCAACTCTGGATTCCAAAAGTTGTAGAATTTTTAAATTCTTAAATGTGAAATATTTCAAAATCGGCCTTTTGTAACCATATTGTCAAAGATAAAAAATCATGAAATCCCGAAGGAAAAATATTTTTCAGAAAAACCCTTCCCGAAAATGTTTTCTACCTACGCTCTTGACAAGAAATATAACAATTCTCTATGCGTAAAAAATGTATGAAGATGAAACCATCTCGATTTTTCATGCATTTCCCTTAAATATAAAAAAACTCAAAATCCAGGAACATCTCATTTTAATAATTTATGTAGGAATCCAATAACAAATAAGAAAATCACTTTTTTTACAATTTTCTATTAATTCACAGTAAAATCAAACTTTATCAAATAAATTTAAGCTTGAACCGTTCTTCTAAGGTTCACTCATTTTGTTCAATCTAACACCGTTTTTCTTTATTTCCTTTACTTTTCAACGCTCGCACTCGTCGAGAACAAAAATTTGCCACTTGTTGCGTATTACAGCTTCTTGGTTCGCTTTGAGTGTTATCTCTCTCGGAAAACAATTGAAAACTCACACACTTAAAACAACAAATATCGTTTCTAAAAAAGATTTCAAGACAGTTCGAATGAAAAAACAAAACGAAATGAACGACCTCTGGTTATTTACACTCATCACAAAAATTCCGGAAGAATTAATTTTATGAGAAATATAGTTATGTAAGCTCTTCAGCAGTTAGAAAAATATGAATCAAGTATCCTGACATATTACATTCCGCATATTTATTCAAATGATTATCAATTTCACTTGAGTTTCTCTATTATGTTATTAATCCAACATAGAACTTTACACAACAGTTTCTGTCAAGGACATTTCCTTCAATGTTCATCATTATAGTTTTTCTACAAATCTAAAAGTTCTCAAAATCACATTTGTTTCAACCAATTAACTTTAATTACACGTCAGTGACGATTTCAACTTGCAAACAAAAAGAAACAATGAAGTGACTTTACATTTGTAACTTATTAAAATATGAGAACTCCAAGAATTCAATTACATTTCTCGAGATGCAGCTTCATAATTTATTCCGGGGTCGCTGTCAACGCGTCGAAATCGGGCGGGAAAACATTTTTCCACGCAGAAATTTCATAAATTGTTGGATATGAAAAACTGCATTTATATTTTCATGTGATTTATAGAAAGAGGTTTGTTTTGTTGAGAAGATTAAAAGATATCAAACCAGCAGCTATTGACTTTCAGAAATTCGAGTTCTAAAAATATTGTGAGTGTCACCGTACTCACGAAGCTTCTTGTCAAACAACAAACTAAAATCCTTGATTGAAAGATTCTGTATCTAAAAGAAAAAAAAATTTTTTCGCCTATAATCTGTGATACAGAAAACAAAAAATTTGTTGTTATTTCTAGTGTTTTTTGTGAGCAACTTTATCTTGTTTTCGAGGTGTCCATATTATTTAGTCACGCGTTCTCCCACAGAGCTTTGAAGATAATTTATTTTGTTTGAAATCAAACACCGTTTCCCATCCACGTCTGGTACGAAATCGCTAACAATGCAGAGGTTAAAAAAATTTTTAACGATGTTCCAACCTTTGAAGTTGGTTGCTTTATTCGACATTTGGAAAGGTCTTGTTTCGCTTGAAAAAACGAGTATGAATTATTATTCGAGAGCTCCATTTACACGTGTAAAGGGTATTTCTATCTCATGTGGATTATCACTCAAACGTTTAAAATAATTCCGAAGTATCTCTGGTATCGGAAAGTTAATTATAAATATAAAACCTTTCTGGAGGGCATACATCAGACATGTTGAAATTCGGATTGAATAAATTATTGATTCATGTAAAAATAAGAAAATTTATAAGAAAGAATGATATATATAGAAATAATGGAAAGTAATGTATGAAAATATTATAAATGTAAAAGGAAGAAGATAAAAATCGAAGTAAACATATTAACTGAGAACTAAAAAAAATGACAAATTGTTTCATGAAACATGTTCAAGTTGAGCAATATTCAAAATTTTGATTTTATTAACTCAAATATAACAATTATCATAGCTTCAGAAGAATTTTTCCTGAAACAACATTTTATTGATGAATTTTTTGTTAATAGGATATTGTAGAAAATTTAAAATGGAAAAATTTTGTGACCCAGTGAATTATAAAAAAAAAAAAACAGAATTTACAAGAATGCTAAAAATTTATTAAACCTTGAGGCCGGAAATATCTGATTCCAGAAATCTACATAAAAATCGATCAAAAAATTGGAAAAACTTAAGAATCTTACAATATTTGAAAATATACCCAAAGAAATAAAATTCTACGAAAGAACTGGTTTCTGAAAAATCTAAAAAAATACCTATGGGATATTTGCAATTTTGGATGAGTGAAAAATGAATTCCTAAAAGTATATAAAGCGATCTATAATACTACTATAATTTCATGAAAATACTAGAAAATGCGATAAAAAATCTTATAAATATAAATAAGTACGCTTAAGCAAAAAATCAATAAAACATTAAATATCTATACATGTTGATCCAATTCTACCAAAAACATCAAAAATTACTAAAAAGAGATTAAAATTTTAAATTTAGATCATCAAATGTCTCTTGTACTAAAAACTGAAAAATGTTATTTTTTATGGTTTTTCAGTAGCATACGCTTATGTTTAATTAGGCATGAAACCTTTTTTTTCCAATGGAGCAATATATTTTAGTTCTCTTGTACCGAATACTGAAAAGAGTTCATTTGAATTATTTTCAGTAGTATAATCCTACATTGATCAGTCATAAAACATTTATTTATGAAGCAATATATTTTGATTCTTTCGTAATTTTCGAAAATTCTTTCGTAATTTTTATGGTTTTTCGGAGTATAATCCTACGTTCGGTCAGCCATGAAATTTACGTTTCTGAAATGAAGCAATATATTTTGGTTGCCTTGTACTGAAAACTAAGGATCGTTGATTTTTTATCGTTTCTCAGTAGAATATGCTTACTTTTAATCAGCCATGAAACCTTTTTTCCTGATGAAGCAATATATTTAGGTTGTCTTGCACTGAATACTAAAAAACGTGGATTTGAATTATTTTCAGTGATACAGTCCTATATTTGATCAGTCATAAAACATTTTTTTTATGAAGCAAGTATTTTGATTTTCTTGTACTGAAAACTGAGAATCCTTAATTTTTTATGGTTTCTATTGTATGATCCTACGTTTGGTCAGCCACGAAATTTTTGTTTCTGAAATAAAGCTATATTTATTTTGGCTGTCTTGTACTGAATACTGAAAACAGTCAATTTGAATTTTTTTCAGTAGTACGATCCTACACTCGAGCAGTTATTACACATTTTTTTATGAAGCAAAATATTTTGACTGTCTTGTAATAAGAACTATGAATCGTCAATTTTTGGTGGTGTTCAGTAGTAGAATCCGAAGTTTGGTCAGCCATGACATTTTTGTTTCTAGAATGAAGATACATTTCGGTCATCTTGTACTGAAAACTGAATAACGTTGAGTTTTATCCGTTTTTCAGTAGTATATGTTTATGTTAAGTCAGCCATGAAATCTCCTTTTTCTAATGAAGCAATACATTTAGGTTGCCTTGCACTGAATACTGAAAAACGTGCATTTAAATTATTTTCAGTAGTTCAATCCTATATTTGATCAGTCATAAAACATTTTTTTCATGAAGCAAGTAGTTGTATTTTCTTGTACAGAAAACTGATAATCGTTTATTTTTTATGGTTTCTGTAGTATAATCCTACGTTTGGTCATTCATGAAACTTTTCTTTCTGAAATGAAGCTATATATTTTGGTTGTCTAGTACAGAATACTGAAGACAGTTAATTTGAATTTTTTTCAGTAGTACGATCTTACATTCAACCAGTCATTAGACATTTTTTTTAAAAGCAATATATTTTGATTGTCTTGTAATAGGCACTGAGAATCAACAATTTTTTATAGTGTTAAGTAGTAGGATCCTACGTTTGGTCAGCCATGAAATTTTTGTTTCTGGAATCAAGCAATATATTTCGGTCGTCTTGTACTGAAAACTGAATAACGTTGAGTTTTCATCTTTTTCAGTAGTATATGCTTACGTTTAGTCAGCCATGAAACTTTTTTTCCTAATGAAGCTATGGAGTACGATCCTACATTTTATCAGTCATAAAACATTTTCTTCCATGAAGCAATATATTTTGATTGTCTTGTGAAGAAAACTAAAAATCGTTCATTTTATATGGTTTTAAGTAGAAGTGTGCGGAAAGACAAATTTGTTTAGTTGTGATAAGACGGGAAATTTCTCGATGTTTCGTGACGGTATCCCTAAAGTCGGGATTTCCTAAAAAGTTCGGGATATGCCGGAAATTTCGGGAAATCTTGTGTCCAACGCTCTCAGTGTGCTCTAGGATTCGAAGTTTTGTAAATTTTTAAGAAAATTTTGTGTACATTGTTTTGAAGGTTGAAAATATTTCTAGTATTTCTTACAGGGTTTACTGTACATAGAACTTAAGGTTTTCTTTTTATAGATTTCTAGGACTTCAGTAGATTGCCATAGATTGCGAGAATTTAACGCTCCAAAATTGTTTCGGCGTACTTTTTTTATACTTATAATATTTTATCGCATTTTCTAGTATTTTCATAAACCTATAGTATTATCAATTATCGCTTTACATGCTTTTGAGAATTTATTTTTCTCTAATTTAAAGTTACAAATATCCCATGGGTATTTTTTCAGATTTTTCAAGAAACAGTTCTTCAGTGAAATTTAATTTCTTTCGGTAAATTTTCAGATATCGCATGATTCATAAGTTTTTCTAATTTTTTGATAGAATTCTATGTAGATTCCTGAAATCAGATACTGCAGGTTTCAAAGTTCTAAAGATTTTTAGCATTTGTGTTAATTCTGTTTGTTCTTAATAATTAACTGGGTTACAAAAATTTTTCCAGTATAAATTTCCTTCAATATCCTATTAACGAAACATTCATGGATAGAATGTAGTTTCAGAATAAATTATTTTGAAGCTAGGCATATTGCTGTATTTGAGTTAGTAAACTTAGAATTTTTAATATTGTTCAACTTGAACATGTTTCATGAAACCATTTGTCATGTCTTTTGGACTTCAGCAAATTAAATTTCTTCAAATTTAACTTTTTTTCTTTTAGGTTTATAATATTTTTATCTATGATATCTCATTATTTGTGTAAATATCTTTTTTTATTGTAAAGCTTCTTTTTTTTACATGAAACGTTAATTTATTTTATTTAATTATTTTCTTAATAAATTTCTTTTATTTATCTTTTATTTATTTTTAAGAAACTGCTTTCCGTCCTATCCTGAGTTCGAGATTCCCAAAATATCAGGATCCTGTACATCTCTAACTATAAAATTTTATAACTACTATACAATACGAAAATTCTGGGTATATGAAATATTAACGATCTGTGTTGTATAATTTTCTCAAAATTTTATGATGTTAAATTATTATAATTTATTTATTCAAGTTGAATGATTTTGAAGTTTGATTTCTAGAATATCAAATACTAGAAAGCTGAATAAAAGCCAGACTGATATCAGAAAATGCTTGAAGTTAAACCTATAAATACCAAAGAATCGTGATAAGTACGTGTATCAGTAGAAAAAAAAAATAAACCGGGTGATTTAAAAGTAACTAGAATCAAATAACATCACAAGAATATGAAAAATGTGCAACACTGAGCTTAGAAAGTTGTATAAATTTAAAATCCCGAAGTTTTCAAAATTGAAAAAATGTATTTCCTTTAGCTATAAAATGAAAAATTAGTAAGTTCCGAACGAAATGCCTTTTTCCGAACAACCCTTAATTTGTTGAGACTTTTATTGAAAGACTATACTTATATTTTTTGAAATGTTACAAATTCTACAATGTTCAAAATTCTATAATTTTGACAATCTCGAGGATTTCCCTCGTTTTGAATTGATTTTCCAAGAATTTCGAAATTTTTAACACAATTCGGAGCATTATATATTTTCTGAATTCGACAAAAATTTGTGTAACTTGATAAGGTTTTCCGTAATTTTCAATCAACTTTTTCAAATTCTAAGTAAAAATTTGAAATTATCATCGCGTTTTGAATGAACATGATGATGAAAATTGTCTTTAAAATTTATCAACATTTTCTGAAGTTCTCCTAATTTTTTAAAATTACTCGAAATCTCGGAAGTGTCCAATGTTATGAAAATTCTTTATCGGTTTTTAAAAAATTGCCCTACTTCAAAGATTCTACGGAATTTTTTTATTGCTTTCAAAGTTTTTCGAATTTTTGTTGAAAAGAAAAAAAATATCGCATCCATTTCGAAGGAAAATGATATTGAACGAATTCTTGAAAATATACTACTATTTTTTTAATTATTACAAATTCCACAATGTTAAAAATTCTGGAATTTTGACAATCTCGGCGATTTCCTTCGTTTTGAATTACCTCCAAAAAATTTCGAAATTTTCAACACAATTCAAAGTGTTAAATATTTTCTGAATTCAACAAAAATTTGTGTAACTTAATAAGGTTTTTCGGAAATGTTAAATACTTTTTAACTTTTTCGAATTCAAATTAAATATTTAAAAATATCATCGCATTTTGGATGAATATGATAATGAAAATTGTCTTTGAAATTTATTTACATTTTCTATAGTTCTCCTAATTTTTGAAAATTACTGAGAATCTCGAAAGTGTTCTATGTTATGAAAATTTATTGTATAAGAAAATTGACTTTTACCATTAATTTTCAGGTTAAACCAAAACTTTCAGGGTTAGCCTTCAATTTTTATAGACAACCCTTAATCATGAGGGTTTTTACCTTCGAATTTCAAGATCAACCCTTACTACGAACCCTCGAAATCAACAGTTAACCCTGAAAAGTCATGTGGAATTCCCTTTAGGGAACTTATAAAGTATAACCCTCGAAATCACAGAACGCGTAACGGATCTATGTATATATGTCTTGATGGTAGCTTTCCATGGAATTATGTACAGTCGATATAATAGGGAATTTGGATATCGAGTGTAGAATGTTGGATCGATATGGGCCGGATCGATGGGTATCGATTCTTGTTCCCTTTCTTCTTCTTCTTCTTCTTCTTCTTCTTCTTCTTCTTCTTCTTCTTCTTCTTCTTCTTCTTCTTCTTATTCATTTCCGAAAAATTACGCGTCTCTGACCGCCATTACTGTATTTGATCATTTTGGCCTTATTGTATGTCACAAAAGTATTAAAATAAAAGGTCTTTATATTATCGATATTGAGTGCGGGAACCTTTTTCAAAAAGGTGAGAATTTTATTCTAATTCGTTTTTTGTCGTGAGTTAGTGAATTTTTTGGCAATAAATTGTATCGTTTCATCCAGAAAAGGATTTCCGCGATTCGTTATAAGGGATAAAAACGAGTCCAAGAGTGCGAGATTTCGGGATGTTGCCCGAGGATTTGGCTTGTTGCTGTTTTGTGAGTGGTCGCCATTTCCATTTTCGACGCTGTTTTGGACCTGTTCCTGGGAGGATTTGGGTCTTTTCTTGGGTTGGTCGAGAGGAAGTCGTGCTTCTGGTATAACTCCGGGCGAAGAATCCTCGTCATAAACCTTGATGAGATAAGGATTTCATTTATTTTGAAATCATCAATGAAGGGAAAAAGAAATGTTCATGATTGCTTGACAATTTTTGTGATTGATTGATAATTTTCATGATTGGGTCGACAATGTTGATGATTGATTGATAATATTCATGATTGGATTGAAAATTTATATCATTGGTTTATAATGTTTATGATTTATTTTTGTTGGATAAAATTGGCTATAATAAGAAGTCAATCAAGTAAAGGAGAATTCATTTAAATCGATAATCTCAAAAGTATAAAAAAAAAGGAGATAAAAAGTGTATTTGTCATAACTCTGCGAATTGTAACAAATAAACAAAATGAAAGTAAATAAAAATGTAACAAACGGCACGTAACACCTTCACAACCTAACCGGATTCGATCAGCCACATTTCCGCCTCGATCAAAAAGACTCATCGAAAAAACGTGCTTCTTGCACTTGCGCAGGAGTAACTCGTGCGGAGCGTAATGCGTACAGGTGAAATTTCACAGCGACAGAGCGCTTGCGTCCAGGTGAATTTCTGCCTTAAACCCTCGAAACTATCGAGGCAGAATCGCAGTCGGCACCGGCTGTTTGAGGCGCGCGTTCTCATCGATTCTGATCGCGCTCCGAGTTCGTGCCGCGATGAAGCGATCGAGGTGGAAAATTCGCTCTCTCAAGTGCAAAAATTACAGTGAAAATCGCATCGAGTGTCAAGACAGGGAATAAATAAAAGTGCATTTACAGTGTTGTGGGATAGTAAAATGCATACGAAGAAAATAGATGAAAGGAAATGGTTTTGCAGGTGAAACGCAAAAATGGAGAACATGAATTAAAAGGACAGAATTATATAATTTTTGTGGATAACAAAAAAAAAGGAGATAATATGTTTGTTGATTAATTGTCGGATTGGTGAATCAATTTTGTGGAATAACGTAATTAGACTAATTACACGGTTATTACAAAGTTAGAATGTAACTCATTATCATGGGAATGAAGTTAGGAGCTTCAGCCGTATATTGCAACTTTTGGCAAGTTTCACTATCGAGATTGGTACTTGAACGAAAGTTGTACTATGCTGTTTATCTAAACACGAAACTTTGTGAATTTCTCAATTTACAAGAAAAATTAAATGATGAATGTAGCTTTCATAAATTTCATTTCATTTTTTAGCAATTGATACCATCAGAGAGAATTGATTTGAGGATTTGAAAAAATTCAGAAAAATACAGTAAACAGTTTTTTGAAGTACGAACGATTTTGTTGAAGTCATATAGCAATTTTTTGGATTCGCAGATCAAGTGGAAATTTTCGAAAATTTATATGGAAAATTTTTTTTAATGCGAGTATGGAAGTATTCAAGCTGTATTCCGGAATATTTACATGATTCAAACGGTGTCGATTCTCCCAAACCTAATATTTATGTGGATTTTCGACGCTGAATTGAACAGGATATGCGGGACATGTCTTGAATTCATTCCACATTTTACACGTGTCGAATACCGAATGACAAATATCTGAGAATCGAACATTTTTTGCCGACTCAATGCATTTTTATAGTTATTTGAAGGGGTTTGGTGTTCGATAAATTTTTCTGATGATTAGAAACAGAGTTAGCGCCTAAAAATAAAAATAAAATATTCGTCAGATTTCTGTAAGTAATACATTCTAGTATTCTTCATATTTTCTTGAGTCATACTTCAAAGTGAATCTTTCCTGACTACGAAAAAACTATTCTAAATAACAATAAGTTTATCGGTATGTCCATCTACTGTATTGATGGTATGAATTCGAAAATTTTCTTTAAAGAACAACTATTACTCTAGTGATCTTGGAACTTGTACCGACGGTTTAAAAATCAAGTACTTTGAACCCTTTCTCTGTAGGCCAGAATAAAAGATTACAAGTGTAAAATAACCATTAATACAGAAAACAAAAGTTTCGTTTTTGATAACAACTATCCATACTAGGTCACAAAATAATTTTATGAAGAAAATTTTTGAGATTCTCAGATAAAAATGTTATGATGAATAATTTTTGTTTCTCATTCATGAATAGGCATATTTAACTTCGAGAAATCGATGTACAGTATCATCCTTAAGAAGAATCTTCTAAGAAAATAAATGGAAATCAGCCATTTATTTTTCACATTCATTTATCTTGTAATCAACTAACTGATAATTTTCTGGTAAAGGTAAATTTATTCTTATTCAAATTGTCATTTAATGATACTCTTAATAGCAAAGGCAAAGTTCTAGATGATTTATTATGTGCATAAATTTAAAAAATTATCTCAATTTCTAGATAAAATTTTCCTCCACTTTACTACTAACTCAATCAGTGATTATCAGGTGCGGAGGCATAGAAGGGTTTTAGGGGTTCAAACTCTTCCTAAAATTCTGATGGAATCAATTGATATTTCATATAATAATGGGAAAAGTTACATCAATAAATAATAATAATACAAGTTATAAAGATAATGCATGAAATGTTAGTGATGTATGTGTATTTTACATAAAAAGTGAAAATAACTCAACTGTAGGATCACGTTAGAAATATCAGTTTGAAAAATTGTTCCGACCCAGTAGATAATAGGAAGAATTTAAAATCTACAAAAATTCTGAAAAATTGATAAATTTCGAATCTCAAGTCATCAAATTCTAAAAATCTATGTATAATTCGAATTAAAATATTATAATCTTTTTAATAATATAAACTCTGAAAGAATACTAAAAGTGATTGAATTTTATAAGAAAATTGTTATCTGAAAAATCTCGACAAATGAATTTACGATCTATAAGTTCTAGAATTCTAGAGCATCGAATTTCGCATAGACTATTACTCTACAAAAATTTTGTAAAACGTGACAAAATTTTGTGGATATTTCAAAAACGCGAAAAAACAAGAACCTAATAAAGCATGAAAAATTTTTGTAAATGTGATTATCTCATTAATTTATGGAAGTACTGAGAATAGATGGAAATTTGCATTATATTGCATCGAGTTTTTTAATCATTGTAGCAATCTACAAAAGTATAAGAATTCTATAAAACTACTGGGATATCCTTCAGAATTTCGTAGATTATACTAGAGAAATACGAAAAATACTACCAGAAATATTCTAATGTACGTTAAGACTGTAGCATCAATTTTCTTAAAAATTTTGAAAACTTCAAACTCTCGAAAATATTTATTATTATAGTCTTACAAATAACTCAATAAAATTTGATCCTGAAAATTTTTCTCAAAATTGATATGAAAAACGACAAAAACCCAATTCAATTTCTACAATTTATGCAATGAAACATACTTTTAACTGTAGAAATTACAAAAAACATGAAGCACAAATATTCACAATCTATACGTAAGATACTGTTTTATGATAAATCGATTTCAATATTCAAAATCGTTGAAAGTTTCGATTCAATACCAAAAATTTTTAAAAATCTATGAGGCAACTTATAGAAATACTAGAAATCTATAAAAATTATAGGAACTACTGCCAAATTTGATAAATAACATACTATACGAAGATTCTATGAATTAACGAAATACTTTGAATCCGTGTAGTAATAAGTTTCTAAAAAATCTGTCAAAATATTTCAATTTTCCAGAAATTTCAATCCTAGAGCATCGAATTTTAAAAAGTTCTATATAAATCCATATAAATATCAGAAAATCTCCTAAATTGTGGAAATACTGAAAGTGTTAGTAAAAAAATTTTAATCTCAGTGTCTTATTGAAAATCACAAAAATTGAATTTTATTACTCACGAAACTTGAAAAACTTGCTACTCGGGAAGTAATTTAACCTTTCAATCCTGAAATGTAAAAAATGTTTAAAAACTCTCTTCTACCTATATCGTGAAAGAATAAAAATTTTAAAACTTCGGACGAAATATATTCACCAGAAAAACGCCTCCCAAAAATTTTTTCTCCCTACGCCTCTGACAATTATATATGTAAAAGTAACTTTTAAGTTTTAAAGAGATCTACATCACGAATGTAGATTAAATAATTTCCATTTCATCAGTTTTCTTGGATGTTTTTTTGAAATAGAACTTGTTTTACAACTTCTCACAAACATAAAGCAGATGAATCACCAACAACAGATCGGAATTTTACAATTTACAGCCTTTTTTCTTGTGAAACAATTTTCCTGCCATTGTTCGATGCGCTGACAAGAACAGCGAATTAATTTACGACGCTGCCTAGCAAGAGCAGCGCAATATAATTAAATTCCCGGATCCCTCAAATCTTAATAAGATCCGAATCCACGCTGTAAATAACGGGTAATGAACAATGCCTTGCGAACCAAGCTCGAGCCTTGACACACGTCAAAGAATTTAGTGACAAGTCGTTATCTACAGGATTCCTCCTACATTCGTGTCAAACAATAATAATAATAATAATAACTATCCCAGTGAAGAAATAACTATTTTTCAAATATCAACGCATTTCAACAACACTTTTTTAAAAATACATGAAATTTTTCTACACTTAACTATAAAAACTTCTCTACAAGCCAAGCATTTTCAGAGAAAAAAACGCGTACGACATTTTCCGCAGTTTTTCTTTTTCGAGTCAACCATTTTCAACCAAAAAACACGTTTTTACCTTCAGTATTTACTCGGGACATTCGGTACGAGCAATTTCCATTATTGCGTTTCTCTGCATTGACACCAGAAACATTGCGGTTTCTCGTGCGTCGTCGTGAAAAGATATGAAACTGCGATAGCTGAATGACCCGTTCAAAAAATAATTCAAAAACTCACAAGTCGCCGCATTCATTAGTGGATCTCGACGTTTCGTTCCCATTTCTTTTCAAGTTGCGACTCGCGACGGAATAGAAGGGAATTTTCTGTGCAGAGAGCGACACGGGAGCTGCATAATATCAGCCCAAATATCGAAGGGACGATGGATTTCGTGCTCTGGCTTTTGACGGTGCTTCTGCATCACGAAGGTAGGTTTTTATTCCACTTTTTATGAGAGCATACTTTATCAACGTTTTAGAATGATGTTGTGTTTCCACTTATATCGAGAAATATTATTTGGAGATGGGAATTGAAAAAAAAAGGAATAAATTGAAGAACATGCAGAAGTTTAGAGTATGCGGAAGCTGTTATGAGTTCTTTTTTATAACCTTCAGTGAGCTTCAAGTTTTTTTTTTTTAATAATGTAAAAAAAACTTTCTTCTAAAATTTGAACATTTTTACTATTTCCCTCGTTTCTGCAACATGGAAACTTATGTTTTTTTTATCATTATTCCTTAGCACTATGAAAAAGGTTACATACTGAAATCTTGAGAAAATAATATTGATTTCATGTAAGTACCCAAAGTTAACAACATCCAGGATTCTTAATTATACCAACATACAAATTAAAATTATTTAATCCCCAGAAGATATTTTTCATAAACAAAATTCTAAACATGAATAATGTTTGGTAAGAATAACGTAGTGAACAAAAATTTTAAGATATTTCCCATACTGAAGAAATCATATACTATAGAAAAATCGAAATTTTCAAAAATCTTAGAAATCTGGGTAAATTCGAAACCTGAAGCATCGAATTCAGAAATCCAGAAAAATACGAGAACAAAAACCATCAATTTTGAAAAAAAACTGACGTATTAATCTTTAATCCATATACATACTTGAAATCTATAAAAATACAAAAAAAATTACGAAATCGTATGAATACTAATAAAACGATAATGAACCTACAAAATGAGGAGAAATCTATGAATCCCGAAAAATCTATATAGATTTTATTTTTTCGAAAATCTATGTAATTATTGAAAATCGGTTAAAATTTAAATTCTAGAACAAAGAATTCTAGGAATTTAAATACTTTTGAAAAATCAGGAAAAATACACACGATCCATAAAAAAAAAAAAAAAGAAAAAGTACAAAATCTTATGAATACTTATCTATAAACACCGAAAATCGATATACATGTACTGTACCCAAAAATTTATAAAATTAATGAAAATCAGCTGAAATTTCAATTCTACTACATACATCGAACTCTTTAAATTTAACATCTTTCTTTAAAATCTGAATAAAACTACCATGATCTCTAAAAATACAAGAAAAAGCTATAAAATCCTATGTATACTAAAAAAATACGAAATATCAGAAATTTACAAAACACAAATACCTTTATAAATTTTTTTTTTCCAGAAATGTAGAAAAATTATTGAATTCGATTTAAATTTAGATTCTAGAAAATCGTGTATCATACCAAAAAATCCTCCGGGTTTCGAAAATAATAAACAAAATGCGAGAAATACTAGAAATTATGTCATACTCAAAAAGTATGTTAAAATAATATTATAAAAATACGAGAAAAATCGAAAAGTACTGGAAACCTGTTAGAAAGTTACAATTTTTTGAAAATTCATTAATGTACTCAAGTTCATTGAAATTTGCAATATTATAGAATCATGTACTGAAAATGTATTAAAATGTCAGAAAATATTACATAACTTTATAAAAAAATATACAATATGAAAGTTCTGGAAGTCCATAAAATACTGAACATCTTTCATGAATAATTTTCTCAAAAATTTAGAAATATAATGCAAAATTCTCAGAGTACTTTCATTTCTAGATAATCGAATTCTAGCAAGTTATGTAAAAATTTAACGTATTATTCAGTTTAAAAAATTTTCGAGTGTAGCATATATTTATAAAAAAACAAAAAATTTCATGAAAAATACCGAAAATAATAGAAAAAAATCTCAATCTCAGTGACTTGCATGGAAATCACAAAAATCAAATCTGATTTTATTAAATACGAATATGAAAAATTCTCTACTGAACTTTACGATGAATTTTGTACAGCTTTTCAATCTCGAAATGCAAAAAATTGAAAAATCCCGAAGGATATAATTTTTTTTCAAAAAACCCCTCCCGAAATTTTTGCCTAAGCCCCTGCTACTCTGGACATCATTTCAGAATTACATTGTGTTTTTACTTATATACTGAAAAATTTATTACAGATGTGAATCGAGGAATACGAAAAATTCAGGAATTTCAAGAAATTAGGAGTATGCCGAAATCATTGCATATTTTTACCGAACTTATACATTTATTTTTCTTCAAAAATTGATGTTAGTAATATTTTGAATCAAGAAGTAATTATGCGTTACTAATTTTACCCAAATTATCGAAAAAATACAAGGTTTCGTGTTGCGCAAATGAGGAAAATGGAAACAATGTTTTTATTTCCTCAGAAAGGTAGTTTTATAATAATTACTTATTCATATGATTGGTATTTGCAGGATACGAGATAATAAATCACTATATTTTATTTATAAAACTTGCACATCTGCAAATATTACCTAAATTATTATTTTGTCAAACAACAATGGCTGTTAGTCATTATTTGAAATATTCTCGATGATTTTGTGTCTTTGCTATTGTAACGATCGTTGATTAATTTGGAATTTTATATAATGCTTGAATTTGTCGATCTAAAAAACTGGAACTTCAGAAAAATAGTCATTCAGGTAAACGATGTTCAGGAAAAAAGATTCAGAGATCGAATTTTTCGGAAAAATAGGGGGTAAAATCTGCAACCTGACTATAACCATCGCAGATAATACATTGCAAGTTTCATAAAATAAATATAATAATTCATCATCCCTTACTCTGCAAACACCAATCATAAAATAAATTATTTTTACAAAACTACCTTTTTGGGGAAATGAAAACATTGTTTCCATTTCCCTCATTTCCCCAACACAAAGCCTTGTATTTTTTCCATAATTATTCTTCCCCACTCTAAAAACACCCTCAAGTAATGTAAATTTTTTGATTATTACTCGAGTCCGACATCACAAAAACTCGCTGTTATAAACAAAACTTGTTCCAGAACACATAGCTCGGTGTATCGCTCAAAGAGAAAAACAAGCTCATCGTAATTTTTCCACGCCGCATGAATATAACGATATTCCGTCCTTTTTTTGCGATGCTTTTACTTCTACAACGCCCCACCGTAACATTCCATTTTACCTTGGACATTCTCTCATCCACCTTTTATTCCGTTTCCGCGATGCGAATGATTGCGAGGGGTGCAACTTTAATGCAGCCGAGTTAATGGTTTGTCGCAGGAGTAGTTAAAAAAAGTGCCGTTTTAATTACGAGCAACAAAAGACAATGTTATCGAATTTCATTCTCGGTGGAATAAAGCATCGCGTTTTTAATGCTACATTTTTTGTCTGCCTTACAAAAAGTCTCATAATTTCTGTATGCTGCAGGAGTTTGTATCAAACATTCGTTTATTAAATCGGAAAATAATTTTCATGGATTCAGTATTTCTTTACTAGTGAAAAGGTTCAGAAATTGTATGTAATAGTTTCAGAGAACTTGACAAAATTTTGCAGTATAAAAAACTGCGGTGAAGGTTCATGCGGAAAATTCAAATATAAAAGATCTGATTTTTGGAACCACAAATGTGAAGAGTGAAAATAAAATATAGAAGCAATTCCATCAATTTCCAGTTTGAGGGAAATCGCGTTTTACAGGTGAAAAAACCGGCAGTCCGAAAATTGTGTTTTCCAGCTACAGTGCGAGAAATTGCGAGTCAGGAAATGGGTTGATATTAATCGACTAAAAAATGACTTTCTCAATTAATACTGAACGCTGGATTTCCTTTGAAGCGCAGATGAAAGTTTCATAGTGAGCTCGTTTTTCGTGTGAAATGTGAGGACTTTTCTGTTTGAGAAACTAATGGATCAGGTGCGTAGGGATAGGGGGGTTTTAGGGGTTCAAATCCCTCCCAAAATTCTGATAAAATCAATTACTATTTCATGTAATGATGAAAAAAGTTACATCAATCAATAATAAGAATACAAGTTAGAACAAAAATTTATGAAAACGTTAGTTATATATATTTCACTAAAAAAGGTAAAATAATCGAAATGTAGAATTACGTTGAAAACATGAATTCGAAAAATTGTTGTAACCCAGTAAATGATGGGACAGATTTCGAAATCTACGAAAATGCTTAAAATGGAAAAAATTGTTGATTCTTAGGTCATCAAATTCTAAAAATCTATCTAGAATCCAAATTCAAAGACTTTAAAATCAATTGAATCATATAAACTTCAAAAAAGTACTAAAAGTGATTGAATTCTATGAAAAATTGTTTTTTGAAAAATTTCGAGAAACGCCGTTACGATCTATAAATTTAGGAATTCTATAGAGCATCAACTATAATATACTATAACTCTACAAAAATTTTAGAAAACATGACAAAATCTTTCAAATATTTCAAAAATGCGAAAAAACAAGAACACAATAAAACATGAAATATTCTCGTACATGTGATTTTAACTGAAAATAGATCAAATTCCACATTTTGTTGCATCGAGTTTTTTTGAATCATTGTAGCAATCTACAAAAATATAAGAATTTTATAAAACTACTTTGAAATCTTCCAGATTATCTAAGATTATACAAGTAAAATACAAAAAATACTGCCAGAAATATTTTAATGTATATAAGGACTATGGAAATACAGTTTTTTTGAAAATTTTCAAAACTTTCAATTGTAGGTAAAATTCATCAAGATAGTTTAATACATGATTCAATTATAATACATTTTTGAAAATAAGTCTCGGAATTGATATAGAGAACAAGAAAAATACGTATAATTCAATTTCTACAATTTTTATGCGATGAAACATACTTTTCATTTTAGAAATTACAAATAACATGGAGTACAAACATTCAAAATCTATACATTAAGAGAGTATTTTATGATAAATTAATTTAAATATTTAAATGCTCGAAATTTTTAATATAATAGCATCAATTTTGAAAAGTCTATTGGGTGACCTATAGAAATACTAGAAATCTATAAAAATAACAGTAACTACTACTAAATTTGATAAATAACATACAATGCGAAAATTGTGTAAACTCATGAAATACTTTAAATTTGTGTGAATATAAGTTTCTCAAAAAAACTGTAAAAATATTTAAATTTTCCAGTAATTTGAATCCCAGAGTATCGAATTCTAGAAAGCTGTATAGAAATTCGTAATAATACCAGAAAATCATTGAAATTGTGTAAATACTCAAAATATTGGTAAAAAAAAGTTTAAATCTCACTGACTAATTAAAAATGACAAAAACCATATTTCATCATTTACAAACATGAAAAATTTGCGATTCGGGACTCCAAAAGTAAGATGACTTTTAAATTCTGAAGAGTGTACATTTTCAAAATAGCTCTCTCGTAACAATACTGTCAAACATTAAAAAGTTTGAAATTTTGGACGAAATATATTTTTCAGAAAAATCCCTCCCGAAATTTTTTTCTGCCTACGCCCCTGTAATAAATTATCATTTTGATCAATAATTTCTTTACGAATTTATCTCACTGAATCACTGTTTCAAATACATTGTGTCAGCTGAATCAATTTGAAAAACTACACCGTATGATCGTGATTTTGCAACAGAGTTAAGATATTTTGTGTATTTACAGGGCAACCTAAAACTTAAAAAAATGTGAGAAAAAGAAGGTCAATCTATGTATTTTCACATCACAACTATGTTTTTTAACGAATTCGTTCATTTTAAATGAAACTTATATAAAAAGGCTACAAATTCAAGTATGAAAAGACCGATTTACCCTTCCAAATTCTTTAGGTAACTAAAGATGTCATTTTTTGTCAAAAATTTGTTTTAATACGCAAGATAAAGTTATACATTTTCCAAAGTTAATTTTATAGTTTCTATACATGTTTCAGTTACAAATTAAATATAAATCAACCTAATTCTTGCATTGTCAACAATTACTCGAAAAAGTGTAATATTTTAGAACGTTTTTTTGAAGGTTTCTTTAGAAGAAAAACAGGAAATTTTGACATGACAGAACACCGTAACGTTCGTTGCAAAAATAGCGGAACTTTTCGTAAATAACAAGCATGTTCGGTCACCTTAGTCGTGAAATAAGCGAAAAATGAGTTTTTTCACGATGCAGGGTCGACGCTTCTCTCGCGATTGTTTCCGGAACGAAAGGCATGGTCACGCCAGAGACCGGAAATCGCCTTTTTCCCGCTATCTGCCAACAACGGGGGGAAAGCTTACAAACGAATATCCGTGGTTTTGTGAAGTCAGATAAAATACCCAAATGGCAAATGGATAAAATATAAACGAACAATCGCGGCTGATGATTGCTTGACAATCTGCATTCGAATGTGGAATAACAGGGAAATGAGCGAATTGTGGGATAATGAAAGGGTGAAATCCGCAGAGTGCAAAAGGCAACGTTTCAGTATTCCCACAAATAATGTCGCCATCGTCATAAAAAAACGAAAGAACCCTATGAAATTATTTTCAAACTATTATTTGTTGCTCCATGGATAATAGCAAGGGCGTAGGCAGAAAAAATTTTCACGAGGGGTTTTTCTGAAGAATATTTTTCCTTCGGGATTGCATAATTTTTAATCTTCGACAACATGGTTGCAAGAGAGTGATTCTAAAATATTTTACACTTCGGACTTAAAAAGTTACACAACTTTTGGAATCCAGAGCTCTAATTTATACATGTATTTGAATTAATTTCTGAGCAAATTTTAACGACATTGATAACAGGTACAACATAAATTTATATATTTTTTGTATTGTATATTATTCATAATATTTTGTATTAGTTTCTGGTATTTTTATATATTTTTAAAATTTCTACGGATTGCTTAATAGATTTTTAGATATCGATGCTATGGAATTATAACTTCTAACGATTTGGAGAATTTAAATTGATTTTTTTGACGACAGTTTCTTTTATAAAGATTTAAAATACTTTTATTCCAAATTTTTTTGGTATTTCTAGGATTAAAAGTATTTTCATTTGTATTTATTGTAAAAAATAAATGTAATGTATTATTACAGGGATATGAGGGAATTGTGGGATAATGAAAGAGGATGAAATCCACAGAGTGCAAATAGCAACATTTCAGTATACCCACAAATAATGTCGCCATCGTCATAAAAAAACGAATCAACTCTATGACATTGTTTTCAAACTTTTATTTGTTGCTAGATGGATAATAGCAAGGGCGTAGGCAGAAAAAATTTTCAGGAGGGTTTTTTCTGAAAAATACTTTACCTTCGAGATTTCATAATTTTTAATCTTCGTCAATTAGGTTGCAAGAGAGTGGTTTTGAAATATTTTACATTCCAGAATTAAAAAGTTACATAACATTTGGAATTCAGAGTTGCACATTTTTCATGTTCGTAGTTATTGGAATTCGATTTTTGTGATTTTCAATTAGTAACTGAGGTTTCAATTTTTTTACTAATACTTTTCGTATTTCTACCACTATAAAGGTTATCTGATATTAGGTAATATGGGTTTCTATAGACCTTCCGAAAATTCGATGCTCTGGAATCAAACTTCTAAAAAATTAATATATTTGAACAGATGGTTGAGCAAATTTTAATAAAATTAATAACAGGTGCATCATAAATTTATATATTTTTTTTATGGTATATTTTTCATAATATTTTGTATTTTATTCTTGTATTTTTATATATTTCTAATATTTCCATGGATCACTCTATATATTTTTGAAAATTGATGCAATAGTATTGAAACTTCTAACGATTTTGAGAATGAGATTGATTTTTTTGACGACAGTTCCTTTATAAAGATTTTCAATACTTTTATTTCAAATTTTTTTACTATTTCTACGACGAAAAGTATTTTTTTTGTATAAATTGTCGAAATTGAATGTAATATATTATTATTGTTTTCTATATGATTTTTTTCTGGAATGATTTTGAAAATTATATTAAATTATAGTATTTTATTGTTAATTATGTTTCAAGACAGAACATTCTATAAATTTCTAAGAAAAATTTTTTTATCTACATAATTTTTATGTATTGAAAGACTTCTATTGAACTAGTAAGCTAGTTAATTATTAAACTTGTAGGCTAGTAAACTAATAAGCTATGAAAGAGTAAAATGTAAAATAGTAACCTATTAAACTAATAAACTAATAAACAAGTTAGCTAGTAGAGTAGTAAACTACTGAAATTTTACAATAGTAAAATAGTAAACAAGTGAAAAATTAAGATAGTAAACTAGCAGACTCGATAACAAGTGAATTAGTTAATTAGTAAACTAGTAAACTTGTCAAACTTGTAATAGAAAACTGATTAACTAGTAAGCCTGTAAACTAGTAAACTTGTGAACTTGTATTTCACATTTTTCTAGTATAATATACGAAACCCTGGATAATTTCTAAGTGTGTTTATAGATTACTTCTATTTTTGCAGATTTATAAAACTCGATACTTACGAATGCAAATTTTGATCTATTCTGAGTAATTTCAAGAATAAATGATCAAATCACATTCATATAGATTTTTCATGTTTCATATCGTTATCTTTTTTTTTATTCCTTAAGTATAAAAAAAAATTTTGTTGCCTTTTCTAGAATTCGTATAGATTAATAGTATGTTTCGATTTTGATGACCTAGAATCCCAAAATTTACAGATCGTAGAGGCGTTCATTAAGATTTTCCAGAAAACAGTTTTTTCATAGAATTCAATTAATTCAATCATTTTTCAAGAGCTTACATGAATCGACACATTCTTAATACTTTCGGATGGATTTTATATAAATTTCTAGACTTTGTTGATCTAAGATTCAAAATTTTGTAAATTTTTAGCATTTTCGTAGATCTTTATTTTTCTTGATTCTTTACTAGGTTGCAACAATTTTTCTAATTCATATTTTCTACCTAATCCTACGTTTTGATAATTTATACTTGTTTATTGAAGTTTACTGCTCACGTTTTCATGCATTTTTTTGTTACTTATCTTTCTATTGTTCATCGATGTAACTTTTTTTCATTTTCATCTAAAATATAGATTGAATCCATCAGAATTTCGGGAGGGGTTTTAACCCTCAAAACCCTCCTCTGCCTACGCGCTTGGATAATATTGTTGATCTGGAGAAAAACTTGAGAAAGTGCTTCAGAGGAATCCTCGACCCGAAACAAAAACGAAAAAATGGATAAACCTGGTCGTTGTAATCTTAACTCAGCGAGACATTCGAGAATCCTCGGGGCGATTATCTCTGGCTATTATCTTTTCACGGAAATGCTAAGGAAGCGTTGGCTTTGGAAATTCATGCATTTTATCGAGTCACCGAATCCTGATCCAATTAAGAATTTTAAAATTGATGAATGCTGGATAATACCTTGGGAGAGCCTTAATTTTGGGCTTGATGCAGTTTTGGTGAAGGTTCGTTTACAGTGGGAATAATGGATCTGTTTTCTAGAATACTAGAAATGGAATCAAGATTGTGAAAAGGAGAGAGATGGAAAACTTTGGGTTAGAAGAATGAAGATTAAACAGGAGGTAGGGAAAAACGAGGCACTAGTTTTCTAGGATGTGTTATGTTTTTTTTTTTTCAGGATTCAGCTGGCCATATTTTTTAATTTATGCTTGAAAATATATTTTACATCATTTTTATGGTTCTTTTATTACACTATTCGCATTCTTTAACAATGTTTGTAAAAAATTTTGATGTGATGTTTGCGAATTTCGAAAAATACAAGTCTATTTCTGGATATTGTACATCAAAAAATCATCTATAAATGTTGAAAGAAAAAGAAGTTCCAGTAATGATGTGTTTTGGAAAATAGATTGCTTAGCTGAAGAAAATAAATCTAGTGAACGATAAGTTTCATTTTCAATAAAATTCAATACCTTCAAGAAATTAATAGGGTATAGTAGTATCAACTTTCTAAATAAGAAGCAAATCTATAATTGAGGTTAATTGTAGGTAAAAGAGTAATTATGGTGAGCAATAATGAGGAATACTTGAGTGATCTCCAATTGTTTCGCTTTTTTCACAGTTTTATTTCATTAAAATCAATTTTACTTAGAAAACTTTTTATCCAAGTGACATGATTATTTTTCTTCGCAAAAGTCAAACGATTAATTCAGTGATTCAAAGAATCAATATACTATCGTAAATTGTTAATACTATATAAGATCGTGAGAAAGCAAACGAAATAAAAGATATTATAATCATTTATTTATCTTGACTAATATTCTAGATGAAGAGGAAATCTTCAATTAATCATCGTTATTTTGAATTAATTATTATTATCGATTGATCAGATAAAAACGATTATTAACGATTCAACATGTATTTAATAGACGTTTTGAAAAAACAAGTAATTATGTACCAACTTTTTGTTCGAATAATTTCCTCAGTTACTAATGAAAAAAGCTCATTCGGCTCGAACATCTTTTTAATAACATATTTTTGAATCGTAAGCGTGACTACATTTTTTTGTATCAGAAAAAACACTTCTGGTTAAATATGACTAAAAAATTATCACAACTTAATTGATTTCACTGCAGAATATTAATAAAACTTTGAGACTTCAATTGACATAAAATATTGGGGAATTTCAAATATCGAAATGTTATAATCACAATCTTCTCAGACGAACGAGAACGTTACCAAATACAAATCTCTATGCTCCACATGAAATTCATGCAAATCCACAGACCACTACTGGCAAAATTCTACAAATTTTGCAAACATTCCTAAACAGCCACGAATTTGCATGGATTTTGCTCGGAATATGTTTTTCCAGGATCCACTACACTCGCTTGTTCTCTTTTATTCGCTGTTCGAAGATGTGTTTGGGTAGTCATTGTCGAACTTTCGAGCAATTAATTCCCCAGTCACGGAGAACAAGTTTTGTAACTCGATAGAGAAGTAAAAGTTACGGAAGAGCCCCGAGTTCTACATGCTTTTATTCTGTTTGGAACATGCTTAATAATTTTTTTTCTACGAAGCTAATTGAAATGTTTGCCGAAGATCAATGTAAGAGAAACTAAGCTAAAATTTGTACAGGTAGATCGAAATAATGAGTTTTGAAACTCTGAACTCTAGTATTCTAAAATCTTTAAATACATAAACTACTAAATAATTCCACCATTTTTCGAAAATTTTTCAAAGGATTTTTTACTAAAAGAATATTCTTTGAATGTAGGCCCGTGCGGACGGGGGGGGGGAAGTTCAGGGTTAAACCCCCCCCCCCCCTCCAACGAGATCTTGCAAAAGATTTCGATGAAATGTTATTATTATTGGTTTTTACGTTTTGGTATAAACTTTAATATCTTGCACTGCAAAACATTTTTCAGAAAACAGCGTCTGAATAGATTTTTATTCCTTTTTGGTATTTTTCGTATACATCTTCTACGATTTGTAGGATTGTTCAGTATTTCTGAAACTATTCGTATTTTTCAAGATCTATAAAATGTTCCAGGATTTTTTAGTATTTTTATATGTTTCAAGCATTGTCATTTAAATTGTTATATATTCCGAGAATTTTGAACTGTAGAATTAAGAGTTTAATAAATTTTACGTGTTCAAAGGATTTTTCAGAAAACAGTGTCTCAATAGATATTATTTCTTCTGATATTTTTCGTATTTGTTCAGTTTTTGAAACAATTCGTATTTTTTAGGATGCATAAAATCTTGCAGGATTTTCTAGTATTTTTATATACTTTAAGCATTTTGATATAAATTTTTATACACGGATTTCGAGAATTTCGTGCTCTAAAATGTACAGTTCATTAAATTTTTAATGTTCCAAAAGAATTTTTCAGAAAACAGATGCCTCGATAGATTCATATTTCTTTCAGTATCCTTCTTATTTTATCTGTTTTTCGACAATTTGAAGGATTGTTCAGTTTTCTTGTATATTTCTGTATAAATTTCTGGAATTCGATGCTCTGGTTTCGAAATTTGTATAGATGTTTAATATTTCATAGATATACTTGTATTTTTCTATACATGTATTTTTTTTTGTATTTCCTAGTATTTATAGAATATTGGAGAATTTTAAGGTTTTTTTAAAGATATCTCTTTGAATTTCAAGAATTACATATCCCAAAATTGAAAGTTTGAAATATTGCAGTATTTTGATCGATTTTGCAAAAAACAGTTTCTTTATAGATGTAAAGGGTCCTCAAAATTTTTTAATTTTTATCAGATTCTTGAAATTTAAATATTATTCTAGTATTTTTATGGTTTTCTATACACATATATTATTAAAATTTAGTGCTCGAGAAATCGCGGTTTTTTGATTTCTGAAATTACAAAAATTTTCAAAGAACCTTATAGCTTTTAATAAGAAAGTAATTAATATCTGTTATTTTTCGTATTTCGTTTTTTCTACTGTGTCCATAAAATTACTCAAGGTTTTCTAGCATAATCTATAGATTTAAGGGATCCTGCTATAGATTTTCAGAGCTAGTGTTTCCAGTATTTTCATGCACAAATGAGCCGATTTCTAAAATTTATTGCTAGAATTGTGAAAATTTCTAATAAAAAGTGAAAAGGAGCATACTATTTGTCGATATTTGTACATAATTTACTAATATACCACTCCGTTTCATATAAAATTATGAAATTATACAATTTTTCTCTGAAAATAAAGAAGTTGAAAAATGACCTATATCTAAATTTCAAAGAATTTCTTACAAAGTTACAAATCATTCTAAATACTTGATGAGACAGATGTAAAATGAATTCTTAGATTCACTACGATACTCGTTACCAAAAAAAAGCAACTCGTTCCTCTTATCGTTACTTGTTAATTAATGTAACGCGTTACGTTATCGTTACAATACCAGGTGTACTCCTAATTAATTTCCGGTTTTTTTGCAAATAAAACACATAATTCCAAAAAAACCGTAACCTTTATTTTATTCAAAGTATTTTCCATCGCTTTCTACACATTTTTCCCACCTTTCTGGTAAATTGTGGATACCACGCCAGTAAAAATCATTGCCTTTGGAGGTGAACCACTCGGTGAGCCATTTTCGTACATTTTCGTACGAGTCGAAGCGTTGCTCAGAAAGGGCATGGCCCAACGAGGCAAAGAGGTGGTAGTCGGATGGCGCCAGGTCTGGTGAGTAAGCCGCATGATCAAGTACTTCCCACTTGAGCCTTTCCAGCGTGTCACGAACGACTTTCGACTCATGCGACGGCGCATTGTCGTGGAGCAAAATCACCTTCTTCCGTCGTTGTTGATATTCTGGTCGGTTTTCCACAATGGCTTGGCTCAAATCTTTCATTTGCTGTTTGTAGCGAACGGCATTCACAGTTCCACCAGGTTTCAGCAGTTCAAAGTATATAACACTGGACTGGTCCCATCACACACACAGCATGACCTTCCGACCGTAACGATTTGGCCGTGCCGTCGATGTCGATGCTTCACCTGGACTCACCCACGATTTGTTGCGCTTAGGGTTCTCCAGGAAAATCCACTTTTCATCACCAGTAACAATACGATGCAGGAAAGACTTTCTTTTGTATCGTTGAATCAGCATTTCACAGGTCACTTTTCGATTCTCCATTTGTCTCTCGGTCAGTTCATGGGGCACCCACTTTCCACACTTCTGAATTTTTCCCATGGTTCGCAGACGTTTGGAAATTGCTTGCTGTTGAACTCCCAACGCATCTGCAAGCTGTCGTTGCGTTTGCGTTTTGTCTTCATCTAATAATGCTTGCAATTCGGCGTCATCGAACGATTTTCGCTTGCCGGAGCGTGCGGCGTCGTTCAGGTCGAAATCTCCATTTTTGAACTGTCGAAACCACGTTTCACATGTTCGAAGTGTTAATGCACGATCACCATAAACTTCCACAAGCGCACAGTGGCTCTCGGACACTTTTTTCCCCTGATTGAACATGAAAAGCAATGCATGGCGCATATGCTCAAAATTCGGTACAAAATTCGACATTTTTGAAGCGCAATAAAAACTTACTGGAAGATTTTTTCGAGAAAATGTCAACGCAGTTCAAGCACTCGATATGACTGAACAAAATGACATATGGTATGTGTTACCAACAGCGGTACAAAACAGAACGCCATCCATTGAAAAAACCGGAAATTACTTAGGAGTACACCTGGTAAAAAGGTAACGTTTTCGGATATTATAATTTCAGTTTACTTATTGTTTCTGCATTGCAGTCACTGCAAGCCTCTAAAAAAAAAAAAAAAACTGGTAAGGGCCATTAATCCACCATTTGTTGATATTTTTTTTTCATTAAATAATGTTTGTATATTGAAGTTGATAATATTCTATCACAATAATATAAGTTCCATGTAATAAAACTATTTGCTATATACATTAAAAAATAATCTAAACCAAAACAGGTGTATAACCCTTTAAATCATAAAATATGTGAATAGTGTAGTAATAAAAAGCGTTTCTTTTTTTATTTCTTATGCATTTTTTATACATCTAAATATGGAAAAGAAATAATAAACATGTTTTTCGCAATTGTATATCTGTAAGAATCGAGTCGCTTATGTTAAATTTGTTGGAAACATAACAAGGATTCAATATATAAAGTAGAAGTTGTTGAAAACAAATGATGTTTTGATATTTCCTAAAATATTTGATTATTCATTGATTTTATAATTAATTCACTTACTTATTTAATCTACATTTATTATCTACATCACTATGAATGAACCATGCACTGTCAAACCAAATCAATTTCAATTGCATGTTATTCTGCAAGTACAACATACAAGTTGAACCCCCCCCCCCCCCAAATACAGATTTCTGTGCACGGGCCTGTGCGAATGAGTGCATTTTTCGTGGCGAGAAAAGCTCGAAACTTGTGTTTTGTAATTTATGGGGAGCCCTTCACAACTGGGAGTGGCCATCAGACTTTTCGGAACAGTCACAGAAAAAACCGTAAAAGAGTAATCATACAAATGAGGAAGGACGAAAGTAACTACTTTGATCAATTACGTCATGAATTCCCGTTTACTGCTCCCGAGACGTTTATTACGTCCGCGACCTTATCAGTCATGGTGCTCGTGCCGCGTTGAGTACCAATAAAATCGCGTCATTGGATTTCCAGACGTTACGATTTTGCACGTAGCTGATTTTTTCGCATCTCGTAAAAGGGATGATAAATTTCAGAGGACATTTTAATGTTTCCCAGCTGCCTCTTCCGAACAGAAAATTGCATGGCAAAAACTCTGCACAAGTAAACGAAATACTTGAAAAAATCTGAATGTAATCAAATATATTCAAAATAATAGCAAAGTCCCTTTTAGGAAATCCCTTAAAAATCACTTTTAGGCATTGGTTTGCAAGAAAAAATTCGATTTTGCAAGAGGTCAAGTGGTCGATGAAACAAAGGAAATTTTCGCATCGGACCACTCGTCATGGGACAAAGTGTGGAGCGCTTTTTCAGCCGATGCTTTTTTTTGTTCCAGTGAGAGCACTAAAGCTACTCAACGTGACCGTCCCTCAATACGTCAAGAAGGGTGATAGCGCGGATCTCAAATGCAGGTAAGAGGGCTTAGGACCGTGCATTGTGTAGAGAGATAGCGGTCTGCAATTTTTTACAGTAAAACAACCGTAAGCCGGAAAAAAGTCCAGTCGCATTGCACTGATAAAGGAATAAAGATTGCGTGTTACAAAAAACGGAATTCACACTTATTAGTTTGCGAAAGAAGTAGATTCTTGTATCATTTGCAGTAGATTTTTTGCACGTTTCCAGGATCAGTCAATACAATGAAGGCAATGTAAGATAGGAATTTCGTAATATTTTTGCAATGAATATGGCCTGAGCACAGTAATTTGATGAAAAAAATTGTTACTCAAGTAATATTTTTTTGCCCTTCAATGCAAGACATGAAAATTATTTATCGATGATATCTTATTTTGAACAATCGTAACCAGACAATTTTCAAGCATGTAACTGTGAGTTAATATAGTTGGAATTTCACGTTCTAAAAAAATACGAATGCATCGAAGTTGTTACAATCACATATTTGAAAATTTTTTATTTCGTAATTACCTATGGAAAATAATTTTGAAAACATGTTTAGATAATTTCAAAAGTTTCATTTTGAAGGAATAATAATTATTTTGTAATTTTCGTAATTGTTTTGCCATTGAAGCAATGAAAAAAATTATAAAGATGTATTATTTTGCAAAACTTATGCCAGAATAGGTTTTGGGCCAGTAATTTTTAGTTAATACAATTGAAAATTCTCATATTAATAAAATATGAACGCTTTTCCGAATCTGAGAAATTTAAAATTGTTAAATTTCTAAGTTATTTGTGAAGAATACTTTGTAAAACCTGTATAAATAATTATTTAAAAAGTAATTGCAGATATATAGTTTTTTTTTTTTTGAGGAACTAATACTTGATTTTGCAGTTTTAGCAATTTTTTGACTTTCAGTGCGAAATATTAAAATTATAGTTCATATACCTACCCACTTGGCTGAAAATATTCTGGCATTATTTTTTCAAAATAATATATCATTACTTTCATATTTTGCATTCAAGACAAAAAATTGCGAAAATTGCAAAATTAATTATTATTTTCTGAAAACAGAGCTTTTAATCTGCACTTACTATTTTGTAATCATTTGAACAGGTTTTAAAAACAATTTTCAAAAAATAACTTAAGAATAAACATTTTTTTTTACATAGTAACAAAAAAATTACTTAGATTCCAAAATGAAATTGTATTTCACAAAATGTGAAGTTTCAACTTTGATAATCCATTATTAATTGCCTGAAAATATTCTGGCATTAGTCTTTCAAAATGATGCGATTTAAAACTTCACATTTAAAAAAAAACAAATGCATTTTTGAACCTAAGTAATTTGTTTGTTACCATGAGAAATTCTAGAATATCATTCTTTAGTTATTTTTGAAAAAGATTTTGAAAATTTATATATGATAATTAATAAAAAGTAATTGCAAAAAATAATTTCTATTTCCAGGAAAAAATCATGAATTTTTCAATGCCTGCAATTTTTTGGCCTTTCATGCAAGGCATAAGCATAATAAATAATATATAAAATTTTGAAAAATTTTTCCCAGAATATTTTCAGGCAATCAGTTTCAAGTTAATATAGTTGAAACTTCGCATTTTAATCATACAAATGCATTTTTTCATCTAAGTAATTTTTCTTTACTATGGGAAATTAGAAAATCTTTATTCTTTAATTATTTTTCGTAAATTATACTCAAAATCTGCATGAATAATTAATAAAAAGTAATAGCACATACAAAGTTTCATTTTGAGGAAATAATAATGCGTTTTGAAATTTCCGTAATATTTTTGCTTTTAATGAAGGACATGGGAAAAATCAATAATGTAGTATTTTGAAAAAAATGCCAGAATATTTTCAGGCCATGAATTATGGGTAAATACAGTTAAAACTTAACATTTTTAAAAAATGCAAATGCATTTTGAAATTTAAGCAGTTTTTTGTGACGACCAGATATTTGAAAATTTTATATTTCCAAGTTATTTCTAGAAAATGATCTTTAAAAACCTGTTTCAATCATTAATATCAACGAAAAAAGTTTTTTGTTACGTTCGCCACGAGCTTTACTAGAGAAAATTACTGACGTTCACGAAAGCTACTATAAACTTTTTAAAAAATAGATATTGTTTTTTTAAACCATTTTTTTACAAACGGGCATTATTTACTAACAATCTGACATTGCCTATATAATAATTTTAAAACCTCACAATTTTAAATAACTTGATATCTTTGGGAACCCAAACATAAAGAATTATTTTTTAAATTAAAAAAAAAAATGGAAAAATTTGAAATTCGCAGTGGTTTCGAGCAATTTACCACAAATTTCAAGTGTAGGTTTTGATTAGTTTGAACAAATTACGTGGACCTATTTAGAAAAAACTTACAAGAAACACCCAAATGCTAATTTTTGAAAGAAGTTCACATCAAAAAAATTTAAAACAACAATTCAAGACAGTAAAATATTCTTTTATGTACCTCTGGCATAGAAAACGCGTTTCTATGCCAGATTCTCGGCTTCGCCTCGGACCGTAATTTCCCCGTCTCGCCAAATTCGCACATCCGTGCCTGTGACGAAATATACTATTTCCTAATTTTCTTAACTTTCAACGAATCAAGTGCGTTCTCATGAAAGACAATATTGTCGCTTGAATATGACATCGAGACAGAAAAAAGTACATAAGAAACAAGAGCTTCTGTGTTTTCCGTGAACGATCATAATGGTAATGGATATCAAAAAAGAAACGAGGAGATATAAATGCGAAGAGAATAACATCTGAGCTCGTCTACGTTTTTGTTGATATCGCACGATTTTGACTCTCATAATATTAGTTTTCTCTGCTGCAATAACGTTCTACGATTAATAATGAATAATGCTTTCAAGGAAACAAGCTTTGAACTACTCTAAAATACACTACATACTTCAAAGTACCCGCACAAACGTTTCAGTCAAGAAAAAAACAATTACAAAAAAAGCCATTTCATTTCCACATAATTGTTTCTGTACGTCTTCAAGAACGTTAATGAGATCCCTAAGAACAACGTTAATTTCTTGAATATCCTTTATTCCTCGATAAGAATTTTTCATGAACTTTTCATACAATAAAATTGCCTATTGGAATATCAATTTTTATGTAACGTGGAAAGAGTCACTGTCGTAATTAATTTCATAAAAAAATTGATGAAAGTCAGAAATGATGGAAAAAAGACAAAAAAGGTCCGGGCCATTAGTCAGTGGAACTGAGACCAGGCGGAAATGTCATCGTCTATGACATATCTGGATATGAAAGAAAAACTTTTCTCGCGCGCTCGAGAGCTTAGCAAAAGTTCTTCCTGCCCCCACGGAGAAGGAAGAATGTCGAAAATGGAAACTTCCCTCCAACGGGAAAATGTCCAAGAAATTTAGTAGATGTTCTTCAGCACGGCCACGGTTTATATTTTTATCCACATGAAAGTAGAGTTACTCCAAAACTCGAGGAAAATATCTTAATGGAGACTGTCTATAAATTTCGTAATCTTGTAAGAGGGGCGGGGGGGGGGGGGTAAACATAATGTGATGTAACAATTTTTGTTTTTTATGAAGACTTATTTTTGTATAATTAGTAGTGATGAATCAGAAATTTTTTCTTGGATTCAGAAAACAAGAAAAATTCTGGTAAGTTTGGAGACTTTGAAACTGAAGATAAATGGAAAATTTGTTGAAGAATTTTACAAATGTAACACAGTATTTGAAAATACTCAAAAAAATTTTACAGTTTCTTGTGATTTCATACTTAAAAATCTTAACTTAATGTAATATAATTCTGAATGGACAGACAATCCAAACTTCAGAGTATTTTTAAATATAACCTACAAAATTATAGTTGTTTGTTTCAAATGTAAAGAAAAGATTGCAAAAAACCAACAAGATTTCATGACTGCTAGCAGGGGCGTCGGCAGAAAAAATTTTCGAGAAGAGTTTTTCGAAAAAAGTTATCCCCTTCGGGATTTTTTAATTTTTCGGATTTCAGTATTGAAAAGTTATCAACTTTTGAAGTCCAGAGTAGTGCATTTTTCATGATTGTATGTAATATAATAAGATTGGATTTTTATGATTTCCATGCAAGTCACTGAGATCCAGATTTTTGTTCTATTAATTTTGGTTTTTTTTATAATTTTATTTTGTTACATTATAAATATATTTTTAAAGAATTTTCAAATAAATAACGTGTTTTCATATTTTTAAATTTTTGACAAAATTATACGTATAAGATTTTCAGTATTTTATGGCCTTCCAGAATTTTCGTATAGTACCTATATATTTTTATAAAATTTTGTAATATTTTCTGGCATTTTAATAGATTTATAGTGCTATAATATTGAAAATTCCAACGAACTGAGGTACCTGAATTAATTTTGAAGAAAACAGTATCTTACACACAGATTTCCAAAATTTTTGGATTTTGCTCATATTTTTATAGTAACAAATTATCTGAAGAACTTTCTACTAAAGTGATTTCTTTATGTAAACACTAAAACTCAAAGTTTTATTAAATTTCTAAAAAACGATATTTACATTTTTTTTAAGCAATCAATAATTTCCAGTATTTCTCGCGATTTCGTTTGATATTTTCGAAATCTGGAGGATTTTTTAGTATATATCACGTTTTTAACTGTTTTTGTATATGTATTTCCAGAATTCATAATTGTAGAATCCAAATTCAAATTCGTTTTCAATAATTTTATACATTTTTGAAAAAAATAACATTCATGCAGATTTGTTGTGTTTTATAGATTTCTGGTATTTCAGTATTTTTTCTGGTATGCATAGGATTTGGTAGCTTTTTCTTGCATTTTTAGAGATCGTGGGTGTTTTTTCAGATTTTCTTAAAGGATCTTAATTTTTTAGAACTACATACTGAAGAATTAAAATTGTAGCTGATTTTTAATAATTTCACAGTATATCTATTTTCGGTGTTTATAAATTTCTTGCACCTTTCTGTTGTTGTAGTATTTATAAGATTTTGTACCTTTTCTTCGTATTTTCATAGATCGCGTGTATTTTTTCAGATTTTTCAGAAGTACCTACATTCCGAGAATTCAATTTTTTAGAATTTTAATTTAAATCGATTTTAAACTACTTTAGAGATTTTTGGAAAAATCGAGACTGCTTTATAGATTTCTTATATTTTCGTTTCATTGGTATTTATACTATAGATTTCGAATATTCCCTTAGATTGAAGATTGATACATAAGATTTTTTCAAATCTGATGCTCTAGCATTCAAAGTTAATAATTTTTGTCAAATTTTTTAAGTTAATTTTTCACGGAATACCTACTTTGATTTTTAGTATTTCTTCAGAATTTGCATTATTTAAAAGATTTTCTGATATTTTCCTGGATCTCTATTGTACATTTCTGGAATTTGATGCTTCAGGGTTCGAATTTTTCCAGATTTATAACATTTTTCGTAAATTTCAATTTTTTTATAATATGGTTCTACATAATTCGAACAACTTTTCAAATTTTTGTTTACTATGTGATCCTTACCAAACATTATGTATGATTTGAATTTTGTTCCTGAAAAATATCTTCTGTAGACGAAATAATTGCAATTTTTATGTTTGTACAGTTGAGACTTCTTTTTTCTTTTAAATCTCAGTAGGTGCATTTTTGATGATTTGTACCTACTTTATTTTTCCTGCATTTTTTTTCTCATATGTATTTTTCTGCGCTACTGCTATAATTTTTTATTATTTTTTTATAAAATAAAAATTAAATCCTAAAATCGGGAGGGGTTCAAACAGTATTATAACCAAATATATTCAGTATTATAACTTTACTTAAGCTCGCAGTAATTCGATTCTCGACTTTGAAAAGTCAAAAATAAACATTGCAGTGTTAATTTTCGTTGAAACTAAAAAAAAATTAAAATATTGGTAGCTCAACTCTTGATTTGAAAAAAAGGGAACAAACCAGTAAATTAACAATTTAAAACATGAATTTATTTCATACTTCTGATCCAGAGCTGAAGGTTTATTATTTATTTTCTTTTTGGCAAACTGTCGACATCCAAAATTTGATAATATTTTTGGATGTAGCGCGTAAAAAAAACTAAATATAGTGTTATCTCATCTATGGACAGCTTTAACAACAAAATCAATATTTTAATCAACTAAAAACATTTTACGAAGTGTTTCCCTTGCTTTTCCTCATAAAGTGCAACAATTGTTCCATTGATTCGCTCTTGCAGCGATGAAAACACTATTTTAAATGACTCCAATTCAGTCCGTGTTTCTAGCGACTATTGAAGCATAATTTTAATATAGCGAAAATCCATCGGACAATTGCGCTCGCCTACAATTTGAACGAGAACGCGGAAGAAACGACGGTAATGAGGTGTAAAAGAGGCCCTTGAACGTTTCGATTAATTAATGACAGTCTGAACGTCGAGAACGCCAAGAGCTCAGAGAATAATGGAATTATCTTTCTGTCGCGAATCTGCTGGCTTGCTCTTTGTGGATCCTTTCAAAACTTCTCTTACTTACTTTTTTCTATTAAAAACGAACGAAACTGGAAGCAAGATTCACTTTCATCTTCGTCTCTGATGATTTACACTACTTGTGCTTTTTAGAGTAGAAGAATTATTACGTTAAGTTGTAGTTTTTCTGGATAATGAGTTCATCAAATTTTTCCTTTGTTCAAGACTCGCGAAATACGATTTTTTCAGTTATAAGATTTAAAATACTGAATTTCGATTTCTGGATTGCCTGAATCGAAGATAAAATTTTCTAATCTTCAAATGACATTATGGGCGCGTTTTGCAGGATTTGGGAAAATATTTAATTTCTGAGAAGTTGCTAAAAGCTTAAACATGCACTCTCGAAAGCCAATATTTGCGGACGTGTCACTCGGGTAAAGCGCTTTGCAGTTGAAACACTTTGTACTATCTTTAGGTAGTTAAGCCACTTTGTATACCGGAAAGATCAGTCAAACACTCAGCTACGAAGCGTCAATTAAGAAATTTTCGTTAATGATGAAATTGAAGGATCAACAGTAATCTGAAAATCTGTATGATTAATTTTTTGCTTCCAAAACAGTATCTGGAAATCTGATACATATATATAGTAACATGTGACAGGTGCGTCGTCAGAGGGGGGTTTTGTGGGTTGAAACCTCTAGTGAAATTGGGATAAATTACTATTTCAGGTAAAAATAAGAAAAAATATAACAGTAAATGAGAAAAAAACACATTAGGAAGAATAATGCAGGAAAAATAAAGTAGGTCCAAATCATCAAAAATTAACCTCCTGAAATCTTGAGAAAGTAACAAATAACAAATATTCAGGAATCTCAACCACACAAACATGAGAATTGCAATTATTTTGTCTACAGAAGAATTTTTTTATAAACAAAATTCGAATCACGAATAATGTTTGGTAAAGATAACGTAGAAAAAAAAAATTTGAAAATTTGTTCAGAAAAATTGGAACTCACGAAAATCTAATAAATCTGGCAAAATTCGAACACTGAAGCATCGAATTCTAAAAATCAACAATATAAATCCATAAGAATATCAAAATATCTTTTAAATTCTACGAACTCTGAAAAAATACTAAAAATTAAAGTAGGTATTCTGCGAAAGAATTTTCAAAACGTATGGATAAAATAATCAACTTACAATTCTAGAGCATCAAATTTAAATAAAAATTATGTATCAATCTTCACTATAAAAATACTTGAAATCAATAAAAATACTTTAAAGTTTACAAAAACTGTATGGATACTAATAAAACGAATATCTAAGATATTTTTAAATATATTTCCAAAAATCTATGAAATAATTGAAAATTGATTTAAATTTAAATTCTATAAAATCAAATCATCTGAAGAATCTGAAAAAATACACTTGATCTATGAAAATATAAAATCTTATAAATACTATAAAAATAGAAAAGTACAATGAATCCATGAACACCCCTAGTAATTTTAAACCTTATAGAAATTTTATAAGAAAATGTAATTTCTTCTAAGAATGCATTTGATAAAATCTCCCAAGAGAAAAACCTTATAAAACTTTTTCGATCAATTTTTTTCTGAGGAATTTCAGTTTCTTATAAGGTTTTTATAAAGTGCTCCTTATAAGAAATCGTATTCTGATATGAAATCACATTTTCCTATAAGGTTTTCATAAAGATCAAAATTAGTAGGGTCCGAAAACCGAAATACATGTAGTTTACTTAAAAATCTATAAAATACTAGAAAACGGCTAAAATTTAAATTCTACATTATCGAATACTATAAATTACCGTCTTTCAAGAAAAACTGAAATAACACCTACAATCTCAAAAAATACAAGAAAAAGCTACAAAATCCTACGCATACTAAAAATAACAAAGAAAATACTAAAAATTCATAAAACAAACAATCTATAACTGTAATTTTTCCAAAAATGTCTAAAATTATTGAAAATCGATCTAAAATTTGGATTCTAGAACATCGAATTCTAGAAATATACAAGAAATACTTAACATCGTGAAATATACAAGAAAATCTTCCAGGTTCTCACAATAACAAAAAAAACGCAAGAAATACTAGAAATAGCTTATTACTTACGAAGTATGTAAATATGATTTTTTGAAAAATTCATAGAACTTAGAATTATTGTGCATACAATGCTAGAAATTTATAAGAACTAATAAATATAATAAAAGATTCTTTCATCGGTTTCAATACTATAAAATTACGAGCAAAAATCCAAAAAGTATTAAAAATCTGTGTGGAAGATACTGTTTTCTTAAAAATTATTGAGTCTCTCAAGTTCGTTATAATTTGCAATACTATAGCATCATGAACTAAAAATGTATTAAAATGTTATAGAATATTTCAAAATTTCATAAAAATATATACAATATGAAAAATCTGGGAGTTTATATAATACTGAAAATCTTTTACGTATAATTTTCTCAAAAATCAAGAAATATTTTTCAAAAATTTACAGAATTCTCATTTCTTGAGTATCGAATTCTAGAAAGCTATATATAAACTCATTATAAAATTCGAAAATCTTCTGATTATATATTTATAATCAAACAAACAAATATTATGAAAATTACCAAAAGGAATAGAAAAAAATCTGGATCTTCGTTTCCTACTTGTATGGAAATCACAAAAATCGAATCCTATTATTTTACATGTAAACATGAAAAATGCACTTCTCTGGACTCAAAAAGTTGTTCAACTTCTAAATCCTGAAACCCAAAAAACTGATATGATCTTATCTATGGATCTATTTTCTGATAAGAATGACAACCAAATGATCACAATATTTTGTTGACTTACAGATTTATTTTTGGCCAACTTCATAATATAAATGGACGTATCTTCCAGTATGGAAGACCCAACTGCCAATTGAAAAGATTAACGAAGATAATTTTGTGGGAATCAGCCGAAGCGCGAACGCGAGATTGTGACATTTATCGATCCATTAAAGGTTAACTACAAGAGAGGGAGTTGACCAGCCAGCGAAACCCGGCAAAACCGAAATTAGTTTCTATCTTCCAACTACGCACCCAATCTAAACCCTCGTCTGATGGAAGCTGCTAAGTGTTGTCAATTAACCGAGAACAGCTCCCACGAGATGTATTCTTTAGCAGAATATTCCGATTGTTATGTTGAGATCGAACCAAAAAGATATACTCTTCCAAAAGAACTTTGAAAGTAACTTTGAATCGTTGTTGAATTCGAAAAACTTTTTTATAATGCTCTCTCAATTTCTAAAAGTAAATTTCCATTCAACATTGAGTCAAAATACAGCCACTCAAACAAGGAGTTGAAATTTTCTCTCACAGAATAAAAATAAACTCAAAATCGAGTGAATCTTCACTATAACAGCGAAAAATGGTGAATTTCATTATATTCTATTCGGTCATATTCATAAGAGATATTAATGTAAGAAAAAAACTTCAGCAATCATAAAATGAAAATTTATGTCACGAAAGTTGTCAAATGTAAATGTCACTTTATAAAATGTTACAAAATTGGTATATTAAACGTGATAAAACTATTTTCGGGCGATTTGAAAGTTAAATTTTCAAGATCAGGTGCGTAGGCAGAGGGGGGGTTTGGGGTTTCAAATCCCTCTCGAAATTAGGATAAAATAACTATTTCATAAAAAAATTAAAAATTATAACAATAAAGGAGGAAAGTAAACATTGAAAAGAATAATACAGAAAAAATAAAGTAGGTATAAAACATCAAAAATGTACCTTCTGAAATTGAAAAAAATTAACAACAATTAGTTTCATGTTAGTACTCAAAGTTAACAATATCCAGAATTCTCAGTTATACAAACATGAAAATTGCAATTATTTTGTCTGCAGAATAATTTTCTCATAAACAAAATTCTAATCATGAATAGTGTTTGGTAAGAATAACGTAGTAAACAAAAATTTGAAAAATTATTCGAATTGAATGAAATTGTACTATGTATAGAAAAATTGTAATTTACGAAAATCTTAGAAATCTGGAAAAATTCGAACCCAGAAGCTTCAAATTTCAAAAACCTACAATAAGAATCCAAAAAAATTTTTTTAATTCTGCAAACTCCGAAGAAATACTAAAAATTCAAGAAGGTATTCTGTCAAAGAATTTTCTAGAACATCTGAAAAAAAATTACCTTTGAATACTAGAGCATAAAATTAAAAAAAAAGTTTGTATCAAACTTCAATCTATATACGTACTCAATATCTAAAAAATACAAAAACTTGAGGAAAACCGTATCGATACTGATCAAGCGAAGATATAAGAAATCTATAAATCACAAAAAATCTAAGAAGGTGTGCTTTTTTCGAAAATCTATGAAATTATTGAAATTCAAATTCTAGAACATTGAACTCATTGAATTTAGGTACTTCTACAAAATCTGAAAAAAAATACAATCTATAAAAATACAATCTATAAAAATACAAAAAAAAGGTACAAAATCTTATAAATACTATAAAAATACAAAGGTACAAGAAATTTATAAACACTAAAAATCGATATACATATAGTTTACTCAAAAATCTGTGAAATCACTGAAAATCAGCTAATACAATTTTAATTTTTCAGTGTGTAATTCTAGAAAATTACCATCCTTCAAGAAAATCTGAAAAAACACCAACGATCTCTAAAAATGCAATAAAAAGCTACAAAATCCTATAATAAAAAAAATATGGATATACCAGAAATCTATAAATGGCAAAAATTCTGTATTCATGTAATATTTACAGAAATTTATAATAGTATTCAAAATCGATTATTATTTGGATTACAGAATAACGAATTCACGAAATATATATACAAAAACACTTAAAAACGTGATATATACTGAAAAATCCTTCAGATTTCGTAAATAATAAACAAAATTGCGAGAAACATTGGAAATTATTCAATGCTCAAAATATATGTAAATATTATTTTCGGAAAAATTTATGAATCTTTGAGTTCTAGTGTATACAATTTGAGACACCTATAAAAAAATTTATTCAGTAGAAAGTTCTCTGAATGGTTTGAATACTACAAAAATACGAGAAAAATCTAAAAAGTGTTGGAAATCTGTGTAAGATACTGTTTTTTTCAGTATTATTTGATGAGTATCTCGTTGAAATTTGCAATACTGTAGCATCAAGTACAATAAATCTGTTAATCTTTCAGAAAATATTACTGAATTTCCTAAAAATACAAACAATACGAAAATTCTGGAATTGCATAAAATACTGAAAACCTTTTACATATAATTTTCTCAAATATCTAAAAACATATTAAAAAATTTCCAGGACTTTCATTTCCAGAGTATCAAATTCTACAAAGCTATATGAAAAAAAATTATTGATTCGAAAATCGCCAGAGTATATATTTATAATGAACGAAATAAAAATTATGAAAAATACCAAAAGTAAAAGAAAAAAAATCATAATCTCAGTGACTTGCATGGAAATCACAAAAATCGAATCGTCGAAAGAAATCAACTTCAAAAGTTGGTAACTATTGAATCCCGGAATCCGAAAAATCGAAAAATCCCGAAAGAATAATTTTTTCGAAAAACTTTTTGTTAAAATTTTATCCGGTCAAGATCATGACGATTTTCCAATTCTCGTTGTAATCTTGGAAATGTACGTAAAACCGATACATTGTTTCTTATCTAAATAAATTAAGATTTTTATTGTTTAATTTCCTACACATTGGCCTAAAGAAATATTTTTATTTTCTCCAATTATTCTGGTTTTTTGATGACAGTTATTTCTACTTTTTGATTTGGTCAAACTAATATCTCCAACTTATTAGTCAAATAGTCTCAAAAAAAGCTCATAATTTTCGATATGATTTTCGTTTTAACATGAAGGCCGATACCTCAGTTGGAATGACACAAAAATAGACACATTCTTCCTAATTGGTCAAAAAACGCATAATCCAATATTCCGCTAAAATTCTTTACCTGAACCCCTCTTAAATATTTCTCTTAAAACGAAAAAAGAACTTAATCTCTGCCACAAAAAATTGTCCAAACTTCATTAGCCAGCGTAATAAGAAACTGTCCTCTTTGCCCGCCTAATCTCCAAAAAACGATCTTATTTTGTTGCAGTTATGATTTGGAAACGGATCGTCTTTCCCGGATATCCTGGTACAAAGATACGGCGGAATTCTACAAATACACCGACAATAGACCGCCAAAATACTACGAAGTCAACGGTATTACCGTCGAGGTTGGTGAAATACGTTTCCTCTATTTCTTCCCTCGTTCACCATATATAAGAGGAATAAACCCCCGGGCTTGGAATAAGGAAAGAACGAGGAATCAGCGATTTATTCACGTCAACAAACTCGGGAGGAATACAATTTTTCTCCGATAATAAAGCTACGTCGATCGAGCGATATGAAGGACACTTTCAGAATCCCACCCCTTCAAACCCTCCCCCCCTTTTTTAAAACGGGATATTATAATATCGAAATAAAGACACTATCGTGATATTATGAGGACATTCGAGGCTGAAATGGGAACGTTTATTACGCCTCGAAACTTGGCCGAAATCGAATTCACCGGACTTATTCGATCAATGCAGGAACGGTTCCTGGCCGGACATGGATTTTCTCGCAAATGGTGACCGTAGATTACCCGCGATTTCACCCCTCACTTTGTTGATCTCCGACCGGTTATTTGCAGCGATAAGCCAAGGGAATGGTGGACGTATTTTTTATTGTCATTGGACAGAAATTTTTACCTCGATTTATGTCGTGTAGTGTCGACCGGAGTAATTGTGAAATAGCTCTTTTGGACTGATTGGGCAGAAAATGGAAGATAATTTATTAAAAAATTACGAGCAACTGGGACACTTATCTTTGCTTCTATAAGTTACTAAGCACTAATAAATTATTTATATTGAACTAATATATAAGTAATTTGCTACGATTTGTAGGTCATATTGTTCTCGAGGAAAAAGAATGCGTTTTCCTGATTTTTTTTTTTATGGAAAAACGACACAATATTTCTCGAAAAACTTATTTTCTATTTATTTATGATTGTCATAAGGTATTTTAGAATTTTTTTCAGAATGAAATCTTCGTAATTGGGCGCACTACAGCAATTGTGCCAAAAGCCGATTTTTTTTTCGCAGTGAGTACAGTTTCTCGAAAACTATTAATCTGAACAGTCTGAATTTTTTCAAGCTTGTTTATAATTATAATAACCTCTATGTGAACGATATATTTTGATTTATAAATTTATATTATAAATTTAGGCAAATCTTTTTTTTTCTTGCTGCAAAAACTGAAAGCCCAGACGTTGAAAAATCAAACATTTGAGGAAAGTGACTACTTTTTTTGTAAAAATATTAATTTAGCGAAATCGTTTCTCCACGCAGAGCATTGAAGTATAAACTGGTGTCAGAAAAATTGTATTTTGGCGCAATGGTCGCTACGACCTTAATGACGAAAATTGTTTTCTGAAAAAATTCATAATATACCTTGTGACATGGATACATATATCATCTTTGAGTTTTTGAAACAAAATTGTTTAGTTTTTTAAGAAAAAAATCGTGAAAATGCTCATGAAATACATGAAAGTGTATGTATACATAGAAAATCGTGCAAAATATCATGAGTGTTGTAAAATAGAAAAAATTCAACATATCTCTCGATACACAATATACGTATGAAGATAAAATGATCTATAGGCAATCCATTGGTTTTCATGAAATTTATAGAACTTGGAATAGAATAGCACTTCGTTCTGAAAATGTATGTGGAAATCCATGAAAATATTAGAAAATTATTCTAACTATATAATTGGGAAGTGTTCAATCAATATGAAAATTATGGAAGAAGGATGAACTAGAATTCTTCAAACTATCAGAAATGTACGAACGAGCTGTGAACTATAAAACATTGATATTTAGAACATATATAATTCTTTAAATTAACACAGATATTCATTACAATATCAAAAATCTAAAAAAATACAATAAAATACTACAAAAAACTATGAATGGTTCTCAATATAATTTATCTTAAGTATATAATATACTACCATAAATGACTAATGTCATCAGAAGTAACTAGATCATATGCAACTTTAAAATTGAAAGAATCAAATTCTCAAAATTGCCCGCACTAAAACAAATACATAATCCTTTATTGAATTTCATGTCAAAAAACCTTCGCCACTTCTTATAAAACTCAAAATTGAAAAAGTTATTCAAACTTAAAATTTGAAAAATAAATTCACTCTCCCGACAAGTAGGGGTAGACTTCCTGGACCGAAATTTTCCCAAATTTTGTTCATTTTTTTCTGAGTCGAAAAGTCCTTTGCCACTTTTCACAAAAGTCAAAATCAAAAAAGTTATTCGAAGTACAAGTTTCAGCTAATCAGATTTCTAAGATTTTATGCTCAAATAACTTTATCTATAACGAATGATACTAATTTTTCAGAAAAAAGTAAAATACTTGAAATCCATTGAGATTTTTTTTTCAATTTATTGAAATACTAAAAATAACTGAAATTTATTGATTTTCGAACGACAAACTCTCGAAATATGAATAGAAATTTTTAAAAATCCTAAGAATGAAATACGAACCTGGAAAATCACTCTTCTTTTCGATAAAACCGAAAAATATAAAAAACTCTTTCACTCTGAGATATCATTAAATGCTTAAAATCGTCTAGATATCGTTTATTTTAAGTAACTGTGATATTAAAAAACATGTATAAAACCTCGAATACTGATGCATCGAATTCTAGATAGATAAATATATGAAAGTCCCTTTGAACGTCAGAGAATTATTCAAACTGTAAAAATACTGAAAAAATACAGTAAATACTAAAATTACTAGACATCAAAGAAATATGCTGGTAACATACCAAAAAAAAACTGGAATACTGTAAAAAACTATGTGCATTATATGAAATACAAAAAATCATAAAAATACTAGCAGAACATGAAGCAACTTACATAGGAAAGCCAGGATATAAAATACCTTAAATAAATGGAGTTATGACTTTCACTAAAATATATGGATAATATACTGAAAATCTGTGAAACCTTGAATCCTAGTGTAGAACTATAAAGATCAATGTAGAAAATTTCTGAAAATAATGCATACTGATAAAATAGGTATGCACTGACAATGAGAAACGATAGAAACAAAAAAGTGTGATTTCGTACAAAAATCGATGTATTTTGAAAATCAAAAACTTGAGCTTCCTAATCCATATTTATTAGTACACTGAAAGATATATATATTGACATTTTTGAAATACGAGTTTTCCCTTCCATTCCATTCCGTTGCAGCTAAAATTTCGATTTGTTGCTTCACATTTACCCCGGTTGAAAATATTTACTAAGAGGATTTACACGAAAAATTCCAGCTTTGTATACATCCATTTTACTCTTAAAAAATTTGTAAATTCCCGCAAACATGCACAATTTTTCGTTACTCCTGCATGATATTGGAGACTTGCAGGCAAGATAAGAACATCAATTTCAGAAGCATATTTAAGTAGAGAAGTTATGGCTGTAACGAAGGGCGAAAACGCGGTAAAAAAAAATCAAGGGATTTTCATAAAATCCAAACTTCAAGCGGCGCTGTGACCAGGGTAAACAATGGATCTATAAATCCATCCACCAACAGGATTTAATTGCTTTCGAACCGAAAAGCTTACAGTTTCGGCGGCATTATTTATGAGCCTCCAGAAGCCATGGAGAAGGGGCGGATAAATAATATCGCACAGCATCAATCACCTGGAAAGATCGTTATGAATATTTTACGTTTATGCACGTAAATGTTTTACGTAGTCAAGTCACAGATTCTCTGGATGAACTGGTAGTTATTAATCCAAAAAACAGAAAAACAAAATAATTTAAGTACGGATGAATTCCAAAATAACCTGGTTATGGTTAATTCACATGTTGATTATTTATCAAGCTACTGAAAGGATTAGAACTCCTTGCCTGACTTGATATTGATCTATACTACTGGTTGACGCGTTTTTTCAATACTTTACTGACAGACATATTACTAATTTGTTTTATTCAACTGAATCACTGAAAAACATCCCATTGTCTCTCTCACAGACTTCTCAATGATCGATTCTACTGATTGTTTAATGATTGATAAATTCTACTAATTCTACTCTACTAGTGAATATTTGTCATTCTGTCTTAAAAAAAAGAAAAAATGTATTAATAATTATATTTGAACATTATCTTACCTCCTGTCCTTCATTCACATTATAAAAAAATTGTGAAAAAACGTGGATTCAAGAATTTGAAAAAAAACTCTGCACTTGATCAAGCTTTTTCAAGACTTCTGAGCTAAAGCTGAATTCTCCCCCTCCAAAAATTTCATTGTATCTAATGAAAACAATACTTTAATGAAATACACAAACAATTTGTCATTGAAAATCTCATCTCTACTTCTTACGAAACAAAACGTTTCCATTCTTTAAGCTTATTCATTCCCACGCTAATTTACTCATTAAAAATCTCTTTTTAATAAAATGAGACGATTGTATGGCAACTCATTGTCAGGTATTTTCCGATGGAAGACAATTGCTTTGATAAAATCTTCAAGAAAAACTACCCTACTGAAGAGGAGGTTCAAAAGAAATGCGTTTCCTTGTAGAACAACGAGAATAAGATGATTCCCTACAAAGGACAATCGCAAAGATTTTACCATAGACGGCTGTTTGCAACAGTTCTTGAGATTGCAAAATGGAATTCAATCAACTTCTCTGTCTGCTTATTTATCTTTCCTGGCGTTATTTTGAAAAAAAAAAGTGAGCAGTGGCTTTTTATCCAACCTCAATTCTAAAACCCTTTTGATATTCGTGGTGATGATAGAATTTTCTTGTCACAATTTAATATGTTGAAAATCTATAAAGGATTTTAATTAGATGAACAAACAGAATATCTTTAATTTATAATGGAGAAGGATTGTATCATTGTAGGATATTTACCATATAATAAATTAATTGAATAATTTATTCAATAAATTATGGTAAATTAGATTTTTCGACATCAATTTTTTTATTAACGCTCGCAATAGCAGACGTGCTTTGCATGTGATGTATATATTTTAAAGCTAAATAATCTGAGTAAGTAAAACGAACATTTACATCAGCTCGAGAGGATAGGATAATGTATTGACATAGTTTCAATGCGAAGAAAACTCGTGCTGTAGTACTCAGGATAAGCTGATTAATGTTAATGAATTAGTTTTTGCTTTTCTCATTATTGTTACATTCACTCTCACGTTCTCAGAATTACGAAAAGGATAATCAATCATATAATAACATTATTTTCCATGAAAATATCATTATTGCGTATTTTCGGGAGGGGTTTTTATGATGAATATATTTCGTCGGAAGTTCCATAATTTCAATTCTTTGACAATATAGTTACAAGAGAGTCATTTAAAAATTTTTCACATTACAGAATTTAAAAGTTATCTATCTTTTGGAATCCAAAATCGCAAATTTTTCGTGTTTGTAAAAAATGAAATTCGATTTTTGTAATTTTCAATTGGTCACTTAAATTCAAACATTTTTACCAATATTTTGAGTATTTATACAATCTCAAGCATTTTCTGATATTATTATGAATTTTGATAGAGAGTTCTAAAATTTGATGCTCTGGGATTTTTATTTCCTGAAAATTTAAATATTTTGATAGATTTTAGAGAAACTTATATCCACACAAATTTAAAGTATTTCATTAATTTATAGAATTTTCATATACTATGTTATTTATCGAATTTGGTAGTATTTTCTATTATCTTTATAGATTTCTAGTATTTCTATAGGTCGCTCAATAGATTCTTAAAAATTGATGCTTCGGTATCGAAACATTCAACGATTTTAAATATTTGTACTTCGTGTTTCTTGTAATTTCTACAGTTAAAAGTATTAATTAGATGTATTTTTATCGTATCCTTTTTCAATTTCGAAAATAATTTTCAGAATTATATTATTATCGAATTATATATAGAACAAATATACCGATGAATATTCTCTATAAGTAGAAGTTTGCAATATTTAAAAAAAATTTATTTCTACATAGTTCTTATGTTCATTAGAATATTTCTAGTAGTATTTTTCATATTTTTTCAGTATAATCTACTATTCTCTGAAGAATTTCCCAGCAATTTTATAGAATTCCCATATTTTTCTAGATTGCTACAATGATTCAAAAAACTCGATGCAATAAAAAGCGGATTTCGATCTATAATCAGTGATGCCATAATATATGAGAAAATTACATTTACAAGAGTTTTTCATGCTTTATTAGGTTCTTGTTTTTTCGTATTTTTGAAATATTTAAAAGATTTTGTAACGTTTTCTAAAATTTTTGTAAAGTGATACTATATTTATATTCTATGCTGTAAAGAATTCCAAAATTTATAGAGCATAGCGCTATTTGTCGAGATTTTTCAAAAAACAGTTTTTTCATAGAATTCAATTATTTTCAGTATTTTGTCAGAGTTTATAAAATTCAAAAGAATATATTATATTTTAATTTGGACTCTACATAGATTTGTAAAATATGATGACCTAAGAATCAAAGTTTATTTTATTTTAGCATTTTCGTAGATTTGAAATTTTGTCCATTATTTACTAAATTACATTAAATTTTCAAATTGATATTTTCAACGTAATCCTACATTTCGATTATTTTCACTTTTTTTGCAAAATATATGTAACTAACGTTTTCATGCATTATGTTGTAACTTGTATTTTTAATATTGATCGATGTAATGTTTAATTTCATTATTACATGAAATATCGATTAATTTCATCAGAATTTCGGGAAGGATTTGAACGCCTAAAATCTCCCTAAGCCTAAAACGTATTTTGTTAAAACACAAATCGTTTAAATATATTTGACGTAGTAATATGACATATTCATATCGTTTCTATTAATAAAGAAAAAAAAAACATTCTTAGGTTTTATTTCCCACCATAATGTTTTCATTAAATCGTTACACATACGACAAATTATATCTATATACATAATGTATTATTTAATTGACATGCAAAATATAATAACTATATATGTAGAATGACTTACACTTTTCACGTACAGCAAGTTATTTTATATGTAGGTACAATTACTAGAATCAATATCCCAAGATTTCATAAATTCATCAGTATGAGATTTTCACGTGAAAGGAATAATGCAGAGAGATAATTTCTCATTACAGAGTAGAAAGCTCTCGAAAAACAACATACGACTGAGATCCGTGAACACGCAAACGAGTGGCGTATTCAAGTGCGAGGTGGTTGGGGAGGCGCCGTCGTTTCAATCGGTTTCAGGGGAGGCGTACATGGAGGTCGTAGGTTCGTAAAGCAGCGTTCTTTATCCCACTAATTAATCTCTTTTGCAAAAGCCCGCCTAACTATTACGTATTGATTCGCGCAAGGGCTCGGTATTCGAAAAAATAATTGACTCGTTCGTGTACGACACGACCACTATTACACACTAAATTACGTAACCCAATTTCAAACTTTTTTATAAATCTTCTGTCTTTTTTTAACAAGCTTGGCCTTGTCTAAGAATTTGCAAGTATATAAATAATAACAAAAGGAAGTATTTTTCATTTCTTTATGTTTTTATTTCTAAAATTCTTGCAATAATTGTGACATTTATGATTATTTTGCAATTTGGTGTAAGGACTTTTATTTACGAGGATCTGGAAAACGAATTTTTTTTGGTTTGATAGATTGAAGAAGTGTGGAAGATAACAATATGGTTGCGAGATAAGAAAAGCTGGAATTCGCATATTTTCTGGAAATAAGAAACGTCATATCAATGATATTTGTTCGCAGTGCTCCCCGAGGACAACCCGAAGATTACTAGTGAAGAAAAAATCTACGCCAGCGGCGATACTCTAGCTTTGAATTGCACGAGTGGCAGAACTTTTCCGAAGACGCGTTTGAAGTGGTTCATCAACGATATTGAGGTATTTTTCAGAAAATGTAATACAATTTTGTGTATAGTAAAAAGTTTTTACGATCAAGTAAAATGAAATTTATTCAAAGATTGCATATTAAATGCGCATTTTTGAATTTTTCACTATCTATAATATTCCTGTTAAATATTACTACTGTCCATCAGCAAGTTTTTTTGTAGTGAAAAAAACGTACCATTATTTTCATACTGGGCACCAGTTAATTAATATCTATGAAAAAATGTTTAAAGCGAAAGAAATTCATCTTTTTTTCTACTTTCCATGGTCAAACATTACGGGTTCGTTCCAGAAAATCTTGAAAAATCAAGCCGACTGCTTTAAATAAAGGTCACCTCGTGGACTAAAGAAGACTGGCGAAAGAATGTTTTCAGTGAGCTAACAAAACTTTCGCTATCATAACTTCCAGTGTCGTAAAAGACACTTTGAATGTACACTTCCATAACGTTGATGAAGTTTTAACAAGCCAGGTTCATGCCATGTATTAGACGTGTAGGAAACAAAAAAATTTGATGATCAGCTTGATCATCATACTTTGTAAATTTAATCTTTTTTAGTGCTGTTTAATATGTTTTTGGCAAGTAACAGACTGAGGTTTTGAACGAAATGGGAATGAAGTCACTAAATAAATTATTATTCAGTGACCATTGAGTTTTAAAATATTCGTTGAAACTTTATGAGAAAATAAATATGTTCTGTAAAATGTTTATTTATTCTAACAAAGAAATAATAAGCACCAATGACCTCATGAAAATTTTCTCTCCGACGCCATCATTTTTGATGTTTCGGCCTGTAGCATGTTGTTCTAATGGATTGCATGCCACGATAAACTAAAAGATGGAGCGGAGAGAAAGGCGATAAAGAAAGTCCAGACATTTAAGGTCTTAGGTTGGCTATAGGCGTGATCGCCAGGATCCAGAATGTATTTTTACTCGAAAGTGTTTCTACTTGAAAATTTATTTACTTCTTTTTTCAAGGAAGATAAAAATCCAAGTACAATTCTTAGTCTCGACTAGTGACTGATTGCAATTGGAATCTGAAGCTATCTTGATCGAAAACTAAAAAATTAATCGAGGGAATCTCAAAATATTAAATTACAAACGCTCTACTAAAAATAAAAATTAAACATAAAATTTTTCTGTTTTTTGTTACAGTCGAAATCAGACTCGGAGATCGTGATTCCACAATATGACACATTTGTTACGATTTCCAGTTTGAGACTGGAACTAGGGCCTGATCACCTATCCAATGGGAGAATAAGAGTCAGGTAAAGCTAATGAAAATTCTAAACATGTAAATCAAATTTTCAATCACATAGATTATAAATTTTTCTGTTTTTATATTTTCAGGTGTGAGGCGAGAGTAGATACTCGAAATACAATAAAAGGGCCAGGTTTTTTACGTCAGACTGTAGTCTTTGGTAAGTTTTTCAAACTTGCAATAATTTCTGACAATTCCACTAGTTTCAAAATATACTTCGGATTGAGCGACAATTTAAGGTCAAATCGAACGTAAAGAAACATCTCGAAAATGGAAAAGTCGCGACACTTGTAAAGAAATTCGTTATCGTTAAAATACGGAACGGGAATTTTCGTTCGAAAAAATAGCTCGCAGCGTTCGAATCTATATCGAAATTACTAAACTTTCTTCCAATTTCGTAATTATTGCACGAGAAAAATATGGACTTCAGAGGAGAAAAAGCGCTTAGATGACGTCTCATAACTTCCCAAGTTTCAATCTTGCGCTTAAGAAAACGAGGACGAAACTCCTTCAGAAAGAACTGTCATTACTGCTCGAGTGTATTCTCCCGCAGCCAGTATTTTTCTACTGGGTCCTCCGGTTATAACCAATCCCTTTTTTCCCTTAATTGACAAAAATGACGATGGATGGGAGCGAATGCTCTTGTCTCGAATGAGAAATCGTCTTTAAGGACGTTGAATTTTTTATTTTACTTGAAATTTTCATCTTCCGTGATCATCGTGAACGTTTTTAGTGAAACAAGTTCTAAATTGCTGTGAAAGTTGTTAAAATGTTAGCTCATTGAGTAATCTTCATACAAATCATGATGAACTAAAGAAGAGTAGTACTCATTAATTTTGCCCTCGTTTCGATAAACTTCTTATTGAAAACAAAAAAAAATGAAGAAGAATTATCTAAGAGGTTGAATGGATGTCAGATGTTGTAATAAGTTTGTTATATAATGAATTTGAAGACCAGGGATGTCGCAACCAGAAGACTAAGGAAGCACCTACTCCCATTTCTGTGGTTAATTTAGATCATTAATAATTTCTAATTTCTTCATTATTTGATCAATTGAGAGTGCGGATTCCATAATGCGTTCTACGCGCGGGACAGTTAGAGAATGAAGAAATGAGTGAACGGACTCAGCGCGAGAGAACGAAAATTTCAATCCGTTTTCAAAACTAAACTCGCGAGATCTCCGAAACTATTTATCCGATTTGCGCCAAATTTTCAGACGAACTGCTCCTTGCTTCAGCGCCGTCTCCAATCAAGAAAAATGAGCATTTTTATAAATGAATGAATAATAACTTAACAACTATCTTTTTTTCAGCATATGATCGCTATCGATGAAAAAATTGTCAATTTTAGATACAGAGCTTTTTTCATTTCATAGAAAAATAGATTCTTGATCGCAAATTAAAAATTTTATTTATTAAAAGCGATCGTAGGCCATATAGAAGACTGCTGTTTATTTCTTATTTATTTAAAATGATGATTTTTCTTTATTGAAGACGAATCTGAAGCAAGGAGCGATAAGCCTGAAAATTTGGCGCAAATCGGATAAATAATTTCGGAGATCTAGCAAGTTTAGTTTTTACGAACGGATTAAAATTTTCGTTCTCTCGCGCTGGGTCCGTTCACTCATTCCTTCATTCTCTAACTGTCCCGCGCGTAGAACACATTATGAAATCCGCACTCTCAATTAGTCGCATTTTTTCCCAAGTCCATTAATTTTGTGAATTATTATGTTTTTCATCTTTCACTTCTTTTCAACTTCTTATCATTTAGAAAACAGCCTCGAGGTCATATTTTACAAATATTTTGAACTTTATTTTGCAGTCAGAGGGCACGCTAGCTGCTCGACGCCTTCGGTTATAGCACTGACATCGGTCTTGTTCATGCAAGGAATACTCGCGTTGTATAAAGATTCAGTGGAAGATCGATTCGGTCTACATTGAGAGCATCAAGAAACGGTAAAATGAAACGATCGTTCATAGAAAACGGATGTGGTCGAGAAACTGATAGAAATATTTCATGACAATAGACAATCATAGCTCGGTATTCGACGCAGGTGCAGTGTTGCCAGATCAAGTATTTCCTGAGTTACGATGGGTGATAATTATAAATTAATGAAACATATTTTATTTTGAATTATTGGCAAGATTTTCGTCTTAAAGATCGATGTGGAGTTTTTAAAGCATATTGTAATGTCGAATTGTTGAGAGCGCGCGGATTCCATAATGTGTTCTACGCTCGGGACAGTTAGAGAATGAAGGAATGTGTGAACGGACCCAGCGCGAGAGAACGAAAATTTAAATCCGTTCTCAAAAACTAAACTCGCGAGATCTCCGTAACTATTCGTCCGATTTGCGCCTAATTTTCAGACCTTTTTTATTTGAAATTTATAAAAAATGCATACCATATCAAAAATGTCGATAATAACTAATTAATAATCTTTTATATGGCATACAATCACTATTTATAAACAAAGTTTCAAATTTTCGATCAAGAATCTTTTCTTCTGTGAAAAGAAATACGCTCTTGAACAAAAATTCAAATTTTTTATAATGAATAGTGATCATACACTGAAGAAAAAATTGTTGTTAAGCTTGATTAATTTATAAATGAAAATGTTAATTTTTCTTGATTGGAGACGGCACTAAAGCAAGGAGCGATAAGTCTGAAAATTTGACGCGAATCGGATAAATAGTTTCGGATTTCTCGTAAGTTTAGTTTTTGAAAAAGGATTTAAATTGTCGTTCTCTCGCGCTGAGTCCGTTCACTCATTCCTTCATTCTCTAACTGTCCCGCGCGTAGAACACATTATGGAATCTACACGCTGAATTAGGGAAGAAAATCGAAAAAACTTTTTCAGACTACGACACAATAATATTTGAAAGCTCCAAAGGATTTTAATCATTGAAATGTATAATTATAGTTATGCGAAAAAGTTAAGTTTTGATATTAAATACTATATATTTGACTTTGAAAGAACTAGATTTTTGTAAGTAGACAACATTGTACAAGGATAAAGAATATGTCGAATTTTTACAAAAGTTCTCAGTAAAATGTGTAATTGACTTATATCAGTAAATTTTCGGCATTGACTATAGATATGAATAGAGTTTCATGTGAAATATAAATATTTAGGATATGGTGATTGTTAATACTTTTCAAAACTGGATACGACAATTTTGTGGAATTTAAATATTTGATTAATTTATCATCATTAATTATCATTTTTTCTGAAGGTATAATCATCACGACTTCATAAAAAAAGGCTTCTTCATCGATTTCGAGAAAAACTATTGATATCTGTCGTTAATTTTCCCATCACAAACTGCGTCAATCAGAGCAATATCATCGCCACCATCAATCATGAATGTACAGTTCTTAATGCAAATCTGGACGTGAGCACGCTTAATCGAATTGTTTCTATCAATTTATTTTCCTCTGCCAAACTCACGTCAACCCGATCAAAATGTTCATAAAAGCTTCAATTTATTGATTCACAGGCAACTTAATTTTGGAAAAATATTCTGGAAACTTTTGCCTCGCGCATTTTCTCTGTACCGAGTTTCAAGGCACATGTAAAATAAATACAAGATAGATGTAAGACATATTGAATGAAGAAAGTTATGATTACTTTTTCCATCAACCATTGAAACATTGAAATTTTGACAATGTACATATACACGTGAAAAAACGAATTTATTATATTTGTATCGATAGATCATTGTTAAATCACGAATAAGCATGTTATTTATTGTTGCAAAAAAAATCTTTATACTTTTTATTGCATTTTTGGACGTAGTTTAGTTAAAACGTCATTTTTCACATAAAAATTTTTCTTCTGTTATTCATTTCATACAGGTAGATTTGAATCGTAATTAAAATAGACCATGAAAAATTGAACAACTATAAATATTGTCAATAGAACTTTTTTCAAGAAATAACTGCAACATGACGTGGATTTTTAAACAAAATTAATTCCTTCTACTTCATGCTGTAAAAACAAATACACACATTTTTCTTCTAGTATGACGTTTTCGGACTGACATCAAAAAACGATATTCAAAATAAGTTTTTTTTCCTCGATAGCAAATTTTCCACCGAATGCCAGATGAGTGGAAATTTGTTATTACTGAAAAAAGTGCTTTTCAGAATAAATAACGAAGTTTTTAAAAAATAGTCAGTTTCAGCAGAAAATCATAGTCATGGCCTCGAATGATATATTGTAATAAGTGTATATACATAGCCAATGTGCCACTTGTTTAGACACCCGAGGCATACTATAAAGGAGTAAATGCGATGTTTATAATGTCACGGAAAATTTCCGAACTTTTGATGATTTAATCAGGAAATTTTCAGGGTTATACAATTTAAACTATTGAATTTTGAGAGATGAACTTTTAAAATGAACCTAGAATTTCAAGATCAAGGTTACCACCAACTTTCAAGGTCACCCTGTATCTTTGTATTTTTCCATTTTTATCGAAAAATCAGAACAATAAAGTTCTTTCAGATTCACAAAGTTTTGTCGAAAAAAATAAACAATTGTAGTTATTTAAAACATTTTTGTTTTGCACAAAAGTTTGATGTTTTCCGAAACTTTAGCATTAGAAAAGCGACAATATGTTTTTCGAGTATTTTTATTATTATTCAACTTCACGATATTTCCAGAAAAATTCTCAAGTCCTGTTTCACCCTAAAATTTAAACGTCATCCTCAATATTTTCAGGATTTTCTTAAAAATTAAGTTTATTTAAATATCTCCAAAACTCAGAGCAACCCTGAAAACTTCCAGATTTTTTCTGTGAGTGAGAAAATTTGCGTGAATATATATCAAAACAGCTTTTTTTGTGTTGGAGCGTTCACAAAGTTTTTGATAATCGAAAAAGCTTGTTCAAAAATCCCCATGCCCAACAGAAGGTTGACTTTTACAGTAACGTTTCTAAAATGGATTACCAAACGGGTGCAAACTTTTTCTGAAACTCGATTCTGTCGAAATTTGTCACGTCCCTGACGAACGTAATGCGAGTAAAACTCGGGTGCAACTCAATTGCCTGGGTCGAGTTTCGATTGTGTTGTAATCATGTTGTCAAAATAACGTAAACCAATTATTCACGCCTCAAATTTTCCGTGAAATGCATTGTTTGGGCGATAATTGATGGATAATTACCCCAATACGTGTCATTACAGTGGTTCAAACCAAACGCGAATGTATTTCTAATCAGTTTCGACCATTCAATATTCATTCTCGTCAATGAAAATAAATTCATACATATGTATTCGTTCATTTGAATTATGTTCAATAATGTTTTGCCCAACTAAATTCTGTGAAATATGGTGACTCAGTTTCAAATTGAAACACCAGACCTGTCAGGCGTTTGCACCATGTTTGCGTCTTGTTTGCATTGATTTCCATAAGGTCCTACGTTACTGATAATAGAGTAAATCATCATAATCCATAAAACCATCGCATTCACTGACGTTTTTGATGTTTGTGTACAGTTTGCTGGGATAACGTGAAAGAAAACGAATTTTTGTACGGAAAACGAATATTCGCCTAGATTTACGATTTCAACAAGACTTCTCCAAAACTATTATAGGACGGGATCAGAGCTTGTAAAGAAGCACAAAATGTCATCGATGATTATCGAGGACACTATAGTTGTTCAGCGTGCCCCACAACGTTGAAAATGGTGTCGATGATTGTGTTCTATCGATGAACTTATCGATGAACTGTTCGAAGATTGCCAGCAGCGAAAGAATGAAAAATAGACGAACCTCTTGACAGTATGAAAAAAATATCATTTTTTCGCAAAAAATCGATGACTTTGTTTGGAGGTTAGCTTTCATAAAACGAACTATTAAAATACTGTTAATTATTAACTATTGAAAATGACTGAAACATGACTTCAAACAGAAAAAAAATCGAGATCACAGACGACCTCACCTCCAAATCTACATGAAACTGTCAGGTGGTCAGTCTACGAAAATCTGTCAGTACAGACGAAAAATATGCTTGTGTAAATAACCGAACTCGTGCTATCTACGATGACACTGTAAATATGTAACGTGAAAATAAAATGTACGAAGTGTGAAAATAGACTAACAAAATTATTCGTGTTAATAGATTATAAATACTGTTATTGTAATACAACTCATTGAGGAGATTTCATGTTATAAGGTTGGCTTTTACGATTCGATGTGACGATTGTGAATTTTTTTATGTAACGCCGCAAAAATTGAAATTTGTAAACAATTATAGGAGCTTATTTTCAATAAAAACCAGAAACTCTGAAAGTGGTTGTGTTGTGCCCCCACTCCTTCGTTATTGTTTTTCACAAGGATTTTTTATGTTTTTGGTTCCACCATTAATTACAGTCAATGATAGTGAGATTGTGAGGTTTCACATTCCATTTTCTTTGTTAACTTATTATCACACGTTTAAACGTGAAAATTTTTTCTTTAGTTCCTCGAGTGCAGTACCTTTTTTCAGCAATGCTGAATATTCAATGCTGAGGAAGAGCAAAACGGGGAGTTACAACGAGCACTGTTTAAACGAACTTGTCAGCGATAAAATCTTAATTTTGTTCCTGGCGTCTAATGTCTATAATAACGAGTGATCGCGGGCAGTAAGGATCAACATGGGTATCCGCCCGGTGGTTATCCGGGTCTGAAGATAATACCTTTGGCGAAGTTAAGTCCGAAACGGACACAATATGAATTCCGGCAGCGATAAACGGTCGCCACCGGAACGCGATTAAATCTAATGGTCTTGAAGAAGCCTTTCAAGTTGAAAATTTATTAGTTCATTTTGAATTAGTCGAATTGAAAAACGATTCGAGAGTAGGTCACTTCTAAATTTTTAAATTTTTCGTAGTTGCATTAGTGGGCCAGAATTACTACAGCTTAACTACTGCTGTTTTAAAAACAAGCTATCTAAATGAAAAACTAGGAATGAACTCGTCATTCTTAATTCTATGCCTCTTAATTCAGAAAAAAAATTGTTACACCAATTGAGCGTGCGGATTCCATACGTGTTCTACGCGCGGGACAGTTAGAGAATGAAGGAATGAGTGAACGGACCCAGCGCGAGAGAACGAAAATTTAAATCCGTTCTCAAAAACTAAACTTGCGAGATTTTCGAAACTATTTGTCCGATTTGCGTTAAATTTTCAGACTTATCGCTGCTTGATTCAGCGTCATCTCCAACCCAAAACATTCATCTAAAAAAAAAAATCAATAATAAACAATCAACAATCTTTTCTAAGTCATACAGTCACCATTTATGAAATAAATTTTCAAATTTTCGATCAAGAATCTTTTTTTCTATGAAATGAATAAGGCTCCAGATCGAAAATTCAAAACTTTTTCATGACCAGTGATCATATACTGAAGTAAAGTTCGTTGCTGAGTAATTAATAATTTATTATTAAAAATGATAATTTTGCTAGTATTTAGAAAAATACGCTGAAAATTCGACTCGAATCGGATAAATAGTTTTGGATATCTCACGAGTTTAGTTTTTAAAAACGGATTAAAATTTTCATTCTCTCGCGCTAAATCCGTTCACTCATTCCTTCATTCTCTAACTGTCCCGCGCGTAGAACACATTATGGAATCTACACGCTGAATTTTCGATGCGAATATAATTTTTCAGAATACTCAAAATGATATGTACCTTCAAGATGGCGACAGACAAATTTTTTGTCAGTGTCATTCGAGCATAATAGACGATCGATTTTTTCTGAACGTTATAAACGGCTTACGAATATATCCCGTGACACAAGAGATAATGTATGGATTACATCTCACAATTCCAGAGGTATAAAAAACTCCATAAAATTTTCAGAGGCGATTTCCATTAAAAACCGGTTATAATTGCACTTCAACATCAGTCACTTGATGGGATTATCTCACGAAAATAAACTACCAGTGAAAGGTATTGATTTAAATTCTAGAAGGGTATCACTTCGATTCGAACCTTATTAGAAGTCGATGAAAATGTAATATGATTGCATTTTACGCTTAAAACAGTTCACATATATTTGATTAAAAAAGAATATTTTCAATCGATTAGGTGGATGTCATCATAGATTAGATCTGCATCTACCGCAAGCTATTCTTATATTCTACCAATAATTGAATTTATTTTCCAGAACTGGATTTTTCTGTCAAGTTAGGAAATCAGATATTTGGGTTCCTATCTTTTGCATAGGAACTCAAATATCAGTTTATCAGCTTGTATACATAAGCAGGAAAATTCAGATTCCACAAACGAAACGAAACCAAAAAACAGTCCATTACATATTCACGCGCCCTTATTACTCGCCTTCTAACTTTTCATGAAATTTCCGAATATTCCATAAGCCATCAGTCTTTATCGCTCAATTAGTTTTCCGCGCACCAGGTGCGTCCAGTTGAACAAAGCAGCGTTAACGTCATTCATCGAACTTTACGACTATTTTACCGCTCGCGAATAATTCCCCTCTTGCGCAATTTATCTCCGCTAAGAATTTTTTCACCTCCATTTCCAATACACACAAGAGACTAGTTAATTTACGTCGATCAAAGAACGAGTGATGACGGTGAAACTCGAAAACTCGGCAGCGAAAAAAGGACTTAATTGCATCGGACGCGGAAAAATTGCCCGGATATCTCCTTTCAGCCTCGCGCAATACTCAATCGCTGGCGTCTCATTGAGAACGTCAAAATTCAGGTTATCCGAGCTTGTCAAATCCGACGACCCTTCAAATCCGCGGAATGTTGGTGTCTGCGTCTGTCACATCCCACGAGAGACACGAGACTCTCGAAATGGCTCGGGAAATGTTTGATAGGACAGATGCTGTCATATCAGTAGTGATAACAAAGTGATTTTCAATGAACAGGATGCTCAGTGAGAAAATATTGGGATTTCGTGAAATTCCGAATCACTAGGGGCGACGTGACCAGAAGTTAGATTCTGGAATGCAGAATATTACGTACATCTAGAAGGGTTGACTAATTGTAAGGTATATATATACCTTAAGGGGTAACACCACTGTAGGATTTTCAAAAAATTGAATTTTTTTCGGCTTTAAATGTGCTTTAGGGTCTTAAAAATAATATATTAAAAGATGGAAGGTGTCAAAAATGTTTAAATGCCCAGATTTTCAATGCTGACGCAACGCCTCTTAGGTATATATCGAGCGCCTTTTGTGTTCCGAGCGATAACTCTAGTTTCGGAGTACGGAGGTAAAAATAACGGCAGTCAATAGATAATAATAGATAAGGACCTGTTTTCAAATATTGTAGAATCTTTCAAAAGTTTTTCTGGAATTTTTTGGGGTCAGTATGAGTTATATCAGCCACTGTAAAAGACGATATATTTGACTCTGCTTTCGCGTATAAAGTCTGTCATATTCAAGTATTTGTTCATTTAGTAGAGTGATAATTAAAATTCAAGGTCACCATGAGTGACGATAGAGCAAGTCGATATAAAAAAGGATCAAAAAGTGACACAGTGCCTATACCAAAAAACCTAAAAAATCACAAAAGTGACGATTGAATCGACATGAAATCGAAGAGCCTGAAGATTTGAATGTCAGCTCATCGGCTAAAAAATTAAAGGCAAGTGATTTTTACGATGTTGAAGTGGACGCTGATTTTGGATATCATATTTTGAACGTCTGGTGGAAAATTATTATTAGATATTGCCACAAACATTGCAACTTACGTGTTCAATGACGGTTTTTTCACAGTTTTGCACATCATGAAAAATATGAACATGAAGATGAAGATTTGCATGGAGATAGACGCAGAGCGCATAAAGATAGCAGAGCGATCGTTAAGTGAGGGCGCAAAACAGGCTCGAATAAATTTGAAAAACATAAGATTGGCCAAACAAGAAGAAGATGTCGACGCAGAAAGACAATTGCATGGTTCGAGCATCGCAGATTGAAGATACATAAAAAAAATAGAATTCTACAGTACTAAAAACTTTGAACGCGTTTTTCTCAAAACCACTTTTTTCAAACTGGCCAGAAACATATCTCGTACAAATTTTTATCGATCAGTTTGAAATTTTTGACATCATATTCAGAATCGTTTTCCCTAGGTCCGTACGTAGGTTTTTTTTAAATTTTGCATACTTTTTCTTTGTAAACAATATAGTGACGATTTCGAACGTGAGATCGCATGTTTTTCGTTCAGAGGTACGCCATTTTGCGGAAAATCAATATATCAAAAAAATCCTACGTACTATTGTTCTATAAATTCGAAAAAATTTTGGTTTTTGATTCCAGATCGAAAATTGCGGCAGCTACGTTTCCGGCCGTGGACCCTTTCGAAAAAAAAGCGTCGGAGGGGAAATGCTGCACAGCCGTTGTTTTTTTATATAATTACTTGAAATAAATTGCATTTTGTTCTTCATGATATGTAAAATAAATTCTAGTTAACGGCATTTTGATTTGTTACTTCATTGTGCCAAAAAAAAAGCCCAAAAAATGCCTATTTCTCCGTGCTCTACAGTGGTGTAACCCCTTAAATCACAGGCTCATATCTTCAAAATTCGGAGTAACCCTAAAAATATCAGGATTTTCTATCAGTGCCATAAAAATCCCAACCTAACACAGAAGTAAATTAAAATTCCCCAACATCCAATTCGCAATTCCACTCCATGTCAAGAACGTGAGTTCGCTCTCGGCTACTTTCCAATAATTCAACAACGTGTTTCAGAATACGATACCGAATAAATACGGTCAATCGCATGAATGACCATTCGGGCATCCGATTTTCCGGAAACAAAGAATGCCTTCCGCGATCAGAATTCATTTGCTCAACTGCAACGCCTCGAAAATTGAAAGCATTCCGATGCCACGTTTACGTGCTTCGATATCGTCCAAAAAAGATGGAAAAAGAACGGAGTTTTCGCATTCCGGAAACGCGCGATTACGGTACACGCGAGAGTAAAGAGGAGTGATTAGCATGATCATAAATATTGATGGGGGCGTCGGCGGCGGTGCAGGGGGTCATTAAAATCGCAGGGGCTAGACGAAGAGTGAGGTGTAAGAGTTCGGGATGATCCTCATCAGCGTCGTAATTATTTTACAAGCCGCATTGGGTATTCATTCGAAATCGGAACGTCGGGAATTTGCATAAGTTTGCATCAACCAAGTGGGGTATCGCGGTGGATAGCGTCACTTGCGGTATCTGTTTTCGTGATGGTTGACACGCGGGATCTCTAAGATTTGAATGTAAATGCGAAACGGAATTTGACATTCAGGAAAATAGGGACTGCAGTTACAAAGGGTGGAGGCAGGCCCGTGCACTATCTATCCGATTGAGTCTCCTCTTCTTTTAAATAAAAAAGGCTCTTGATCTTAAAATCAAAATTGTGTAATCGTTGCAATTATAGAATGAAGGGCTTCATCCTCATTATTTTGCTCATTGAAATGACTCTAAGCCACATTGAAAATTCATAGTGACCACCAGGCTAAAGCTTAATTATCAGGGACACGTGAACCAGACAAGAAATACACAAAGGAAGAGTCACGCCGCAGGGACGCAGCAGGGCATTGCGCAAAGTCACGAATGGCATAATTGAAAATCAATATTTGCACTCGTTCTTATTTTAGCTACCTCCACCTGGCCGACCTTTCGGTATCGAAAGGGATCGAAGAACTCTGTCTCAATTGACTGATGTGTTAGCATAACCCACGAGTTTGTACAGCCCCATTTATCACCAGGATTGCGAGCATCGCTCGGGCAATATGACGTCATGAACTACCCTACCGCGGCCAGGACTTGTCAAAAGTTGTCCGTATTTTTCACCCTAGCGCGGTTTTATTAAAGTTTTCCCGAGGTCGCGCAGAATCTTCCGCGAGATTGGAAAAAGGAAAGAAAGAAGACATTTTTCGGTGGAAAATTGGTGAAACGCCGCGGAATCTTCGGGTTTAATGGCCGTAGTAAGACACGAATGTTAACTTTGTAAATCGGGTCATACCTTGGCGTCAGAGGTCGGGAACGTTCAGTACGTTAAAGGGTTTACGCGACTTCATGAGCTCCGCGCGTTCCCGTTGAGCTGGCAGACGTTAAACATTATCAATAAAATAAATTGTGCGACACGCTGTTTTAATGGGCAGGAAGTAGGGCCTGGGAGGAAGACGACTAGGACATAATTATCTGAGCAGGATTCGCTATCAACGTAGCGGAGTTTCTGCTGTTAGCAGCGAAAATTCGACCGGCGAATGTAATAGTATATTGCAGTCCCGTGCACAGAAACCTGTATTTGGGGGGGGGGGGGTTAAGTTTAATGTTGTGCTTGTAAAATAAAATGCAATTGAAATTGATTTATTTTGACAGTACATGGTCCATTCATAGTGGTGTATATAATAAATGTTGATTGTATAAGTAAATAGATTATTCGAATGATCAGTAAATAATGAAATATATGAGGCAATATGAAAACATCATTTGTGTTCAACAACTTCTACTTTATATATTGAATCTTCGTTATGTTGCTAACAAATTTAACACAAGCTGCTCAATAATTACAGAAACAAATAAAAAAAGAAACACTTTTTATAACTACACGATACACGTATTTTAGGATTAAAAGGGTTATACTCCTTTTTTGAGGATGGTTTGGATTATTTTAATGTATATAGCACAAAATTATATTACATGAAAGTAATATATGATATTGTCAATTTTAATATACAAACATTATTTAATAAAAAAAAAATCAACAAATGGTAGAGTTATGGCCCTTTCCCAACTTTTTTTTTAAGAGGCTTGTAGTGACTGCAATGCGAATACAATAAGTCAACTGAAATTGTAATATCTAAAAACGTTACATTTTTCAATGTAATGATAACGTAACGCGTTACATTAATTAACAAGTAGCGAAAACAGGAACAAGTTCCTTTTTTTTGGTAACGAGTAACGAAAATCGTGTTATTTATCTCACATCTGTCTCATCAAGTTTTAAGAACGATTTGTAACTCTTTAAGAAATTCTTTGAAACTTGGTTATAAGTAATTTTTTAACTTCGTTTTTAGATAAAAATTGTATAATCTTATAATTTTAGATGAAACAGAGTGATGTATTCGTAATTTATGTACAAATATCAATGAAGAGTATGATGCTTTTTCACTTTTTATTAGAAATTTTCACAATTCTAGTAATAATTTTATAAATCTGCATATAAATGCATGAAAATACTGGAAACCTTAGTTCTCAAAATCTATAGCAGGATCCATAAAATCTATAGATTATGCTAGAAAACTTTTGTTTCATAAAACTTAAATTGTATGAATACAGAAGAAAAATGAAATACGAAAAACACTAGATATTATTTACTTTTCTTTAAAAGCTAGATTTCTGTAAATCCAGAAATCAAAAAACTCCGATTTCTCGAGCATTATATTCTAATAATATATGTGTGAAGAAAATCATAAAAATACTAAATTTTTAAAAGCTGTTCAAAATTCGAAAAATATTGAAGACACTCTAAATCTATAAAGAAACTGTTTTCTGCAAAATCGATCAAAATACTGCAAATATTTCAAACTCTCAATGATAGGAAATCCAATTCTCGAAATTCAAAGAGATATCTTTAAAAAAACCTTAAAATTCTCCAATATTCTATAAATACTAGGAAATACAAAAAAAAATACATGTATAGAAAAATACAAGTATATCTATGAAATGTTAAACATCTATACGAATTTCGAAACTAGAGCATCGAATTTCAGAAATTTGTACAGAAAAATAAGAGAAACTGAATCCTTCAAATCGTAGAAAAACTGTTGAAATACGAAGGATACTGTAAGAAATATTAATACCTTGAGACACATGTTTTCTAAAAAATTCTTTTGGAACATGAAAGATATAATGAACTTCACATTTCAGAGCTTGAATAAGTTCTCGAAATCCATGTATAAAAATTTATATCAAAATGCTTCAAGTATATAAAAATACTAGAAACTCCTGCAACATTTAATGCATCCTAAAAAATACGAATTGTTTCAGAAATACTAAACAATCCTTTAAATCATAGAAAAACTAAAGAATTACGAAAAATACTGGAAAAAATAAATATCTATTGAGACACTGTTTTCCCAAAAATCCTTTGATCACGTAAACTTCAATAAACTCCAAATTTTACAGTTCGAAATTCTCGGATTCTATAATAATTTCAATGAAAATACTAGAAATATATAAAAATACTATAAAATCCTGTAACATTTTATAGATCTTGAAAAATACGAATGTTTCAGAAATACTTAAAAATTCTCCAAATCGTAGAAAATGAATACGAAAAATACCAAAAAGGAATAAAAATCTATTCAGACGCTGTTTTCGGAAAAATATCATGCAATGCAAGATATCAAAATTTATATCAAAACGTCACAACCAATAATAGAAGCATTTCATCGAAATCGTTTGAAAGATCTCGTTAGGGGGGGTTCTAAAACCCTCCCCCCCTCTGTCCGCACGAGTCAGGTATATTGCACTGTGAGCTTACAAATTACCAGGATAAATACTTTTTCAAGTTAAATAGCGCACAATTCTTGTCAAACTTAACTTCAGTCTAACACAAGGATACTTTGTGGAAAGAAATATATTAATCTTTTACGAATAGACTAACCTTATAATTTCCAAGTATACATTCAACCCCGCAATTGGCATGTCAATGAACACACAAAATTGAATTCACGCAGTGTAATTAGCACCGCAGCTTCATAAAATTATAATCTCGCCTACTGCGGTCAGCGTAAGATATTCCGAGGAGCATGAAGTAATAACCTCGTATTCAATTTTCGGGGCGTACGGTACCCGTATGAATGCAACCTGAGAATCTCGACTCCGGCCATTGTTCCCGGAGCACTTTGGAAAATACATTTTACGCCCTGTTTTGATGTATATTAGCGTATCTATGGAATCTCGGGATTCAGGAGTAATAAGAGCATGCATCATTCACCAAGAGGCAAAATGTACACGTATAGGCTTTGTAATTACGTTCTCAATACGATGTGGGCACGAAACATTTTCACAAATTTCGTAACAAGATTGAAATTTCAGCAAACGAATACTGTATATCAAAAATAATCGTTATAAAACTTGTCGTTACCACAGCCTAGAGCATAAAACTCGGGAACCCTGTGACATCAAATATCTCGTTTAGCGTGATACCCCCTGTCGTGCGCCGTAATTCGACGCAACACCGAGCTTGAGGCCTATGATTAAAAGATTGTTGTCGCGCACGAACATCATAATTACCTCGAATAGCAGCAGGCTTTTATAGTAAAGGTGGCACCACACGGCAACCAAACGAACGATCGCGTTGATTTTAATCAGGGGGAAAACTTTTATTCCGAAAATTACTGCATTTGAACAAAATAGGCTCAGCGTTTAGATTTTATCGCCGCGTAACACATCCTGGCTTCATTCAAATTTTAAGTGGTTTTAATTAGTTAAATATGCGTGGCGTTTCTTACGTGACTCGGAATAATTTATGCTGTTCTAATTATCATAAATCTCGTATAGAGACCGAAAAATTATTTATTTTCACCTGTGTCCAACAACTATCACTTACTCTTCTGCTAAAAAATTTCATAAAGTCTTGCACTACGAAAACATGAAAATGTTTCTAAATATAATTATACTAAAGAAGGGGAAGAAGCTTGTAAAACGGTGAAAAAGTTGAGTATGGAAAAGTTGATTTTTTTAGCCATGTCTAGGCAAGTTACCAGCTCAAGTTGTGCTCATTCCTGCTCGTCAATTCGACCCGATAGAATTTCCATTTGTCCGGATTTGAATAATCCGCGGGGCTGTTGACTCGGTAAAACGCGATAGCTTCGTGGTTTTCAAGTTTCTCGCTTTTCATCGGACGCCGGGTTTCGCCCTTTATCAATTAGTGTTAATCCCCTGTTGATCTCTTCCTCTTTAGTGCTTCCTTTGGTTCCGATTTCGACCATGCGTATTCAGCGACAGAGACGTTCAAAAGAAAATCTCTCGTTGGGAGAAATAGCGGGGCATTAGTCACGCTCGCAGCATCGCCCCAACGTCTATATACGAGCTCTCACTTAATTCGCACGCTCAGCGCTTTATCACCGGGAAAATCGTGGCAAAAAAGAAATTGAAGAATCGAGCGTTTATCGGTTTTTCTTGGTGAAATTTCAAGATTAGTATTTAGATCGATAGAATATAAAACTATTCATCGAACGATTGGTTTCTACATATATCAGGCGTGGGCAGAGGAGGGTTTTGGGGGTTCAAACCTCTCCCGAATCTGGGATAAAATTACTATTTTATGTAGAAATAATAAAAATTACTACAATTAATGAGATAAATACAAATTATAAGGAATCATGCAAGAAAATTAAATAAGTAGAAATTATCATAAAAGTACTGACTGAAATCTTGAGAAAATAACGAATGGTTTCGTGTAGATCCTCGAAGTTAACAATATTGAGGACTTTGAATTATACGAAGACAAAAATAACGAATAATTTAGGCTCCAGAAGATTTTTTCCTTAAACAAGATTCTATATATGCTCTAGGATTCGAGGTTTTACAAATTTTTTATGAATTATTACTACATAGTTTTTGGGTGCTCAAATATTTCTAATATTTCTCGTTTCTTTTCAATATTTATGCAATTTTTGTAATACTACTTTTGTAGATTTTTACATGGACTTGTGTAATTCGATGCTTTAAAATTCAAATTTTAATTGATTTTAAGTAATCACATGCATTTCCGGGAAAATTACATCGGTATAGATGTTGTATGTTTTACATGTAGATTAATTTTATTTGCGTGATCTCGGTATTATATATAGTATTTTTTTTGCATTTTTCAGTATATCTAAAAGAATATAAAAAGATTTATAGTATTTCTCGTTTATTTTCCTTATTTATAAAACTTTGAAGGATATTTTAGTTTTTCATAGAACTATAGTATTTTTATCGATTGGTACATAGATTTCGGAAATTCGATACTCTAAAATTAAAATTTGGATTAGTTTCAAGTGATTTTATAGATTTTCGGGTAAAGCACATCTATATAAATTTTATTTGTTTCATGGATTTCTTTTTTTGACGTGTTTTTTTTTTTTGTTTTTTTAATAATTTGTAAGATATTGGCTTGTTTTCTAGTAGTTTCATTCATCGTATACTATCTTACTATAGGTATATGTATGTTTAGAATTGGATGTCCTAGAATTCAAAGTTTTATTAGGTCGTGGGTATTTTTTTGGATTTTTGAGAAAACAGTTCTTTCATAGAATTCTGCAATTTTTTATATAGCCCTCAAAACTGTATGATTCAAAGGAATTTCCAGTATTTTCATGTAAATTTCTAGAATGAGGTGCTCCAGGGTTCAAAGTCGTCGAAAGTTTTAGCATTTTCGTAGATTCTAATTGTCCTTCACTATTTCCTTTTTTGTATTTTTAACTATAATTTCGATGTAAAGTATTTTCAAGCATTAATACAGATTTATAATAAATATTTCTACAATTATAAGCTCTTGGATTTGCGGTTTTCTGAAATTGTGAATGAGTCCTGTTTTCGTAGTTTTTAAGTTCTCAAAGATTTATAGTATTTCTTGGTTTTTTTTTTTTTTTTTTTAGTATCCATAAAAGTTTAAGAGATTTAAGTAATATTTTAATTTGATATAGAATCTGCTGCTCTAGAATTCGAATTTCGATCGATTTTTAGTAATTTACTAAATGTCTGTGATAATTACACACATACGAATTTTAAATTTTTTATAGATTTCTTGTGCTTACGATTTTCTTAGTATATTTAAGATTTCGTTGCATTATATACTATTTTGGAAGATTTTTATAATTACTGTATACAGCTATGAGGATGTCCCTTATTTAGAAAATTTCGGGATTTTTTCCATTCCGGGATTCTGAATCCATCCAGATATTTGAAAAAATTTTTGTAAAGCCTGAAGCAAATTCAGTATGATTAACAAATGCCACAAATGACAAAAATTTTAAATGAGACTTACATGTAGCTTTTTATACATTTTCTTCAAAAATTCAAATCTCGTAAAAAACTTGAGATAAGTGTTTTAAACAATGCATAGTTTAAGTATAAAATACTACAATGTAACGTTCAGGACCAAATTTTTCTGTAATTTTCTATTGCTGTTGTCTATGTCTTACAGACACCGTAAAAAGGCAAACAAGTACTTTTTCGGTTCTTTTAAAACATAGATAACAGCGATAGAAAATTGCAGAAAAATATGGTCTCGAACGTCAAATTGTACACTGAAACTATGCCAAGTTTCAAACATTAATCACAAGTTTTTCGCAATATATGAATTTAAAACAAAATGTAGATCCCATTTTAAACTTGAGTCGTTTTGTGGCACGTGTTAATCATGCACGATTCGCTTCAAAACTTTACAAAAAATGTTTTTTTGATATTTCGATTGATTTAAAGCTCTGGAATGGAAAAAATTCTGACATCGCTAAAATAAGTGCAGTGGCGGATCGAGGGGTAAATTGTGGGCGGGGGGGGGCATCGGTTTCCAAATTTTTTCAGCATACAATTTGAATGGTAAATGCACGGGGATTAGAAATATAGCAAAGGAAATATTATGTATCAAAGCAAAACAAAAATTCTATTTTTTCGTTCCAATATAATTTCTGATGGAAACATCATACAATTTTATGTATACGCCTATCATATTTTAACAATTAGACTTTCTTTTGATGTATAACTAAGTATTGACTAATATTTTTTGACCTTGTTTGTGGTAATTAACATAACATTGATGAAAAAATCTGTTTTATGTAAACATATAAAAAAAAAAGATTTTTAGTCCTACAGCGACACCAACTTTGCAAAACAATTCTGAAAAAAATTAGGAATTTTTTTTGTATGTTGAAAGAATGTTTGAATTCCATTTTGGATAATTTTGGGGGAGCTAAAATTTTTTATTTCATAAATATGGATTTTATAGGAAAATATACGATCCCTTCGTGTAACATCATCTGAATTTACCCGTTTTTGTCTTTAATATGATTTTCGCACTCTCAGAATGACTTTTCAGCAGTTTCTATACAAAATTACAATTTATCTTATTCCTTACGTCTCTTACAATCAGTACTTATTTTTTCAGTATGTATACACTTTGAAGTATTATCTCGTATTTGTTAGACTTTGGATTTAGTCATTAATTTCTATAATCGAGGGTTTTACAGATTTTAGTTTTTTCATAGATTTTGGAAAAAATCATGTTGTGCACATTCGGGGTTTTTCATGGACTCTAGAATTTTCAGGATTTTTCGTATTGAAGATTATTAGAGAAATTTTCAAGAATTTATAAGTTTTCTTTCGAAAAGTTCAATTTAACTTTCTTGTCGTGTAAGTTAAATACAGTTCTAACATTTTCGTAATTGTTAAATTGGTGCAGAGAATTCAGTGATGTAAAATTCAACAGTTACTCGATTTTTAATATTTGTAACAGCTTTAAAGGTAATAGTTTTAACGAAGGTAACTGACATTCTATGGATTTTTACTACATTTATTATTAATGGTATTTTTTGAGTGCTTTTACAGTTAAAACCATGTTCTGGCGTTTATATGCATTTTTAATAATGATCAGATACTAAGAATTGAAATATGTCTTAGAATTCGAGGTCTTATCGATATTTGGTAATCTTGAAGTTATTAAAGGAAGATTTCTACATTAAATTCCAGTATTTTATTCATTTCTAGCATTAAGAGTATTTTTCATGTTTTTTTAACATTTTAATAAAATTCATTGACATTTCCTAGGTTTTCCATATATATCTAGTATTTTTTTTTATTGTCGTACGGATTTCTAGAGTTGGATACTCTAGAAACTAAAATTTAGAGCTATTTTACTATTGCAATAAACTTTCAATTAAGCCATATCTTCATAGGTATTGGGTATTTCACAAATTTTAAAACTTTCAGTTCATTTTATATCTTTCCGGCACCCACAAATTTCATGGAATTTACCAATTGGAATTAAATTTAAGGATATATCTACATGAATATTAAGTATTTTATCGATCTCTAGTATTACGAGTATTTCTCATATTTTTTATAATTATCAGAATCTAGTTAGATTGCCTAGGGGTTTGATTGATATCTTGTATTTTTTCCATTTTTATAGAGATTTCTGGAAATGGATACTCTAGAATCTGAATTTTATCAGATTTTCAGTATTTCATTGAAAAATAAGTTAAAAACTCAAAAACTCCTAGACTCGAGCAAATTCGTTCAATTCAGTTCAAGATTCAGTTAAATTTATCTTGTAGTACTTTGTCACTTATGTAGAAATTCAAAACATTTTTTCATTTATTATAATTTGAGTACGAATTTATTTTTCATAATTTATTTCAGCGACAAACTATGTACTAACAAGCAACAAAAATAAGAAAAATATTGTTTCTTTATCATAAAATCTATCTGTAGGAGACAATTTTATTTAGACATTGTAATTTCGTCTTATGGATAAAATTTGCAACAGCAAACTTCATTTATTTTCTAGTTGCGCTTGAGTGAAAAGTTTGTTGCTGAGGTCAGTTATTACAAAAGTTATCGTCTTTCAAAACAGTTGGTAAAAAAAACAGTAAAAAATCTGTGCTTCACAAACAAAGTACTATGGAACGCTCTTATGTTTGGTTAAGACGACTCGGAACATACTGTAGTGCAAGAAAGACGCGTAGAATAGAAACTGTTTAGGTTGTAAAGAGATATAATTAGTTGCTGTTGTTGTTGGCGAAGAATAGGAATGTTTATTAGCATGCTGCCGGTATTCGATTCGATATAAATGTACTTGTGAAAGGGCACCGGAGTAGCAGAGGATGAAAGCTCCTTTCTGTATCCCTTCAAATACAGCGGCCTCGATTAGTTGACCCGGTTTACTATCTATAATAAAATTATAGTTACGCCCAACCATCGAGTTAATATGTCCGGCGCTACTGACTCCTGAAACAGGCCGGCGCGATGCCAATTCTATACAAGATCGAATCGATAGCCGATAGCATGTCAATAATTTTCAAATTCTCCTAACGTTTTAGTTTCTCGGTACATTTGTATTTCGCGTATGGAATATTATAGTAATAAATTTTCGAAGAATTGATCCTAAAAACGACAATACATATCAAATGAATTTTACTGTTTTTTTTACAATACTCTAACTTTCATCAGTCAACACTTGCGCGCCAGTATTATGATGTTCTATGTAGAACATCATAAGAAACTGAACTGAACCTAATTAAACGAATTTGATTATATAATTTCGGTCAATGAAAGCGTAAAAATGACAGCAAAAATATTTCTCTGACTCTACAAAATCGTAATTCCCAAGAAACGAATGTCAGTTATTAGAAAATACCATCAAATATTTCTGATTTCACTAAATTGTTAGCAGGAAAGAAACATTGAAAGAAATAGATAAAATCCTGGAATTTTAAGGTTTACAATTATTCGACTTTTCTTCATGATAATCAATACAAAATCGCAAGATTTTTGTGAAATCTAAATGTGTGGGTTTTTTTTTAATACAATCTTATCAATGATGAACTTAAATTACACTTTTATGAACAAACTTTTTTTTGTGACACTTAATTTCAAGAAAACATATCAATAAATGACTGCAAAAATCGCTTTCTAATTTAAAATACATTGTCATTTACTCTAGTAATTGTTACATGAAAAAAAGTAGGGAAAACTCAATCACAAAAATAGAGGAAAAAACTCATGAAAAATAAAATTATAGTTAGATTCGAAAACATTAAAATTTTGTTTATCATAATTGAAGAAATTTTCAAAATTTACCGAGATCGACAATTTTTTATCTAACGAAAATCAACTCTTAATGAAGCATAAAAATAACTATGAAAATAGTACTTAGACTATAAAATATCGTGGTTGCCAAACACAAAATTGTATCCTATAAAAATTATTATGATGGTTTTCAATTCAGCGAGTTTTTTTTTTAATAGAGGGGAATAAACGATGCAATGTTGAAATCTTCAATTAGGAAATTCATCGATTTTTTTATAAAAATTGCGATCGCGACAAATTTTCTCCCAAGAAGTTCAATTCGTGATTCTATTTCTCTAATGAAACTTTATATACATTCAAAATGAAGCAAGCAGTGTGTCCAGATTGAGTGCACTCACTTCAAGTAAACTCAAACGGTCTTATGCGTGTGAAAAAAAAGAACGTGACGTCATACTTCGTTCCTCTCACATGCATGAGACCGACTTGAGTGTGTGAAAGTGAGCGCATTCAATCTGGACACACTGAAAGCAATGAGTAAGGGCCGTTTATAAACCACGTGGCTCAAATTTCGGTTTTCTGAACCCCCTCCCCCTTAGAATGACACGAGGTTTATGAACGGCCCCTTGTAAAAATTGGATAATTTTTCCCCAACTTATTTTATCACAAAGAAAAATTAACACGCGGCAATCGAGAAAAATCAACTTTTCAGTCAGTATTCCCTACAAAAAAAAAACTTTAATTCAAGAGGAAATAATCAGTCTGTATATTGTATAAACAAATTTTCCCCCGCGTGAAAAATCATTTCGTACAGTCTTGAAAATTCCACTTATCTTTTTTCGGCGATTTCATCCCAGCATCGGCGTTCTTGAAGTCGCCACGTTGTACAAATGGCTGCCATTTTCACTGTTGGTCACTCCGATTTCTTATCGCGGTAACAAAATCACAAAATCTAAAAATGCCGCGGACCCCCATTTTGGGAATTCACTATCGCGATTTTGGAATTTGTCTCTATCATTAATATGATTCGGAGAGAAAAATTCCAACCTACGAAACAACAGTACAATTTAACCTGTTTTTTTCGTCGGTGCGTCCACGCTCAAACTGGCGCGAACGAGGTATACTGAAGACTGATGAACTATACTGAACAGCTCGAATCAGTGATTTGGTTCGGCGCGCGCACGCTATGACGTGACTCTGTCAGTTGAATATTAGTTTTATTTTTCACAATTTCAGAAAACAAAGGAGTAGAAAATCAAACTTTCAAAACTGCTAGATAAAAGCGTCAGTAAAAAAATTTTAGGCAGGGTTTTATTTCAGAGATATATTTTCTTAAGGATTATAAATTTCAATTTTTTACGATTTCATTTCAAAAATATAAATATTGAAGTGGAATATTCATTGAGTTATTTAACTTTTCATACAGCTTACAATCTCTTATTTTTTCATTCCTTGTCACTAAATTTATGTAATAAGTCATTTACAATTTAAAATTTCAATCGAAAATTAATAGTAGAAATCTTACATAGGTAAAATTAAATTCAATAATGAAGCAAAATATATATTACTGTTCAACTTTCTTAATTAATTCAATTATGCCATAGATCATTTCATAAGGCTTAACTCATTTCAATTAAATTTTACATATTTCCATGGACATTTGATTTTATTCAACTCAATTTATTCTATTCTAGATTTCAAATTTTCAACTTTCGAAAAAGATATCTCCGATAAGCTATCATCTAGTTTTCGATCAAATTTTTTTTCACATAATTTTTTGTATTCCATCCTGAACACGAATATTTTGGCAAAGATAACGTAGTAAACTGAATTAGAATTATTGTTAGGATTTTACGAAGTATACAAAAAAAATGGAATTTTCAAAATTGTTAGAAATTTAAAAAAATTCGAACCCTAAAGCATCGACTTGTAGAAATCTACAATAGAAATACGCAAAAAAATATACCAGGAAATCTTTCAAATTCTACAAACTCAGAAGAAATACTAAAATAATTGTTTTCTAAAAAATCTGTAGTATAATATAATCCTTATTCTAGATCATCAAATTTTGAACAAACTTTAATACCTATAAATCTATATAAATACTAGCAATCGATAAAAATACAAAAAAAATACAAAATCGTATGAATTCTATCTAAATAAAAATATAAGAAATGCATAAATCATTTTAAATCTATGTTAGTAGAATTTAAGCAAAACTATACAAAATTATTGAAAATCGGTTGAAATTTGAACTTTAGAAACTCGAATTCTAGAAATGAAGGTACTTTTTCAAAATTAGAATAAATATACACGATCAATTTTAATACAAGGAATATTAGCTACAAAATCTTATGAATACTAAAAAATACGAAAGTATAAGAAATCGGTTAACACGAAAAATTGATGCTAAATTTTGAATTCTAAAATGTCTAATTCTAGACATATGGTATACATATCTGTGGTTTCCCGCTATAATCGAGAAAGTCACACATGCCATAGCATTCAAAATTTTATCAGAATATCATGTAAACTGAGCTTTATGGTACAAGTGACTTTCTCAATTATGGCGGGAAGCCACAGATATATTTTCAGAAAATCTAAAAAATCAGCCACAATCTCTAAAATTACAAAAAAAGCTCTCCAATCCGAAGAATAAAAAAAATACGCATATACAAGATATTTATAAAACAGAGAAAATCTTTATAAATGTAATTTTTCTAGATATTATTAAAATTATTTAAATCGAAGTCCATAAATTTATATACATACAAAAATGCTAGAAATTGTAAAATGTGCTGAAAAATCCTCAGGGTTCTATAAAGTTAAATAAAAAGCAGCAAATATTGGTGATAGTTCAATAGTTAAAAAGTATGTAAAAAGATTTTCTGAAAAATGTATAAATCTTTGAGTTCTAGAGTAAACAATTCTAGAAACCTATATAAAGTTCATAAACAAAACGGAAACTTCTTCAAATGGTTTGAATGATGAAAAAACATGGAAAAAATCTAGAAAGTATTGAAAATCTGTGTGATAAATATTGTTTTTCACAAAATTAATTAAAATACTCAAGATCATTTTAATTTGCAATACGTTAGCATCAAATACTTGAAATATATAAAAACGCTAGAAAATATTACAGAATTCTATAAACACATATTCAATGAAGAAATTCTGGACGTCCATAAAATACTTCAAATCTTATAATTTTCTGAAAAATCTGAAAATATATTGAAAATTTTTTTAGAACTTACATTTCTAGAGTATCAAATTCCAAAAAACTATACAAAAATTCATTATGTTATATTTGAAAATCCTCCAAGTTCATATTTCTGAAATCATCAAAAAAAATATAAAAAATACCGGTGGAAAAAAATCTGAACCTCAGTGACTTGAATACATGTATCTTTAGCAATTACACATGTGTTCCTCGCTTTAAGCCCAGCCTCGCGATATTTTCCAAAACACTCCGATCCCTGAAAGATAAACTTATTTACTGTGCAAATATTTCCCGTTGATCGCGACCTCGTCCCGAATACTAATACCCATGGGATTATCGATGCTTGTGTATTTCCGCATAATTTTCGCGAAACAATCGCGAACTGATTGACACCCGATAACGATTCCAAGAGCGTAATTGAGTCAAGCTGAACGCTTGATCGACCATTTTTTACTCTCACGCTCGCATGAGTGCCAATAAACCCTCGTTAGCACCCTCAAAATCAACTTTCCAAAGACGGCCATCGCCAAAATATGAGTGCTTAATAAATCCTCCAAAGAAGGGAAGACTTATAATTATAATATTCCTGCATCAAAGAAAAGAGTGAATAATTATTTAAAAAAAGCAATACAAATAGACAAAATAATAAAAAACTAATCTCAGTCCAATTTTCGACTGAAAAATATTTTGTATTCGCATCAGCCAGGGACGGTAATTAGCAATGATAAACCGTGCAGGAATTATCGCACGTGTGGCAGCGACCTAAATGCGACTTTATACGTGTACATTAGAGTACAAGGCAACAGCCGAACTCGAAGAAAACTGTCCGGAAAAAAGAAATATGGCCAGTGGAGACGTGAAAATATGTAGCCGTGGAAATAAAGTATGTGCGGTCACGCCATGCAAAAGTTAAGGGATTTACGGCTAAGGCCCTCGTATGGAAAGTGACTTTACTCGAAATCGCCAACGATTTAATTTTAGATTCACTAATTACTTCCAGTTTGCATCTAAAGCTACTCGATCATATCACTCACTATGAAGTTATCAAGAAAATGGACTACGTTAGAAACATTGATCACTGTGTTCAGAGAAATTCTTTCTTTTGTTGATGAACAAGTCAATTCTTTTACTAGATGAATAGTTGGTGTAATATCATGTTATTTTCAAGATTAATGTGTATTTCAAGTTCCTTTTTTTTTTTGAATGTATTTTCTATAACACACTTTTCAAAGCTATAAATATCTCACCAAGAGCGAAACCGGCGAATTCGAATATGATGGCTGCGTTCGAATTTCCCCTCAGAATTCACGTCCATAACATTTTAATATCACCCAAAAGTTTCCGCTTGAATTACCCCCACGCGAATCCCTCAATCGACCAATACTCGTTGAATCAACAAACGCCATCAAGTACCAACCGAATCTCGTTCCGTTTGAGCTGTTCCATGTTCTGAAAGGCTTCGCGCTTGGATAATTATTAATAAAAGCTCACGGTTTACGGGTGGTCGAGATAAAAATATTGTCCCGTTTTTTTGTTAACTTATGAGAAGGGATTCTCGAGTGAATTGCAGTCTTTATTGAAAATAGTTATCTTTTTTGGCTAGGTATATCAAGTACCAAGGGTGGAAACTAACCCATGATTTTTGGCAGACCCTGAAATTGCATGTATTTATGCAATTGTCATTCAATTTCATCTATTAGAATTGTTTATTATGTTTATTTCCATGAAGGAATTTGAAGTTGTTATTGCGAGTTTCATAGTACAAATGTTGGAATAATAAAGCCCATCAGAGGAAATTTAAAAAACCAAATTTTTCCAAAAATTAATATCAAAACCGATTTTTAGATAGAGAATTCCGAGCTTAAGGTTGAAAAATTGTAGAATTTTCGATTTCACAACATATGTATGATTTTCAAGATTTTGAGTGCCAGAAAATAGATTTTAGAAAACCTCATTCCATAATGTAAAATCTAGAATATAGGCATTACATATTTCAAATTTATAAAAGCAAAATTTTCATCATATTCTTTCAATCAAGATATCAAACTCATGATTGCAAATTCCAGAACCTATTGGCAGAATTATGAAGACCAAGATGGAAGATAAGTGTAATCTATATTTCATATGTTGAATTTCTGAAACTTCTGATTCTCGTGTATAGAACCTTTGGGAAATCTCCCTCAACTTTTGTTTACTCTCAATTTTGAAAATTAACACTCAACTTTCAGGGTTTGTACTCAACCTTGAGAGTAACCTTCAACCCATTTCAAGAATAACCTTAAATCAATTTCAAGATTTACCCTTCAATTTCATGGTTAACCCTCAACCAACTTCATGGTTAAAAAACCACTGAATTCAGGGTAAACACTCAACCTTCAAGGTCAAATCCTAATTTCTGGGGTTAACCTTGGGGTTGATTTACAACATTTAAAGTTGACCCTTGACCACTTTCAGGAGTAACTTCAACGTTTTTTTTAAGTTATGAACACTCGTTATTTGATATAATTTCAAAATAATATATTGAATGTTTGATATTGACTACTATACAGGGTATTTCAAATTCCTCGTACCAATAAAAATTACGTGATTCCTCATTGAATTTCGAGTCAAAAAGTCCTTAGCCACTTTTTATAAAACTCAAAATTCAGAAAGTTATTCAATATTATATTAATAGTTATTATAAACAATAAATGCCCTCTCTGTAAGTATAGGCAGATTTCGGAGACCAAAATTTTTCCAAACCTTCTTCATATTTTTCTGAGTCAAAAAGTCCTTTGTCACTTTTCACAAAAGTCAAAATCAATAAAGTTGTTCGGGATACAAGTTCCAGCCAATCAGATTATTTAGATTTTGAGTTTCATAAAAAGTGGTAAAGGACTTTTCGACTTGAAAATTAATACATAATTGCGTATTTTTTTTATGCGGAGAATTAGAAACACCCTGTATTTTACAATATAAAAAATTTAGAAGAATTATAGGAATTCCTGCATATTTTCATTAATGCTGAAATTAATCAATCAGACTCACAATAGTACGAACTTAACAAATAGATATTATTATTATTATTATTATTATTATTATTATTATTATTATTATTATTATTATTATTATTATTATTATTATTATTATTATTATTATTATTATCACATAGATATTATATTCCAGAAATTTTGTGAATATATTACAGATCATTAATACTATCAATCCAAGAACATCTCATTATGCAATTAAGATTTCTATCAAAATACTAGAACATCCGATAAAATTCATAATTATTGAAAAAAGACAAACTATACTGAATTTTTCAATAAATAGTGGAATACTTGAAATCAATTAAGAATTTTTTCTGAAAAACTTATTTGAATACTCAAAATCACTTAAATTTTAGATTTTCGAGCGATAAACTCTCGGAACATACATTAAAATACTTGAAAATATGAAGTACGAACCTGGAAAATCACTCTAATTATAATAAAACTAAAAATCTGAAAAACTCTGCAAATCTAAGAAATTATAAAATATAAAGAATTGTGTTGATATCGTTTACTTCAGTAACTTAGATATTGTAAAACATCTATAAAACCTTGAATTCTGATGCATCGAATTCTAAATAAACATATGAAATCATTCAAACTGTAAAAGTGCTGAAAAAATACAGTTTATACTAAAAGTACTAAAAATCTTGAAAATACTAGTTACCTTTTGCAAGTATGTACTGCTTCCTATAAAATTTTTTGAAATACTGAAAATCTAATAAAACCTGAATTTTACATCATCGAATTCTTGAAACCCTTATACTAATGTATGAAAATGGTGACAGTGATAATATAAAAAAAAACTATGTACGTTACATGTGATGCAAAAAATCATAAAAATACGAGCAGAACATGAAAGCAAGGATATAAAATATACCTTAAATGAATGAAATTGATGACCAACCCTTAACATTCTGAAAGATCAGGGTTAGCCCTGATGTTGAAGGTCAACCCTGAAAATTAAGGTTGAATCTTAAGTTTGACCATTTCAATGACCCAGAAATTTAAGGGTCGAAGTCAGTAATCAGCTCTAAAACAATTTAGCCTCAACTCTGAAACATTGAGGGTACTCTTGAGCTTCTGCCTATCCCTGCTACAAGTCTCAAGTTTTTTATTTTGATAAATTTTTCCTCTGATAAATAAAATGAAAAATAAACATTACCTGAAACGTAAAAAAAATATCTGATTACTTTCATCTCTCCCACGATTGGAAAGCGTAAACAACTTCCCGAGGAAAAAGTCACGTCGAGCCAGCAATTACCTTGAATAAAATATTGGAAAACGGTTGTGCCTGGATATTATTCTCATGTACAAAGATACAAAATAACGGCATTTTTCCGAATTTAATTTGACTTGGACAGAGAATCGTTGCAGTTTTTCATCTAGGTACAAAAGTATTCTGAGTAATTCAAAAGTGACTTTCCTAGAAATTAACAACGACGAACAGAGTCTCTTAAAAACAATGAATAATGCACAATCCAAGTTTGAAAAGGGGCGTGGAACGGAGATCAGAGATGTCAAGGGTCTTTCCTAAGTGATACGTACAAGTGGTGAGAAACAATGTTTCAGTCGGCTGCCCTGGAGGCCCGACTAATGGCTCGGCTAATTGCCGTAGTGTAAATAAATATACCGTCTAGAGTACGCGTGCAATGATACTTCCCGAAACACCCGTGCTTCCTCTCCGACCCCAGGGGGAACGCACTATGAAAACATACGACCCTTGGACACGTTGAGTTGCTTCGATAACCCTCCAAGCTATTTACTCGTGAGTCTTTTTTTTCCATTTTATCTCAGCTCGAAGAAAAGGGTAGCAACTATTCCGAACTACAGAGACGATGTTGACAAGGTAAAAGTGATGAGAAAATTAAAGCGACAAGAAAAATCAATGAGAGAAACTTCATGACGCCTTCTGAATTATCTAACCAAAATAATTTTAATTTGCAATCAACGCCAGACAGAGTTCGTATATTTTCGGTGAGTAAACTAGGTCAGACAGATAATTCATGAAAAACCGCCTACGATGTAGTCTCTCGATTTTCAGCAATGGTACGCAAAAAACTTTTCAAGTATCCAGAAAAGAACAAGAGAAAACACACTACCACTAATTTTGTCGAGGCTCGATCGCGTTCCGTGTCGTGGAATGAAACGAGTCATAAATCGATGGCCACATGCGTTAATGAAGAGGCATTGAACGAGCAATTTCACGTGCTTTATCTCATTTGATCCATGCTATAAAAGCCTGCTCCATTTAGACCCATAAAAGCTTTTGCAAGTATATGTCTATGCAAAATGAAAGCTGTAAAAGATACAGTACAGGCACCAAAACATAGACCCTATTAGAGCCAAGTTGTGATTTAAAGCCAGGCTACATTGGAACGAACTTGATATTAATGTACAGAATTCCACATGTCGATCGTAAATGATAGCATTGGAAAACATCAGTGGAATTCGCTCTTTCATTCAAGTTATATCCTCTCCCTTGGAATGAAAAAATGTCTTCTTCCGCAATTCTGGACGATATTGAAACCAACGGGGTCCAAATAATTTAACCAAACGCGTGAATAAGAGAAGGGATATTTGTCCTGAAAATAGCCTCTCACGTTCTGAAAGGCTAATTCAAGACGTAATAAATCAGGTCTGAAAGTGGCCGGGTCGTGGAGATTCGATGACCGTCTGGCGAAAACGAGACCTCAAGTAGAGAATATCAACCAATCTGGTGGGCGATAAAAGTGGAATTTGCATTCGCTGACGTCACGTCTCGGCATTTCTCGTCCCAGAAAAAAGCGAGCGTGAGCTATTCCCGATTATTTCGACGAGATTGACCCGCGGGAAGGCGCCGCTTTTGCCATTCAAGGTGTCTTTGTCAAAGTTCCCGAGCCCGCATTACGAAAAGTGCTGTCGCCCCTTCTCGAGCTCAGTCGCTTTTGGAAGAGCTTAAGGGCTTCGAAATGTGGAACGCTTTGATTGTCGGAATTTGTCTAGTGTGACGAGAGCGAATTGACGAAGCGTTATTGGACACCTTTGTATCGAAAGATTCGACACTTTTCGATAATTGCTAAAGGCGACGTTGGTGGATCGTAATGATTTCTGATAACTGAGTACTGTAAAACGGATGAATCGGGTCGATGCAGGCAAGTAGGCAGAGTTTTGTGGGTGCAAAGCCCTCCCCAAATTCTGATAAAATCAATCAATATTCTGTGTGAAAATGGAAATAGTTACATCGATGAACAATAAAAATATAAGTTACAAAAAAATGGATGAAAACGTTAGCAGTATCTATTTTTAAAAAAAGTGTGATTTATTAAAACGTAGGATTACGTTGATAATGCGAATCGGGAAAATTTTTGCGATCCAGTGAATTATCAAGAAAAATGAAATTTCCGAATATGCTAAAAATTTACGAAACTTTAAATCTTAGATCATCCAATTCTAGGAATTTAGATAAAATCCATACAAAAGAATAAGAAAATCTTGAAAAATCTTGGAAAAAAATCTTGAAAAAAAAAAACATGAAAAATCTATATGAATGTGAATTTATCGTTAATTTTTGATATTGGTGGTAATAGATCGAAATTCGCATTTTAAAACATTGATTTTTTTATACTTCTATAGTAATCTAAAAAAATATAAAAAATCTAAAAAATATTAATAAATCCTCCAGGGCGTCGTATATTATACTGGAAAAATGTAAATAATAAGTTTACTAGTTTACTAATTTACTTGTTAACAAGTTTACTAGTTCACTAGCTTACTAGAATACTAGTGTACTAGCTTACTAATTTTTATTTACCTAGCTCACTAGTTCACTAGCTTATTAGTTTACCAGTTTACTGTTACAAATTTGACAAGTTTTCTACTTCAAGTTCACTAAGTAACTAATTTACTTATTAACGAGTTTGCAAGCTTACTATTTTTCTTTTTCACTTGTTTACTATTGTCCTATTTGACAGTTTCAGTAGCTTACTAGTTTACTAGCTTACTTGTTTACTAGTTCAATAGTTTACTAGCTTACTAATGTGCTAGTTTACTCTTTTTATAGCTTACGAGTTTATTAGCTTGAAAGTTTACTTGCTCACCAGTTTACTAGTTCACTAATTTACTTGTTTACAAGTTTACTAGTTAACTAGCTTTCGGGATTACTAGTTTACTAGTTCATTAGTTTTCATTTCACTAGCTAACTAGTTTATTATTACAAATTTGACAAGTTTTCTACTTCAAGTTCACTAATTAACTAATTTACTTGTTAACGAGTTTGCAAGCTTACTATTTTTCTTTTTCATTTGTTTACTATTGTCCTATTTGACAATTTCAGTAGTTTACTAGTTTACTAGCTTACTGGTTCACCAATTTACTATTACAAATTGGACAAATTGACTAGTTTACTGAATAACTAATTCACTTGTTAACAAGTTTGCTAGTTTACTATATATTTTTTTGCCTGTTTACTATTTTACTATTTTACAATTTCAGTAGTTTACTAGTTGAGTAGTTTACTAGCTTACTAGTGTACTAGATATCTTTGAATACATGAAATTACGTAGAAAATATTTCCTTAGAATTTATTAAAACTTTCTGTCCCAGAACACAATCATTATTATAATACTCTAATTATATATAATTTTAGAAATTATTCTAGAAATCAATATCGAAAACAATGAATTGAATTGATATAATTTACGCAATTAAACATACTTTTAATTGTAGGAATACTAAAAAAATATCGAATAAAAGTATTGAAAATCTCCATAAAAGTAACTGCGTCTGAAGAATAAATTCCAATTCTTAAAATCGTTGAAAGTTATATTATAGCATCAATTCCTCAAAATCTATTGTGTGATCCTTAGAAATATCAGATATATATAAAAATCCTACAAAATTTGATGAATAATATCCATACAAAAATAATATAAATTTATGATGTAAGTTTTATCTGTGTGGTTAAAATTCGCTCTAAAATCAATTCAAAAATCTAAATTTTCTAGATATTTGATTCCTAGGGAGCATCGAATTTCAGAAAGCTTTATAAAAACCCATATTACTTAATATCAGATAATCCCTAAAGTCGTATAAATACAAAAAGTATTAGTAAACAAAATTGAAACCCCAGTTACTAATTGAAAAACACAAAAATCTAATTCCATTATTTACGAAAATGAAAACTGTGCAACTCTTATTTCCATACGTTGTATAACTTTTAAATCCGATTGAAAATTGTCGGAATGACGCGATTGTAAAAATCGGTTAAAGAATTAAAATAATCGGTTGAAAATTGTCGAAGTGATGTAATTGTTTCATTAACCCAATCCGTACATACTTAATTTTTGGCTGACTCGCATAGTTACTCAAGAATGTAGAAAAGTATCACCATAAGACATATTGAAAGCTATGGTCTGCCGTGCTTTCAGTAGTATGAAGAATTTCTGAGTGTTCAGGTGGTCATTTTATATTTATTCAGACTGTCGGAGTCACGTACTACGCGCGACGTATCTTTTTCACTTCCGTCACGCGAACGTGAATACGTACATGTATCCCTTGAAAAAACAGCGCAGAAAAAAATGTAGATACATGTTCTGTTCACATAGTCCAGAAAAGACAAAAATAAATATCTTGAAGTACTTGCAATTGTTGAATCTGCAACATCGCAATATGTGATTCTCAAATTATTGGATTATAAATAAATAATACAGTAGAACAACCAATAACGTGTATTCCACTTGTTTTCTCATGTTTCTGGGATCCTCTTTTTTTGCATTGCGGAACATATGAATCCTGATGGCGACACCGATGAATAAAACCATCCAAAACGGGGTGAACTCGTCTCTGTTGATCCGTCCCACTGCGAGCGTAAAGCACTCGACCCTCGGCAGCATTTATTCTTCAACGATACAAAAAACGTCACTCGTGATTTTCAGTAAACCCATGAATATTCACCCCGACTTCATGCATTTATGCTACGCGGAGATGCCTAGGTACGAGGCACACGAAAACGTGCGAAGAAATATGCAGCCACGGTCCGTTAGTGCGGCCTGTATGTAAGTTGCAACGATATGAAAAGTGGATTCACGCTGCGTGCAATCCACGACAATTTTTTTCCAGACAAAGGCCTCACGAAGAGAGATCTTTTTGCATGACAATTTTCCCGATGTTTGTATTTCCAAACGCCTTTCAGAATCATGCATATGTATCAGTTGTAACGCGTTTTCCTGCAATATCGAGCTTTTTCTGATCCTCTACAAAGGCACGGAAAATTTCGTCTCGGACAATGACGTTTTGATTAAGCGAAGGGAATTTTCGCTGGAGGTAATATTGAAGAATTATAATGAACATCAGGGACGTTGCAAGCTAGAAAACTAAAGGGCATCTGCCCTTTTAACAATCTCTGAAGAGCAGTATATTGATCTGGCACCCCCCCCCCTCCTTTCTTGTGAGCATTAAATCCCATAAATCTATATGGTATTCAACAGAAAAGTAGAAAATTGTACTGAATTTTATAAGTTCTGGAAAACATGGTTAGTGCAACAAATACATGAGTATACGAAATTTTCTCGAAAATCTTTTCATTTATCGAAAGTCTTCAATCAATAGAAAAAAATTTTTATACTTGGATAAAATAAGTATGTTACATAGTGAAGAATAAGAATTCTGTATCATTCTCTTTAGACAAGTAATAAGTGAAAATTCATCATCCACCAAATTCTATAACAGAAATAAATGGTTGTTTTGGTTTCAGTCACGTATGTTGGAGATTCAAATTTAGGACCAACCATCGAACAGCGTTCTTATGTTGTTATTCGACAAATATTCAACAATGCTCAATATGATAAAAAGGGTGATGAATGCTGTGATGTTATCCGTTGGATCATAAGGATATATTCCAGGGGCGTAGGCAGAAAAAATTTTCGGGGGGGGGGGGGTGTTTTTCAAAAAAATATATTTCCTTCGGGATGTCAGTTTTTCGGATTTCAGGATTTGAAAGTTATACAACTTTTGAAGTCTAGTGTAGTGTATTTTTCATGTTCGTATAATAGCATTCGATTTTTGTGATTGTCATGCAAGTCACTCAAGTTTAGATTGTTTTTCACGAATTTTTCGGTATTTTTTATAATTTTTTTAATGGTTTTATACATACGAATAAAAAAAGATTTTTAAATATAATAATATGAATGTTTATATAGCTTTCTAGAATTCGATTCTCTATAAATGAAAGTTCTAAAAATTTTCAATTTATTTTTAGATTTTTGAGAAAATTATTAGTCAAAGATTTTTATTATTTTATGGACGTCAAGAATTTTCGTGTTGAACATATTTTCATGAATTTATGTTATATTTTCTGGAATTTTTATATATTTTAAGTATTCAATGCTATTGTTTTACAAATTACAACGATCTTGAATATTTAAATTAATTTTGTGAAAAACAGTATCAATTACTTAGATTTCTGATACTTTCTGGATTTTTTTCATGTTTTTTTATTATTCAAACCACCTAGAGAAGTTTCTATTTTGTCGATAAACATCTATATAGGTTTCTAGAACTGTATGCTCTAGAGCTCAAAGTTTTATAAATTTTTCAGAAAATCTTATTTCATACTTTTTGAGTATTGAATTATTTCCAGTGTTTGTTGAGTTTTATTTTTTTTTTATATAGCCTGGAGCATTTTCTAGTATATTTAACGATTTCTAGTGTTTTTGTAAATGTATAAATTTATTGAATTCGATGTTCTAGAATTTAAACTTATATCGATTTTCTTCGTTTTATAAATTTCTTGTATGTCCAAATTTTTTTTATTCATAGGATTTGGGAGCTTTTTCTTGTAATTTTGGAGATTACAGCTGTTTTTTTAGATTTCCTCAAAATATATGTATATTTCTAGAATTCGATATTGTAGAATTCAAATTTGAGCCAATTTTTAGTATGTTTATGGATTTTTGGAAAAACTACATGTATATCTGTATGTATACATGTATATCATGTATATTTTTTTAGTATTTATAAGATTTTGTTGTTATTCCCTGTATTTTCATAGATCATTTGAATTTTTTTAAATTTTCATTTTTTAATTAAAGTTTCTGGAATTCGAGGTTAAATCGATTTCCAATAATTTTATAGATTTTTGGTGAAATTCTACTCAAATAGGTTTACAATGATTCATGGATTTCTCATCTTTTTATTTTTATAGTATTTATACGATTTTGTAATTTTTTTGTATTTTAATAGATTTCTTGTATTTATAGAGACAGATATTGAGTATTTAGGTTTTTTTTAAATTTGATGTTCTAGAATAAAATGTAGATTACTTTTCATATTTTTTAGAAAATAATTCTTTGACAGAATAACAACTCTAATTTTTAGTATTTCTTCTGAGTTCGTTGGATTTAAACGCTTTTCTATTATATTTTCCCTGATTTCTATCTCAGAATTTGATGCTTCAGGTTTCTAATGTATCCAGATTTCTAACACTTTCGTAAATTTCAATTTTTCTGTATAATTTCATTAGGTTCTAACAATTATTCAAATTTTTGAATACTACGTTATCCTTACCAAACATTTATGTTTAGAATTTCGTTTCAGAAAAAATTCTTCTAAAGCCAAAATCATTGTTATTTTTGTGTAAGTAAAATCGAGAGTCCTAATTATTGTTAACTTTGAGTATTTACATAAAACCATTCGTTATTTTCTCAAGATTTCAGTAAGTACTTTCATAGTGATTTCTAATTATTTAATTTTTCCTGCATTTTTCTTCAAAATTTGTATTTTCCTTATTTGTTGTGAATATTTTTATTATTTTTATATGAAATAGTAATTTTACTTCAATTTCAGGAGAGGTCTGAACCCCCAAAATATATTAGGATAAATTTGATGAATATTTATATAATTCCAATAAATGAAGACATTGTTCTATTATCAGAGATTTTGTATCATTCAAAATAGAAATATTACAAAAAATTAATTAAACCATTCAAAATTTCAATGATCGGCTCTCTTTCTTTCAATTCAGAAAGAAATTATCTCATGAAGTACTTAGAAAACAGTGTGACCAATAAGTACCAAATCGTACGAAAATTCGACAAACAAATTATTTTTATCTAAACAGCATCGAACACCTTTTGAGGTTTTCCTCTTTATTTATACGAGTAACTTTAGGCTCATGAGCGTGCAAAAGGCGACATCGACGAAAACAAGTAACGACGTTTTCCCTCGCCTTGGGAATTTTCGCTGACTTATATTTCTCAGTGATACCAGCGAAATTCTCGCTCGCGTAAAAACTGAAACGACACGAGGTCACGAGGATATATACTCGAATTCAGACTTCTATTAGGACGCGGTATATATCGATCTACCATTTATCTACGACTTCAATAATAATTCGAGTGTACATAAACAGAGAGAAAAATAAGTTATCGAAGCAATGTACAGAGAATCTCAAACATATTGTGTTAATTTGCATTTGCAAGAATTCGAAAAATTATTCAAGAACAATCTGCTATCAGAAAATACTCTAATCAAATCTTAGTTTCCTGCCCAAAGCCTTGTTAAATTTATCTCTTATGTATCCTACCTTCCCCTCGACCCTCTAAATGCAGTCCAAAAATACCTTCCTCGAGTTGATTTAATTGTCGCGTGATCAAGCGGAGCTATAAACTCCCTCTCATTTACGTTCTGCTCGTAGGCCAGTAGGCATTAATTGCATAATCGATAAACGAGAAAGACGAAACGAACGCTACGGGTTTTCTTCGATAAACATCCGCTGTTTGCGCTGCATTTTTCATGCTAGGCCTGACCTACCCTACCCCAGTTAAGCTAACCTTATTCATGCGCCGCTACGATAATCTGTTACATAATTAAAAAATTAGAGTTTTCGCTTCAATGATAAAACCAACGTTGATAGAAACATTGTAACGAACGAAATTAAATTTACACGATGCTAAAGAACAGGCACGTGAGGAAAGAGATGTTTTAAGATTTTGAACTGCTTCCAAAATAGTGTATTATTTTATGTAAAAATACATTTATATTAATAGATTTTTATTCGAAATTTGCATCATTTTCATTCAAATTCAAAAAGAGGGCGAAATTAAATTCATACAAGATCACTTAAAGTCTTCAAATTTAAACTATTGGTTAAAAGAAAAGATGAGTGAATTTTTTCTTCTTCGACCCACGTTTAGTTCGACTTAACAGCTACGATAAGTGGCTTTAATATTTCAGAGTCAACTTGTCATGAAATCGAAAGTTCCAGCGTCTGATTGATTTCCGTCGGTTGTGCACTATGATGGTTAAAAGGGCTTGTGAACCACTCCCCAAGTGATATTGAGGTCTCTAAAAACTTTGCACCTACCGTGTCAGGCGCTCGCAACGACCAAACTTGAGAGAAACTTGTGAGCCAAGCACCACCTGCTGAGTAGTTCCTTTGTTTACACGATTGGCATAGTCAACAATTTGATCTCGCGAATTACGTTACTGGCGAAGCTTGAGAACTTTTTCACCTTCGTGTAGAATAGGAAAGACAAATCTGATGGAATCCAAAAAGTGTTTGAGTACACTTTGTCCGACCCAAAAGTAACAGGAAATGAAGTCCAGGTGCGTAGGCAGAGGGGAGTTTTAGGGGTTCTAACCCCTCCGGGAATTCTGATAAAATCATTCAATATTTCAACTCAAAGTAAACAAAATTATATCGATAAACAATGAAACTGTACGTTACGAAAAAATGCATGAAAACGTTGGCAGTATGTTATTGAATAAAAAAGTTAAAATCATAACGTAGGATTACGTAGAAAATATGAATCAGAAAAATTGTTGCAACTTTGTGAATAATCAAGAAAGATGAAAATCTACGAAAATGTAAAAAATGTACAAAACTTTGAATCTTAGAATATCAAACTCTAAAAAACTATATAAAATCCATAAAAAGTATTGGAAATCTTTCGATTCATACAAATTCTGAAAGAATAATGAAATTCATTGAATTCTATGGAGAAAATGTTTTCTGAAAAATCTCGAAAAGTGCCACTACGACCCATAAATTTTGGTACTCTAGAGCAACAAATTATAAATATACTATAAATCTGTAAAAATTCTAGCGAACTCAACAAAATCTTTTTATTATTTCAAAAATACGAAAAAAGAATAACGATATAAAACATAAAAAATTTATATGAATGTGATTTTATTACTTATTCTTGAAATTACTGAGAATAGATCTGCATACGCATATTCAAGCATCGAGTTTTTAAAATCTCTTTAGCAATCTACAAAAATATAAGTAATCTATAACAATACTTAGAAATCATCCAAGGTTTTGTATATTATACTCGAAAAATGAGAAAAATAAGTTTACTAGTTTACTTGCTTACCAGTTTACTAGTTTACTAATGTGCTTGTTAACGAGTTTACTAGTTTACTAGTTCACTAGTTTACTAGATTACTAGTTTACTAGCTAACCGGTTTTTATTAAAATAGCTTACTAGTTTAGGAGCTTACTAGTTTACTAGTTTACTATTACAAATTTGACAAGTTGACTAGTTTACTTTTAAAAATTTGCCAAGTTTACTAGTTTACTATTAAAAATTTGACAAGTTTACTAGTTTACTAAAAAACTAATTCACTTGTTAACGAGTTTACTAGTTCACTAGCACACTACATTACTATTTTACTAGCTTACTGGTTTTTATTGAACCAGCTAACTGGTTTTTATTTAATTAGCTTACTAGTTTACCAGTTTACTTTCACAAATTTGACAATTTTACTAGTTTACTAAAAAACTAATTTACTTGTTAACGAGTTTACTAGTTCACTAGCATACTGGATTACTAGTTTACTAGCTTACTGTTTTTTATTTAACTAGCTTACTAGTTTACCAGTTTACTTTCACAAATTTCACAAGGTTACTAGTTTACTAAAAAACTAATTCACTTGTTAACAAGTTTATTCGTTCACTAGCATACCAGATTACTAGTTTATTAGCTCACTAGTTTACCAGTTTACTATTACAAATTAAAGTGTACTAGTTAACTAGTAAACTTCTTGCATAAATTTTTGGGATTTCCTGATTTAACTTGACCTGTTTGACTTGCATCGTGGTCGCCGCAAGCTTCTTAAAAAAAAAAGTTGTTTCGGGGAAAAAGCCATAACTCCGCCAATTGTTAATATTTTTTTATGAACAAATACTTGTTTTTTCAAGTTGACAATACACTATCGAGAAACAATAACTTTGACGTCATAACATTATTGCAACATACTTTAAAAGATACTGCAAACCATCCTCAATTCGTCCGCACAAAAAGGTATATAACCCCTTAATATCACTTCCTCTGTTTCGTAAGTGCGTTAGAAAGAGTCAAGACTAGATTCTTTCCGTAAATATACACGCGGCCAATTTCCTGTTTTAGCGACGTATGAAACGCGACCGCATTTCAAGATTTTCATTGATAGCGAGAGAGACGTAAATAGCGTCGCGAAATGGGACGTGGATTAACTTGATTCGGGAGCGGAATTCCCGATGAGCCAGATAGGGATTCGTTTTTCTGCATCGAGAACTTTTCTTTGTTTGTCTTGTTGCTTACCTTCTTCTCTCGTATATCATTCTAGACCAAGGATAAATTTTCTTTCTGGGTACACTTGGTGGCTTTTCACGTGCTGGCTTCAAACGACTCGAGCACGAAGCTCGTTCTCGTGAGATTATTTACTTTTTACTTGCCTTACGATAGCTTTCTGATGATCAATCGTTCACGACTTTTCGACTTCCTTCAATTTCCAATTAGGGTCGAAAGCATCGAAAATGCGTTGATGAATGAATGAACGTTATTCTGTATAAGTCCAACAAAGTTTTCAGTTGCAAGAAGATTTCGCTTTCGTATGACTCTCGGGTCTATAAACATTCATTTATCGCCCAATTGTAATGGACGTATAAAGCAAGCAGCCATACACGGCGACTTCACTTCGTTTTAATAATCCCTGACGCGATGGAACGAGCCAAGTTTTCAAGAGAAAAATTGTTGGGAGTTAAGGAAAGAAAAGAAATGTTGCACCTGAGAGTCAATGATTCATATGGCCCGGAAAAAAATGCTTGAAAGTTATGAAGCGCTGACGTCTACCAGCCTCGGGGGATTTTTCTTTCCGCAACTAAAGCACAACGAATGCGTGATATATCCTAAGAATCTCGCGCGGGATCAAGAAATGTAAGGATTTTAGGATTTGAATCTTCCAATAGTGCAGTCGAAGAAATGTTGAAGAGGTTAAATTATATTTAATGAATGTGTTCTTCAGATTGAGAATTTTGGAAATGTAAGGGAGGCAATGCAAACTGAAATGGCATGGAATAAACCAGATTATCTAGACGAGGAAATGACGGGAAAATGTGGAACACGAACTGAAACGACTTCTCGCCACTAATGCTCTTCCAGGATTAAAAGAACGTTGAAACGACCGAAATCCGCGGAAGCCATTTACCCCTTTGACGGTGCTTGCGGCACGGTTGCAAATGCGCTGGAACAATGCTCCGGATCCTTGGTTTAGAAAAGAAAAAAAAGCATGGAATCTTAGCTACACTTTGCATAATTTAAGTACTTTATTATCGCATTTATCGCGCTTTCCTCATCCCGCGAAAAGCTCAGGAGCTTACAATGCAGTAAAAATTTTTTTGGGAAAGTGTAAAAACTTTATGACATCTTGGCATTGTTGAAATGCAATGAATAAAATACAAGAGAATGAGAATTTTGCTTGATGGTGCAATGAAGTAGGATGAGATCATTCAGGCTATGGATTGGGAAAATCGAGGCTTATGACATTTCTTCTCTCTCTTTGAATTTTCCAAAGATCGGTTGGCAAGTTTTTCAAGAAGACTGCCAACTGAACAGCTTGGAAGGAAATTAATTCCTCGAGTTTGAGCGAGCGTTTCCGTGTTGGATCTTAATTGGTCTCAGATGTCACGTTTCAAGTTTACCAGAAACTCATCGTAGTGTTTACTCACTCAATTGCTTGTACATACAAGTTTTACAGTTATAAATCTGGATATCGTATGTTGCTCATGGGTTAAAACTTTCAAAAAGAACGTATCGTTATTGATTGATTCATGAGCACATTCTTGCTGATGCGAATTTCATAAAAAGATTGAGAATTTCAATATATTTCCATAAAAAAAATTTTTACTTATTTTATTTTAATGAATCAAGGGCGTAGGTGGAAAAATTTTCGGGAGGAGTTTTTCTAAAAGATATTTTTCCTTCGGGATTTCATAATATTTAATCTTTGACGATATGGTTGTAAGAGAGCGATGTTGAAATATTTTACAATTCGGAATTTGAAGGTTATACAACTTTTGGAATCCAGAGTTGCACATTCTTCAATTCCGTAAATAATGGAATTCGATTTTTGTAATTTTCAATTAGTAACTAAGCTTTCAATTTTTTCTACCACTTAAAGGGTTCTCTAGTATACACTTTTTTGAAATTTTATGCTCTAGGAATCAAACTTTTATAAAATTTATGTATTTGAATTGATTTTCGAGCAAATTTTGACCAAATACATAAAAGGTACATCATAAATTTATATAACTTTTGTATGGTATATTATTAATCATATTTTGTAGTGTTTTCTAAAATTTTCATATATTTCCAATATTTCTTTAGATCGCTCAATAGATTTTTAGAAATCGATGATATGGTATTGAAACTTCCAACGATATTGAGAATTTCAATTGTTTTTTCAGACAACAGTTACTTTTATGAAGATTTTCAATACTTTCATTCCAGATTTTTATTGTTTTCTATATGAATTTTCTAGAATAATATCGAAAATTATATTTATTCATAGTATTATACTAATAAGTATGCTCCAAGACAGAACGTTCGATAAATTTCTAAGAAAATTAAAATTATTTACATAACTTTTATGTATTGAAAGATTTCTATTACACTAGTTAGCTAGTGAACTAATAAGCTAGAAAAATAGTAAACTAGCAAACTAGTAACCTATTAAACTACTAAACTAGTAAACAAGTAAGCTCGTAAAGTAGTAAACTACTGAAATGGCAAAATAGTAAAATAGTAAACAAGTGAGAAATTGAAATAGTAAACTAGCAAACTCGTTAATAGTAAATTAGTTAATTAGTAAACTAGTAAGCTAGTTAAGGAAAAAACGAGCAAGCTAGTAAACTTGAATAGTCAACTAGTAGGCTAGTGAACTAGTAATTCAGTAAACTCGTTAACAATTAAATTAATAAACTAGTAAACTGGTAAGCAAGTATACTGGTAAACCAGTAAACTTATATTCACATTTTTTTAGAATAATATACGAAACCTCGGTGGATTTCTAAGTTTTTTTTACTTATATTTTTGTTGATTTATAAAACTTAATACTTTAGAATACGAATTTCGATATATTCACAGTAATTTAAAGAATTAATGATAAAATCACATTCATATACATTTTTCGTGTTTTATATCGTTATTCTTCTTGCGTATTTTTGAAATAGGTTAAAGATTTTGTTGCATTTTCTAGAATTTTTCTAGATGAATAGTATATTTAGATATTGATACTCTAGATTCTTAAAATTTATAGATCGTAGAGGCATTTGTCAAGATTTTTCAGAAAACAGTTTTTTCATATAATCTAATCAATGTCAATTTTTTTTAGAGCTCGTATGAATCGAAAGATTTTTAATACTTTTAGATGCATTTTATATTGATTTCCATAATTTGATGATCTAAGATTCAAAATTCTGTATATTTTTAGCATTTTCGTTGCTTTTTATTTTTTTTGATACTTGCAACAATTTTTTTTATTCATATTTTCTACGTTATCCTACGTTTTGATGGTTTTTACTTTTTTATTGAATGTATACTGCTAAAGTTTTCATTAATTTTTTTGTTTCTTACATTGTCATTGTTTATGGATGAAACTTTTTTCATTTTTATATGAAATATAGATTTTATCAAAATTCCTAAAACTCTTCTCTGCCTACGCTCCTGCAATGAATAGTGATACAAGAGTATATCTACTGATAAAACTATTTAAAATCTATTCAAAATTATTTTCGATGTTCTTATGCAACCCTTCCACAATTTATTCTTCCATTAGATAATAAAAAAAGAGAACAAAAAACCATCATCATTTCAGTCTTGCACGTTTATTACCTTTTCCTTCAGTTACCTCAATCAAAACGAACTAATGTTATAATCGAGTCCTGGTGTAGAAACCCACATCATGAGGTATAATTTATACTCGTTCGAGGAATCTCACGTCAAACTGATGACTTGGTTCGAACAACTTGAATTGATTCGCTAATAAAAGGCCGAATTGGCGAATTCGTGACAATCAGTAACTAGTTTGATCGTGGAACCCTGAATCGGCTTAACTCGCGATTCTTCCTCCTTCTAATCCCACGTCTCACGTTTTACCCCTTCTCTGTGACCAACTTATTGTTTGCTCTAATATGTACGTTTCAACAACCGCAAAGCTGATAGCTGACATCCTATTCGGTTGCAAAATTTGTACTCATCTTCTGCTGAGATTTTTCATTAGGAACAGGTAAATTACATAAATCAATAATTGTAATTTAAATTTAAAATATAAATGTGTTTAAATCAGCTTTTACTATAAATAATTATATGTTTCAAATAAACATGTATAATTTGATGGAAGAGTACATACTTATATATTAATACCATATCTATTTTTAAATTAATCATATTTCCAAAAATTGCTGATATTATTCAGAAAAATCACACAATTTTCGAAATATCACAAGGATTACAAAATACCACAATAATCACTCAAATATTATTAAATTATTTACATTGATATTTGTTCTAAAATTATTATTTAACTGCATGTAACAATCCAGGCACCAAATTCTACCAACAAACCCAAATAAACCTACAACTTTGAAAATTCCATGATACAAGTTCGAAATCATCACAGTGAACTAATTACAAATTATGTTATCCCAAGTTGCACGTGTGACGATCCGCGCCATACATCCCTAATCAGGAGCATAACTCGAGGACGCGCTCGATTTCGTTTGGCCCTCTAACTTGGACACGAATCATTCCTGACTCGTTAAGTCACGGGCATTGTTTGAAGAAAAGCTTGCGACAATGAGTCCTTGTCTGCATGGATGTAAAGAGTAAATGTGGGACGAAACAGGAACAGAGAATTCCACGCCGGGACCCCGACAATATTCCAGTCACATTTCGACGTCGATTCAATAGTTCTACAACTGTTGGACCGCTGTAGTTTTCAGTTTCGAGTTTCACAAAGCTTTTAAAGACACTCCAAAGAGCCAATGGAGCTCCATATGGCTGTAGAACTATTCTAATCTACTCTTTACTCCAGCTGTCGTTCCCTTGGGACATGTCATAGGAATGGCGTGAAAGGTACATGATATTTACCGCGGGAATGTAATGCGTTTCATACATATGTTACATCATGATTTTGTATCGATTCGATTCTCGAGACTGCTTTTACGGAAATTCACATCAAGTTTGCAGGGTTGACTATTAACTTCTCAGGGTAAAACCTTGATTTTGTGGATAATTTCTCAACTTCACGGTTGCAACTCAAATCGAAGGGTTGACTTCCAACCGATTTCAGGGTCAACTTAATCTTGAAAGTTGAACTCCTTGAGGGTGAGCTTTGAACATTCAGGGTTATTCCTTGACCTTGAATGCTAACTCTCCAATTTCAGGGTTAACCCTCGACCAATTTCAGGGTTACCCTCAGTGTTCAAAATAAACCTTCTACCTTAAAGGTTCATCACGAATTTCAGGGTTGACTCTTGAGTTTCAGATCCATCCCTCAACCGATTTTAGGGTTTTCCACAGCTTTCAAGGTGAACCCTCAAACTTGAGAATTAATCTGAAATTTTAGGCTGGACCGAAGCTTCCAGTGAAATTTCTCATCTTTAAGCGTTGATTTCAAATTTCTGCAAGTTTATCCTAATATTCTTGTAGCAACTCGTTTGTTGAAAAACAGGTGCGTAGTTTTCGGGGTTCAAACCCCTCCCGACATTGGAGTTAACTCGATATTTCATGTAAAAAAAGAAAAATTTAAGAATGAATAAGAAAAATACAGATTATAAAGAATAATACAGAAAAATGAAATAAGAAGAAATCATAAAAGCACTCACTGAAATCTTGAGAAAATAACAAATGGTATCATATAAGTACTCAAAGCTAACAATATTCAAGACTCTCAATTGTAATAACACAAATATAATAATGATTTTGGCTCAAAAAGAATTTTTTCTCAAACAAAATTCTTATCATAAATGTCTGGTAAGTGTAACGTAAGAAAACAAAAATTTGAAAAATTGTTCGAAACTAATGAAATTATACAGATATATAAGAATTCACAAAAGTTTTAGAAATCTAGAAAAATTCTAGCCCTGAAGTATTGAATTGTAGAAACCTACAGTAGAAATCTGGGAAAATACTAAAATATCTTTGAAATTCTGCAAACTCTGAAGAAATACTAAAAATAAGAGTAAGTATTCTGTCAAAGTATTGTTTTCTAAAAAATCTGAAGAATAATCAACTTGAAATTCTAGATCATCAATTTTTCAAAACAACTTAAATACCTATCAATCTGTATGAATACTAGAAATCTATAAAAATAAAAAAAAATTATAGAATCGCACAAATGCTATCAAAATGAAAATAGAAAAAAAACTTATACATTTATTAACATCAAGTGAACATATCACATTTTTAGATAAAATATTTCCCAGTCAGTAAAAAATTTCAGAAAGTTGTAAATTTCTTACTTTGAAACTTTAAAAGATCGAAATTCGTGAGTGACACATATTAAATTGAAATAAAAAAACAGTAAAAAAATGCATAAAAAACAGAAAAAAAATCTTCGGTAGCAAGTACTTCGTGGAATGACCTATTTATTTTGGGTTAAATGCGTATTACTTAAAAATAATATAAATAAAGTGTCAGTCCAAAAATACATTATTTGTCTAGTAAAATTCAATTCAACTTAGTGATTCCAACATTCGTCTGTGATTAAGGCAATCAATGCATTCCTCACACTGAAAATTGCAAAAATACTGCTGAAGCATAAAAAAAAAATTCAAAGTGATTAGAATCTAAATGTTTGTTTAACTCGATGTCATACTCACAGTGATTTAATGTATAACGAAAATAAAAGTGCAGAATATCATTCTACAGTAAACCATGGAATACATTATAAACATATTTTTTTGAATATACTTCCTAAAACAAGTAACTTTAAAGTCTAAGAGCAAACCTCGAATTTTAAAGTTAACCTCAAAAGTTTAGGATTAACCCAGAAAATTGAGGATTAGCCCTGAAATTTCAGTGTTAGTCTAAAATTCCAAGGTTTATCTTCAAATTCAGTGGACTAAATAACATGAAAAGTTGAAGGTAAATGATGAGGGTTAAACCTCTCAAATTTAAGGGTCAACCTTGGAAAATTCGGGGAATTTCTATAAAGAAATACTTTGAAAATATATAATAACCTTTCAAATTTGCATTTTTCTCATAAAAGCATCCTTCACAAATACCCAGAATATCTTCAGCTCCAAAGCCTCCGACGTTTAAAGATATGTGCTCGCATCCAGTTCAGAGTCGAATGCATGCCCGTAAATTGCACCGCATTCAATTACCGCGAGTACTCACGCTCCAGTCACTGGTTGTACTTACATTTACAACACGGAGTGGCATTAAATTAAACACCTGCTTTGGACGAGCCGCAGCAGTGGCACTTGACCGATACTCGTACACAAAAGTTTCAGAACTTTTCTTAGGCCTCCTTATTATGGGACACAGCGTGGATGAATACTTCAGCTACTGTTGCACTCGGGGAAAAAAGAAAGCACTCGAGCAAGCGAAGGCGGAGGAAAAAACGTCACGTCTTTTGTAGGCAGAGGGAACAATTATAAAAGAAAAGTCTTTTTTCTTGTGTCCTGGGGTTTCGAGCTAAGTTGTTTATGAGTTTTTTCGGTAATTTGCAGGATCTTCAAGTTTTGAACGTGGTTGGACAAGTTTTTGCTAGGTAAATTGAACATTGTATTACAGTGTTTTACAACTTACAATGAGCCAGAAATGTAATATACGTATTCTTTAAGGATTATGAGAGCTTTTATGTAATTTTGTACTGGAAATTGTTTTTTCCTGTTTACGACCTTCCTCAAAAGCAGCACCTGTCGTTGTTCCCGGATCGTAGGGACCTGATAAAATACGCACGGCACGTTTGCTTAAATCAGGCCTAGATCAGGAACACGGGGTAGAGAACTATGAAGAAGGGGCGCAATCGCAATATTCTCTTACCCCGCACGTGCAAGCACGCGATTTTATCGGGGTGTCGGCGGGTGTCGCTTCGTTAACTCACACAATCACGCGAGCGCGTACGTAAACATACAATTAAAGTTTGAAATGCACACGCGCCGCTGGCAACAATTTCTCGGGGCTCTACACATCGTATTCATCAACATTTGCGGCCGCCACGTACGTGCCAAGCTACAATCATCGTCACATGCCCCACGTCAACCGCGAGCCAATTATTATCTAGCCGACGCCAACCGGCATCGCCGGTCCCATATTACAAAACGTAGTAGAAAAAAGTAACGTGTGTAGAGCGAATTGTAATTGCGTCTCGAAAAAAACCAGTCAGGGGATATTTTTCTTGTTTCTGGGTGTTGCCTGAAAATACGTCAGACCCCAGTAAGGGCGCAGGAAGAAAAATTTTTGGTAGGAGGGCGGTTTTGCGTGTTCAAACCCTTCTCGAAATTCTAATAAAATTAATCTATCTTTCATGTAAACATAAAAAAAGTTACATCGATGAACAATGAAAATATAAGTTACAAAAAAATGCATGAAAAGGATAGCAGTATATATTTGACAGAAAAGTAAAAGTTATCAAAACGTAGGATTATGTGGAAAATATAAATCAGAAAAATTGTTTTAACCCACTGAATAATCAAGAAAAATAAAAATCTACTGATGAAAATTTATAAAAAATAACGAATTTCGGGATCCCGTCCAAAAACATCGAGAAATTTCCCGTCCCGTCCCAACTGAACAAATTTGTATCTCCGCACACCTCTACTTGGACCTAACAAAATAAAGGATTCTTAGTTTTTATTACAAGACCATTGAAATATATTGCTGCATAAAAAAAATGTCAAATGACTGATTAAATGTAGGATTGTACTACTGAAAATAATTCAAATTAACTGTTTTCAGTATTCGGTACAAGCCAACCGAAATATATAGCTTCATGAGAAAAAAAAGGTTTCCCAGCAAACTAATCGTAAGAATATATTACTGAAGAATGCTGAAAAATCGACTTTTTTCAGTTTTCACTACAAGAAAACCAAAGTATATTGCTTCACTTCGAAAAGAAAAGTTTCATGGCTGACCGAACGTAAGATTATACTACTAAAAATCATAAAAAATTAACGATTCTCAGTTTTAATTATGAGACAATCAAAAAATATTGCTTCATTAAAAAAAAATTGTAATGACTGATCAATTGTAGAAGCTTACAACTGAAAATTGTTCAAATGACCTTTTTCTAGTATTCAGTACAAGACGACAAGAATATATTGCTTCATTGGAGAAAAAAGATTTCCTGACTGACAAATCGTAAGAATATACTACTGAAAAAAGATGAAAAATCGAATATTCGCAGTTTTTAGTACAAAAAACCAAAATATGTTGCTTCGTTTCAAGAACGAAAATTTCATCGCTGACTAAACGTAGGATTATGCTAGTAAATACCATTAAAAATTAAAGATTCTCAGTTTCCATTACGAGACAGTCAAAATATGTTGCGCCATAAAAACATGTTACATGATTGACCAAACGTAAGATTAAACTACTGAAAATAATTTAAATCAACTCTTTTCAATTTTCTGAACAAAATATATTGCTACACTTGAAAAAAAAACGGACGGGAAAAACTATGGACGGGAAATGCCGTTTTCCGAAAACTTCGTAAAATGCTGAGCGACGGATATCTTGTCCCGAATCCGGGATATCCGTCTCGAACCTGGGATTTTCTGAAATTTTCGGAATCCTGTTCCGAAACATCGAGAAATTTCCCGTCCCGTCCCGACTGATCGAATTTGTTTTCTTGCACACCTTTGAAATTAATTAATTTCTATGAAAAAACTGTTTTCTGAAAAATCTTGACAAACGCGTCTACGATCTATAAATTTTGGGAATCTAGAGCACCAAATTCTGAATATACCATAAATTTATAAAAATTCTAAAAAACGCAACAAAATATTTTAGATATTTTAAAAATACTTATTAGTTTACCATTTCACTATTACAAATGTGACAAGTTCACTAGTTTACTAAGTAACTAATTTACTTGTTAACGAGTCTGCTAGTTTACTATTTCACTTTTTCACTTGTTTACTATTTTACTATTTTGAAATTTCAGTAGCTTACTAGTTTACTAGCTTCCTTGTTTACTAGTAGTGTAGTGTTCTAGCTTACGAGTTTTTCATGTAACTTGAGTACTAGTTTACTAGCTTACTAGTTAACCAGTTCACTTATTAACCAGTTTACTTTTACGAATTTGACAAGTTTAGTATTTTACTTATAAAATAATTTACTAGCTAACAAGTTTACCATTTTACTATTACAAATGTTACAGGTTTACTATTTTACTATTTTAAAATTACAGTAATTTCCTAGCCTACTAGCTTCCTTATTTACTAGTTTACTTATATACTAGCTTAGTAGTTTTTTATTAAACTAGCTGACTAGTTTACTAGCTTACTAGTTACCCATTTTACTACTTAACCGGTTTACTATTTCATATTTGACAAGTTTACTAGTTAACTAATCAACTAATTTACTTGCTAACGAGTTTACTAGTTTACTATTAACTTTTTAACTTGTTTACTATTTTAGTATTTCAAGATTGCAGTAATTTCCTAGCCTACTGGTTTCCTTGTTTACTAGCTTACTAGTTTGCAAGTTGACTCTTTTTCTTCCTCACTTGTTTATTAGCTTCCAAGTTTACTAGCTTACCAATTTTCTAGTTTACTAGCTTACTGGTTTACTAGAAATCTTTCAATACATAAAAATTTTGTAAATATAATTTTTTTAGAAGTTCATAGAACTTTATGTCCTGGAGCATATTTAATAATAAAATACTATAATTATATTTATTCTAGAAATTCATATAGAAAACAATAAAAATACGTCGAATTCAATTTACAGAATTTCTATAATTGAACATACTTTTTACTGTGAAAATACTAGAAAAATATGGAATAAATGTATGGAATAAATGTATTGGAAATTTTGAGAAAAGAAACTGTCGCCTTCAAAATAAATTTCAATTCTCAAAATCGCTGGAAGTTTCAATACTATAGCGCCAATTTCTAAAAATCTATTGAGCGATCCATAGAAATATGAGGAATCTATAGAAATACCCGAAAATACTAAAAAATTTGATTAATAATATACTTAACGAAAAAAATGTAAATTTATGATGTACCTTTTTCTGTGTGGTTAAAATTTGCTCAATAATCAATTCAAATATATAAATTTTTTAAAAGTTTAATTCCTAGAGCATGGAATTTTATAAAGGTCTGTAGAAACTCATATTAGTCAATATCAGATAACTCTTATAGTGATATAAATACAAAAAGTGTTGGTAAAAAAAATTGAAACCTCACTTACTAATGGAAAATCACAAAAATCAAATTACATTATTAACGAACATGAAAAATGCGCAACTCTGGATTTCAAAGTTGTACAACTTTTAAAATCCGAGATGTAAAATATTTCGAAATCGCTCTCTTGCACCCATATTATCAAAAATTAAAAATTATGAAATCCCGAGGGAAAAATATTTTTCAGAAAAACCCCTCTTGAATTTTCTCCTGTCTACGCCCTGGTTTTTCATCTTGGAATGTTTTAATTATTTCAATAATGACATTTTTACCAACTATTTCTATATTTTTACCTTCATCATTCTGACGAATTTCAAATTTGAGACAGTTATACTTTCAATTTTCAGGTGTTACATCTCAATTCTTAGTGCTTTCTGAAGTAGTGAATATTTTCCATGAATAATGAAGTTATTTTCTTCAATTTCACTTTATCCTTATAATCTCAAAATCCAGAGTACAGAAAATCATACAACTCTCCACTCAAACAACGTTTTTCATAATAAATGCATCCTCTGGTTTTATAAAAACCAAAATAAAATCATCCGAGTTCTTACATTACCTTCAACACGTCAGACGCAATGTAAAGTAATTGCACAGACCGCGTTGTAACTCATCCATCCATCTTTGTCGAGGCGCTTTTATGCGCTTCCGACTTTGCCGGGAATTTTGCCATTCTAATGCTCGATCTAACCTAATTACTTTCTAATGTCCGAAGATTCACGGAACCACGGGAATTGCATCGCAAAGGGATTTACCGGGGGATTTCGGTACCTGGGCTATTTGCATAAGTTGGGGTCGAGTATTTTTATCTGCATCGTAAACATGCGACCCCTAAGATATGACTATAAATTCCGACAGCGCAAGTCGCGCACGAGAGGCGATGTGATTTATGAGGGTCGATGGGGTTGCTTTTTTTCAGGGCTTTTCGCTTAGATAATGAATTGGTAATACATTCGATGCATTTAGTAGTGGAGAGAACACGATGTTTTATGACAATAACAACGGTGCAATGAAGTAGGTTTCATGATAATTAGATTTTCGAACAGTAATTTTGATACATGCAGGAAAAAATCATTTCAAAAAAATTCTCACAAAATCTTTATTCGTTTCTAGCTTCCAAAACGTTCTCGAAGAAAAAATTCGTACTGCAGAGCTAAAACTCGAAGTTGAAGTGATGGAATTTGTTCTTCTTAAGTTTTGCGACAGTTGACTCCACGAAGTCATAGCACTCGAAATGTTCATCGCGTGAAAGTTTAGTTCTGAGACGCGAGGGAAAAAAGTCTCATAAAATGTATGAAAGGATTAAAGTGTACCTCACGTTATAAAAATCAAGTACGACATTTGCGGGTCGTTGCACGACATTGACAGAAACTAATGACTTTATCGATCCTTGTATACAGTTCTAAGTTTACAAATATCTATTTTTACTTTAAATTGCAGCTTTGGATAAGAAATTTTATTATTGCACCTGCCAACGACAAATATCAGAACAGAAATTTTGTGATTTTGAAGGGTAATAAAAAAGCTCGTCCAAAACCAGGAGTGCATAAAAAACCAATAAAACCCTTTAAAGCCATTATTATCAGCGCTGAATCGGAAACATCTATCCCGAAAGGATTATCCAATTCCCGATAACAAGGCAGTCTATGAAAAGCGTCGTTTCAATCTCACGAAATCTCGCAACAATGGCGCCGAGCTTTTAAAAGAGCGCTTTTCGGTAGCGATTCCTTTCCACTTATCGTCACTTTTCTCAATAAGTGATTAAACTCGGTGACCACGAATGTCATCTTTGCGTGACAAGCAAGTTTGATGAGTTATCATCATTGTTACTGATTATGTACCTTCATTAACGAAAAAAATAAATGTTTTTTCGATTTAAAAATATATCGAGAATAATGAAGACAATTAACTTCTATTGGTCTAGGAAAAGATAAATAAATTAAAAAATATTGCAGGAATGAAAAACTGAAAAGAAAAATTGAAACTATAAAACTTCAAAGTATGTAGTGACGTTTTTATACTTTTATATGTTTATTTTATTACATAAAATTTATTATTCTTGTTATTGGTTTACATAATAAGTTTATGTATTTTTTTTTAAATAAAAAGTTCTTTAATTTGAAGGTATTATCAATGAAGTAACGACTAATTTATTTATTAATAGTTACCATATTACATTTTATTTAACTAATCCTTTTTTTCAGTTCACTACATCACGGAATTTTCAAAAAAATGGTATTTTGTATAGTCTCCATGTGACTTATTTTACCATGTAAACATTTCGTCAAAATATTTTTATCTGATGCTGTTATAAACAATCAAACTTTTTTGTAAGCCATGATTAAAAAATTCATATCTTAAAAACAACTCAATATAATTAAATGAAAGTTTTTTTGGTGTATTTGTATGAGTGTTTTCTGTATTATAAACAAAAAACTTTCAAAAATTGTTCAAACAAATAACTGTTAGCATAATTTTTTTTAAAAAATTGCATTTTTATCACTTTTTTGAGCTCTGAAAATTTTATTAAAAAATTCTTACCTGCAAAATAGAAACTATTCTATTAAATGGCGATAGCTCAAGAACTAGATAGATTCCTAAACTAATGAAATTTTTTGGATTTTCTGATTAAACTTCACTTGTTCGACTTGCATCGTGATCACCGGAAGCCTCTTCAAAAAAAAAGTTTTTTCGGGGAAAGGGCCATAACCTTGCCAATTGTTGATATTTTTTTGAGAAAAAATTATTGTGTTTTCAAGTATACAATACACTATTAAAAAGCAATAACTGTGGTGTCATAAAATTTTTGCTACATACTTTAAAAAATAATTCAAACCATCCTCAATTCATCCGCACAAAAAGGTATGTAACCCCATAAATAAATAACAAAATCTACGTTTTTAATGAAACAAATTAGTTTGTTTGTGATCGTAATTTGAATATACGCATATGGTTTTTTCGACATGCACGCTCTGATGTATTTTTTCAGCGTGAAGAAAGCGTTAAAAAATGCAATTGTTTATAAAAAATTATGTTAATAATTGTTTGTTTAAGCAATTATTCGATATTTTTGCTTGTAATACAAAACACACTCGACAAAATACCCGAAAAAAAATTTTATTTGATTATATTAAGTTGTTTTGTAAATATGAATTTTTTTATTAAGGCTTACAAAAAAGTTCAATTGTTTATAACAGTAACAAATAACAATATTTTGAAGAAATATTGACATGGTAAAATAAGTATCATGAAGACTGTATAAAATACTGTTTTTTTCACAATTTCATGATGTAGTGGAATTTTCGTGACCCACTTGACGTGTTTTGACTCATTTTATGCCTCCCAATGATTCTAATTAACCCTACTTAATTTGCTAATTTGTTCAACACAAAAGTTCTAGATATAAAAATATGACACTATAGGTATCAACATTGCATAAAACAAAAAAAGCAAATTAATAATAGTCTCTCCAAAACGGCCCCAAGTTCAAATACATAAAATCCTCCATCTCAGTTTGTCTCTGTTTATGACAACCGATCAACTTGGGATGCGATTGTTTTCAGAGCATCGAGCCTGGGTGTCTAGCTCTGTATTGTAATTTCGTTGTCTAGGAGTCGACCGAGTCCCGAGGGCCGGGGGTTGGGGTCGTGGCGAGCCGTGCGAAAGGTGACTCTTAGGGGGTGTTTTTGATTTGTTAGCTCCCGAGAGGGAGTGAGAAAGAGAGAACGGCCAGCGTCGAGTGGGGTGGGTAACCGCACATTATGTGATTTCTGCAGGGAGCTAGCTAACTTTGCGATTGAATTGCGATGCGACAATAGGAGCTTCGCCCCGGTTCACCTTCCTTTTGCCATCTCTTTCGCGCTTTTAACCGCCCTTTTTTCTCTGTAATCACCGCAACTTGAGATCTCGTTTTATTTTTCTCCTTTGTCTCACATGTGAAATCAAAAAGAAACGACGGAAGTAAGGCGCTCTGTAGAGAAGATAGAAGATATTAGTTATTATTTCACGTCTTAGAAACCAAGTTAGCCCGAAAAAATTCGTGAAAAAACTATTTCCTGAACGAGATCAAGTAAAGTAAGGAAAAGTAACGACGGAAGTGAGGCGCTTCCGTCTTGTAAATTACGACGTTTCGTGGAGCCGTGGGGGGGTTTTATCTCACGTTCAGCTCTTACGAAGTCTGGAGGCGTAGCGTGATAGACCTATGGTCGTGCATAGGAATTATTCCGATGACTCAGTCGGAATACAGCGCCGGCGGTGCATACATTTTTCAATGGGAAACGAACATCCCGCGCGATTGGTATTGAAAGCGATCAACTTCCAGCGTCTAAGATTACTGAGCCCGAAAATCGGGCAGTTGCCAGTCAGCTACCCTTGAAATTGTAAACGTATTTATACACGCTCGCGAAGCGATAACATTCGCTATTTACGCGAATCAGTCGTTCATGTTTTCATGGCGTGAACTTCCGATACCTTGTTCTTGATGAAGTTTCACGTGAACGGGAAAAGAGGTAAGTTTCAGGGGCAGCAGGATATAGGGGATGGTGAGAAGCACGTCAAACTATAAACTTCTGTATGGATGAGGTAGAATTAAATATCAACATGAAGCTGCATCAATTCGAAGGTTTTATATTGACAATATCGTCAAAACTTTTTTACGAATAACGAAATTCTGCAAGAATAGCTTTTCTCTGTGAACTTAGCTGAGGTATCAAGTTTTGAAAAAGGTTGCAAGAGGACAGCCTAAATACTTTATTTGTCAGCTTGAATAAACATCGAGGAATTCGCATAAATTTTCGTCCTCCGGCTGATCAGGAAATATACCGAGCTATTTAGTAAACGGAGTTGCATCGATCTGGCAATTGCGAGCGAGCCGAAAAAGACGAAAGCGGACCAGCAAAAACCTGGATGGTTCACGAACCCCGGTAAATATTTGAGGACTGCCCTTTTTCAGCCTAGAGGCGTCTGGTCTGCTTCGCAGTTGGCTCCGCTCTAAACAATCGGTTTCCCTTTTGAAATTGTAATGTGGTTGGGTAAAGTTCAAACTTTGCCTTCCTTTTTTTTTGCTGTAAAAGAGCCTGCCCGAGACAAAACGAAATCATCAATTATGGATGCACCTGAAACATCCTGAGGCCAAATTCCGCATGCATGTGCATCGTTACTTCTAGGAAGTTTCAGTGAATTAAAAATCACCTTCAACCAAAGTACTCGACAAAAACAACTTACAACATCAGGAAAACTTGGAGGATTTTTCCGCCCTGTCCCTTTTTGAATCTGAGGACTTTAATCCTGTTAGATTTCCAACCTAATCTCTCTAACGGTCAGGAATACTCGATGAACGAGGACCGGAGGGATGGAAAAGCAGAAAAGGTCACGGAAAAATAGATTAGGAAATACGAGATCAAAGGGCCTCGCGAGAGGAGAGCTGACGAGACAGACGGAGATAAAGTAATCGCACTCGCTGGCATTTGTACACGCATACGTATTTCGAGTTTGGCTGGAATTCAAGAAGTCTAGGGGCGAGGCAACATCTTCGGGGTATGGCAAATCAACTGAGATCAACGGCCCGAGGCCGGCTTTTACACACAGCTTACGTAGCAGTCCGCGAAGCTGCGTCAATCGATAGCCCATCACGACGAATTCGATCGTATCGCTCGCACTCAAACGATCTAAGTACGCCCCGCGAGCACTCCACGTTTTCGCCCTTCCGCTTTTCCTATTTTATTGCGCCGCCACGATCATCCCTCAGCGGAGAGAGTAGACTCTATTCTTACTTCAGGAACAAAGCTGGATATAGGTATACATTTAGGAGCTATCAAAAATGACATGTGATTGAATTAGTGGAATTCAGAATGATATAATTCTATGATCTTGAATTTTGAGTTCTGGAATTTACAACTGTAGGATTCTATACTTCAAGATTTCGGTAGTAAGACGTTTTTTCCACTCCACAATTTCTACTACATTTTTTCCACTTCGTTCTTTCTACCAAACATTTTTTCTACTTGCCTTTTTTCTGGATATTTTTTCTACTACAACTTTCTTTTAACATGTAACGTTCCGATGGGTATTCCTTGTTACTCAATCAAACATCAACTATATACATCAAAATTACATGAAAATATCGAAATCTTAGCTGTTGATACAGGCAATAAATAAATATTCCATTATATATATATAATTCATTTTCCACATTAAGTATAATTCCTCACTTGTAAACCTTTTCGTAATTGCGCAATATTCAAAATACACAACCAAGTCATTTATCTATAATCATAATATAAACAAATTAAATCGCACATGAATACATATTTTTATCTCACGGAATTCAAATCGATTTCCGTCATCATATCAGATCATAAATTCATAATCCATAATACCAAAAGAAATCAAAAATTAAATATCCCCTCCCCTAAAAATCATCTTGATCACATAACTCCAATCATCAAAATCACAAATCAAAATCTTCACAATCCTTAGAAGGAAAACCGTGGCCGAAACATCCGGAATGGCAAAGTAAAAATACGCCAATTCCGAGAGCATCCAAGATTACCAAAAAAGAAGCTAGAAAAAAAATCGAATCACGACCGTCAAAATAAATCACGTCCCGAAATAATCGAAATTACACCAAATTAGAAGAAAATATGAGCCCCCGAACACTCGAAAGAAAAAACAAACTCATCACGTCAGTTTTGAGCGTGCTCCTGATGAAAAATTCACAATTTGATCAAAATCACAGGAGTCTATTTAGTATACGAGAACTCGCAGTATCAATATGGACGCCAGAGACGCGTTCGTCCCGAGTTTGAAGATGAAAGGCATCGCGCATGCGTGTCCATTATAGGGGAATTATCGTATCGATTTCAATCGATCCTTTAAAGAATTTATTCAAATCGAAGCATAGCTACAAACTATAGCAATTATTTATTATAGTCATTAATTGTCAACCTTCTTTACTATTTTAAAAGCTCAATTTTAAACATCATTACTATTATATTACTTATATTTAATATGTGAAGCGATATGCAGAACCCAGTTTAATTTAAGAATTCAAATTTCAAAAATTAGATTTCTGTTAAATAAATTAATCTGAAATTTATTTAAGAATCAATTTTGTCGCGGCTCGCACCTTGCACTCGGCATAGTATTTACAATCCCAAAATATTCTACTCTTTATTTCTCTTGTCTTATAATACAAATATCTGTTTATGTTCAAAAAAGGATTTTTTGTGGCCTGAACAAATTCTACATTCATCACGAAACAATTTTGTTACCACAACAAGTTTGAAATGAAAGTACACGTAATAATTTTGTGACAGCCAAAAAAACAAACAAACGTTGTAGAAAACGTTTACTTCACAACCACAATAAATAAACTGAAGTTTGTTGAATAAATCATAATCGCCTTAACAATTAGTGTTTTTTCGTTCAAAAATATGATTGGTAATAATGATAAGTGGAACAAAGAATTTGTGGAAAAAAGAATCACTGGAAAAAAAGCATAATCGAAAAAACGGATTAGAAAAAATGGTGTACAATCCAAGATTTCTAGCACTGAAAAATATACTTTGATGCAGTAACCATTATTGACTCAACCAAGTTATATGTAATATTAATATATACTAATATTATATATGTGTAGTATAGTATGAAAACAGGGTGTAGGCAAAGGATGGTTTCAAGGGTGAAAACTCTAAACGAACTGTATTATCAATGATACTTTTATGATAAAATAAACAAAGAGCAATAAATAATAATGATCAATGATCAAAATATTCATTTTTAAAAATTAAAGAAAGAAAATAGAAATTATGATAATAAAAAACTGATGTGAATTCAAAAACTCGCGAGAGAAGTGAAATTTCTCACGGTGAACTACTACAAGTTTAATTGAACAAAAAAGAAAGTTTCTTCAATTATGAGAAAAACGACTAAAGAAACGATTAAAACTAAAGCATGAACTGCATTCAAAACTGTAGCTTGAAACTGATTTAATTAAAATTGGAATTTCAAACGAGTGAAATTCAAATCTAAATTTGAAGTTCGACTACAAAGTTTCATTTTTCTTTCACGTTGCGTATGTATATACCATATGATCTGAGCTGTGAAAAAGAAGTAAAATATCTTTTTTATTTAATTGAACTTGCAGTTGTTCGCCGTGAGAAGTTTCAGTTAGTTCGCGATTTTTTAAATTCACGCCAGTTTTTTTTAAGGTTATTATATTGACATTATGGTGAGAAGTGTAAACTAGTAATGTAGATTTTATGTTTAAAATTTTCAACACATCCATCGCAGAACGAAGATTTTATTTTTTTTTTTTCATTTTACAATAATTAACTTGATACTTTCATTAAGTTGTTTACTTACTACCGAAAAATAAGATATTTACTTTGATTTTTCGAACAATAATTTTTTATAAAATAATACTTTCTGATATCTAATTCATGTGAAGCAATTAATTTCTGTGATAGTAATCATTATAAAATAGATCAAAAAGATAGAACTAAAAATGTAGGTTTTATATTGACCATTTTACTGAAATTCATCTTAAAAAGAGCATTTCATATGTACTTTTATTTCACAATATCAAGTAAGTTTCAAAAAACACTATAAGATATTAAATTTCAGTTTCATTTCACTGAAAATAATTTTTTCATGATATTTTTTTACTATTTATAATTGAATAACAAAGAATCTAATCTTTTGTTATTATTATAAGATGAATCAAAAAAGATACAACTAAAATGCAGGTTTTATATTTACTATTTTCCTAAAATTGATGTAAGAATTATTATTTTTTCGAAATATGAAGTAGCCCTTTTATTTAAGAACCTATTTCTTTAATTTCAGGACATGGATTTTAAACATTTTTCAACACAAGAAAGTTCAAAAATGGTAAGTGAAGAAAAGCACCAAAATTTTCCTCACAGAAGAAATTCCCATATTCAAAGTACGTCAAAGTATTATATTTAGTGAGAATACCTGAAGGTGAGTGACTGTTACATATTTATGCAGGTTCAAGTGTCTCTCAAGGCATTTTGCGGAGTTTATCCCGATGTCTGGAAGAAGTAAAAGCTAAAAAAGATGGCAAACTTTTAACTGGATTACTTTGGAGTTTATTCTTCATGTTTCGCAGCACTCGAAAGAGTCACCGAGATCGCATTTATTTATTCATCGACTCGAATATTTTTTTGCGCCGTCTTTTGAATGTCTGGCAAAGGTATTGGAGTTATGAGCTCTGCACTTTATTTTATTAGTTCCGCAGATAAGAGAGAGAAATAGACTTCGGGATGGAAGTTGAAAGTAACGCAAAGTTTTTTATTACTTTATCTATCGAGCTTACAGGGAAAATGATTTCTGCAATGTAATCAAGAGTGTTAATTAACTTGAACGACAAACGCATATCTTATCCAAGCATCCTTTATAAATTGTCATGTAAAGAATGGACATATCTTTATCGTGAATTGTTGGTTCATATCTCGAAATAATTGAGATGATAATTTATGTAAAGAAACTCTGTTGTTGGCTATCTTGAAATTTTGGGTCATCATAAAATCCATGATTCGCAAATATTTTAGCACGTACTCAATTTATTACCTCAAATTGAGGCTTCTCCGATCAGTTTTTCGTCGACATGAATTTTTAAGAGCTTTTGGTCGATGAATGATTGATTAAGAAATGTCTGGCCTCTTTCCTTCTTGTATTTTTTGGAATTAATGAATAATTTACTCGATTATACGATTTTATCTTTTGTTTTCGTTTTGATTCGAAGACTAATCGATTTCAAATAGAATAATACAGATTTCAATAGTTCTTGAAATATCCTTTTTATCAACTTTTATTCATGAATTTTTTAGCATGAAAACCTATCACAATGAAGACAAATGAATTGAAATTCTTTTCCACTTCACAGTTACGCGCATTACCAATCCTATTAGACATTATTTCATTATAAACATGATTGAACTTGAATTCTTTTATTTTTCAATTTCTCCGACATGTGAATATAAATTATACATATTCATAATTGATCGGAAACGAAAAGTCGAATTTAACCAATGTTCAAACTTTTGATGCTTTAAAGTTAGAATCTCATTTCATTAATAGAAATTGACATGTTTCGATCATAAAACCACCAAATCGGGAAGGAACGCGTCGGTTTCGGCCATATTTGCCATTGGGCTATTATTGAAAATACGAGCTCCGCATTATTTGGTATTTATTTTGCTCGTGTGATTTTTTATTTGGAATAAAGAGCACTCTCAAAGTTGAGGTGGTGGGTTAATTTTTTTTTTGTTGATTTTTGTTTGGTCGGTTTCGATTTCGGATATTTCCGTGTAATTTTTGTTGACGGTCGCAGTGTTTTCTTTTATTTAGCTTTTTTTGTCGAATTGACGTGCTAATTTTGTCTATTTGACATGCTATTTTGGTCGAATTTAGAAAATTTCAGTGTATTTTGTATTGTATTGTAATTCATTTGCAGAGTATGATTTTTTTGTTGTTGTTATTTGATCTGGAATTATGATTTATTTTGATGTGTTTTTTTTGTTATCCAATCGGTGATTTATTTTGTGATATTTTTTTCGTAAATTGATTTATTTTGGGGTTACGATTTATTTTCATTACGTGTGTGATTTCTTTTATGTAGTAATTTTCATATCTACAATTTATTTGATTGGATATTTTATTTTGGGGTTCTGAATTATTTGAAGTTATCATTGATTTGGGATTATTATTATTGGATCTTGTTTATGGATTTTTTATTGACAGAATATGGAATATGTGATTTGGATTTTGTCTGATATTATTTATACCGGAGATATGTTGTATGGTTATTTCAAATTGTGATAGAAATAGTATACATAAGAGAGATTTTTTAAATTTTTTTTATAAATTTTGAGGGTATTCATGGATATGAAAGAGAAATAAAAGGAGGACATAATTTTGATATTTCTATCATGTAAACATTATTTCATGCCTCAAATAATAACAGTTGTATTGATATTGATTTTTATGTTTTGATTTCTTGCGTTGTTGTCGGGTGACATTGGAAAGGGCTTAATGTTACAAACTACTGTCTTGCATTATTAAAATTTTCACAATACGAAAATAAAAAATATCTAAAAAAATTCATTGGCTATCCAACGGTAATGAAAAAAATATTTTTTCTCGAGTCCCTAGATTTTTCGGCCATTCCAAAAACCTGCGCTAAAGGGGATTTCCCCTCCCCTACTCGCTCTCAGCAACCTTGGAAATAAAACAATATGTTTTCTATACACTTCTCTAAAAAAATTGTCGAGTGATGGAAATATGAGTGTAATAAAATCCGTGAAATCCGACGTAAATGTGCGTTGCAGCGAAATACGATTCGTGTCAAACTTGCGATGTATTGTCAGCTGTGCACGAGGCATGAGATTTTTCAGATAAATCTGTCCGAGCAGCGTATCCTGAACTTCATGAACGAAGTGCATAAAGTGAAATGTGGTATTGCGTTCTTTGATCTATTAAAAGCTCGTTTAAAATCTACAACAAAATTAATAAAAAAAACATTATTCAAAACTATTACTATCTTATACAATAGTAAAAAATGTAAGGGTGGATGATCGGACCAAAAATCCATTTCCATAACAAAATATTGAAGAAAACAAAGTTAATCAAGTCATTTATTTCTCATTGAGAAGTTTTTTTTTCAACGGGAAATTCAGTTAATGAGCAAAGCACAGAGCTTCAAAAATTGAATTCTTTTTGAAAAAGAGAGCGAACTAAAGGATAACTTTTTTCATCGTTGATGAATGATCAGATTAAAGAAGATCAGATTGAGAACTTCTCCATAAACGAGAAAAAAGCGAGAAGCCACTCGAGGAATCTGGTACTGCCTCTAATATAAGAGGATACGAAAGCTAGGGCGTTAGCACCGCTACGGCCATAACGGGGAAGAGCGAAAAGGCACGTTTTGCATCTTCATCAAGGAAAATGGAAATGATAACAGCTTAATGAAAGGGTGCCAGCCCCGGGCAATTGAACCCTATATCACTTTGCTTCGACTTATCTCTTATCTTCGAATCATTTTTTATTTAAAAAAGAGGGTGTCAATTGTGCATACTGGACGATTGTGCAAATTATCACAAACATTATCACAATGACCCTTAATTCGACGAATTTGGAATTTAACACTTTTGTAGTCTTAAAGTCAATCTGACTTTATACTGAATAATTTATTATATCTTTGGTAATTTTACTGGCAAAGTTTTACTTTTTATGTATTATAATACCTTTCGTATTATCACACTGTTTTTAACCTTTTTTTAAATACATACTGTTAAAGACATCGAAACGGAGAATTGTATGATAAAAATCCAAGTAAACTGTTCCAAAGTTGAACTGCGTTCATTTACATTAATTGCAAATGCTCGAATTGAAACAAGAATTACCCACTCTCGGAAAATGTCGGAAGTTTTGCCCCCTATCAAACTGAACGACGAAAGATCAGCTGCGAATTAGAGTCTGATTAAGATAATGACTATGGTTTCACAGTGTAAGCATCGATCGAAGGAGCCGAAGTTGGTCGTGATACTTGGCTCTTCGTGCTCCTGAGTGTGCTCATTACTTTGCACGTTTGTTATCCTTGGAGTTTTTTAATTTTTGTTTTACTCCAGTACAAAATGGAGAAGGCGATGGAAGGAAGGATTCGTGCTCAGGGAATTGATTAAAATTACTTTCAAATTTTAATATAGAGTAACAAGTTATTATGAAATATATTTTCAATACTAATCCAAAAGGTTGGAAATGGGTTATAAAGGAATTACAAAAAATCTTAGTATGTTCGTTTATTCCATATTAAATGTTGCAAGTTTTTAATAGTGCGTTTCGAATAAATTAATGAGTTTGAGTGAATATTCGAATGATAGAAATACATTCGAAATTTGAATCAAAAATAATTTGTTTTAATAAAAACCAGGTTTTTCAAAATCTCGAATTTCGAAGTTTCAATTTCCATTCCCCGATGTTTTCATGATTATAATCTCAATTTGATCGACTTTCTGATATTATCATGAAAGTTTCTTTGAATTGTTCTTTAAATTCGATGCCCTTGGACTGAAAACAAAAAGTTTTATACATTCTAAGTTATTTCCAAGATTTTTGGGAAAATTATATACCTGCAGATTTTGAGCAGTGTTTTAGGAGATTTTTTAAGCAACAGTATCTCTAACAGTAAGAACTTTTAGTATTTCATAGATTTTCAGTGCGTTTAGAATATCTCTTCGTTTTTCCAAACTCATGTAACAAATTAAAAGTTAAGAAGTACGTTAGTGGATGTACTATCCACCATTTACTATCCACCATCACTATATTCTCCATCATTTTCTGGCAATGTGTTCTCGATGGGAATGGAGGACAAGGGCCTTGAAGGCAGTGGAAATATAGCCAAATTTCTTCTGTTTCTGAATCCATCATAAACGAAAGTTGATGATAACTGAAAACATAACAATATATAGGCATAACATAGCATCAGAACATAATATATATGGCATTACATAATATATAAGAATATTACGTACATGCTACATATAAGATAAAAACAAATAAAATCTATGACGAAACATATGAACGTAATTTACAATTTTTCAAATTGTCCACCTTAAGCTAATAAAATCCAGTAAAACCAACTGGGATCAATTATTTCTAATGTGCCTCTGTACTTAAATAACATTTTTTTCAGTTTCCAGAATAAACTCAAACTTAAGACATATACATCCTTTTCGCAAGTTGAAATAACTTTTCAATATTTCATTTGTTTATAAGACTGTCATCTTCAAACCAGTCCACACTTTCGAATGGTAACATTTGTCACACTGCAAAAAAACATTTAACGAGTTACTCGAAAATAAATTTTTTCTAACTTACTCACATACGATCCTTCCATTTTCCCTATCAACCAAAAAAAAGTCACACGAGAGTCAACCAACAATATCAAATAACGCGTTTAAAAGAACGCACGTCAAAATTCAAACTCCGAAATTGCCGGGAATGATCGATTCCCTCGAAAGCGCGGAAAAAATTTGCATCCCGGCGTTTTTCCGTCCTTCAATTCCCGATGGTAGCCCAACTCGCGAGCTGAGTGAGAGCTTTTATTCAGAACCGCTGATACTCGGGGCGTCACTAATGGGCCGCGATCCGAAGAGATTTTCCTTTGAACGTTTCTGTTTCTGATTACGCATGGCGGATTCGAGAGGCGAAGATCGGCGGAGAGTTGATGTTAATTGAGGATGTGTGAGCTCGCGGCCCTGAAAATAGCGGAAAAAAAGAAAATAAAGAGCCTCGAAACCACCAAGCAACTGAATTTTACAGTCACGAGTCTCGCGGATTATTCAAATCGGGACTGAATTGAAATTCCATCAGACGAATCGATGGGCTCATGCCGATACATCCCGTAATGAATGGAACCCTCGTTTTTCCGAATGTAAACGATTGCTTGGGAATTTCGACGTCAAAAGCGCGAAACCGAGTCGAATTTTTTCGAGTGCTCTCGTGGTTTTTCGCCCGCTCGCGAGCATGGAAATCGCTCGAATGGATTGGTTGCGTTCAAGTGTACGGTGATGATTTGGAAAATTAGTTTTTTTTTGTCTTCCTGGAACTGATTTGATGATTCTTCGCGCTATAAGGATCAGGGGTGTGAACGGAAAACTTTTGGCGGGATTTTATCCATTTTAGCCATACATGGAAATTTCCTAACCGTGAAAAATTACATACACGAATTTAAAGGTAATTATGCTAGCTAGAGAACATTGTGACCGAACTTTTCCACTTGAAGCAAGTACTGTATTCTGTTCAAATACGTAGGAAAAAATCGAGCCTTTTTTCAGGCAGTTGAACAAAATGAATTTATACCCAACGCCAAATGAGGGTTAATGCAAAACGCAGATATTCGCCCTACTAAATTCAAATTCATTCCGCGATAATTAGCTGCTACAATTTTTTATACTTTGGTTCGTATGAAAGAAAAATTCCCGGGCTATTAACTTTTATTAACACGAAGAATTACGCGGAAAATTCAGCAACTTTCGCATGGGGGTTTAGTTTTCCAGAGTTTTGTATCCACTGCGTCGCGTGTAAAGCGATCGATTTGCATTGGGAGTAAAAATTTTTTGTTCAGTCCTCAAGATCACGGTGAAATCAAGAGTGTATACATGGGGTGGTGATGGGGAATATTGACCTTCCCTCTAAATTTAAAGAATTTCATAACACTACCACTCGATTTGAGGGAAGAAGGAATTCAGTTTAAAATTTGTGAAATCCTGAACAATTTTTTCGATTTACCCGGCTGAAAAAATGTCCCGTATGCCTGTAATGCAGTTGATAATTCATTAACAGTGCGCGGGAGAAATTGCAGGGTATTGTACGTTGCGGAACAAACAAGTCATTTTGACCAATATTGAAGCCGCATTATTAGGAATATGATCGTCCAGTGGAGCGTACCCTTTACATAGCTATAATATACGTGAGCGTATAATGCGCACACGTGTGGCTGACTGACATTAATGGAGAGAGAATATTGGGAATATTTCGCAGCTAAACAATCGGGCGAAATTGCGAAACTGGAGTAACTCGCCAGCCCTCTCTCATCGGTTTCCGGTCCCAATAGGAGTTTCAATCTTCCATCCCTGCGATTCCCTTCTTTTTTTTACCACATGCAGGGAATTCGTCATGAGTTTTTCTCTCATTCCAAAGAAAGAATACATTGCAGAAAGTATAATTTAAGAATAATCAAAAATCCTGATTTTCAATCCTGCAAGGCCATGAAAAAAATTTAAGAACACCAAATTCTGGAATACCAGTTCATGTAATCTTGAAATGTTGGATACAAAACTGTAGAATTGAAAATGTCAAGCTTGTAAATCGTGGAACAGAGAAACATGAAATCCTGAGTTTTGAAATGAAAAATTGCCATTCCAAATCCTACGATTCAAAATTTCTATGACTATCGACACTTGCAATTGCCCTCCCTCAGGCCCTCAAACCCATCCCCCAAACGAGGTCTTTCTAACGATTTCAATGAAATGCTTCTACTATTGGTTTTTACACTGCCCAAAAACATTTATGAGACATGTCTGCGTAGAAAACACGAAGACGCGAAATGCATGTCTTCAGTCATTAAGTGTCTTACTTTTATATGTCAAAAAGATGTGTCTCAAAGACATCTTTAAACGTCTTGCAAATAGCGTCGAAAAGTGTCTTGTGGCAAGACACCATTTTTTGCAGTGTACGTTTTGATATAAATTTTGATATCTTGCATTGCATACAATATTTTTCAGAAAACAGCGTCTGAATAGATTTTTATTTCTTTTTGGTATTTTTCGTATATACACTGCAAAAAAAACATATGAGACATGTCTCCGTAGAAGACACAAAGACGCGAAATCCATGTCTTCAGTCATTAAGTGTCTTACGATTTAAAGGTTTGTTCAGTATTTCTAAAACTATTCGTATTTTTCAAGATCTATAGAATGTTACAGGATTTTCTACTATTTTTATATATTCCTAGCCTTTTCATTTAAATTGTTATCGATTCCGAGAATTTCGAAATGTGAAATTTGGAGTTTGTTAAATTTTACGTGTTCAAGTTCGATGCTCTAGTTTTGAAAGTTGTATAGATTGTTAATGTTTCATAGATCTACTCGTATATTTCTATACATGTATTTTCTTTTTGTTTTCCCTAGTATTTATAGAATGTTGGAAAATTATAAGGTTTTTTCAAAGATATCTCTCTGAATTTCAAGAATCAGATTTCCTAGAATTGAAAGTTTGAAATATTTGCAGTATTTTGATCGATTTTGCAGAAAACAGTTTCTTTATAATTTATTATAAATTATAAAGAAAATTATAAATTATTTTTAAAATTCAATGCTCGAGAAATCGGAGTTTCTTGATTTCCGGAATTACAGAAAATTTCGAAAAATCTAATAACCTTAAAAAAAAAAGTAAACAATATCCAGTATTTTTCGTATTTCATATTTTTTCTGCATTCATAGAACTACGTAAGGTTTTCTAGCATAATCGAGAGATTTTAGGGATCCTGCTATAGATTTTGAGAACTAAGGTTTTCAGTATTTTCATGTATTTATATGCAGATTTCTAAAACTTATCGCTAGAATTGTGAAAATTTCTAGTAAAAAGTGAAAAAGCATCATTCTCTTTGTCGATATTTGTACATAAATTACTAATATATCACTGTTTTATCTAAAATTGTAAATCTATACAACTTTTATCGGACAATGAGGAAGTTAAAAATTATTAATATCTGAGTTTCTTAAAATTTCTTAAGAAGTTACAAATTGTTCTAAAAACTTGATGAGACATATATGAAATGAATAACACGATTTTCGTTACTCGTTACCAAAAAAAAGTACATCTTCCCTGTTATCGTTACTTGTTAATTAATGTAACGCGGAACGTTATCGTTACACTAAAAAATGTAACGTTTTTGGATATTATAGTTTCTTATTGTCTTTGCATTGCAATCACTACAAGCCTCTTAAAAAAAAAAGTTGGGAAAGGGCCATACCTCTACCATTTATTGATATTTTTGTCATCAAATAATGTTTGTATATTAAAATTGACAATATTCTATCACAATAATATCACATCCATGCAATAAAATTATGTGCTCTATACATTATAAAATAATCCTCAAAAAAGATGTATAACCCTTTAAATCATAAAATATGTGTATAGTGTAGTAATAAAACGTGATTCTCTTTTTCCTTATTATGCATTCGTTATACATCTAAATGTTAAAAAGAAATAATGAACGTGTTTTCCGCAGTTATGTATCTGTAATTATTGAGTTGCTTGTGGTAAATTTGTTGAAAACATAAACAAAGATTCAATATACAAAGTAGAAGTTGTTGAAAACAAATGATGTTTTGATATTGCCTTATATATTTGATCATTTATTGAATCCTCAATTAATTTATTTACTTATATAATCTACATTTTATATCTACATCACTATGAATGGACCATGTACTGTCAAACCAAATCAATTTCAATTGCATGTTATTCTATACAGATTTCTATGTACGGGCCTGCCCTTCCTCAATTGATTACTTCCACGTACCAATGGTTTGAATGACTCAGAAAAAGAGCATAGAAGTTTCACTTCAAAAATGGCGTATTTTTTCAATTTCACGAGTCTAGATTCCTATGAATTTGGCTTTGTCCACGACAAAGGATCAACTTTAAGCCTACAAAACTGCGAGGTTCGCGTGTACTGTTAAAATCGGAGCGCGAGCAGGAAGTGCTGCGGCGAACAAGCTCGGTACGACGTATTCGCGTGAGTTTTCAAAGCAATCGGCTCGTAGATAGCGTGGACAGCGTATTTTACACGCTCACGGACCAACCTCATTCACCGTCCGTTCGGGTATTTTTTTATACTGTCGTGGAAAGCCACATTTGACGAATATTCCACTGCCAATGAACGCAGATACACGCCGCTTTCGAGATAGTCTGTCTTTGAACTGGATGCGGGAAAAACTAAAAGCCTTTTTTCCACTTTTTCGGTCTAGCACCGAGAGCAGGCTTTCATGAAACGACTTTTAGTGGATTTAATTTATATTGACGTCTATACGACATAAAGCATTGGTTGATCCGCAAAAAAAAATACGTGACTTGGATCACAACCGCATGAGATTTTTGAGCGTTAATTTTTGTATATGTATGTACTTCATAGATCTATTTTTGTATATAAAAAAAAAATTTGTTCTTTTGCTTGATTTTTTGAATAGTACTTATTAAGTTATAGGTATTTTCTGTGTAGACTTCGTATTATGAACCCAAGACTGAATGTTAAATCTGAATTATTATGTGACAAACTTTATTTCGAGAATATTACATTTTTTTCATCAAATTGAATAACTATTTTCGTTGATGAAGACCCATCAACTTACAGTTTCTTATTATTATTAACCTGATTACCAATCTGGTATAATATTCAGAAACTCCTTGTTCCATCTTTTGTTTAATACAGACAGTTGGACATTTGAAGTTTCTAAAAAACGCAAATGCTACTTGTAGTTTTTAAAGGTGCCAAGCACAAAATTTTCGAACCATACGCATATGACATAAACATTATCCTTGAAAAAGAGCCATGGTTTTCAGAACATAGCTTTTTCGAAGTCTACAAAGTTATAATTGATTGATTCTTTAGAAAAATCAATTGACGTGACAATCGTTGATCGAGCCCAAGTTTCACTTTGAATTGAATTGAGATGAATCGCCCAAGTTGCTTACATGTCAAAATTGATTCGCAAATGTATGAGTATAGATGAGAGAATTGTCTTGATTTACTTTTATAAATGTATATTATTTTTTGTAACCGATCATAACTTATTTTTTTTATATTATAATTATTATTGAACATATACTCAACTTATGAAACTTGAATGGAATGAACATAAAACAGTCTAAAATCTCGTAAAAAGTCGTTTCAAGCCAGCAAAAGATACGTGCATTTTCACTGGCAAGCTTTAATCACGAGGAAAATGAAAAATCCAAAGAATCTGAAAAACGACGAGGAAGATGTAGAACAAGGGGCATGAAAAAATAGGATGTATCGAAACACGGTCGATTAGCTCGCTGGGACCAATGTGCGCATTGTACTCGACGGACAATCTGCCAATGCGTATGCCTACACTTGCAGTAATTACGCCTAGGCAAGATGTCCATCACGGTGATTACTGGCTTCCGATATTGCTAAAACACTACGCAACATTCGTCCTTATATACCTCCTGACGAAGCTCATTCAAATCTTTCAACTACCAATTCATTAGTTGATTAGAGTCATTTTTTTATCAGCTGAAAACTTCGAACCATTAGATTTCATAAAGGCCTCTAGTACTGTAATGTTAATTATGTGTATGATAGTCAGGGATGATAAAAATATGCACGTGCATATTTTTGCATAAAATGCATATTTTGGCCTCTTTTGAACATGCATGCATATTCTTACGACTCCAGCCAGATCGTGCATATTTTGTCCATTTTTTGGAAAAAAGTTGAAATTACGTCAATCAAGGAAAAGTGAAAACAGGAAAAACTCGTTTCTCACGTTTTCTAAAAATAGAGCGTTGTGTTGATAAAGCGCTTCCCGGGAATTCGAAACACAAGATTACCGCAAATTTTGGAGACATTCGCGATCTGTGGAGGATTTCTGATCGGTGCGCGGACTATGCAACACAAAATATTGAAACAGACTTTTGAAATTTAAAATTTCGAATCTCGTGATATTATGCTAAATGATAAGAAAATGTCAACAAATGTTTCAGTCAGCATAACATGTCATATGCTGACTGAGGGAGAAAAAATTCACTTTTTCTGATTTCTAATAGATCCACTGTGTATGCTTTTTGCACGTTGTGCGATTTTCTTATTATTGATTCATGCTTCGGGAAATATAAAGTTTTTCATATGCTTAACTACGCGGGCGAAAATATCGTTATAAATCGCCACTGTAAAAAAATTAAATAATAAGAAAATCAGAACTTGTTTTTATTATCATATAAGTATTTTCTCAGAATCTGTATGATTTGGAAGATTTATTAGTATATTCATGAATTCATAAGTAGATTTTCAAGCTTTTTATGTTTTTTAGATTTTTAACATTGTCGTGAATTTCAATTTTGTAATATTACTCACTAAGTACAGAATAATTCTCTAAAATATTATTTTTTACATTTTCGTGGCCAAAAAGTTATAATTACAATTCTACTACAAAAAATTGTTTTGAAGCCAGGATTATGCTTATTTTTGAGAAAATGATATAAACAATTTCTCATTTTTATTCCTATTTGAGAACTTACATGAAACCATTTGTCCTGACCGCTAGATTTTAGTTAATACATGTCATCATTAAAGTTTTATATATTGTTTTGTTTTTTGCTCATTATTCAAATTTTCATGCATCTTTTTTCAATTATTCGTATAATAATTATCGGTAATTTATTATTATGACTTTCTTCATTATAACTATATGATATAATTGTTTTAAGAATACTGATCCTGAAGATCAAAAGAAGAACGATTTCGATCGAACAAAAGTAATACATAGTACCTTATGCTGAAAATTTAAATATGAAATTGAAAAAAATATCAAATGGACATAGTGTTCAAGTTATAAATAAAATTAATAATAAATTGAATACTGAAATCATTAGATGAGGGAAAGACAAATTACCATTTTTTGATCAACAAGGAGTAATTTAAAGGATTAATTGTAAAGATTGTAAATTTTGTTACATTGGAAAAACTAAAAGGAATTTAAAAACGAGAGTTAGTGAACACAGATATAATATTCAATTGATTTCATCTAGTCATAATGTTATAACTATTCATAGAATAAATAGCGAGCATGAATGTTATTGGGAAGACGTTAGAGCATTAAAACGAGAAATGAATAAATGGAAAAGAAATTTATCAGAAATGATATTTATTAGGAAGACGAATGATACACTCAATAGACAAGATGATACGAGGAACTTGGATTCGGTTTATGACGAGTTTTCTGGTATACTTTGATAATGATGAGTTATGGAATAGGATTTATTTTGAACTTTCAATATGTTCTGATTCTAACGTTTTATCTTTAGGAACAGTTTACTTCTGATGAATTTTAGGTGTCGTTAGTCTTTTACAATATGGACGCAATTTTTCGGATATATATTTAATAATTTTGAAAAAAATTACGGCTTAATTCGAATCGTGTCTCAGTTGTAGAAAGTTTAAATGATGATTGGTTCCAACCTGATTCTTGACGATCACAATTTTTTGAAGAAAAGAATTTTTTGGATTTGTCTTCTTTACGATTGTTTTTGTTAAAATGTTATTATAAGAGATTTTTCTGAATTTTTGTAAAGATCCTGATGAGGACCCAATAGTAGGTCGAAATATTGATGGAATAAATAAATTGAAGACAAAAATTGAATGTGGCTCTGAGAGATCATTCTAGAACTTTCATTTATTTGAATTTACGAAAAACAAATGATTGAAGATTATAATTGCATTATTATTTAGTTTCTTCGAGTCCTAGGTAATTGCAAAAATCTGCATGGTGTGAGGAAGAGAAAAGTAGAAACTTTCTAATTAAAGAACGAAAATTACATAGCATTTGCACGGGCAGCGTTTTCTTGCATGAATCCGAAAATTGTTTGCGTTTATTGAGCCGATTTTCTTTCTGCCGAGCGAAACGCTCAATGATTTCGATAAACAAATGCGATCGAATCTTCTCAAATGGATCCGATAATGAAATGATATTCCAAAACATGCCGATCCCCGAAAGGTAGCTTCGTTCACCGTGCAAATATTTGCCGCTGATTGCGACCACGTCCCGAATGCAAATAAGCGTTTAATTGTCGATGCTCGCCTATTTTCACGAAATCACTGCGAAACAATCGAGACTTGATTGACACTCGATAACGATTCCGCGAGCGTAATTGAGTCGCATTAAGCGCATGATCGATCATTTTTCACCCTCAAGCCGTTCACTCGACTGCCAATAATTCATCGTTAGCGCTCTTTAATATACTCTTCTAAAGGTTTTACGACAGAAAGTGTTTTTATCTTATTTTCAAAGATGCACGTGGGACAGAAGATGTAGAATTCGAAGAAAAATTAACGAAAACTCCATCAAATTTTCTTTCGACAGAGTGTATCTCAAAGAATGTTTTCATTTGCACATTTTTGAAATAGTTCATATTTAGACAACATAAATAAACCTCAATAGTATTTTCGATCTTTTGGAGCCAAATATTTGTTGATTTATTTTATAATAAAAATTGTCTTCTATTTCTTTAATAATTTTATTTTCGTTTCTCTAGCTTTCGACCACAAGATTTCGGGTCCTCTTCCCGATCCTCTTCTCGACCCGAAATCTTGTGGTCGAAAGCTAGAGAAACGAAAATAAAATTATTAAAGAAATAGAAGACAATTTTTATTATAAAATAAATCAACAAAGATTTGGCTCCAAACGATCGAAAATACTATTGATTACATCATTAAGGAGCGATATACACTTGGTTAATTACATCAAGGATAAAATAAATAAACCTGTTATGGGAATGGTTGACTTGAATCCAAACTTTTGTTGACTTAAACATTACTTCTCAAGAATTAACAGAGCGCAATCACTTCCAGCCGATGCTCTCATTTAATTTTGATGTTTCGCAAATTATTTCTAATTGTATGATTGCACGTTAATTAAACAAAGCACAAAAGTCCGGAAGACGAATACGTTTAAGTTTCGCGTACAATCACGATTCGCGAGCTCAGCAAACAACAAATCGCTTCAAATCAGTGACTGGAAACGCTGAAACTTGGACGGAGTTTTGCAGTAGTTAAATCTTGACTATACCTTAATGTGGAATTTGTTGGAATCAACAAATTTTTGTCTGAATTTGGAAAAAACTTAATGAATATTTTAGTTCATTCCTGATTAATCAAAAATTTCAAGATTAGAACACTTCTATAATTTTCTTATTTTCTGCCTTTGTTTTTAGCTCTTATTTAGTTGTGAACCCAATGAAAAAATTCTCATGAACAATTGATGAATTTTAAAAACCTATAGCTTTAATCTCGATCTTGTCGAAATCAGTGAGGTGTATTTTTATATAAAAATACATAAAAATCAAAATAGAAAAATACATAAAAATCAAAGTTTAAAATTTTCTATCTATTCGCAAATTTTTCTATCCAGATTTTTATTCAAAAATCATAAAATTTGAAATTCTATTTATTGCAATCATAGCATTTCGAATAAAAATTTGCAAATTAATTCGTTTTGCAGAGAATTAAATTTAAAAAAAATACTTACAAAGAAATTCTACAATCTAAATGTCGGAACACAGTTCATTTTTTTTCGATGATTAATTACAAAAATGACTAGTTCCCGTAGATTGCAGAAAATCTTAGTATTAGTAACAATATTTCTCTGTGGTTCGAAACTCTGTGATTCAATAGCGTTTCGCTACTCACTATGTACTCGTATTTCAGAGCAGAAAGTTGTATACTTCTTATAATCATGAAGTTTCGATATTTTAGGGCTTTTGAAAATAGCCAGATTTTTTGAAATTCCTGCAATTTTCTGAATGACCCAATGCGAAATGTCCCGACCTATCTCGACTCCCGAAATGCTCAATCCCGCACACCACTAACGGAGACACCTATTTTCTGAAAAATTCTTTTGGAACTTGAAAAATTTATTGTATTTCACATTTTAGAACTTGAAATTCTCGAATTATCAAACCCCCCCCCCCCCCCCCCGTCCGCACGGTTCTGCTTTGTCATGAAGAATTGTATTGTCATAATGGATCCATCTTCTCAAACTTAAGATATCACAGAACCTCCCGCAAATGTCATGAATTTTACAAGTTATTTGATTATTGCTTCTCCTAAACAATGCAAACCATTATTCGAATTGAAAACTTGTTTACAAATGATGAATACCACCCAAATCGCTTCATCCATTTTACGATGCACTGCACCCAAATTCTTGAATTCCGACCTCAATGCAAAAAACTGAGATAAGCGATTCAGTCGGGCGCATTCAAATGAAAATCGTACATTACGAACTGAAATTGGAAGCATCGATTCGACTCGATAACGAGGGAAAGTGGATTGTGGAAAATGCGAAAAGGGGAATGCGGTATTAAAAGGGCATTGAATGAACCTGACTAATATCATCCAACCCCTCATTTGTTGCAGGTTTGAACCTCCAATTCCGCATTTCTTGCCACGACAAAGGCGAACCGTAGGATCTTCGATTCCGCACATTCTTCGAGAAAATCTCCATAATTTCAAAAATTGCCTTTTGATGTCAAAGATGAAAGAGCCCAGGGCTAAAAGGCCGCGCCTTTTGGAACGAGACCGACTCTATTTCGCCCTCTCCATCTGCCTATGCTCCATCTTCCCGATTTTCTTTTTCATTTTCGATGCATTCTTAATGCGAAAATGAACAACTTTGAGGAGTTCGTGTACTTCGATTTCTCGAGTGAGAATAAAATAACTTTTCCTAAGGTTTTTATAGAAAACAGGCTGATCAGCTAAAATTTTTGCTGAAAGGAACATGGGTCACTCTTTTCGGAATTCGTGAGTTTTTGTAGGTTGGGTTTTTAATCTGTTAATGATGAAATTTGAAATATCAAGAGGGTCAATATGTATGAATATATATTTTGTTTAATGTATCACTGGATGTTTATTCATGCATTAAAATATATATTGGACATACACACACTTTAAAGGTTAAGCTTTTACTTTTCAAAATAGGTCACTTTTAATGTTGATCACAATATTTTATTTTAGAGGTCTGTTAATGTGTATTTTTTCAGTTTTTGCCTTCTGACATTTATAACGCGATAAATAATCATTCTTAGATATTACAATTATTGTTTCGTCGATTATTTTACATTGTTTATAAATTTTTATTGCTACTCGAAGGAGTGGTTTCATGGCTTCCTTACTGGTAGTAAAAAATGTGGAAAATTTTTTTTTCTGGTATTTTATTCAAAAGATGCAATGTTAGTATATTTCCATAAATTGTTTTAAAAATTTAACCAGTTTTCAGGATTTTCATGTTATATACTATTTTGAGAATTTTGTATAATATATTACAGTTTTTTTAATAGATTTACATTTACAGCACCTTATAGAATCCCGGATGATTTTTCGAATTTGATGTTCTAGAATTCAAAGTCAAGAAGATTTTTCGTGATTTAATAAATTTTCTGGGATTCGATGTCTCCAAAATCTGAGGTACTTCATTGAGTTTCAATGCTTAAATGTTTTTCGTTTTTCTTTCATCTCCGTACTTTCGTATATTTGTATTCTGTTGATTTGTATCTAAATTTTCAAAACTCGAAGCTTCCAAATTCGATTTCATATATATTTTGAAAATTTTATAGTTTTCGAATGAATTACATTTTTGGGTTTTCAGTGTTTGTACAGTTTTTTATACTTTTCAGTATTTATTGTATTTTGTAAAATTTTCTAGGCTCTTCATAGAAACCCAGTTTTTTTTTCCTTCATAGATATTTTTAGATGATTTTCGACGCTCTAAAATCAAAGTTTTTCATATTTTAAGTATTCATATTGATTTTTCAGCCCTAGTAATTTGGGTTTTTATAAAGTTTTAATTAAACTCTACATAAAATTTTGTAATCCACTTTGTAAAAATGCCGTAATTTTATAAAGATGTTATAATGTTTTTATGTATATAACTTTATAAAGACTAATAAAAACTTTATGAAAAATTGCTCTTTTTGTAAAGTGACTTTATAAAAAGGGAAATTTTATAAATAATACCTAAATTTTATTAGGAGTTTTATAAAAATTCTATAAAAACCCAACTTACTAGGGAGAAAATAATATCATCATAGAATTCTAGTATAATTAGTATTTTCTTTCACTGTTTGGTATTCATAGAATGTGAAAAATTTATAGATGTAAGTATAGAATTACATATAAATTTTTATAATAAGATTCTTTATAGATTTCAAAATTTTCAAGATTGCAGGAAAAACTTGACCGCAATAGATTTTTTTATTTATTAAGTTTTAATTTTTTCAGAATTTTAAATCATTCATGAAAGTTTCAATGATATTAAACAGTTCTTAAAGTTGAAAGGAATCATCAAAATTTTCCAATATTTACAAACTATTGGAAGGTTTCCTAAGATTCTACATTCTCAAATTTCTTGAAATTATTTAAAATCTTCGGAATGGTTAATTTTTTTGTAATTTTGTAATATTTTTGGTGATCACGCGCATTTTGAAGAAATAAAATAAGAAAAGACAATCTAAAGTATTTATAAAAATTGTCTCAAATGATAAGAGTTTCCATAAGATTACAGATAATCTTAAAATTTTCCACACTGTCAATTATTCCAGATTTCCAAAATTTTAAACTTTCCAAAACTTTCTAAATCCAAGTTTCAGAAATAAGCTCTAACTCGTCGAGCTTCCTCGCGATTTTTCAATACTTTCCCATTTTTTCATATTTTTATCAAAAATTAAAAGACACTATTCATCAGAAACCCCCCTCGCTTGAATCTTAATTACTACCCACCTGAAAAAACCACATTCCGCTACCATCAAAAAATTTAATGTGTTACATCAGTGAAAAATTCTATGTTTTTTCTTTTGCTACATGTCGAATTACAAAAATCCCTCTCCAATTCAAAGTTTCATTTTTTTTTTTACAACCCCAACGCGGTGATATTTCAAACGTTAGCTCGCAACTTCATGGTAGAGATAACCTTAATTAAAATCTCGTCTTTATAATTGCACGGCGTAACTCGAAAACATGTCGCTGAGTTTTCGTTGGCTGGCACGAGGCGCAGTAAATCTTTATCGAGCTCGGGTGATTTCTTCTCGGCTCGTTCCCCGGCACTGGCAATATATAAAATATTGATTGAAATAGAATCTACGCCCCTTTCGTGCAGCATCTTAAATATTCGCCCAACGATGCTGCATAATACGGCGCAGCATCTGCTTCTTTTGCCCGGAAAGAAAGGTGGGATAAACTTGGTTTTTCTTTTTCCATAAATCTCGGGGGCGAGGAACGTGAAACTGGCTTTTCCGTATTGCCAAAGTTTTGGGCGCGTGAAACATAACTCGTTAAGACGGGACCAAGGGAAACCCCAAATTGCGTTACAGTATACTTTTACGTGTGCAAACGAAAGCAAGCAAGGGCGACGGGGTTTTTGGAATTGAGGAAGGGTAAAGGAAAATTTTCTTCATCCCTTGAAAATTTCATCAAAGAGAAAAATGGAATGATAAATGTGTAACATTATTATTGATTTTCATTTTGTTTATTTCTTACAATTCGCAGAATTATGATAATTACACTTTTTATCTCCTTTTTTTTATACTTTTGAGATTATCGATTTAAATGAATTCTCATTTGATTGATTTACTTTTTATCATAGCCAATTTTAACTAACAAAAATAAATCAGAAACATTATAAACCAATAATAAACATTTTCAACCCAATCATAAACATTATCGACCTAATCATGAATATTATTTATTATATATATATATATAGAATATTATTTATAATCGAATTCGATTTTTGTGATTTTCAATTAGTAACTGAGGTTTCAATTTTTTTTACTGATACTTTTTGTATTCCTACCACTTTAAGGATTATCTGATATTAGGTAATATCGGTACCTATAGACCTTGCTGAAATTCAATGCTCTAGGAATCAAACTTCTAAAAAATAAATATTTTAATTGATTTTTTAGCAAATTTTAACCACATAGATTACAGGTACATCATAAATTTATATTATTTTTGTATAGTATATTATTCATCATATTTTACATTGTTTTCTGGTATTTTTATATATTTCTAATATTTCTATGGATCGCTCAATAGATTTTTAGAAATCGATGCTGTAGTATTGAAACTTCTAACGATTTAAAGAATTTAAATTGATTTTTCAGGCAACAGTTTCTTCAATAAAGATTTTCAATATTTTATTCCAAATTTTTTAAGTATTTCTACAGTTAAAAGTATTTTTATTTGCATAAATTGTAAAAATTAAATGTAATGTATTTTTATTGTTTTCTATATAAATTTTCTAGAATGAATTCGAAAATTATATAAAATTATAGTATTATATTATGTAATAAGTATGTTCCAAGATGGAACGTTCTATAAATTTCTAGAAAATTATTTATATTTACATAATTTCGATGTATTGAAAGACTTTTATCAAACTAGTCAGCTAGTTAACTAGTAGACTTGTTAGCTAGTAAACTAATAAGCTAGAAAAAGAGTGCACTAGCAAACTAGTAACCTATTAAACTCCTAAACTAGTAAACAAGTGAGCTAGTAAAGTAGTAAACTACTGAAATTTTAATATAGTAAAATAGTAAACAAGTGAAAAATTCAATTAGTAAACTAGCAAACTCGATAAAAAGTAAATTAGTTAATTAGTAAACTAGTGAACTTGTCAAATTTGTAATAGTAAACTGATAAACTAGGAATCTAGTAAACTAGTAAGCTTGTTTAAGAAAAAACGAGTAAGCTAGTAAACTAGTAATCTATTAAGCTTGTGAACTAGTAAATTCGTTACCAAGTAAATTAGTAAATTAATAAACTGGTGAGCAAGTGAACTAGTAAACTTATTTTTTACATTTTCCTAGTATAATATACGAAACTCTGGAGGATTTTCAAGTATTTTTATAGAGTACTTATATTTTCGTAGATTGCAACTCAGATATCAAAAAACTCGATGCTTTTAAATGCGAATTTCGATCTATTTTCAGCAGTTTCAAGGATCAATGATATAATCACATTCATACAGATTTTCCATGTTTTATATCGTTATCCTTTTTTCGTATTTTTGAAGTGTTTAAAAGACTTTGTTGCGTATTCTAGAATTTTCATAGATTCATAGTATATTTAGAAATTGATGCTCTGGAATCCTAAAATTTATAGATCGTAAAGGCATTTGTCTAGATTTTGCAGAAAACAGTTTTTTTATAGAATTTAACTGATTGCATTATTCTTTTAGAGTTTAATTTTTTACTTTTTGATCAAATATATACTGTTAACGTTTTCATTCATTTTTTGGTAACTTATATTTTCATTATTTATCGATGTATCTGTATTCATTTTAACATGAAATATTGATTAATTTTATCAGAATTTCGGAAAGAACCCCCAAAACCACCCTCTGCCTACGCGCCTGCAATATATAAATTTTTAAATTCCACACCCAATCCTAGAGACAAAAAACAAACAATTTCCTCCAATGAAAGATTACGCATTTAAAATGCAAGGTACAATTTCTAGTACCAGTCAATTCTCGCACATCGATAACGATACATATTGTGTATTCACGAAAGATAGACCAAGTCGACGCAAGGAACGGAAGCGAATGTTAAAAGTTTCCGCAACACGTCGCACTGCAAAATCTCGGGAAATGTAAACTCGCGCTTGTCAAAAAACTTTTTTCGTGTTGGTGAGAAAAGTACACTAATCAGCGCGAATTTCCCGAAGAAGTGAATTCCAAATGCTGAAAAGTTAAATTGAGCGTTTTCGAACTCGCCGAATAACGGAATAAAGTTGACAACGATGATGGTAATTTCGATATCAATTGACAATTTGATTACCACCGCGTTGATCATAACTCGATTTCAGAATTAATCCGATTGAACTGGGCCGGAAAAGCTCAATTCCAGCCGAGACATTCTCATCAACTTTGCATACGCAGGAAATTTTCAAGTCTTGAAATCATTATTAGTGAATTCGCCATGATTGCCTTTCAAGTTATTATGACGGCTCAATTACGAAGTATCGAATTTCATTTCTTCGTTTTGCGGAATTATGAATAATGCACCGGATTATGAGGAGTATTGATTTTCTTGGGGATTGGGGGGGTCGGGGTAACTTGAAAATATAGCACCTATTAATCAAGATAACGAGGTAGTGGAACGACAGTTTTCTTCAAGAACGCCTTCATGGATTCTGATGTAATAGCTTTTCTTTGATTCACTTTACATTTTTCATGAGTTCCAGAATAAGTGATTGCTTGGTTTTTGATATCCAGCTGAGAAATTGGATTTCCATGCAAAATCAGAGAAATGGAAATGATTGTCGTACAATGATTTCCTTTTGTTGGAAATTTTTTAATTTTTGATGCACCAATCAGCAAATAATTGTTAAATTCGTTTCACAAACTTCCCTAATTTTGTGAGAAATCGTATATTCCCAGGCCTCATAAACATCCTCAAATTTCCACGGAGTTTCGAAATATTATTGGTGCTTGGGCATAATGAGATTCTCACGTGAAATGCTTCCCTTGTCGTAATATCTGCTACCGAAGAAAGAAATTTCGTCGAGAGCCCGCATTTTTTTCAATTTAAACAATAAATTCGGAGAAACTTTCCCGAGTTTGTTGGTATTATTGAATTTCGCATTGGTAGACGAGCGACGTCTCCTATAAGTTCTGTAAAAAAGCTCTAAAATTCCTTCCGTTGGAAATTGAGTTAGCATATTGCGCGCCTTTGTGTTATCCAGGAGCTGCTGCAGCAAGGCCATAATCATGTATACAATATTCTCGGCGTTCAGACTAAAGAAAAGCTCGTTCTTTTGATCAGAATCCAATTTTTTTACCCGCTGTATAATGAAAAAACAAAGTACAAGACGGCAGAAAGCTTGGCACTGATTTTTCATCGTAGATTGCCCCGGAGTTTTCATTTGGAAAACAATCACAGTGTTTATAAGGTATGAACTATTTCGGTTGCATCGGAAGAAAAAAAATCAATTGGAAGTTTTAAAATTCGTGGAAATGATGGTTTTCCGAAGTAGAGTGGGTTTGCATACTTGAAGTCTGATGATATTATTTTATTTTTTTCTAAAAAAGAAAAGGGAACGTGGTTGACATACTTATATAACATCATGGTAAAATATTCTGAAAACGTAGGTAATACACAAATTTTAGTTTGACCAAATCGTCAGAACTTTTCTAACATTACGAAATTAATTACATAATATCCAAGATTTTTGGGAAAATAGATACACAATGATTTCAATATTATGAATTTCTTCATAGCATGCTCCATATTATTCAGCATTCATGAAAAAATATCGATATTTCTAGTTTTTTCACTGCTTTCTGGCATTTTCATAATTTTCTAAATAGATTTCAATAAGTTCTTTTCTCCCTTTTGTTAGTCGGAATAACTTCGAAATTTTTCATTCAATTGTAAAACTGTTATTTCCAGGATCACGCAACACTCTTAAAAAGTAAAATTCGTCACATGTCACATTGCAAAAAAGCTCGAAATGTGCAGTTCCATATCCACAAGAACATTTGACGAATTGCTACAAAATAAATTTACGAAAGTCATTTACAACTTCAGATGCATTTTTCCCGACCACAAAGTTCTATGTTCCCCTTTTGAAATAAACGACAAACAAACAATTATTACGAGCAGAAAATGAGATTCTGGGTCCCTAGGAAAAACGGTTAATGAACCACGTTGGTGACAGCACTAGAACAAAGAACGGTGAAAAGCTCCTAATCTAGTGCAATGCAATAAACACGTACGATTGTGCGAGCCGACTATGCACGGCATACGTTGCGAGTAATTTAAGCTCGAAAACAGAACAAAGTAATAAAAGGGAAGAACACAATGAGCCTCAGTACCACCTAGCCATGGTCATATTACTGTACAGTCACGCATCGTGTGGTTTTTTCTCTTCCCCATCAAGCTAGAGCTAAAAAAATGATATCTATATGGTCTTCAAATTTCGTTCATTTTTCAGAATTTATACATAGCCTATTTCATTTCTACGGTTGTAACGTTTTATGCTGTGCAGGCGCGTAGGCAGAGGGGGGTTTGGAGGGTTCAAACCTCTCACGAAATTCTGATAAAATCAATCTATATTTCATGTAAAAATGAAGAAAAGTTACATCGATAAACAACAAAAATATAGGTTACAAAAAAATGCATGAATACATGAGCAGTAAACATTGAAAAAATAAAGTAAAAATTATCGAAACGTAGGATTAGGTAGGAAATATGAATCAGAAACATTGTTCCAACCCAGTAAAGAATTAAGAAAAATAAAGATCTACGAAAATGCTAAAAATTTACAACATTTTGAATCTTAGATCATTAAGTCTGGAAATTGATATAAAATCCATATGAAACTAATAAAAACCTTTCGATTCATGCAAGCTCCAAAAAAATTATGAGATTATTTGAATTCTATGAAAAAACTGTATTCTGAAAAATGTTGACGAACGCCTCTACGATCTGTAAAATTTAGGATTCTAGGTCATAAAAATCGAAACATACTGTAAAATCTATACGAATTCTAGAAAACGCAACAAAATTTTTTTAATATTTAAGAAATAAAAAAAAGGATTAAGATTTGAAACATGAAAAATCTATATGAATGTTATTTGATCCTCAATTGTTAAAATTACTCAGAATAGATCGAAATTTATGTCCGTGAAGTTGGCACCCCTGAATGTAAATTTTTCGCTCAACATTAGTCATTCGTTAGTTCAACGTTAGTCCACGTTTGTCCAATAAAAATTTTGTATGTCCAAGTTTTGCAAAAAAGTTATGTGTGAATCGAAAAAGTCACTAGATTTTTCACGAAAATTCAAAAATGATCATATCGTCACAAAACCTTAACTGTTCTTTTGTCCAACGTTAGTCCACGTTTGTCCGAACAATTTTTTCGTTTGTCCACCTTTCTATTGTTATAAATAAACGAATCGGATAATTTAGCAAAGAGCAACACGTTTTTTTTGGTTAAAAGGCTTCGATATCGTTTGTCCAACCAATAAATTCATTTGTCCAACACCATTAATGTCATAAACATGGATTTTTAGAATCTGATAATAAAAAAATTCAAATTTCTGCTGTTAAACGCATTTATTCGATTGTCCAACCTTGTCATTCGTTTTTCCAGGGCTCGAAATCGTTTGTCCGACCGAAAAATTTATTTGTCCAACAATATAATTGTTATGAACATAAATTTTTATAATCTGGTAATAAAAAAATTCAAATTCCCACTATTAAACGCATTTGTTCGATTGTCCAAACTTTTCATTCGTTTGTCCGGGGCTCGAAATCGTTTTTCTAACCGAAAAATTTATTTGTCTAGCAATATTATTGTTATTAACATAACTTTTTATAATCTGGCAATAAAAAAATTCAAATTACCACTGGTCAACGCGTTCGTTCGATTGTCCAACCTTTTCATTCGTTTGTCCAGGGCTCGAAATCGTTTGGCCAATCGATAAATTTATTTGTCTAACAATATTATTGTTATTGCCACAGATTGTTATAATCTGGTAATAAAAAAATCAAATTTTCACTGTTAAACGCGTTCGTTCGATTGTCCAACCCAACCAACAAACGAATGAAAGCTTTGGACAATTGAACGAATACGTTTAACACCTGAAATTTGAATTTTTTTTACCGGATTATAAAAATCCATGGTAATAACAATAATATTGTTGGACAAATAAATTTATCGTTTGGACAAACGATTTTGAGCCCTGGACAAACGAATGAAAAGGTTAGACAATCGAAATAATACGTTTAACTGTAGAAATTTGAATTCTTTTTATACCAGATTATAAAAATCTATGGGAATAACAATAATATTGTATGACAGATTAATTTATCGGTTGGACAAACGATTTCGAGCCCTGGACAAACAAATGAAAAGGTTGGACAATCGAATGAATGCGTTTAACAGTTGAAATTTGAATTTTTTTATTGCCAGATTGTAAAAATCTATGTGAATAACAATAATATTGTTGGGCAAAAATATTTATCGGTTGGACAAACGATTTCGAGCCCTGGACAAACAAATGAAAAGGTTAGACAATCGAATGAATGCGTTTAACAGTTGAAATTTGAATTTTTTACTACCAGATGATAAAAATCTATGTTAATAATAATAATAATATTTTTGGACAAATTAATTTATCAGTTGGACAAACGATTTCAAGCCCTGGACGAACGAATGAACAGGTTGGACAATCGAATAAATGCGTTGTATGGTATGTATGAATGGTACTTGATGATATATAATTTAATTTATATTACTTGTAGCCAACGACTAAATAATTCATTTGTTCGTCTTTAATCAATTCAAAATATTTCATCCTACTTTTAGGATCCATCACACATTTGCTATTAATAATTTTCACCCTCATATTAGGGTACAGCACCACTTTCTCTTCTCCATTGTAATTGTGATTTGTCGATTGGATCGTCGATTGAAATAAATCAAAAGTCTCTCCTGAATTTCAGGAGAGAAAATTTTAGAGTAACATCTACTTTGATTCTAAAAATAAGTGATTTTAGAAAATGTATTTAACGAGTTTTTTTCATTATTAAACATTTTTAGTGTTAGTTTTTCGAATGAAACATAGAAAAATTTTGCTAATTTTATTAGCTATATCCTGCAATATTTTTTACAATCTGTTGAGCAATTTGGAAGCGCTAGAGATTCACTAATATTTTTCGCTAAAAATGAAGCCAATCCGATTATAAGTAACCGAGATATCACAAATTTAAAATTTCGTTCCGAAGAATCGCTAGCCATCCCCTCTCTTGCCTACTAGGATACTAATAGTCACGCCCATATCGCGTTATGTTAGGTGCACCTTCAATAAAATTATTCTAAAAAAAGCTGTTAAAGGATAATAATAATAATAATAATAATAATAATAATAATAATAAGTAGTCGGTTTCCTCACCATATGGATCTAAATTGCAAATCTTTTATTGTTTCAAAAAAAGAACATTTCACATTGTTCTATTGTTTTTGAAAGTACACATTTCACAAACCTTAAAAAATTAAGTAACTGTATAAGTATACATTTCAAATTCATCTTGTACATCCAAAAGCTGGTCATATTCTTAATTGTTGAAACAAATTGCACGAACTTTCAGAACTTCCACTTTCTGAAAATGAAGAGCGTGGTGTCAATGGAGCTCTTGGCAAAACAGCTTTTGTCTCAAACAATCGTACATTTTGTGCCCTATTGTAATACTTTTGAAGCACTTCATACTTGTTTAGGTTCCATTCTTCTTCAGTAACTTCTTCCGTCAAAAGCATTCGTATGAATCTGTATTTCATCCTATTTTTGGGATCCATTACACATTTGCTATCAATTATTTTTATCCTCATATTGGGATAGAGCACAACTTCCCTCTCTTCATAGTCATTAGAATTAATCGATTCAAAATCTCAGCGGTAAAATTTCTTGGCTGCTTTGAATTCATACAATACTCTTACTTGGTTTCTCTTCGGCTCTGTGAAACGTCTAATAAATCTCAAAGCTGTGTCTTTGTCTTTGCTGAATGAAACGAACCTTTCATCAGTTGAATAGTAACCATCCTGGATAAAATCGTTTACATCATCTCGATCTCGAATTTTTCCACGCCACAAAGATTCGCGAACCTGAATAAAATCTTTTAGGTTGCCACCTGTTGTTCCAGGTCTGAGTACAGGGTTGTGAACGATGTTTCTTGGGGTGAGCTTTTCTCCAACTTCAAACAATGCAATTGCCATTTCAAGAGCTTGATATACAGTAGTTCTACTTGGTTCAGACAAACATTGGTAACCCCAATTTTTGAATTTTGTAATCGCAAAATATTCCCTAAATTTTATTTTGGCATTTTCTTGCTTAACGTATTCCTTGTACTGGGTAACAGCTTTTTTGAGGAAGAGTCCTTTAATTTCGTCGATTTCATTTTGTGGGTAATATGATTTCACCAAGTCCTCGGCCTCTGTCAGCTTGGCATGTAGAGATGAACCAAAAACCAAGCAGCAATGTTACACTGAAGATTGTTGATTTGGATTCCATCTTCTGCATTTGGATTCCATCTTCTGCATTTGGCTTGAAACTGAAGAAAGGATCAATTGATTTTATTCAACAGGATTTCTGTGCTAGTTTTTTCAAAATTTTTTATGAGAATAGTCGTAATCTAAAGACTTGTATACAATCCGCTTTTCAAGAATGACATGAATGATGAGTCTTTTTTGCTATCTTTTTAAATGAATTTTTAAAATAAATCCATGTAGACAGAAACAGTTTTCGTTTCGTCATTTTTGAAAAACCAAAGCCATAGTCATATTGTATTCTTAGAAATTCATACCTTTAAAACGACGTGATTTTTCCAGACTGTGCTTCACTGCATGCAGCAATATTTTTTATGCTTAGCATATTTATAGTAAGAGTTATATCTTGACAAGATGACATCCTCATACTATTTAAGTAAGACTGATTGTAAGGCGTCTTTAAATTGTTTTAAAAGATTTGAATCTCGTCATAATCAACCATTGAACGCTTTGTCGGATAGATTTTTTGGAATATCAAAAATATGAAGTTACAAATGTCATTCTCTTTGAGGAAGTAGAAACTATCGAAAAAAAAGAGTATAAGATTATACGCTCTTCTCCCGAAGTTTCGGATCAAGATGTTGTTTTTGTATTTTGTGGATTATTAGTGATGGTGAAAACATTAATGAATTTTTTGCGATTTATTCCTATTTTTTAGCATATTTTTCAAAATTATATCTGTATAGGATTTAAGTGTTTGGAGGATTGCTTTCGTGTTTTAAGTATTTCAAAGTTTTGTCAAGATTTTAAGTTAAAAAACAAATTTTCCAGAATTAATGTAGGTTTTTATCATATATTTGAATCATTTTTTAAACCTTTCGATACATTGATTCGCCAAAAATAGTAAGTTACAACATTAGATGGTTTTTAGAAAATTTCACAGATTTGAAACTGTCGAAATCAGGTCGTTTTTTTATCTATGTAATTCTTCTAGGAATAGCTATGAAAGGGTCGAGATAATACCGTGCGATAAATTGTATGTATGTGTATGGATGTAAATAAATTGAATTAAATAAACGTAAAATGGTTTGGTTTGATTGAATCAAAACAAAAAAATTCAAAAAATTGAATTGGATTACCTTCACAGAATTTATAATATATTGAGTTGAAAAAAATCAAATATCCTTGGAATTATATAAAATTTAATTGAAATATATTAAGCCTCACAAAATTATAAATAACTTAATTGAATTAATTAAGAAAGATAAAGAGTACTTCATATTCTACTTTATACTTAAATTTATTTTACCTATAATATTTTTCCTATCAATTTTCGATTTAAATTTCAAACTGTACATGACTTGTTACATAAATCGAATTACAAGAAATGAAAAAATAAGAGATTGTAAACTATATGCAAAAGTTAATCAACTGACAATATCAAAGACACTGATAAGGAATCGTGAATTTATATTTTTGAATTTAAATCGTAAAAAATTGAAATTTATAATCCTTAAGAAAATATATCTCTGAAATAAAACCCTGCCTAAAATTTTTTTACTGACGCTTTTATCTAGCAGTTTTGAAAGTTTGATTTTCTACTCCTTTGTTTTCTGAAATTGTGAAAAATAAAACTAATATTCAACTGACAGAGTCACGTCATAGCGTGCGCGCGCCGAACCAAATCACTGATTCGAGCTGTTCAGTATAGTTCATCAGTCTTCAGTATACCTCGTTCGCGCCAGTTCGAGCGTGGACGCACCGACGAAAAAAACAGGTTAAATTGTACTGTTGTTTCGTAGGTTGGAATTTTTCTCTCCGAATCATATTAATGATAGAGACAAATTCCAAAATCGCGATAGTGAATTCCCAAAATGGGGGTCCGCGGCATTTTTAGATTTTGTGATTTTGTTACCGCGATAAGAAATCGGAGTGACCAACAGTGAAAATGGCAGCCATTTGTACAACGTGGCGACTTCAAGAACGCCGATGCTGGGATGAAATCGCCGAAAAAAGATAAGTGGAATTTTCAAGACTGTACGAAATGATTTTTCACGCGGGGGAAAATTTGTTTATACAATATACAGACTGATTATTTCCTCTTGAATTAAAGTTTTTTTTTTGTAGGGAATACTGACTGAAAAGTTGATTTTTCTCGATTGCCGCGTGTTAATTTTTCTTTGTGATAAAATAAGTTGGGGAAAAATTATCCAATTTTTACAAGGGGCCGTTCATAAACCTCGTGTCATTCTAAGGGGGAGGGGGTTCAGAAAACCGAAATTTGAGCCACGTGGTTCATAAACAGCCCTTACTCATTGCTTTCAGTGTGTCCAGATTGAATGCGCTCACTTTCACACACTCAAGTCGGTCTCATGCATGTGAGAGGAACGTAGTATGACGTCACGTTCTTTTTTTTCACACGCATAAGACCGTTTGAGTTTACTTGAAGTGAGTGCACTCAATCTGGACACACTGCTTGCTTCATTTTGAATGTATATAAAGTTTCATTAGAGAAAATAGAATCATGAATTGAACTTCTAGGGATAAAATTTGTCGCGATTGCAATTTTTATAAAAAAATCGATGAATTTCCAAACTGAAGATTTCAGCAATGCATCGCTTATTCCCCCCTATTAAAAAAAAACTCGCTGAATTGAAAACAATCATAATAATCTTTATAGGATACGATTTTGTGTTTGGCAACCACGATATTATATTGTCAAAGTACTATTTTCATAGTTATTTTTATGCTTCATTTTTCATGAGTTTTTTTCTCTATTTTTGTGATAGTTTTCCCAACTTTCTTTTCAATCAGAGAGCGATTTTTCAGTCATTTATTGATTTGCTTTCTTGAAATTAAGTGTCACAAAGAAAAGTTTGTTCATAAAAGTTTAATTTAAGTTCATCATTGATAAGATTGTATTTAAAAAAACGCACACAATTAGATCTCAAAAAAATTTTTGCGATTTCGTATTATCATGAAAAAAATTTTAAGAATTGTAAACCTTCAAATTCCAGGATTTTATCTATTTCTTTCTATGTTTCTTTCCTGCTAACAATTTAGTGAAATCAAAAATATTTGATAGTATTTTCTAATAACTGACATTCGTTTCTTGGGAATTACGATTTTGTAGAGTCAGAGAAATATTTTTGCTGTCATTTTTACGCTTTCATTGCCCGAAATTATATAATCAAATTCGTTTAATTCGGTTCAGTTCAGTTTCTTATGATGTTCTCCATAGAACATCATAATACTGGCGCGCAAGTGTTGACTGATGAAAGTTAGAATATTGTAAAAAAAACAGTAAAATTCATTTGATATGTATTGTCGTTTTTAGTATCAATTCTTCGAAAATTTATTACTATAATATTCCATACGCGAAGTACAAATGTACCGAGAAGTTAAAACGATAGGAGAATTTGAAAATTATTGACATGCTATCGGCTATCGATTCGATCTTGTATAGAATTGGCATCGCGCCGGCCTGTTTCAGGAGTCAGTAGCGCCGGACATATTAACTCGATGGTTGGGCGTAACTATAATTTTATTATAGATAGTAAACCGGGTCAACTAATCGAGGCCGCTGTATTTGAAGGGATACAGAAAGGAGCTTTCATCCTCTGCTACTCCGGTGCCCTTTCACAAGTACATTTATATCGAATCGAATACCGGCAGCATGCTAATAAACATTCCTATTCTTCGCCAACAACAACAGCAACTAATTATATCTCTTTACAACCTAAACAGTTTCTATTCTACGCGTCTTTCTTGCACTACAGTATGTTCCGAGTCGTCTTAACCAAACATAAGAGCGTTCCATAGTACTTTGTTTGTGAAGCACAGATTTTTTACTGTTTTTTTTACCAACTGTTTTGAAAGACGATAACTTTTGTAATAACTGACCTCAGCAACAAACTTTTCACTCAAGCGCAACTAGAAAATAAATGAAGTTTGCTGTTGCAAATTTTATCCATAAGACGAAATTACAATGTCTAAATAAAATTGTCTCCTACAGATAGATTTTATGATAAAGAAACAATATTTTTCTTATTTTTGTTGCTTGTTAGTACATAGTTTGTCGCTGAAATAAGTTATGAAAAATAAATTCGTACTCAAATTATAATAAATGAAAAAATGTTTTGAATTTCTACATAAGTGACAAACCACTATAAGATAAATTTAACTGAATCTTGAACTGAATTAAACGAATTTGCTCGAGTCTAGGAGTTTTTGAGTTTTTAACTTATTTTTCAATGAAATACTGAAAATCTGATAAAATTCAGATTCTAGAGTATCCATTTCCAGAAATCTGTACAAAAATGAAAAAAATACAAGATATCAATCAAACCCCTAGGCAATCTTACTAGATTCTGATAATTATAAAAAATATGAGAAATACTCGTAATACTAGAGATCGATAAAATACTAAATATTAATGTAGAGATATCCTTAAATTTAATTCCAATTGGCAAATTCCATGAAATTTGTGGGTGCCGAAAAGATATAAAATGAACTGAAAGTTTTAAAATCTGTGAAATACCCAATACCTATGAAGATACTGCTTAGTTGAAAGTTTATTGCAATAGTAAAATAGCTCTAAATTTTAGTTTCTAGAGTATCCAACTCTAGAAATCTGTACGACAATAAAAAAAAATACTAGATATATATGGAAAACCTAGGAAATGTCAATGAATTTTATTAAAATGTTAAAAAAACATGAAAAATACTCTTAATGCTAGAAATGAATAAAATACTGGAATTTAATGTAGAAATCTTCCTTTAATAACTTCAAGATTACCAAATATCGATAAGACCTTGAATTCTAAGACATATTTCAATTCTGAGTATCTGATCATTATTAAAAATGCATATAAACGCCAGAACATGGTTTTAACTGTAAAAGCACTCAAAAAATACCATTAATAATAAATGTACTAAAAATCCATAGAATGTCAGTTACCTTCGTTAAAACTATTACCTTTAAAGCTGTTACAAATATTAAAAATCGAGTAACTGTTGAATTTTACATCACTGAATTCTCTAGACTAATGTAACAATTACGAAAATGTTCAGAATGTATTTAAATTACCCTACAAGAAAGTTAAACTGAACCTCTCAAAAGAAAAACTAGAAATTATTGAAAATTTCTTTAATTATCTTCAATACGAGAAATCCCGAAAATACTAGTAGTCCATGAAAAACCTCGAATGTACACAGCATGATTTTTTCCAAAATCTATGAAAAAACTAAAAATCTATAAAACTTTTGATTCTAGAAATCAATAATCAATGGCTAAATTCAAAGTCTAACAAATACGAGATAATACTTCAAATGGTACACATACTGAAAAAATCAGTACTGATTGTAAAAGACGTACGAAATAAGATAAATTGAGATTTTGTATAGAAACTGCTGAAAAGTCATTCTGAGAGTGCGAAAATCAAATTAAAGACAAAAACGGGTAAACTCAGATGATGTTACACGAAGAAATCGTAAATTTTCCTATAAAATTCATATTTTTAAAATAAAAAATTTTAGCTCCCCCAATATTATCCAAAGTGGAATTCAAACATTCTTTTAACATACAAAAAAACATTCGTAATTTTTTTCATGAATTGTTTTGCAAAGTTGGTGTCGCTGTAGGACTAAAAATCTTTTTTTAATAGGTTTTTTTAAAACAGTGAGATTTTTTCATTAATGTAATGTAAATTACCACAAACAAGTTACAAAAGTATTACTAAATACTTAGTTTTACAAAAAAAGAAAGTCTAATTGTTCAAGTATTATAGACGTATACATCAAATTTCATGATGTTTCTATCAAAAATTATATTTGAACGAAAAAAAAATTGTTGTTTTGCTTTGATACATAATATTTCTTTCGCCATATTTCTAATCCCCGTGTATTTACCGTTAAAATTGTATGCTGAAAAAATTTGGAAATCGATGCCCCCCCCCCCCACAATTCACCCCTAGATCCGCCACTGCACTTATTTTAGCGATGTCAGAATTTTTTCCATTTCAGAGCTTTAAATCAATCGAAATATAAAAAATAAATTTTCCGTAAAGTTTGAAGCGAATCGTGCATGATTAACAAGTGCCACAAAACGACTCAAGTTTTAAATGAGATTTACATGTAGTGTTTCATGCATTTTGTTTAAAAATTTATATATTGTGAATAACTTGTGATTATAGCTTGAAACTTGGCGCAGTTTGAGTGTACAATGTTACATTCGAGACCAAATTTTTCTGCAATTTTCTATCTTTGTTATTTATGTTTTACAAGTACCGAAAAAGTACATGTTTGCCTTTTTTCGGTGCTTGTAAGATTCTGTAAGAAGTTCCTCTCCAGAGAGGAACTTTTTCGAGCGGATAGGTGCAATTTTCTGCTCCGGTTCAATACCCTGGTTTTGGATTTCTAAATCCCCTTTTATAAAGCCGGAAACCCCTCATCGATAGATTTTCGGCTATATTCCATCTCACCTTGTGCCACCTGTGCCACCAAAAAACCAAACTATTCTAGTTCCCAGCTGGCTGTTGAAGTTTAAACCCTCTAGATTCTCTTATTTCGGGGTATTCCGGCTACTCGCGCAACATTTGGTTTTTGTTTTAATAAATGCTCTTCATTTAACCGGAAACCCCTCCTCAAGGGGTTTTCGATTAATTAAAAGGTAATTTCCCAAAAAACCCAAAATGCTGCGCGAGTAGCCGAAATACCCCGAAAACGGAGAACATCTCATTTTGTTGGACATATAAATAACATCAAATATTCTTGGACATATAAATTTATCGATTGTACAATTAATTTCGAGCCCTGGACAAACGAATGAAACGGTTGGACAATCAAATAAATGCGTTTAACAGTTGAAATTTGAAATTTTCATTACCAGATTATAAAAATCTATGTTGATAATAATAATATTTTTTGACAAATTATTTATCGGTTAGACAAACGATGTCGAGTCCTGGACAAACGAATGAAAGGGTTGGAAAATCGAAATTTTTTATTGGACAAACGTGGACTAACGTTGGACTAACGAATGACCAATTTTGAACCAAAAATTAGCATTCAGGGGTGCCAACTTCAAGGACCTCCGAAATTTGCATTCTATAGTATCGAGTTTTATAAATCTACGAAATATAAGTAATCTATAATCACACTTAGAAATTATTACCCAAGGTTTAGTATATTACAATAGAAAAATGTGAAAAATAAATTTACTAGTTTACTAGTTGACTAGTTTTTTTCAACTAGCTCACTAGTTTACTAGATTACTATTTAACCAGTTTGGTATTACAAATTGGACAAGTTTACTAGTACACTAATTAACTAATTTACTTGTTATCGAGTTTGCTAGTTTACTATTTTAATGTTTCACTTGTTTACTATTTTACTATTTTTAAATTTCAGTAGTTTACTATTTTACTAGCTTACTTGTTTACTAGTTTAGGAGTTTAATAGGTTACAAGTGTGCTAGTTTTCCTAGCTTTTTAGTTAACTAACCCACAAGTTTACTAGTTATCCAGCTTACTAGTTTAATAGAAGTCTTTCAATACATTAAAATTGTGTAGATATAAATAATTTTCCTAGAAATTTATATAACGTTCCATCTTAGAACATACTTATTAATATAATACTATAATTTTATGTAATGTTCGAATTAATTCCAGAAAATTTATATAGAAAACAATAAAAATATATTACATTCAAGTTTTACAATTTATGCAAATACAAATACTTTTAACTGTAGAAATACTTTAAAAAATTTGGAATAAAAGTATTGAAAATCTTAATGAAACTAACTGTTGTCTGAAAAATCAATTATAATTCTTTAAATCGTTAGAAGTTTCAATACTACAGCATCGATTTTTAAAAATCTATTGAGCGATCCATAGAAATATTAGAAATATATAAAAATGTCAGAAAACAATACAAAATATGATAAATAATATAACATAGAAATATAATATAAATTTATTATGTACCTGTTATCCATGTGGTTATAATTTGCTCAAAAATCAATTCAAATACATACATTTTTCAGAAGTTTGATTCCTAGAGCATCGAATTTTAGGAAGGTCTTTAGAAACCCATATTACTAAATATCAGATATCCCCTAAAGTGGTAGAAATCCAAAAAGTATTAGTAAAAAAAATTGAAACCTCAGTTACTAATTGAAAATCACAAAAATCGAATTGCAATAATTACGAACATGAAGAATGTGCAACTCTGAATTCCAAAAGTTGTGTAACTTTCAAACTCCGAAATGTAAAATATTTCAAAATCACTCTTGCAACTATATTGACAAAGATTAAAAACTATGAAATCCCGAAGGCAAAATATTTTTCAAGCAAACTCCCTCCGAAAATTTTTCCTGCCTACGCCCTTGATAAATTGTCTTATATTTTGTTCATAGATTCATCTATGACTGCTTCAAAGTACAGTGCACCCTTCCATATTCCGCTATCTCTAAATTTCACATTCCTCCCATTTTCTCCAGCAATAAATAAACAATCTCATTTTGCATCAAGAATATCATCTTTCATTTCAAAGATTTTCAGCATCCAAAATCTCAGAAACCAAAGTGGAAACACTAAGTTGGATTTCCTCATCCCTCCACTAATCCCAAGCATGATCTGGGACCAGTCGCCACGAGCTTGAAAGGATTTGCAGCACGGGATTAGAGAAAGCGAAAACTTGCACAATAAATAACGAACCGCAAATGCAGGTGGATTGGCCCGGAATTGGAGCTAATTTGGAAGTTTTATAAACAAGCGTCACGTAGACGATGTTACGAGAGAGGTTATTTATCTCCGCAGAAGACAAAGTCGGAGAGGGTTAATGGCGAGGCTTCACACAAGACTGCGATGTGAACTGACTGAGTCCGGTTTCGCAAATGCTTTGCATAATTGATTAAAGGAGCCCGGAAGTGAACATTCCGTGGAGGACCTTGCTGTGACTATTTGCCGGACAAAGCGTTATTTATTATTTCTGCATTCAACGTCTGTAAGTAGATGACACTCTGAATTATTTGCTGTGTATTACTATGTAATGGCGAAATTGAAGTATCATCGGTTGATTTTTGAATCTCGATGATGATGATTCCAGGTCATTTAATAAGGCTGCCTGACATCAAGTTATGAAGATAAAGCACTCAAACTATGCCAAGTTTCGGACGTTTATCATAATTTTTGCACAAGTTATGAATTTTTGAACAAAATGTATGAAAAACTACATGTATATCCCATTTAAAAATTCAGTCACTTTCGATTTCCTTCAAACTTTACGATATAATTTTTTTAATATCTTGATTGGTTCAAAGCTCCGGAATGCTTCGGACAGCATCATTTTACAGTTTCTTTGGAGATTATTACCATTACCCTGGTGAAAATGTTCCGACTTAAAATAATCGGGCTATAGTCGTAACATCGTCAGACGTAACGACTTTATTTTTAAACTCCAATTTTAGGTAAATCCCATCATGTAGTTTGCGAGAAATTGTCAGAAAAGAAGAAAAATTACATTCTTCAATTTATTATGATGCTTATTATTTGTATATTTCTCGGGAAATTATGATTTACTAAGTATCAAAAGTAGTCACAACGACATAACCTCAAAAAAAAATTGTTTCATTGTTTCGATTGTTTCGTCTGCTCAAGCGCGCACAATTTGAAAATAGTTTTGAAATTTGAAAATTTTAGTTCTTTTCAGTCATAAATGAAATGAGCGTTTTGCTATGTAAGTATTATCAAAATATATAATGATTGAATATTTCAATTATAGTATATCAATTTTAATGTAAGAAATTAAAGTATATATATGTCAGTTATGACATATTAATAAAAATATATTTTTCAGGTTTAGAATTATTATTGATTGATAATTTATTAGATAATACTAATTAATTTATCATTAAATGGTAATTTGATTATTTAAATAACAAATTATCAACTAAATAATACGTAATTATTAATTAATTTATTGATTATTACTTTATTATTTTTTATGAATTTATTATTAATACATTTTTTTTCTTATATACATTATACATATTGTGTATATGATAATATAATTGTGTTATCGATTTTAATGTAAAAAAACATATTATAATCAATAAACATATAAACAGAGATAAACAAACTTCGTCGGTAAAGTCACATTGTTCTGTTTTGTTCTGTTTTACCCAACCCGAGTACTATTTATAAATTGTTATTTATTTTCAATAAGCACAATTAAAAATTTTTTATTTTTTCTGGAATCAATAAATTAATCACTTTTACTTATTTTCGCAACCACATGACCCCCTAACGTCCCATCAGACGCAAGGAAAAAAATAATAAAATTTATAGTCGTAACTTCGTCGAGCGCAACGCCTGTCTTACGACGATTAATCGTCGTACTATAGTCGGGAAATAGTCGGATTTTTTTCACCAGGGTAGTCACCTTCAAAAATTTTAATATGAAAATAAAAGTCAAAGAAACTACAGACATTTACATCAAGTTTTTGAATTTTGTTCTAATACCGGAGTTTGAATTTTTATTGACAATAAGTAATATCAATATTTTTTCGAAACTATATTTCTCTTCTAACAAAATTCATTGACATTCAAGAATTTCAAAAAACTTTCACAAAAACTAATGAAAAATATGAAACTCATTTTAAAAAGTAAGAGTTAACTTTGTTTCATTTTTCTTTTTTTCAGCGATTTCGAAAATTATATCATATTGAAAATTTTCTGACATTCTACTAATCTCTGAATTCGAAGTGTTTAGAAACTTGAGTATTCATTATTTCATTTTGATAAATTTCAATTATTTTCAAGAATTGTTTCTTGAAATTCTTTATAGGAAATTAGCTTCCATCTAAAAAGTCTTGACGATACATAAATTCCTTAGATTTTTGAAAATATGATGAAATTTTTCAACTACCTACATATATTTAGTTTGTGGTTAGCAACAAACTAAATATATTTATTTAATTTGAAAAAATTAGTGTCTTGTTTTGTAGAATATAGTTACACCAACGGTTTTTTTAATCTGATTTTAAACATTCCATAGCAGATGCGTGACATAAAAAGCCAGAAATAAAACGTATTTATCATGCCCCTAAAAAGTAAATATCGGGCTCGGTCCGGAAAAAATGCAAAATTCATGACGGAGCATATACCAGAAAATCTTTAAAAAGAATACAAGCACTCAAGAAATTCTCGAAATATCATAGAAGTATATGAAAATACCATTTTCTGAAAAATCTGAAAGAGACAAAGATTATGAAATTTCAAATTCTAGAGCATCAAATCCTTAAAAATATACATAGTAATCTATTGGAATACTATAAATATAATAAAATACAAAAAAAAACTGAAAAATTGTATAAATGCTAAAAAGTACGAAAATACAAGAGTTTTATACATACTTTTTATTGTTTGAAATCTACGTAGATTCTTCGTTAAAAATCTATAAAAATACTAAAAATTGATATTTATTTGAATTTGATATACAAATCTGTAAAGTGATTCAATAAAATCGCTCCCAATTTTATGAATATACTATTATACTTTGAAACCTACGTAGTTACAATTTTCTCAAAAATTCGAAAAACTCAAAAATTTAGCCGATTACCCTTTAAAAAATTTATACGAAATTCATAAAAGTACCAAAAAAATATGTACAGTACTTTCTAGAAATCTGTATCAAAGATACTGCTTTCTAAAAAATGAATTTAAAATTTGAAATCTAAAACTTCTATATTATTCTACAGCGTCAAATTCCTAAAATTTATGAAGCATTCTATAGAAATACCGAAATCTATAGAAATACCAGACTACACTATAAAATCTACAGAATATACTGCAAAATGGAGGTTTTGAAAAGTAACAAGCGGAAAATCCCATCATCTAGTACATGTCTGACTATATCATGACCTGCTCCACTGAAAACTTATTTGCATTGGAAACATGGAAACAGCCACTTCCACACAGGGAATATAACATTTTCGTGCAAACCTTTTGAACAGACGTACGTACACATCGACGATGAAAACTTTGGAAAACTCTGCGCAAACGCGTTTTTGCATGAATTTTTTAGAAATTCAATGGTATTTGATCCATCAGATGAAGGTTTATATAACTGCTATTAGCTAGCTGCTACAACCGGAATCTACCCTGCCGGTTGTAATAGTCTGTAATTCATGAATTACAAGATTTTCCATAGGGATTCAATAATTATCTTCCGGAATCCTACAAATTTCTAAAATTCCTGCAATTATTCATAATGTGTAAAGAATTTTATGTTTCAAACTACTCATGATATTAAACAATTTTTTATTCTCTAAAAATTTGATTAGTATCGAACAGTTATTTCAATTTTGAATAATATTTGCCAACACAAACATCGATATATTAAAATACCGACCTGTAATGATATCAGCGATAAAATATCAATCGTCTCTACCTCCAAACTAAAATCAGTAAATAATCACCTTTCATAATACACCTTACGAGTTATAAATAAGGGAACCAAAACTCCTGTCAATTATGACAAACTTACTTTCATATTTTATTTATATACTTGTAAACATAACAATATCTCATACATATACCATTCGATACTGGGATCAAATAAAAGCTTTCCATCGAAGGCTCAAAAAAAAAAAAACTAACCCACCGACGACAAAATGAGCTCCGCGACTTCGGCGTCTTGGGAACATACCGTGAGATGCATGGTGACTTGACCTTCAGCCAGGGCTAATCTAGCTTTCGCAAAAACTTCTTTGCCACCTCTGAAAACTCCAGCCAAACAAAGGGTATGCCCTACTGCGTCGGGTTGCATTCTATCAGACCGTTCAACCGCTTCCAAGCCCAGGAAATTGATCAGGCTTCGAACCGCCTCTGGCAACGTGTTTACGGATGCGCCGAGAGCGAAAGTTTCCTCGACGACGATGAATCTGCGCTCCAGCGCAGCCTCCCAGGTCACTCCAAAGTCCATTCCTCGATTCCCACAACCTCGCATTTGATCGTACAAAGTGATTTCCACATCTTCCAACTGCAAAATATATACAGGTTCTTTGTTTCAGAACTTTCGAACAAAATAGGAAATTGGATTTTCAATAATTTGTTTTGTATTTTCTTACCATATACTCATCGCTGTAACCTTGCTCAGCATCGGGAATTCCTGTATTTGGATCGCAATCACGAGCGATGAACTTTAACGTTGTTGGAATCGTTGCGATGCTCGCGCTGATTTCTTCGGGGCAACGCAAAATTGTGTATGTTGTTCCTGGTTCGTTGTACGCTAATTTACTACAGGGGACTTCGGAAACCCATTCATACCTAGAAACATGAAGACGAAAAGTTAAACAAGTCCAAGCTTGATTACTGATTTCTGAATTTTACTGCAAGTAACGGGAAATACGATTTCAATTTTTTCTAACTGTGGAACTCGTGGAATTCAGGAGAAAATTCACATTTTTTAACTGATAATACCTGAATTAACGTTATTCTAGAATATTATTTATATACTAAATTTTCAACATTTTTAAAATTTGCTAGCTAAGATTTTAAGAATACAGTGGAAATAATTTGAGAGTATCATTTTAAATACGTTTTAAATCCGAACCCACAATTTTTAAACTTTAATTTATTCTGTGTGAAACATCGAAATTTTTGAAAAACGTGGATTATTCGAGTATGTAAATTCGAAAAAAAGTATAAGATTACAGTAAAAGGTAATAAATTTCGTTAATCATGTTTATTTCTTTGTAATGTTCATGTATGTTTTCGCTTTCTATGAAAATCCGAAAAATTTTAATAGTTAGACACATTTTTTAAAGTTTTCGATAGTTTGAATTACGTTTGGAATTTCTAAAATTAAAAAAACCAAAAGAACATTAAAAAACGTAAGAATCGTCAATAATTCCGGAAAATTTTTTAATTATTATAAATTTTGTTCTTTACTATACGTTGAAATATGTAATAATACTTTCTATAAAAACTCGAACAACTTTCAATGTATTAGAAAATTACGAAAAATCTCAATCACTTGCACTTTTTTAAAGTTTAGATGAGTTTAAATCGTTTTAACTAAGTTTAGAAGTTTGAAAATTTTGAAGAACTACCAAAGCATCGAGAATTCGGAAGATTTTGAAGTATTTTGAATAGTTCGAAAAATATGAAGAATTACAGAAAATGGTTATAAATTTTGTAGATGCTTATTGTCATATTTCTTTGAAATATGAATAAAAATGACTCCGTTTTAAACAAAAATCTGAAAAACTTAAAAAGTATTTAACAAAAACTCGAAAAAAACTTGTTGAATCGGACAAATTTTATTTGGATTCGGACATTTTTTCAATGGCTGGAATTACGTTTGAAATTTTGTGGATTTTGAAAAAGTAAAAAATCACTAAATAATGTTGAAATCTACAATAATTCCATAAATTTGAAATACTTGTACAGTTTCACAAAATTTTCATAAATTTTGTAGATTGTGTTGTTTATCATATTTTGTTGAGAAACGTATGACACCTAATGGTTTTTCAATTTTGACATATATCTGAAAAACTCAAATAATATCAAAAAATCACTAAAAATCTAAAAGAGCCAAACGCATTTTTGTGAAGTATGAAAAATTCTGGATAGTAAGTATTACGTGAAGAATTTCGAAAATTTTTTAAATGAAAAAAAAAAAAAATATAAAAATTTCAAAGATCGTTAGTAACTCTAAAAAATTCAAAATGTTTTCATTATTTGGGAAATTATATTTTTCACGAATTTCGTAGATTTTATTCATTATCATGTTTCTTCAAAATATGAATGATATTTTTTTCATTTTTGAACAAAGTTCTAATATTCGAAAAATATTACAAAATTACTAAAGATATAAACAACTTAAACTAATTTTAGAAAAATTTGTAAATTTGACACGAATTTAAATCATGTTTGAAATTTTCAAAATTACGATAAATTCAGAAAACTGAAAATTTTGTAGATCTTCAATAAATCTTGAAAATTCGAAGAACTTCTAGAATTCTAGAAAAAGTTCACAAATTTTGTAGATCGTCGAAAATTTAAAAACTTCCGTAAAATTGCTAAAACCTCGTAATATCCTTTAAATTTTTTAAAACCAAAAAATATTTCATCTTACTCAGAATGTGGTTATTTTTAAAAACTATCAATCAAATCTCGAATTTTCAACAATTTTCATAAATTCCGCAAGTATTAAAAACTTCTGACAATTTAGCAAAACTACAATTCGTAAATTGAAGCATTTTCGCGTGGTCATTTTTGATATAATTATATCCATCCAAAAACTTTACAGTTGGGTAAATCTACCCATCATTCCATCTTCCAAAGACAACTTTTCAAAATTTAAATTCCAAAATTTCACTTAAACATAAAATAATTACCCTTCTGGAACTTCGATGGCGACCCTGACATCCTCCAAAAGTTGATCAGAAAGTGTGTTGAGACAATCGAATTGCAAAATAATGTGCTCTGGGAAAACGTGTTTCACGCATTTCACATTATACTCGGTTTCCGATTCCGTCAACTCCAAAACTTGCGAAGACTTCAAAATCGAAACGTCTCTAATGATAGAAGCTATTTGTGGTATCTGCGATAATTTTTCCATGTAACTTTCTTCGCGAGTGAGTTTCTGTATCTGGGGTTTCGCGATCATTGGTGTTTCTGGCGCCGGTTCCTCGACTGCTTGCGCTGGTGGAATCTGAAAAAAGTACCATCAGTTTTTCAGATTTAAAACTTTTGATTTTCAAGTAGTGAAAGATTTTTGAAAACACGATCATTTAGAAAATACTCGAATTTAATCCTAAATAAGCAATTTTGTTGTAAGCTTTCCCCTTCCACAAAAAAAATTAGGTTCAACTTTATTATTTTACTACGAAATCTGACAGATTTCAGATATGTGGAAGGGTTATGAAATTTAAAATATATACCAAAAATTGCAGAAACAACGATCAGCCTAAATGGATTTTTATTAAAAATAGAAGACCAAAACATCCTCTCAGGCCTCCTACACCCAATCTTTAGAAAATTAATCGCTTCTTACCATAATTTGAATAATTATTAGAATTTCAGAAAATAATGATAAATTTTGTAGATTATGAAAAATTAGAAGAATTCTGTTTAATTACTTGAACTGTGATATTTCCTAAAACTGCGAGAATTGTAACACATTTATCGTACGAAGATCGTCGATAATTTCCGAAATTTCAATTGAAAACAGGAAATTCAGAAAATAATGAAAAACTGAAATAAGTAAAAAATTTGAAGGATTGTGTATAATTTTAGAAAATCTAACAAATTTGTATGATTTCAGGGAATGTTGGTAGAATTTGAGGATTGCGAAAAATTATGAGAATTCTGTAAAATATAAAAAAATGTTCAATACTAAGAAAATGCTTAAAAAATCAAAAAATGTACAAAGATCGTCGATAATTTTAAAAAGGACAATGAGAAAAAAAATATGACGAATAATAAAAAAACATTTAATGTTTTGAAGATTATAAATAATTGTAAAAAGTCTAGAAATTTATAGTACTTCGGAGCAAAATTATTAATGTTAAAGATTGTGGAGGATTTCATGAATTACGTAAAAAATTACAGACACTGAGTAAAAGTCTTTAAATATTTGAAAATAAAAAAATATATATTACATTTGGTCATACGAATATTGTCAATATTTAGAATAATTTCAATGTAAATCTGGAAACTACAAAAATGTGGAAAAAATAAAAGACAGTGCAAAATTTGAGATGGTAAATTTGTCTGAATGTTTCGAAAAGTTTTTCGAATTTCCTGAAATCCTGAAAAACTTTTTAGATTGTGGAAAATTCTCTTAATAGCGTAAAATTACAGAAATTGTTGAATATTCTGAAAATTCTTGACAAAAAGAAATGTCTTATCATACGGCAAAGAACTTTTAAAATTGTTAAAAATTGAAATATATCGAACAAACTCGGAAAATTTATAAGATTCTAGCAAATACTGGTACATTACAGAAAATTTAGAGCATAAAAACATTAATGTAAACAATTTTAGAAATCCTGTAAAACTATAGAAACTTCAATTTAAAAAATTTCTCAAAAATCAAAATATATTTTGTCATACAAAGATTGTCGACTATTTCAAAAATGTTCAAAAAAATTTGGAAATTTCGAGAATTACGGAAAATTAAGTAACATCGACAATTCGAAAGATTGTCAACAAAAATACGAACAATTTCAAAAACAAAAAATTCAAAAATTGATGGTAAATTCTGTAGATTGTGCAAAAATGTATAATATTTCATAAAACTAAAGCTACGATGTGAAGTTCCAAAAGTTTTTAAAATATCAGAAAATATTTTGTCGTACATTGACGCTCGATACTTTTAGATATTTCAATAATTATATAGAAACATGAAAAATTTGAGAAATTCGAAAGCTTCAGAAACGTAAAAGTCATTCAATAACTCGAAACATAAAAAAAAAAACACAAAATAAAAAATTAGTTCTCCATTCAAAACCAAGAATAAATAAAATTAAAAATTGTTAGCAACATTAAATGATACTCATCAAATATCAATTATAGTTCATTAATTCAACTACGAGAGATGATAGAAACAATTTTTCTCACTTCATTCATTTTCAAACGTTTGTAACTTCAGACTATACTCACTTCAAGATCACACTAACCTGCGAGATATCGAAAGCATCCTCCATTTCGGACATCAAATAATTCTTCAAAGCCCTCTCCAAACTCGGCATCGACAGCATCGGTGGTTGCACCAAGGGCAATATCGAGGGATCGTTTTGCTGTTGCAAAATCGTGCAATAATAAGCAGCGCGATCCCGCACCTCGTCATCTGTATCCAATTGACACCGCGAAAGCAGCACTAAAACATTGGGCAAGAGCGCGGGGCACGCAGCAGCAAAGTGTGCGAGGGCAGTGACGGCAGCCGCCCTGACACTGGCGCTCTCAAGGATGACACGATTGTAGATGAACCGAATGTATCTCGAAGGTTGCTTCGAGGTTGGACCTTCCTGACCCAGAAGGTGCAGAATTCGCACTGCCAACGAAGTGTGTTCGCAATCCTCGATGAACTCACAGAGATGCGCTAAACCAGCTTCCCTCGCTTCGGAATTTCCCTCCATCACCGCAATAATAGTGTCTGCAATGGCAGCCTTGTACTCGAGACCACCTTCGTCGCGCAGCATCGACGACAGGAAGTTCATCAACACAGCGTGTTTGCGGGGAAATTTCTGGCACAAGGCTCTGCAAGTGACGAAAGAGTTTCTAGATATCGATTAATTTCCATAATAAATATATCGATTTAAAAAGAAATATCGAATTTCTCTGTGCACTACCCTCTTCATGAAAAACGACGACTCACCTTATGGCTTGAACGACGACAACCTTGAACTCGTCAGAAATCTCAGAAACGAACGAAGCAATCTGCTTCATCAACCTGTCCACGGAACTCTCGGCTCCTGTCTTCAAAAGCGTCGTGATGGCCAGAGTCGCGATCGACCTGTTCGAGTCCGTGATGAGGTTCTCCAGGTCCAAGTTACAAGCTGTCACGGCCGCTGGATGGCTCATGGCGACTTGGTTCAGGGTCCTCACAGCTGCATAGCGAAGCGCCGGTTTCGGGGAACCGCAGAACAGCTGCAAGTAGCTGATAGCTGGGGATATTTCACGTACACCGCTCCTTTTTAAATTGACCAACGCATGAGCAGCCTCGTAAGCGACCATCTCGGACTTGTGTCGTAGACAAGACTCAATAAAGTCCACAAGCTCTGGGATTTCATCCAGTTCCTCGAGCAAGTTGCACGCCATCCTTATGAGCATGCACGCCGCGTATGGACTCTTCGGACTGGACCTAGTGAGCTTTGCAACTAGCTTGATGACTGCGTGCTTGTCATTTTTGCGGGCCTGGTAAAGCACACCCAAAGCGTGGTACTGGACCATCACGTTGTCGGAGTTTAGTGCTTCCTGGGCCTCGTTAGCCCATCTCCTCGCGACGTCTCCTGAAAATTGATATTGGAAGTTCACACTATGGTTTTCATAATATGCTCCTTGAAAAATCTGTGATTCATGTATGCAATACGTTACCACAATCAATGATTATTTACCAGAAATTTTTGTTAAATGCAACGTTGATACCAGAGCAGCGCTTGACACTGCGGGCGAGCGATCTACAATCGCTTGTTTCATGTATCTTTCGATTGCGGTGAGCATCCCCATATCCGTGATCGTGCAAAGAGCCCTTATTGCGGCTGCTCTGTACAGATCTTCCTTGCCAGTCATGTCCTTTGTCAGACTGGAGGTGACGATTATCACATCCTCTGCCAATGGGCTCAATTCCTTGATTCCAAGGTAAACGAGTCGTCGCAAAACGACGTCTTTCGACTGGAACAATTTTGTCATGGCAAAAAATGCTTCCGTTGCTTCTGCCGTGCCCAGCTGTTCGCCTTGGATCAGCAGGTACAAGATTTTTGTAAGGATGTGGGCGCATTTTCGGGGATTCACTGGAGTTTCGTTGAAAGTCCTGGCTTCCTGGAGAACGGTGGTTT